>JARYHS010012519.1:74739597-74897957 GCA_031002005.1 Vandiemenella viatica
CTTCGTAATCAGAAAAATGGATAACATCTAACAATTTTGCAACGCGAAAAAATTCAGTGGAGAAACACCAGGATTCTGTTGCATGAATGGAAAAATTCGATCACCACCACTGGAAGCACCTCCACAGGAAGTTCTACATTACATGACCGGGGAAACTCCAGAATCGAAACACATAGTATTAATCCTCAGAATAGCTCTGATCTTTACTGAAAAGACTGCAATTTCCAATCAAATTAGCCTATAGTTTTACAATTAACACAGCGCAAAGACAAACTTTAAAACATTGTGGCATCAACCCCAAAGACTCCTGCTTCTCTCGCGGTCTATACTATCGAGTAGAAAATTATAAAAATTTGTACATATATACCCCGGATAACAAAATGAAAAATGGTGTTCGGAAACAAGTATTCGAAAAGTTAGAAAATGTTTTCAATAAAAAAAAAATTACCTCTTACATTTTAATGTTTATCATTTTATTACAATTACTACACTATCTCACATCAACTCTCTGAGTGAAGCCGGGTACCTCAGCTAGTAATAAATAAAGAACATTAGTGATAGGCAAGACCAGGCCAACCAACAAAATCGGCTGTTGTAGAACACATTTTGCAAGGTATTGTGGAAGAAAAGAAAGGTATTGGAAAAACCAGAAGGTTATTTTCCGTTGATAGTTCAGGAAGTGGTATCTCGTAATTTAGACTATAACACAATGATAACTTGTGTGTTTTTTTTATTTTAATGGTCTCTTAACAGCGATGTCTTTATAGACGGGAAATGATGGGGGGGCAAGGAATGGGAAGGAATTCAGCCACGGCCTTTTGAAGGAAGCAATCCAGGCGTTTCATGGAGTGACTTGGGAAACCATGGAAAACCCAAATCTGGATACCCGGGCGGGCCAGAACGCTAACCGTTACACCACCAACCTCGGTGGTGACATTTATATCAGTTCAAATCTAATATCTTATTTAGTAGCAAGACAGAAGCAATTATGAATAAGCATGAAAACGCCAATGTCTCAGATGGTGGGTGTAAAAATGGAGGTAGTTAGAAGATATCGTTAATTTGTTGTGATCTAAAAATACTGAAGCGCATAAATGGGCGGTCAATATACCGGGTGTTCCGGTTGCAGCTGTCATAGTGGGAGACATGAGTCACACAGTCGCTTATTGTTATCCTGCGATAATTCGGGTGTGGCGCAGCTGTGCTCATTCAATTACGAACCCGCATCATGCAGCTGCGTGGGGAGCGATAATTGGAGTGTGGCGCAGCTGTGCTCATTCAATTACGGACCCGCATCATGCAGCTGCGTGGGGAGCGATAATTGGAGTGTGGCGCAGCTGTGCACATTCAATTACGGACCCGCATCCTGCAGCTGCGTGGGGAGCGATAATTGATGGCTTCCGGAGGGGAGCGATAATTGATGGCTTCCGGAGGGGAGCGATAATTCGGGTGTGGCGCATTCAATTACGGACCCGCATTCAATTAAACTCCCCTAGTTCCTCGGCTCCCCTCCGCTCCAAACTGTCTGCAAAGACAGGTCCATAAGAATACATGGGGAAAAAACTGTCCGCTGACCGCTGTACATAAGGAAATAATAAGATCAATCTGAGGTTACAGATGTGAGACCCCCTCCCCGCAATTCAATTAGCATTAATGGGGAAAGTGGGCTCACTCCGGTGTCCATAAGAATACATGGGGAAAAAACTGTCCGCTGACCGCTGTACATAAGGAAATAATAAGATCAATCTGAGGTTACAGATGTGAGACCCCCTCCCCGCAAATCAATTAACATTAATTAAAATCAATTAAGGCTCCCCGCCATGGGGGAAAAAGTGGGCCCTCCCATAAGAATACATGGGGAAAAAGTGGGCTCACACACAGGTCCATAAGGAAATAATAAGATCAATCTGAGGTTACAGATGTGAGACCCCCTCCCCGCAAATCAATTAACATTAATTAAAATCAATTAGTCTCAATTAAAATCAATTAGCCTCAATTAAAATCAATTAAAATTAATTAAAATCAATTAAAATCAATTAGCGTTAATTAAAACCAATTAACATTAATTAAAATCAATTAACGTTAATTAAAATCAATTAAGGACCCCACGCAATTCAATTAAAATCAATTAACATCAATTAAAAACTGGCAACGCACCCGCCTTCAGGCACTACTACCCACAATGCAAATTAAAAGAGATTTCTTCGCTAACTGGCAGGCTATTCGTTCTCGATCATAAACGGAATGGTGAAGTATGAGAATATGTTCATGGGGTTAGAGATATAATTGCAGGATGAAGTGGTTCTATCGTCTTCAACTAATGTCTATATTAAGTATAGTTGAAAGAACTAACAGGTAGAGGAGACAAGGATGCCCATGGAAATTGTGCAGAGAGTGAAATTAAGGATCTGAGTTGGTTATAATTGTTCAGTCCTCGACGCTGATGATCAGTAAAAGAATATGTGTATCAAAAAATTTAAAATTATATTGTAGGCAGTTTAAAGCAAAGGGGTTTTTCGTGAAACCTATGATCAAAACTGTTACATTTTTGCTTACTTTGTATATTAAGAATATACATTTCCTACGTGGCTTCAATCTAGAAGGGTAATACATTTCTTGCACATAGCTCATCGTTTGCCGCAAGTTGCACGTTCGCCTTACAACAAATTTGGTGTGTATTTTTTTTAAAAGATAGAGTTGACTACTATCTGAATTTAATATGGATTTCGTTTCATTCTGATGAGTTTAAATTGACCGAGAAGACTGGTCGTTAGCAGTGCCACTTGAATTTTGTTCAATTTCCCGGGGTATTTTTTTTTTTCAACCATATTTTGAAGTGCCAATTTTTATCTTGGTCTGTTATTCCTATTCAACTCGTCATCGTTTAGTTTTGCTCACATTTCCTAGTGATTTAGGCACTTTTCGTTTCCCACGTCAAGCCATTTTCTGTTCCAGGTGCCCGTAATTTTTTCACAATTTTTATACGAAAATCTAATTTTGTCTATCATCGAAGTTCAGTTATGATAACTCACCAGAACAGGGATATAGAATCAGAAAACCTTCGCCGTTGAACTTTCGGCATGTAGTGTAGAAATAAATTTCGAAATGTCTCGGCTCTTTATGACCTTAAACATTGGCACTCTCTGTGATGGAAGATTCATTTGCTAAAAATGTATTCTTCATATTTTTAGTTTGCATGGACAGGTGTAGATTTAAATTACACCCTCTAATTACAAAAAGGAAACTCGAGAGCAGAATTAGTAAAATAATCAATTTAAAAATATATAACTGAGAGGGATACATGTTTATTTAACATTACACAAAAAAAATGAACTCAGCCAGCAAAAGAAAATGAATGGAAACAAACATTTAGACAATAAACAAAATGTTCCCGGCTAGGAGAGCAAGAAACTCCTTCAGTTTGTGCGTCTACTGGGTCAAAATTGTTTATAAATTACTTATCGTAACTACAGGCGGCTGTCGGCGACCTTTGATGTTTCCCTCGCGATGAAAAAACACTTAACACCATCCACCAACTAAGGTGGGTTCACTCGTGGAGGCACATGAAGAAAACACTACGACAAATGATGTCATGACAAATCGCGGCCTCCCCGTATTTGGAGTCCGCATCCACGCATACACACGTGCGTACTCTACGGATTCTCACCCCCAAGTGTCTCTGCAGCTTGACCACTCGCCCCCTATGGGAGCCATCTGTTCCTGCGTCAAACAACAGACACGCGCCGGCAACGTGTCACCAGAGAGGAATGTGCCACCTTCCGCTGTCTCACAAAACGATATGTCTTATAAATAGATGGATAAGCGACGAAACATTAATGACAGCGGAGGCTGGACATTACAATTTGTACCTTATTGCTACAAGGTCAGCAGCGATCGGAAGTAGCAAGTTATGCTACATGTGGGCATTTTTCCTCGGAATTTTTCGTCGACAAATTTACATTTAAATAGTTAGATTTAGACGGTCAGTTTACGAATGGAAGCAGGTTGGAAGTACACTTCTTTGGCAGAGGTCATTTTGGATAGAATTCACTCTATAATGTCAAAATACCAACCACTGATATACTTCTTAGACGTACGGCAAAAACTACGAAAATATCGAACGATGAAGCCTTCTTTAACATCCGAACTGTGAGCTGATGCATGCCATTCGTTACGGCGGTCCCCACTTCGTTGCGAATGTGCTGGTAGGCAGACAGCTGGCGCCACCAACAAGTAGTTTTGAGAGATGGGTGGGCAGGACCCGGCGTCGCACACACCGCTGCCTACGGGCCACAACCGGATTTATGTGGTCTGCGCCGCCTGCGAGGCTCCAGAGGTGGTTTGTCTTGGCGCAGAAATTGAATCCGCCGCGCCATGACGACCGGGAAGTCATAACCGCACATGTGCTCCATATCTATATGTTCCGTGTAGCTTCTATTCCTATCGGAATCTGGTACGATGTTGTTATATAATGCATATGAATCTAATACTTAAAATTAATTATGTATGAAATAACACAAGTGGATGAATACAATTTCTTTTTTTTTACGTTTAATTTTTTGAAAGATTAGCTTTGTTTCAGTTTTCAAATAGTCGAAGCGAAATTACATCTCATAACTATTCAAAGGATCCATTAAAAAAAATTTCACTATTGATGTTTGAGTAAACCGCCGTGAACGCTATATTAGAGGTATGTGGATAGTCTGAAATATTTAATGGATATTATAATATCTCTATTTAAAAAAAAATTAAGTGTGTATTTAAAGGCTTCAAAACGTAGTAGAATGTTTACAAATCTTTGAGGTCAAACATTTGAAGAAATATATTTATTTGCTTGTGAAATACATTTATAGAGTTTAATCTACCTTGAGCGTCTATAAGAAATTAGCTTTAGTGCATTGCGGTGATGTCCAGTAAATGATTTAAGTATATCTTCAAATCAGTAACATATTCAGGGCTAATCAATTTTGAGTAATAAATGAGTGTGGAAGAATTTATTTACTATCAGGTGACGGAGTAAATGAAGGTGCTCTTCATGTATTGAAACATTATTCCGTTTTAAATAAGTAATTGTGTAAATACCGCTCAATGCCAAGCGGAATGGAAAAGACGAGTATAGAATCGAAAATTTCAGAAAGTGATGGTTATCGTATCAAAAGTTCGGCGAATTTGATTGTTCCAAAATTTTCCTTTACAAACACGAGTAAATAATGTTAGATCCAAGATATACTGGACTGAAATCTGAAAGGTTTAGAAGTAACATAATGTTTATAAAGGCTTTTAAGACACACAATGGTTGTTAATTAGTTCCGACTAATACAACATGACGTATATGGAAAATTTCAGCAACCAACATTTTAAATTTAATGGTTTTATTATTTGTGACTTGTAAAGATACTATCAAAGAAGTAAACGGCGGCATAATGTCTGTTCTTCCTAAGGTTCTTGCAGATGGAGTTTTCACTGAAAGCTATGCGTCCTCATACTGTAAATCCATAATTGAAAATTGTATCTGTCAACAATTACTCATCATGGCTTGTTATTTCTCCAGCATATTGCCCTATTTTCGTAATTTAGAGCTAGTTGCGTGACTGTAGTAGTCACTGCAGAAACTGACTGGGATTTCTTAGATTAAAGATATTTGCAAACAATAAGAAAGATTCTGTTCTAAACTGTTCTTTTTTTTAATAGCCGTTATGATTACCATGAATCCGGAAATAATTACTGAACAAAAGCAAAATACTTTCTTAGGCAGTTTCCTACTTTTATGCCAAAAAAACTACATCATCTAATATGTAAATAACTAGCAACTAGTTTATTTATTTACACAGTCACTTATGTAATCGTTACACTCACCAAAGCTCAAATATTTAAAAATATACCAAAACATACGTAGACGGAAGCAGTTTATAGCTTGTTTCCGTCTGGAAACGTTTGACATTGTTGTTAAAATTTACATATCCTTTCCTTCTGTCAATCTGCCAGAAACTTTTTTATTTTTATAATGGCATTTGGCTTCCTTAGGCCATACAGCCAGCTCAAGTACGAGTTTAGTTCATCCAGTGTGTAATGTCCAGCCTCTGCTGTTTTTAATATTTCGTCGCCTCTCCATGTATTTGTGAGACATTTCATCCAGCCGTTTTGGGAGACAGGGAAGGTTGGCAAATTCCTATCTGGTGTCCGGTTGTTCCGCCGGGTTGCTTTGTTTGACACAGCTAGAGAGGCCACTTCCGGAGGCGGGGGGTGTGAGTGGTCAAGCTGTCGCGGGACTTGGGGGCTAGACCCCGTATAGTCCGCATGTGTGTGTGTACGCGGACTTTTCAAAGAAACGTAGAGGCTGCGTTTTTGTCATGACATCATTTGTCGTGCTGTTTTTCGTCATGTGCTGCCAAGAATGAACCCACCTCAGTTGGTGGATGGCATTGAAAGGTGTTTCATCATTATGAAGGAAATATCGAGGTCACCGGCAGCTTACTCCATAACGATAAGTGACAATTTCATATAAACATTTACCCAGTATACGCCCAAACTGATGGAGTTTCGTGCTCTCCCTAGCCGGGAACAATTTGTTTATTGTCTGTCAGTTTCTGTTCTTTTTCTTTGCTGGCTGAGTTCAATTTTTTGTGATAAAACAAACATGTATTTCTTTGTGTTTTATTTTATAAATGTACTCTTTTCTTTTAATTTCCGCATTCGTGTTGTCCTTTTGTAATTAGAGGGTGTAATTTAAATTTAAGCCTGCTTTTTGCAATTAAAAAAATATTAAAAGAATATTTGTTTTTGAATAATTAAAATCTTGCATCTCATGCACGTTAATGTTTTCTCGGCATAACGAGCCTAGACATTTCAATGGCTCCCAACGTGGTGCCGAAATAATCAGGCCTGATACGATGTTTTTAAGGATGTTTCTTAAATTCGAGTGAAGTTTATTTTTCAAATTTTTGTGACAGACAGAAGTGTCTAAATCTACATTTCAAGTAAGCTTCCATGTCGGGATTTGTATATACCAATAGTGTATAAAACTATTAATTATATTTTTTATGTTAGCAATAATACACACTAATATTTCTATTGCAGATTTTTTAAATGCAGTGTACATGGTGCAAATTTGTTTTGTTAGTGTAGCTGTCGGGGTGTTTTTTTTTTCTCTCCTCAGAACAGCATGTTGATTATTCCCCAAATGTTGTTGCTGGTTATGTCTATCTGTTTTTTTTTAATATGTTTAGACAATTTTTGCTTTGCTCAATGGCATAAGTTTTGAGTTTTCTTTTTTTGGAAATGTTGCTGAATATTCTGACATGTCGTGATATGTTTTACAATTTTCTGCTGTTCGTCTGGAGTTATGTTGGCAAGTTCTATTTTTGATTAGGAGAAATAGGAACTATGGATTTGAAATCGGTTCTGGTCCGATATAAGTGCTGAGTGGTTACATTGAGGGGGCAGAAGTTACCATTTTATCGTAGGATTTGATTAAGCCAATTATGGTCAATTTTCTGTCACCTGGTACAATCAGGGACCCACATGCAAATATGAGTCAGTCACTGGTATTATCAGCTGATTCTCATGAAATACCTAACAGCCTGAACGGAACATTATTTCTGTTGTTGCAGCAAATCCAGGGCAGTGTAATTAAATCTCAAAGTCAAACTGAAAATATGTTAGCTGATATTAAGCAGGAAATTCGCGATGAATTTGCCTCAGCATGTGAAAAAGTCGGTCCACCTGTAATGAGTGTTGATTTAGAAGAACTGATGGAGTTTCGTGCACTCCCTAGCCGGGAACAATTTGTTTATTGTCTGTCAGTTTCTGTACTTTTTCTTTGATGGCTGAATTCAATTTTTTGTGTAATCTTAAAAAAACATGTATTTCTTTGTGTTTTATTTTATAAATGTACTCTTTTCTTTTAATTTCCGCACTCATGTTGTCCTTTTGTAATTAGAGGGTGTAATTTAAATTTAAGCCTGATTTTTGCAATTAAAAATAAATATTAAAAGAACTTTTTTTTAATAATTAAAATCTTGCATCTCATGCACGTAAATGTTTTCTCGGCATAACGAGCCTAGACATTTCAAGTGCTTCAGTTCCTCCATGTGTATATTGTCTTTCAAGTAATTCTAGACACTCCACAGGACGGGCATGACAAGCACACTCACATACAACACTTAAACACCCATGCCCTCAGCCGGACTCGAACCGGCGACCTTCGCTACCGAGGCCGGCTGCCGGAAACTTTGAAGAATATTTTCTGGAGAGGTTTCAGCGATCATCAAGAAAGAGTATTGCCATCTTTCTGCGAAATGGATTATGTTTGTGTTGATATTGTTCTGTTGCTGTAGTCCCCCCATCACAACTACATGTGGTCTGCGTCTGAACTCGATATAGACGTACTTGAGCATATAAACTTCTACTTAAAAAAACTGGGTCGTCAAAGAGTAGGTAATCAGAGTCATGGAGAGTTCTGTGCAAGGTACGGAAAAGTAATGGATTTGTTGATGGAACCATCCCCACATATGCATGGTGTGATTTTTGAAATCGTGGAAAAGTGATGTTTGAATGATAGAATCGATGATTAAACCAGCGTCTCCCAGAAAACGAAACCATCGAGTTCATTATAGAAAATATGGTGGTGTTTTTGCATCACAGAGATTCCTGGACCAAAGCGAGATGAATTTTAATGAGCTAGGTTATTTTCTCTTGTAAATCGCCTCAAGAAGGCAGTATTACGAATGAACACGCTGAGGTTATGTGAGTTGTTTGTTTGAAATCTTTCAATACATGACCAAGAAGCATAATTTTACTATTACTGTAGTAATACGAACATTATATCTCATATTACAGGAGGACTTGTATCTCAGGTGTCAATTCACTTGTAAATACTCCAGCTGAATAGTTGTATAGTCCTACAACAACTGTTTCATCCCACTGAAAATTAAATGCGTCCTTTACAGAAGATGTAAATTTTTGTAAAGATCTTTCGATATTAATAAAAATATAATCGATTTATTAGAATGTTTTTACAACTCTGTTATGAGACACTGATACAGATTGTGACGTAACAGACACAACAGCCACTTGCCATTTATAGTATTATTATTGAGTGGATGTATGGTGCTAGTGGATCCACAACACTGTTCCTCACTGTATCCAGCCAGACAGCTGCTTTCGCCCTGGTCTGCGGCATCAGGAAGCAAGGCTAATAAACACATATCCTATGGCCAGCCGGTCACACCTGTTCCAAAAGACCGACGAAGATTTTTATGAGAGCTATCACGTCTAATCAAAGTTCACCTATAAGGGACCACCAGCCCTGGTGGAGGTGTATATAAAATCGGCGAAACCTATGAGGCGGAATGCATAGCAGTTGCGGATTACCAGTAAGACGAGCAGGGCAGTATTGTAAAGTATCACCAAGAGATAGCCAGTTTGTCAATGATGTTTAAGTAGACAGAATTGGAAAGGCAGCAATACACCTAGCGCAACAAGAAGTTGAACTGAACTAAATTAAATTACGATGGAGCCCATGCTCCGGTGGCAATTTTCTTGGTCTTATATTTACTCATTTATTATTATTATTATTATTTTATGCAAATAGACCTATAACAATCACGCTAAACTTAGTCATTTTCCGTCTGAGTTTCTTTAGCCATTCCAGTATTCTCGCATCCGTTTAGTGATGGCAAGTTTTCTCTCTTCTGTTCAAGTTGCGCCGGTCTTCTTGGCTTTGGTTTCTGACATGACTACCCAGTTGTGTGTGTGTGTGTTTTTGTTTTTTGTCTGAAGATTTGCATGAGGTCGAATATATGCGTAGTTAATCTGTGATCTAGCATCCTGTAGATGTAACCGTAGAATTTTAGTATGCGTTTTCTGATGTCGTTGGCTATGTTTGAACGGGACTCTGCTGTTTTGTTTGACTTTGACTTTAGTTGATTCAATAATTTTTCTGATGATTCTTCGTTATTCTTTTTGGATGTTCTCAACATCCCTCTTAGAGTTTAGTGTGAGTGTTTCTGTGGCGTATAGAGCGTTGGGTTTAATAACTGTGTTGTAGTGCCTATTTTGGATTCCTATGTTTCTTTTTGTTGTAGACGTTGCAGGTCTGTCCGAAACCCTTTTCATCTTGTTGGTCTGTTTTGTTGTGCCTTCTATTCCTGTTGGACTGATAATTTCGCATAAGTATTTAAACTCAATAACTCTGTCGATTTTTCCATATTTTGTGTCCCGTGTTTTAGGTTCAGGTTGTGTGCCAAAAAAACCTGTTTTCTCAAAGGGGATTTTTCCTCCAATTTTTTCTGCTAATTCTTTGAGGGATTCTATTTGTTTGATGGCTTGTTGTTCACTTTCTGAAAGAATAGCCAGATCATATGCGAAGGTCAAGCATGAGATATTTAGTCGGTTTCTGCCTAGTTTTACTCGGATGTTCTTTGTCTCTCATTCTCTAATGACTTTGTCCAGGGCTTTATCAAACAAAATTGGTGACCGACCGTTACTCTGTCTAACGCCAGTTTTTGTCTCAAATTCTCTGTAGAGTTCTCCCATGAATTTTACTTTGTTTGTGGTTTTGACGAGTGTCTGATTAACTCTCTTGATTTATTGTCTAGTTCATATTCCCTCAGGATGTTGAGTAGGTTTTTCCTGTCGATGGAGTCATACGCCTTCGTGAAGTCTACAGGTGCATACTCATTTATTATTATTATTTTATACAGTTTGAGATGAAATTCCCTCACCCGTCTACTTTTACCAGTTGCGAATTTTAATTTTAAATTTGTAGGTGCCAGCGCGCTGGCTTCGCATAGCAAGGGCCGCCGGCCTCGGACATGGGTGGTTTTAATTACGTGTTGTGTTCGTCTTGTGCTGTCCTCACTGTATTCACAATATCATAATTATAGCCTGATACAACAGTTGGTACAAAAACAAATTGGAGCCGACTAAATGGTCGCAAAGACCGAAGGCCATGTTAAAAAAAAAATCCTTCAGCATTTTTAGTACATTATTCGTCACTTCCCTTCGATATACATTCCAATCCCAGGCACCTTTACCCACTGAAGAAAATTTTCTCACTCCATTATGCATGAAATCGAGTGCCAGCTTGTGCTTGTGGTCAATTTTTTCCTTCAATTTAAACACATTGTCGGAACTTTAATTGCCTTCTGTTGGCGCAACTAGAAAAGTTTGGAAGTATCTGCAGTCAGTCTATAAATTGCAAATGAGTGGCTGATGGTGCAATGAATTAAATCTATCTATTATAAATTTGTAAGCGGGCTGCTTCTGCCTGTTTCCTTATCCATGCATCGCGTAAAAACTACTCAACCGGTTTGGATGGAGTTTTCATTTGAAACATTATGGTGTAGCTTAAAATCTGCTGTATATCTTATGACTCTATACGACCGAAGAATAGAGCAAGAAATGATAGTTCGTTCTACTGAGAACGGCAAGGTGCTATTAATCACACTCCATCTCACTCCTTTACGAGATAACCACCAAAGATTACGTTATAACTCATATAAACACTCCATTCTTTGGATTCTTTTAGTATTATTTGTTGACTACATAACTTTGGTTGTTTATTTCGTCAGTTTTCTGAAAGAGAGTATGATAAAAAATTCATGGAAAACGCCAATCAAACCACTGCATCAAAGATTAATACTCCAACAAGCGTAACAAGTTTCGAATTTTTACAGTAAATATTATAAAGATACTACAGTACAAACGTTTGTAAGGTCATACGTCCCGTTATTATGTAAAATGTTAAAAAAGTGGGGTGAATAATACTTATTTTATGCATAATCGATATGAAGTAATGTTATGAAATGTTAATAAGATATTAATGGAATGGTAATGGACTGAGTAAAACGGTACGATATGATACTGGAAATGGTGCCTGCAGAGAGTAGCTGGGACATGAAAGGATATTGAATTATGAGTAAATTTTTACAGCTGCGGCCAAAGAGAACATTGATGATGATAAAGTTGTGTAAAGATAATTGTTCACAGTTTGAAAAGTTTTTTGTGAAGTGCAATAATATACGGAGTGTAGTAGAAAGAGCTCTTACTGTGCTGATTTTATTTCAAAGAAGAAATTGTAAAAGAATCTCAGGTATGGTATAAAAGTTTATTGCAGATGGTGAGAAGATGAATAATGAATTATGGGTGGAATAGCGAACGTTATAATCAGTCTCAGTAAAAGGACATGGTAAATCGCGTAATTCCTTTCTGACGGAAAATATTAAGGAACACAACCAGGTAAAGGATAGTATTGTAAGATTAATTACAATCATTGTTAACTGATCAGAGAAATAATTTGAATAATGTTTGCTTGAAATAAAAAAGGTAAAAAGTAATCAATCATATTACATTATAACTTTTCCATATACGAAGGGGAGGTTGTACGTTTATACCTTGATACTAGTAGAGAAAGAAAAGTCAATCGTATTATTACGCCCACCAAGGTCTGCGTGGGGGAAGCAGCGGGAAAATGCTAGTCTACTATTTAATTTCGTAAGCTCACTCATTCATTCACCTCGATAGCTATTGGCTGGAGAATGGTGTCACGTGTCAGCCATCGCTACCAGAGATACGATTAGAAGAGTTTCGTATTTATGTCCACAATTTAATAGTTAAACAACTGCTAGCAAATTAATTGCCATAATACATTCATTAAGTTTGCTTTTCGTATTGTTTCGTAGTTTAAAAAATATTGATAAACTTTACGTCTGAAAAAGCGTTGATCTGCTTTTCAGTGACATTTTCCTAATGAAAGTAACACAAAAAAAACCTTTAAAAATGAAATTACTCATGGTCTCTGCTGTAACCACGAATGGCAATTGTCATTCCGGCTTAGGATAAATTTCAATCTGATCAAAACTTTAACTAATGTTTATGCATAACTGTTTATTTGCTTTTTAGGTAATTTACTGACAACTTTCGTTAATGGTCTTTCTTCATCTTCACTGTACGTGAGTTATTGGGATATTTTAAGTGGACATCAGACCAAATATGTTACCGAATCTACTATTCTGGCAATTCATTTCTTCAGAGTTGCTCAACTGTTTAATAATATGGAATGCGTATTAAGTTCTCTGGCAGTTACAGATACTATGACCAAAGATTACGAGTGTTTGCCCAGTCTTAATAAAAAAACAACGTGATTCTTTCGAAGCAAACAGGATTTTTTTTTTTTTTTTTTAAATTTTGCAGAGTGGACTTTAAGGGTCAAATACAAGTCAAGATTTTATTTAAGCAATTATACGATTGCGCTATCGTCCCTTTTCGTGTTTGATACCTACCTCTATTAATGCTTCTGAGTTCTTCAAGCTCAGAGATATAATTCACACTGAAACACAGGTCAAGTTTATATTTGGTAAAATGAGGTCAACCTGTCATAATCTTTCATCCTAAAAACTGGAACTATTCTAGACCCGTGAGGATACGCGAAAAACGGTCACGGGCTTACATTAGTTATAAATAAACCCGATTTACAGGTTAGATAGGAGCGTCGTTCACTTACAACAAACGCGACCACCTCTAAAGACGATTTTCCATTTGGTCTGGTAGGTGTAGTTTGACTTTGCGACTATTTTAAGTAGAATAAATATCACTAATTCAGGGGTATTTCGACAAGGTCTTCCAGTTAGCACTGTCGAAACTTCAAAGGCCGTGCAATGTCAGGAAATGTACACAGTTTTTCGTTAAGTGAACAATACACTGCAAAGGTAATCTATAAAATTATGCTGATTAGATTTATTCTAACTGGCTGTTCAGTATAAGATGATAGGATGTTTTAGAGTTAATGATAAATCTGTTTTTGAAAGATACCACCACTTCTGCGAAAGGTGAAATCAGAATCATAAAGCTATTGTGGAAAGATTTCTACTAAGAACTGTAGCAGGCAAAACATTATGGAATAATGATAGAATGCTCGTGAACAAACGGTCGTGTTTACTTTCCATTAATTTCAGTGACAATTTCCACACGAATCCTACTCAATGATCAATTGCTGAACGTTAGAACAGAGCTGGAGATTAGCTTCAAACATCATTGGTATGTGTTTATTTCTGTGTTTGAGTGCCCCTGTGTTTATCACAGGAAATACACCGAAACCTGAACAACAGTAATTAGCAAAAACAACACGTCTGTTAAAAGCCATCTGAATTATACCCGTTCGCGTTTGTTTATTTTCCCTTCGGGAGTAATATGTGAAAACAGTTTTTCATTATTATCTTTTTTTTTTTTAAAAAAAGATGATCACAATGAGCATATCTGCACGAGTATATTATCGTTTAGTCACTTTCGAAGTGGTGGCTTTATTCGGCGAAAGAGCGGGACACTGTAAATATCAAAAATGAAAATGATGTTAGCGGGCAGTAATATTTATTCTGTGAGGGCGTAGAATTTCCTGTCTCATCGTGCCGGCTGCGGTCACTGATGCCAACAAACTAAATTTACGTCGCATAAAATCGCCACTCCATTACGTTTCTGACTATAATATTTAATTAGCGGAAAAAGTTACTGTTCAATTAACCAAACCATTTCGGTAAAGGAATTGAGTGAAGATAGAATTTTATTCTTAATATAAGGTAATGTCTCTCATTAAAAACACAATATTTGTGGTAATTGTATCCATGGAAAGATAGATAGATAGATAGATAGATATGTTCACTTTGATCCCATGTGAGAATAATTTCGGGGATGTGGAACAGTACATAAACTTATTAGTAATGTCAATATTACTATATAATTGATAATATTATATATTGACAAGAAGTTAGTTATGACCCATTAGTATAACCAATATTTCCTGTAATCTACAAATACAATCCCGAGTTAGTTAATACTTATTATGTGGAACAGTGTATAAACTTGTTACCAGCATCTAACAACCAGTTATTTTCTTACCAACCAGTTACCACAACTCATAAGCAGTCAATTACTTAAAAACCTGTTAGTATCATAATTTTTACAGCAATTTTTGAGTGCATGCTATCCCATGTTAGTTGCTATATATGAGTGAAATTTTGTAAACAGTGTAATTACTTCATTTGTCAAAAGTTTCAACAGAAAGAAAAACCATATATCATTTTAGTAATTGTGGACAACTTTGTCACCTTTCCCTTCCATACACCATATATACTATTTTATCAGTCATTCTTAGTTACCAAATTCCAAGAAGAAAATTCTTTTACAGAGTAAAATTGATTCTGAAGCAGAAACTCTTTCAGTTTGGACTTAAAGGAAAATGATTTGTGTTAGCTAAGTCAGTAAAAAAATTGTGGATCACGCTTGAAAAATATTATAACACTAATATATTCTTAAGAATATCTTCAAGGTCTCGGTCCAAATTTATTAATACGTGTAAGCAGTAGAGTGCGGTGATCTCTACTGGTAACACTAAATACGTGAATAGCACTGCACCAACAGTTAGATATAAATTTTGGAGCAATGAATAGTAATCAGATTTCTGGGGCTAAGGATAACATGATATCATATGGTATAAGCAGAAGTTATCTGAAAAATTACATATGTCAATCGGATATCAGTATGCACGAATGATATGAAATAGTAAATTTCTTTGTACACAAATGATTGGCTAGCGGGACAGAGTTCTGTAACAACAAGAAAACAAATAAAAGCCGGCGATACGGAAAAGTTAAGGAGAATAATAGTCAAAACTAGAGGAGTTCGAATAACAGAGATATAAACTTGCTGCAAAAATGTAGATCAATTCTAAATTTTAATTTAAGAACGACCACATGAATAGGACAGAAAAATTAGGAGACTAAAACGAGATGAAAACATGACATTAAGTTTTAAGAAACAAAGTTGTTAGAAAATAAGAAAAATAAACAACAACAGTAAAAGGAATTAAAGGAAAATCCAGGTATATAAATTTCGAATGTAGGTAGCTTGGCAACCAACAAACGGCGTCCTATGTTTGTTATTAAAAAATTCAGTTTGATCAAATACTATCTAGGCAGATTGTTAGTACGTTTTTTTTTTTCAGTTGTTACCGATACCTCATAAAAGCAAATTAAAAAACCTCCCTGAATAGTGATTTTATATGATCACTTACATTAACATCTATATGTAAGTTTCGCACATACTGCGCAGTAATAAGAAGGTTCGTAACGTTAAAGGTTTCAAGTATAATTGTAGCAGAGACCAGGTGTGCTGGTTTAAAAACTTTTTTTAAAGATATATAAGATTTGTTAAATATTATCTCATCTGCAGAAAAAACAAAAAGTTAAATGAGATTTCGTGATTGCATGTTTTCATTCACGCTCATACAATAAATAAGTAGATGACTAAAGATAATGTGACATGTCGTTATCTAAACTTTCAGCTTAGGATGTTGCTTCTCATGTATGGCATTAGGTAAAGTTAACGAAACTATGCAATATGTTTACTGCAATCTGATCATTGAGTACCGTACGGTACTGCATAAATATTTTCTTAAATTTCTACCTAGAATTTTGAAGATATTAATAAGAATGTATTAAAATTATAATGATTTTCAAACGTGGTATTTCCCGACATCACTATAATGAATGCCAGGATGGTTTCTTCAAAAGAGCATGGTCCCAGTCTTTTTCCGCCTATAATGACGTCGACGTTGAAGAGGCGTAAAAAACACATTATCCAATTATTAAAAAAAATAGGATTTTGTGTTGCATCAATTACAACTATTATTTCGCTATGTAAGCAATATGAACAAAAACAACAAAAATGTTATAATGAATGTGGACTTAATATTGATTTATAACCATCAAGATCTAAATATACAGCTACACAATAAATCTTAACGTAATATGCTTATTAACAGCATACTAATCATAATAGAGGTATATTAATCAAGGAATTTAAATGTACTACTATTGAAGACAGCCATCTCTACACAGAATTCCGTAACTATTACGAGAAATAAGGATTTGGTTTGTTTGTTTTGCTGTACTACCGAATATCAGGGGACTGTAATAATTGATTGATAGCTCCAGACTTGACAACATCAGTATGTAATTATTGTCAGCCGTTGCAGAAGAAGAAATAAGTTTTTCGTAGGTGGAGAAACTGTATATCGTAGAGTGAATGAAGATCGTTCTGATACATAGCTGCATAGAAATCACCAGGAGCCAATTGTTCTTTCTTTAGTTGCACAAAACGTACGTAACATAATAAAGATTATATCATATGTTATTTAATTCAAAGGAAAGAAAAAAAGAATAATGAACTGACTATTAATAATATCAGTTTTCTACTGTTCAATTTATATTAATTTCTAAACCATAACTTGATATTTGTATCGATCATAGTTTCCTAATTTCTAACCCGTCTCTTCTATTAAAATTTTTCTTCTTAAAATATATTTTAAAAGCACTTTTCTTAGGGCTTGTTCTTGCTCGAACTTAAACTTCACACCCATTAGGCTCGGTTCAAAGTTACTTTAACAACATTATCCATTATATTACGCCAAATATCAGAAATATTTCAATTGACCAAAATCTTTAACTTTCGGCCATGGACTTTGCGGTATTCATCGTGAGCGTCAATGTAATTATATCAGTACGCAGGCAACAGGCACTGAAAATTGTGCCTCCGAAGGCAGTAACTCATTTTTTTTATCGACCGAATGTAATTACAAAAAGTACAGTACTCTCTGACGCATAAAATCTTGAAGTATATATCTGAAGTTTTAGGTGCTCTATCAGTCAGAAGTACGGTGTGATGAAAAATATGTTTTTCGAATTTCCTTTGGTGTTTTTGTGGTGTAATTTTGTACTATGATTTTAAGTGTTTGCTGTTGACAGATATTACTTTTTTATTTTATTTTATTTTATTTTTATTTATTTTTTAACCACGATTGCTACTCGCTGGTTATGATTACCTGTGGTTCTTAATAATTTTTCTTTGTTACAACAGCAATTCCGAAAGACGTTTTCACTTACAAAATAACCGCTGTGCACATAGGTATCGAAGCAGAATGGTACTAAGTCAGGTACTGAACAACAATTATTACTTAGATTCTTCTTTTGCAGTTAAGATAGAATAGTTAACAAACGTCGCGTATACTGTTGCTAAATTACTATCACCATTCTTACGTGAATCGACGCCAATAGTCGCTTGGACTTAAAAATTTACGTGTTGCAGTATTTCAGTATTTACATGTTTGGGTCAAATCTTTAACGCCCACAAAATATTCGGCATTTACTCAGATACTTGTAGACTATAACTTCGTTAAAAAACGATTCATAAAGCTTCTCTAAAATTCGTAATAAGACTTGAAAGTTCTAAGTCACCAAAGTTCACAACCTTCTCCAAAGATTTGTGGAAAACCAAATAACCAAATGACTTGCAGCGTACTAGTGAGTTCTATCAACTTAACGTTTATTGCAAAACGGTAACAAAGTGCTGTTGCTGAAATTACAATGAACACTCAGTGCCTAGAAAGCCACTCAGTAACGAGTGTTCTGGTACCGACAATAGGTGTCCGCCAATCAAAACTCTACGCCTACTGTTAAAGAAATTCAACAGCGGCTAAAGGTCGTAAGAACCAATTTAAAAAAACTTAACTTAGTCCACAACACGAAGGAGGCATACTAAGCCATTGTGTTAGAGGTAGGACGGCCAGTTCATTTCCTCTGGGACCTACAGTTTAACATGGAATCCGAACCACGGAGCGTCCTGGCATAGCTCATATGATTAAACACAAATCTCAAAATACCTACGCCTGCCGGGGTTCGTGCCCGCGGCAGGAGTAGCGAATGTTTAGAAAGCAAGCGCCTTAGCAAATGAGCTACCAGAACACTCGAGCACCAATTAACTACAGTCAAATTATTAAATTATAAAATAACGCCAATGCAACTGTTTTCGTAGCCTTAATGCCGTACGCGTTTTGCCTCTCATTGAGGCATCATCTGCGAGGTATCTATTTTAAAATTTTACATTGAGTTTACAAATTTATTATATGATGTTTAACATAATTTAAATTGAAATATTTTCTGATTATTACTATTACTATTACTACTTACTATTTATATTAGTTCGTAACCACACATCTCTGCTTTTTCCCCAAAGCATGTTTCCGCTAAAGCCATTTATGTTGACTGCTGCATACTGGATGAAACTTGCGTCTATTACTACAAAATCGTTTACGGTGGCCATCTTGTTTTCTTAATGTCAAGGTGGCGGAGCGCTGACAGCGCCAGTTTTTAAATTGCGTGGGAGAGTGATATTTTGCTATTTTGTTTCCAGTTTTATGTCAGTGTGTGAGTGCATGTATCTGTTAGATTTATTTATTTATTATTCTTATTGTACTGTGCTTTCCGTAGGGTTTATGTATGTTTACCAGTTTGAACAGCGTTTGATTTGTTAGGTTTATGTGGTCATTCCGTACTTGCTTGCGATTTTTTTTATTGTTTCTGAATTTGATAAGTTTCTTGTAGAGTGACGGTATTGTGTCTGTAATTGTTGATTGCGAGGATTTGCATGTCTGTGTTAATGTCTGTTGGTAAGCGATCATTTTCTATTAAATGTTCAGCGAATGTTGAGTGGTTTTTGTGCTTAAGTGTCCTCATGTGTTCTTTGCATCTGGTTTCAAACTGTTTTCTTGTCTGTCATATGTATATTGCCTCATAATTTTGACATTTCAGTTGATAAATGCCTTAGTTTTGATAGTTGTCTCTTTCTGAGTGAGTTTTTAATTGTTTTTCTACTAAGTTGTCTGTTCGTAGAGCAATGTTTGTGATTCTGTGGATTTATTTGTTGGAATTTGTCATCATTTATTTTTGGAGTGTTTTGGGGTTTTAGTGTTGTTTTGAATTGTCGGTGTTGTGGCTGTTCTTATCTGGAGGATATTGGATGGCTGAAGTTTGGTTGTGTCAGTTATTGTCTGTTCTTTCTCCATTTTATTTATGATTTTTTCTGTTTATTGTGTCCACTGTCTGTGAATTATACCCATTTTTTGTTGCTATTTCCTTTATTGGAGAAAAAGCAGTGATGTGTTTACCAATCAGGAAACCACTAATTTAAATAGTAAGTTGCAAATAATCAGAAATGTTTCAATTTAGAATTATGCCAATACCATATAATAAGTTTGTAAACTCAATGTAAAATTTTAAAATAGATACATCGCTGATGATGCCTCGATGAGAGGCAGAACGCGTACGGCATTTAAACTCCAAAAACAGTTGCATTGGCGTTATTTTATCATTTAATTTACTGACCAACTGCAGAAAAAATGGCCCACAACAACGCTGCACAGACAAATGACAAATTACTTTATAAGAAACTAGAAATTAAGAATTTTCCTCAAGTTAGTGATGCTATAATATTAACAATTAAAACAGATATTTTAACAGCTTTAAACGTACCTATAAGTAGTGACTGCAAATGTTTTGAACTTGTGACCTATTAGTTGGATTTACAAATAGATGATGATCAGTTGACCCACCTTCTATGAAAATACAGAGAAACAACGCATCATAGAAATCATTTCAGCACTTATCTGACAGAGAAAAGTTCAGCCACTCCGTCGCAGGGTGATCCTGGGCATTCTTCATGAAAATAATCATTCAATTATGAAAAATATGATAGCTGGTGTCATCATTACACACTCATGAAAATTTCACTGTGCTAAAATTTTATTTATTGAAGGGAAACACGTTCAGAACTACCCTGTATATGGTAATGAAATCGATCCACAGAACGTTATTAGTTTCTAGTAACTACTTCCACAAAATCGAGTGTTCATTATTTAGCTCGTTCTTAGAGGCTTGTACACCGCAGTCGATACGCCAGTGTAAAACTTAAATTGTTCTCTCGCCCTAGCGATAGTGCAATACTCACGCTGGCATATACGGTGCCGTCAACCACAGACATTCTTACAGAATATCAACTTAAATTCTATTCCCTAAAGACCACTCAAATTCCTCCACTCGTGCAACCTGTAAGAACATCTATACAGAGTTCACAAACGTAAGAATCCGAGATACCGCAATATCGTAACAAAGTGAGGTAGCTGCCGCGGGCTTCCTTGATAAATAACTTTTAAATTAGGTATTCTTCGTTAAAGAAAATTATTAATTATATATTTTCTAATTATACTCTCAAACCTGTCTTACGTTATAATAAAACTTCTACAGCAAAAAATTCATCTCCAAGCACACAAAACTGAGACATTACAACACAGTTATTAAACCAGAAAACACTTATTTTGAACAGAAAAAAAGATATAGAAAACATTGAGAAAAATTATAAGGAAAATTTTGGGCCCGAGTCTCATAGGAGACCAGTACAGACTAAAAGTAATCCGGAAATTTTGCACTATGCAGACATTCACAGTGATATTAGAAAACACCGACTAAAATTTTATGGACACATTAAAAGAATGTACCCTAACAGACTGAAATGATAAATAGCTGAAGTCTATGAAAACCGAAGTAAATTAATATCCGATACAATGAAATGGGTTGGAGAAATCAAGAAAGACCTCAAATTAGCAGGAATTGTTCCAGAAGATATTGAAAACAGAGACATATTCAAATCCAAAATTCACAAGTGGCAAGTTGACCGGGAGGAAAGTTTAAGAAAAGACCAGGAACAACATGGTCAGATGAGAGAAAAGAATCCCGCGGCAAACGTATGAAGGAAATATGGGCACAAAGGAAAACGATCAAACGCTTCTGAGAACTTTGCGTAGTCCTAATGGGCTTATCCGCAAATAATAATAATAAAATCATATAATCTGATATACTGATTTATTAATCTCTCATAGTCTTCATATAATAAAATCATTAATCTCAGAAACACGAAATTAATTGATGGCCTAATGATAGTTGGAGACTATTGATGCAATTACTTGGAAATTGAATAGGTCTTAATGATTGAATTATCTGAAACTCTGGTGATCTCCCGTAGTGTAGTACCAGCTATTTGATTATGCAGAGGTGACAGTGCCCATTACTTAATAAATTAACTACGTAGTAACTATAATATGTGGTGAAATTACATTAGAAGTACATTATTTTATAGCAGACCAATAAACATTAAGTGACTGTAATTTGATTGTAAAATGTTCAGTGTATGGTCATAGATTCAACTTGAAGTTATTTCTAACAACTTTGAGATGTATAATATCAAAAATAACTAATAGAAAAGATAATTAATTAACGAATAAGGTTATGTTAAAATATTCTCGTAAATTGTCGTATATCACTGATTCATCCACTAAAAGTGCGTTCATGTAGGCTTGATTCACGAGCCTAAAATACACCAACCGCCAGAATCGGGAAGACTTCTGATACGAATCCCATCGACTGGCATGAGTCGTTATTGCATATTCTGTTTTGCTTCTGTCTAGTTGAGGCGATAGCGGGAATTCGCACAGTTCTCAAAACTAAGGCAGATATTTCTTTAAATCATATTGTCGTTCAACAGTATCACTATTGTATATTCCTTTGTTGTCCTTGATATTGCAGAGCAAAGATCGGCAGACTTGATTGTAAGGTGAACGGAGCACTTTTTTATGGCTGCCTGTAATTGTTTTCGTAATCAGATCATTGATTAAGCTTATAACCAAGGCGCAAGTCAATTACATATTTTAGGATTGAGTTTAATTAGTGTATGTGTAGGCTTGCGATGAAATTAATGTAGTTAAGATACCGCAATCAATTTCTTTATGGAGGTGGAAGTTTCTACGTGACACGCTAGATTTCAGTCGCCATGTGTTTGTTTTCCTCTCCCTCCCATCTCTTCTCATGAATATGGATCACCAGCGCAGGGATGGTGGGATGTTTTTGTTATTCCTAAAATACACGGCTGTATTCCGCTGCCTCCCAGGGCTGTAATGATTGACCTTTGAGCTAACCAAGTAACGCTTCGCAACACAGTATGATTCACAATAGGATATACTAAATGTGTACACACCTGCTAGTAAATGACTAGAATTTTTACTTTTTCCGTGATAGATTATAAGACAGACTTGTCACCGGAATATCATCGCTATTGATGAGGAGCAAAGAGTACTAATTTCTTCATGTCAGTGCAGGTTTGCCCAAGTGTAAAATCGTTTTGTGCTTTCGATTACTCACGTTATAATCAAATGGCTGCAACGCTATATAATGTGCATCATTTTTATTAGATTATCTTCTGACTTATGCTGTTAAATCTGGTAATATGTAATGGTGTCACATTAATATGGTAACAATATGTAGGGGATGCTCAGGTAAGATGGGACACCTAAGAGAGTTCACAAGAAAACAACGGATTCTACTAGAAGAAACTGAGAATCTTTACTGTTGGAATCTTCAGCATTTAATGGCCAAAATTATAATTAAGATTCGTTATTTCTTAACCCCTTGTGAAGATAATTTCTTTTGCTTAGTATGATCAATCGCTGTAACAGAGTAAGAACAAAATGAAATATACTATATGATTTTTGTACATTCTCATTGTGAACAAACTTGAACCGACACGTCGCCATTGTGTACTGCAGCACAACCACGAATTGCCGATTTTTCCAAATACCTGACATGTTCCACTGAAGCATGATATTAAAATCATTCTTCATTTTCGTTTCACTCTCAGTGCACACTCTTTTCGAACTGAGTTTTTCGTATTTTTTTGTTTGTTATGTGCTTGTTGTTACACAACACATTCGGATAGATAATAACAAAAAAAACAGGTTTTTAGGTACTGCCACCGTCATTTTAATTTAATTGCAGTCGAGTGCACTCTCCGTTCATAATTTTCCTATACCCCTTTTAGTACCTTTATCAGTATTTTTTACTAATTTAAATCCTTTGAGTACAAATTCCCCTCACCTCCTCCCAAATATGCTTTTACTCATTACAAAATTTTAACTTTAAATTCTTTCAGCGTTTTTGATAAATTATTAATCGCAGTTCCTGACTTATTTACACAAGAGCAAATTTTAGTCACCAAACTAGTTTGGAAATAAGTTAGATTAGAGGAAGTTAGAATTTGCTTCATTCCAAATATCATCCCATTGTCTTGTTCCATTTTCCCCTACATCCAAAACTTAAGCAAATTCCGGTGGTAAGTAAAACTGTAGTATATTGCCCTTTTTAGGTGGCTAAGCCGTCTGCTGAATCTACTATAGACCAATGTTGTACTCTTACTAGAGCGTTAAGTGATAATGAAGAGCGGACGAAGATACTTTAGCGTAAAACTCAAAAGTATGGAAGTATCTTCAGCATACGACCAATGGATATAAGTTGTGAAATAGTCCCGTAGGATATTTCATTGCTAAATTTCTGTGTAATTTTGTTTAGCATTGCGAAATATGTCATAACTTCGAAACAAAAAAGGTTTAAACAGATATTTTCTTATGGAGAGCTTTTGATAGAAGTAAAATTGATGATATGTGTTTGTTGGTGATATGTAGATATTAATGTAACGAAAAATATTTTATTTATTTATTTTTTTCGAATGAGAAATTGCGATGTGAATTATTTGCGTGCTGAAATTCTCTGTAACATCAAAGGGGAAGTGCATGAAATCGTTCAAAATAATAAAAAAGTTTCCGAAAGTACTTTTGACGCTTTTTTACAATGTTTATATACAAAACAATGACTAATTTCTCTGGATACTAGGTTTAAGTTTTAATTAGTATGAGTTAATTTATTTTCTTTAGTAGCTTATAATCAAATGAGGCAAAAAATGAGATGCTATTTATCGTTCATTTGGAGGAAACTGCAAACACAATTCGACAAACAAAACTATTAATCCATAGTCTTAAATTATTGTCATTAGACTCGCATCGTTGAGTTTTTCTGCTTAAATTGTTTTGCAATGAAACCATCTTTTTATAAATCATTTCAGTTAAATAGATGTTACATTTCGTTATTGTTCAACAGTACTATACACCTCCATGGCTAATAGCACTACTAGTCTATTTCTCTAATTAAACCCACCGGGGAGTATTTTAATACTTGCAATAATTGCACCCTGCTATATTTGAGTTTTGCGATCCTGTATAACAATGAATGACAACGAATTAACAAGTATTCCATCAGCTAAAAGAACACTGGTCGCTTAGGTTAATAATATTTTATGTTTCCAAGAAACTTCACTTAAGCTTTAAGAATCGAAACTTCGGGTAACGTAATGTTGCCAATTGTATTGAACTGTAACTTTCGTGCCGTATGGAAACTTTATTACATCTTTTTAAAATCATTACAGAATTTAACATTTGAAAGTATGAGTCAATTCGTGGTAATCAGGGAACTGTTTACTTATCAGTTTAAAACAAACGAACGTAGTTTTTCACGGCGTTGTAAATTAGTAAACTCTTCTCGGGATTTCAGTGAAACACAATCATAATCAAAAGGCTTCTAGGTGCTAATTAAACCACATATTTTTCCATGATTTGAGGGAAACGTGCGTATATCATTACAGAAAATGAGAGTCCATTTTGCCTCCTTATATCGACGCCTGCGTGGTAGGATTCTCAGCTTTGGTCAGTGGCGCCTCTGGTGACTGTTGGTGCAAATGAAAGCGCCCAGGCCACTGCCTGCGAGTGCACTTGAGAAGGAAAGAAGTTTATTGCCAATTAACGATCTTCAAACGAAGTAATCAACAGATTATAATTGACTTAATTACTCGCGAATTTAAACTTTCGCGTACACCTCTGATAAATTAAAAATTTCGTCTGGTAACATCTACAGAAAATGCCTAAGAACAACTTAGTAGGTAATTGATGTACCAATTTATAAATCAGTAAAATTTAAATCGTAAATTTAATGTACAACCTAATAAAGGAGGCAAATGCTTAAACTGGTAGTGCTTTCAGTATTAACCATTTTAGTCTATCACCAACCAGCTTGCAATGTTATCCTTTTGATAAGTTTCATTAAATGCAAAATATCTAAGCACAGAACAGAGTTTTATTACAAAGTTTCTCGCAAATTAAATTGGGAAATTTTCCAAAATTGCTAAAAAGACACCTTAATGACAATCTTGTATGTAAACATTATAACACAATTGTGTCTGTAAGTGGACGAAGCTCTCCAAGCCTACGTCAGAAAAAACTGCAGAACTTTGTTGTATATGTTAAGGAATACTTTTTTAATATGACACATAAGCATCAGAAAGCAGTGAGACTATAAATATTAATAAAACACTACTTCTGTCATCGTGTGGTAGTGTAATTGTGTCCGTAACGCTGGTGTCATACGTTGACGGGGTAAAACGGCCAGAGATATTACTACCCAAATCGAGGTTATGTACGTAATTTAGTAACAATTTTATGAAGAAACGACTTGCCAGAATACTCCGTTCAGTTTCTTATTTTTAATAAAATCCGTCATTTTTTGAGCGAGTACGGCACGTTTTTCAGCCACATCACAATTTAATGCGTTTCTAAATAAAACTTTTTGTGTCCTTGTAATCTTTGGAGAAGATGTAAACACGTTTTTATTACTTTTGGATAAAAGTTAAACAAAATCAATCGCCGAATTAATTATTGTTGAAGGTATTTCAAGTTATTAAGATTTAAATTAAGGATTCATTTCTTTCGCCTAGTAAAGCGACATAGTGCAGCCACGTTTTGAATTTTCAAAATGCCAATAAACGATATCAGTATACAGAAACCAGTTTATTTTGTTTATTTCACTGTTAAAGTAACATGAAATATATACTTCTGGAACGATTAAACACATAGGGGTAAAACATTCAGAGTCCAGAAGTAAGTAATAAAAATTTTGTGTGGGGTTAGAAATTTCCCCAGAGAGATCATCAAGATGTTAGGAATTTTTGCATTAGGCGCAGAATATATATACCTTTTAACATCGTTTTAATCCAAAACTTAAATTCTGTTTGATACAAATAGTAAAATTTTATTTTAATAGCGATGGAACCCAAAAGCACCAATGGCAATATTCCTGCGCTCGAAATTACGCATGTATGAATCTATATCTTACGAGCTAGATTTCGGTTAGTTGTTAAGCATTTGCCTTTGTAATTTTACATCCAAAATAATGACTCCAGAAGTAAAAAATCACCTTCATAAATACTACAAGTCTTTGTCATTCATTCAAGAAGCATTCATTCTGGGAGACATTTTTCAACATGCTTCCGACATTTATTAAATTTCTGGAAAGTGACCAGAACATTCAGGAAAAAATTAAAATAATTTTTACTTGACTAGCCCTAGTTCCCTATAGAAGTATTTCTTGGGAAGATATCTACAAAATCCTTTCTAGTATGTTATAGAAATGTAGATATCGTACTTAATGTTCACTACATATGAATTTGTGACAGTGTATCTTTTGGTGTGTGATGTCGTTATTTTGCTGTAAAATGATCTTTTTTAAACATACCATTTTGTCTATTATACTGGAACATTTTACTGTATTAAGTATATTATAAAGCAAGATTTTTCTTTTACCTTGGTGGAACGAAATTCGGTAATCATAAGTATTATTTACTAACAAATCAACGATTTAATTTCCATACTTGTATCGCAATTTCTACTAAATATTATAAATTTAGTGTATTTGACAAAAATATGTAAAATTATATATACCAGTATGTTTGTTTTCTTTAACGGTAGCCATTTCCGACAATCCTTTCACTTAGTGAAGTCAAATATTATTGAATGGATTAAAAAATTTATATAAACAATCAGAAGTACCAAAGAAGTTTTGTATTCAGAAAAGTGACACCAAATGAAAAAATGTTTAGAAAAACGGTGAATCTGACTTACGAATGATCGATGTTTATATGTAAACGTAGAGCTGAATAAGAAGTGCACACTTCCAGGTTTCAACGTCAAAGTGTTCTCTTGCGTAGCTCATGAATGTTTCGCTTTTCGGAGCGGTGTTCTTGTTTGATTATCCTGTTTGTGGTTGGTGGGGAACCATCGAGAAGCCACGCTGTCGCATGGCCAATTAACGAACCGTTTAGCAAACATCATGCGCCAACGTGTGGACCACTACTTGGCGTTACCAATTCAAATCAAAGTACTATTAGCATCTCATAAATGTTATATTAATCGGACGCTTGGGTGTAAGCATGGGACCTGCATTAGCAGCACGACTGGACGCAGCAGCTGCGAGTGTTTGTGCGCTGCCATTTCCGAGAATGATGAAATTTTAATTTGACGCATTCGAATGGAAAAAAAGTACGAATTAATTTGTTGCGTTGCTAACTGCGGATATCAAAGCACCTGTATGGGTAATTTTGTTCTATTGGTTTGTTTGTACCTAGTTTTGGAATTATTTTCTGAAAAAACGGCTTAATCAGTTGAATCTGTGGCCGGGTAGTTCCCTTCTTGTTTAACCGTTTTTATGTAACGTTTTTGTGGTCCCTGAAATCCCATTATTATATTTACTTTAGAGAAAACGGTTTTAATAACTGTAATGTGTTTAAGTTTCTTTCGAACCAATCTGATAATAAATTGTCATTTAAATTTAAAGTAAACCTCCAGAACAATCGGAAGAATATGTTAATTATAAACGCTTATTATAACCGAATTGTAAGTATGAAAGCTGTCTTGATTTATATGGGAGTAGTAAAAAGACATTCAAGATATAAAATGGTTATGAAAACCTTGTCGTAAGTAGATGTGAATCTCTAGATACTTTATTGTTTCTATTAACAATAAAATAAGAATATATTCCAACTAACTAGTAGAACCTATCCTTCTCACGTGTGCTGCTTAATTTTTTCTAGATGAAACATTGTTTGAATTGCTGACAATAGATAGATGAACATAACAGTTCCATTTTTCTAATTTTATCAGAATCTCTTATAATTGTTTTGTCAACGTAATATTCAATCAGTTTCATATTAATTTAAGCCTGCTGCAGTCAGTATTAAGCGACAAAATCAATTTTACCGATTTTTCGAGGACTGTATTTTCCAATTAAATATTTCGTATTGAATTTCAGTTACGGTTTCTTACTATTACATCTTTAATAACTGATGCGGTAATGGGCAATTGCTGCATTTTCACAGTTGCTCGTGTCTATTGCGCTTGTCACTGTCACCGGTCTAGATACTCTAAGCATATAAGATGGCCCAATCAGTAGCTCAAAGATGTCGTTCTGTCACGTTATGAGACACATAATTAACTTTGTTAGCTATTAAATTGTTCTCTTTCGGATTTAGCTAGGGGCTTCTGTTGCCTTAGGGATTACTGTAGAATATTTTGTGTAATATCGCCTATAATAATCTTGATCACTTAGTTAATGTTAATGTAATGAGGTTTTGTAGTTCCGCAGTGGAACAAGGCTTTACTTAACCTTCGTAATAAACAAACAATGGCAGTTTTATAATAATAACTGCCATAATTAGTATAAAAGCACTGAACTGAAACTTTTGCGGTAGACCGTTAAAGTCATCCAAATCATAATCTACAGAGAATTTTTTTTTAGTTTAAAATATAACAATTTGAACCATCTTCATACAAAAGTTTTCTCTTTTTTGGCTATTCAGCTCATTATTATCGGTTTAAGCCATCTATAAACCGTATTATGATTTGGAATTAGAACTATAATTCTATGAAAATGGGATGAACAGATAACGGATATAAACAAAATTATAGATGGATCAGTGAGTGAATTATAAGTTAATTTCAAGTAGATTAATACTGACTCTTAAAGAAAGCGTCTACTACTAAATTGGAGATAAGGTTAGTAAATTTAGTAAGATATTGTAAATAAATTCTATCGAAATTAGCTTAATACATCAAATATTAATATGTACATATGGTGGTATAGAGGTTAGGATAATATAAGCAGTTTGATCTGATTTCGTATCAAGATTGGAAGTCGTATTCAATGTAAAAGTTTTTTAACCAAATATACGTAGAGAAATGTGAATTGTTATTTATTCAAATGGAAATTGGAGAAGATCGAGTAAACATTTTGCAGTTATGAAGTTCTGTAATTTATCTTCCTTCAACGTATCTATAAACATCTTTGCCTAAATATATAAATTTTTGTAGTTGAAAACTGGAAGAATCCTCTAACTCAAAAACTATTGTGATTTCCAAGTGTTTAATAAATCGGTAGGTATGTTGACTGTAGAATTGGTTTCATAAAATGAATCACGGGACTTAAAATTGCGCTAATATGCAAACACAGAATGGGTTTTAAACTAATGCATTCAACACTGGTGTCTGTGAGAGTAATTAAATCATAGCTGAGCATCAAGTTAACGAGCACAACAGAACAACTTTTTCGCTGCAATAAAGTTTCAATTTATTCCTCTTGACGACTTACCTTCAGCGTTTTTGAATCCCTTCCATGTGGTTATAATAAAATAAAGTGTTTTGAATTGTAAATGTTACAGGAAACTGAATTTTAGCCGCAGTTATACAATTCCATGCGTTTTATTAAAAATATTTATACAGCTCACAGCAGAATAACAATTAGGTCGAATTAAACACTAAGCTCAGGAATTTAAGCGGAAATTAGATAGTGTACGTTTTTAACAGTAAACTCTTAGCGGCAGCAGATAATACAAAACGCGGCCACTGTGCATTCATTTCATGAACGATTATCCTCGAAAACCAATTCTGTGAACTTTAAATACCTATTTCCCAAACTGGTTATTGTGTTTTTGTCCGCAGTAACTTTATTACGTCTACTGGCAAGAAGCACGATTTATCTTTATGGTTTCTTTTTTATTTCAGGTTAACAACTAATCGATATCGAGGTCATTACAGCCAGGTGTGAACTGATGCAAGGAATGGGAAAGAATTCATTTTTTTTTATCTACTTAACGTCTCTCTAACAGCGAGGTCTTTAGAGACGGGAAAGGATGGGGGGAAAGGAATGGGAAGGAATTCGACCATGGCCTTTTGAAGCAAGCATCCCGGCATTTGCCTGGAGTGATTTTGGAAACCATGGAAAACCCAAACCACCGTCCTCCCGAATGCGAGGCCAGAACGCTAGCCGTTACACCACCACGGTCGGTAGGAAAGAATTCAGACATGGCGTTTGGAGTGATTTTAGGTAACCAAAGAAAATCGAAATCTTGATGGTCGGATAGGTGTCGAAGCTCTAGAATGCGAGGCCCGAGCGTCAACTGCTCAACCCTCAGCCACGATGAACCGATTCCAATAACTTAATCAATTAAACAACATGATGCATGTTATTAAAAGTCATTAACATATTTGTTGTACCTTTTATCTATACTTGCAGTACTGGGGTGAACGGGGTTCTGACGTCAGTTCCATTTGGGATCTTTTACCCTGTTCGCTAATGACCCCGTCGTCGACGCGCCCTGAAGCCCCTCCTCCTTTTACACTGTTTGACTCGTACGGTAGGATTCTTTGGCATTAGTTGAGTTTTGGTTCTGCCTCGATGCAGGTAGTTTACTCTTCTTTAACGCGGTAAATTGAATACAAATATTATTGCTCGGTTTTGGATCGTTTGGACTCTTTCCAAGAGTGTTATTGTGGCATTTCCCCACACTACTGCCACAAACTGCAGGACAGGCCAGATTAGGATGTGGTACATTTTTTTTTTTTTTGTAACTGCTTTACGTTTCTTTTTAACATCGAGGTCTTTAGAGACGGGAAAGGATGGGGGGCAAGGATGGGGGCAAGGAATGGGAAGGAATTCGGCCATGGCCTTTTGAAGGAAGCATCCCGGCATTTGCCTGGAGTGATTTGGGGAAACCATGGAAAACCCAAATCTGGATGCCCGGACGGGGATTCGAACCGCCGTCCTCCCGAATGCGAGGCGAGAACGCTAACCGTTACACCGCCCCGCTCGGTGATGTGGTACAGTCGGATTCCAAGATCAGACTGTATACCTGAATTTGGATTGAGAATTGAGTAGAGTGATTTCATTCTTCGCATGGATTTTTGTGCAATGTTGTTGATGTGATTCTTCTACGTCTGATTTTGGCCTGTTTTGAAGCCAAGATATGTTACTATCCGTCCACACAATCAAGTATTATTCTTAGTGTGTAATAAACTTAGTGGTTAATCAGTTCACATTGAAAATTCAAGGTCATGGTTTCGCATTCGGGTGCGGCCAGGTGTTTCTACGGTTCGGTTTGATAATATGAGTTGGTTTGGTTTACACGTTAAATTACGGACGCAGCCATGACATTTCAAAAGATCGTCAGATCACTCGAATTTTGTTTGGATTATAGTTACCTATTTTTTGACAACAGAAAGTGTAAGGGAGGTAGAAAGAATTGTGTTTATAAATAGCCAACACTTTTGTTCCTGAAAGCTGATGTGAAAAGGTTACCACTCTTGTGAGGCGACGATCTAGATCATAGGTACCCAACCTTGTTTGGCCTAACACCCCTTTTTCGAAAAAATAAATTACTCACCACCTTTTTTTTTTTTAAAAAAAACAATGTCATACATAAAAAACAAATACGGATTTCTGAAATTACTTTATTAAAAGATATAAATAATATATGTGTATTGTTCTCAGTTTGATTAACGAATAAGTATTATGACATTTGGTGCCTTATTTGTCATCAGCAATCTTAAATCGCCGTGTTCTTCTATTTCTCTTCTTAGCTAAGAATCGCTCATTAGGATCTCTTCTACGTTCACAAATGGGCGATACCGCCCCTGTTATGAACCACTGATCTACATAGACTCCTAGATATTACACTCCTTTGATGGATATTTGGAGGTGATTTCGAGTCAGTATATTTATTGAAATAATCAGTATTGTCTGCTGTATCTCGTAATAATCCACAACATCACGGAGTGGCACCGACAGAGCGCGGGTGGAAGGTCTACTCTCTTGCTTTGTCTCCTTCCAGAATCACAGTATAAGGTCTAAAACAGACGAAGCGGTTTGACCGAGCGTGGTGGTGTAACGGATAGCGTTCTGGCCTCGCATTCGGGAGGACGGCGCACAGTGGGCCAGAATCTAGAAAACGTGGCCAAAAAGAAAAAAAAAAAGTTTCTGGATGGGAATTTTCGACTATCAGGTTTGCTACAGTAATGTTGGAACTACTGAATGCCGATTGTTTGGACGATCCATTGTCACAATCTTCATCATCAATCTCGATAAATGCCAAAAAATTAATTTTATATGAATCAAAGGACTTTTATCAATATTTGTCCGCCATATTGGATCCACCATTTTCTTTTTTTCACTTTTTGATAAAATATTCTTAATCACCAACTTCGATAACCTTTACGTACTAACTTTGGTACAAATTGAACAACTCTAGCAACCTCGATAAGTCCACAAAAATTACTTTTATATGAATAAAATGACTTTTAGCAATATTTGTCCGCCATATTGGATCCGCCATTTTCTATTTTCACTTTTTGATATTATATTCTTAATCAGCAACCTCGATAACCTTTACATACTAACTGTGGTACAAATTGAACAACTTTTTATATTTTGGCCAGCTTTTTGCGATTCTGGCCCACTGTGCGGCGGTTCGAATCCCCGTCCGGGCATCCAGATTTGGGTTTTCCATGGTTTCCCAAATCACTCCAGGCAAATGCCGGGATGCTTCCTTAAAAAGGCCATGGCCGAATTCCTTGCCCCCATCCTTTCCCGTCTCTTAAAGACCTCGCTGTTGAGAGACGTAAAGCAGTTAAATAAATAAACTGTTTTGTTTTCAACACGCAGCGTAAAAGGCAGCCCGGCGACGCGGCATTCTGAAAAAAATGCATAAAAAATGGAGATCTTTTTACTTTTTGTAACAGTGTTCAATTGTAAAACACATAACATACTGTTATATTAAATAAATAATCAAAATTCAAATTTAATTATTTATTTTTTACTTTTCTTGTAATTATTCTCTGATTTCATATTATGTTAATAAACTTTTTATACTCTCAAATTTAATAATTTTCTACTGATATGTGGTAATATATTTTTTTATGACTTGCGTTCATATATTTGTCATTTTATCAAGGAAAAATGAATGAAATTGATTCCGAGGCGCTGATATTGCCAGTTTGTTTCTTCTTCTCTTGTTCCACCTTCGGTACCGTAACCACAGAAGCATTACATTCTCGTCTTCAGCATCCTTTGCTCCACAAACAATTCAGCTATACGAGCCTAATCGACGGTCCGTGGCGAACGCGCGGCGGTCGAAGCGGCGGCCGCGCCGCTCGTTCGCCGCCTCGACCGCCAGCGCGGGCGTCGCTTCATGTGAACACCGCTTCGACCGCCGCGCGTCCGAAAACCGCCTCGTCTGTTTTATGTCCAGGGGCAACTGCTGGCTATGATCAGCAGCCTCACGGTAGACTTCGGCACAATCTGATAGTAGCGAAACTAACGTCTCAAGTGTTTGCCAGTTCAGCTATAAAAACGGTGATAATAATGTGGTAATCAATACTGATCCCCATGGAACTTTGAAAGTGGAACTATGAAATTTATTTAAAATTAATTTTACCTTACACAATTATTGTTTTTTTTAGATATTTTTGAAATAGGATGGTATCTCCAGCATAAATACGCTGAAGTGCCAAGGAACATGAGACACCTATTAATATCGTATGGAATCCCCTTTTACCAGGCGTAGTACAGCAAACCGACGTGTCATTGAGTCAACGAGTCCCCTGAAGAAATATTCAGCCATGCTTCCTCAACAGCTGTTCATAACTGCGAAAGTGAATCCTGTCCCAGATATGTTCAAATAGATTCATGCATAATTAGGTGGCCAAATAATTCGCTGCAGTTGTGCAGATTGGTCCTCACACCAATCGTGAACAATTTTGGCAGGTGACGTGGAGCACTTAAGTCCTGAAAAATTCCATCGTTATCTGGGCACATGAACATTGTATATGGTCTCCAAATAGTTGAACATAACCATTTCAGCTGCCTTCCTGACATGGGTGCATGGCCTCCTGGGATCGGCGACGCAGTCGTTCCCCACTATCAGCTTTTACAACTGCAATTGTGTCTCCTACTAGGAGATGAAAAGATCTAACAACATATATTTTGAATAAAATAATGAGGACTAAGACAAGAAAAAGGCCGACGGATATATTATACTTAGTTAAAACATGTTATAAATCTTCTACCCTATTTCTTCAATACGAAAGTATGTTAACCTGTACTTTGTAACGATGTTTTTACCATAACTATGTTAATAATATAGGAAGAAAAATGCCTTCCTTGACGTAAGTATATTTCTTGAATGAGTTTTAGCAATAAATGTTTAAAAAGCCTTTTCACAGCAAAAAACAAGGCCATATAACACACGTCTTCGTTAAAAGGCGTTTTAGTACCAGTGTATTTATGAACGGTATTCTGGAAACAGCGGCACAATGTTTTTATGGTAACGCCGCCATACAATGCTTATTAAACTTTTAATTATTCACTCGAAATGCTGAATTAATTACTTCCATTCCCAGTTTCATCTCTGCTATGAGTCAGTTGTTTTGGACGTAAATCGTTTAGTATAGCCTTCCTAAGCTTTGCAGTTTTTAATGAGTCTCCAGCAAATGGAGAAAAAATTTGCCTCCTTTTGAAGTCGCTTTTTCTCTTTGGCGGTAATAAAAGGTTACTGTCGCACGATGATATAGGGTCAACTATTTATACATATTCATTTTCTGGTGCGTTGTTTTTACATTGTTTCCGTAATAAGAGAGATTCTCATTTCCTTTCTTTTTGTAGGTTATAATAGAGAAACAAACTGATTTTCCTTTTTCCGTAATTGCACTGAATCTAAATGTAACATCACATTAATTGTAAACTGTTTTTGTAATTTCTTAGGTTTACATATTAAGATTGATTCATCTAAACATTTTACTGGTGTTCCTTTTTAGTTTTTCAGCTATATAATTGTTAAACATCATTTTTTAAAAAAAAAATACTGTGTTTCGTAAAAATAATTCTGGTTTGTTAATACTGAAGTAAGAAGGTAATAAAGAGTAAATAAATTATTAACGTAGCATGTTTGTTAAATACATGGCTTCCAAAAATTGATTTTCTGTCTTAGATTGTTCATATGATGGCTCTCTTAGCTTATAAATCTTTTTTATTTTTAAAGTTTGGACTTTGCTACTTGTCAACGCCAGAAAGGACTAAGGATAAGGAACGAAAAAATGCAATCATCGCCTATCTAATAAACCATTCCGGCATTTGTCTGTATTAATTTCGGCATTCGCTTCTGGTAATTATAGGAAATCATGAGAAACCGGGATCTGGATGGCTGGAAAGGAATTCGAAGAAAAGGACATTGCCAACGCGTGTTTTGGCCAAAATCGGGCCAGAGTAGTCTGCAGATATTCAGTTTTAAATTAATAGAGCCATGGGATATTAAGAACTTCAGCTAAGACCAAAACCCTCCCTTCAAATATTATACTTGAAACGTTCAGTGATTATTTGTCACTGACTTCCTTCTTAATGTAATTATTAGAGATTTGAAAATTGATCTACAAGGATAATTGTGCTGGGAAGAATTAAAAAAAAAACTCCTTTAATATAATTCACAAACAACAGATCGTGGTTTTATTTATTTTAATTTAAACAACTCAAAAAACCACTTATTAACTTTAAACAACAATTAATTCTAGACTCTTCATTTATTAAAATGTCGGTAGAGCAAGAAGAGTTACTTCTGATATCATTGTCAACCAAAGGGCGTGTTCGGTCCTGTAGTTTGTACCTCCTAGTCATTATCAGTTGCAGCAGCCGCCAACGGAACATCTCGTCGTTGCAGGAATGGTTCGTTGTCATCGGTTAGCCGTGCCAGCACCCCTGTTGATACGAAGACAGCTTCACGCTCCAACCCTTGCTGACGGAAAGAAAACAATTTAGGGAGCGTCCATAAACTACGTAGCTCAACTCTATTTTTGGCTCCTGTGAATCACCCTCCCCCCCTCCCCCATAGCACAACGCGTCGTTTGCCTGTTCCCCCACCCCCCGCGCGGCAAGTAGGTTTTTTCATATTAATTCCAGAAGTCATTTTGTACTGTTTTCTCTTGTCAGACTATCCTAAATTACATTCGGATATAATTAAATGCCGGAAATAAATATTCACATTGTAACAGCACTCATACCTGAACTTTAAATAGAATTGTATTTAATGAAGTATCTGTAGTGAGCTAAAGTTTGCTTGAATATGATCTGGTATGTGGTATTTCTTGTAAATCAGTGTATATAGACTTTGTTTTATGACAGGAAATTATTTAAAGGCCATTTAATATGTTTAAGAACAGAATTGTGCAAGAGAATTGCTTAAATGTGTGTAATTCCAAGTATTAATGCCAGTTACGATGTCTACAGGACAATTTTCTACAGTTTAAAATGGTTTCTGTAAATAATTTTGTGTTTAAACTCCATTTCTGACCGTTTTGTAATGATGTTAAATGATTAAGTACTATTTTTGATTGTTTTTAATATGTTTAATTGTTTGATTAATTGTTAATGTTAGAGAAATATCTGGCGGAAGTCTTTGAAGAATTCCAGAAATTTCGATAGAGCCTATATAAAGAAATCAGCAGAAGGACAGTTTTTAGTTTATACTTAATTTTATTCAGATTCACTTTGGAACTGCCAAAGATTGCGTCAGTAGTATCTCTGGTTTGTATCTTTGGATGTAAACAATATCGTTGACGTTGTTTTGAAAATAATCAAACCTTAAACTGAACCTTATGGTGTGCTATTTAATTAATTACTATATTAATGAAACCACCAAGAACCTGACAACATGCTGTGTGTGTTCTGTACCTTATTTTAAATGTGACAAATAATGTGAATGATAAGCTACGTGGCCTGGCTCGGACCCTCCCCCTTCCCTCACGTAGACCATAGTTGCTTTCTACCCCCCACCCCCTCCCTTAGATCGAGTCACGTAGTTTATCGACGCTACCTTATAGTCTCCACAGATCAGCACCGACTGACTTCCCTGTTGCGTCCTACCTCTACATCGCCACGCATGTTTGTTAGTTCACAAAGCAGGGACTAAGCGACCAGGGAAGGAACATCAACTCGTATGCGATAGACCGACCATGGGAACAGAAAATTGCGTAAAAGTTTGTTTTTAAAGCAGTCCAAGGTGGCTATCCGTGCACAGTTTTACCATACGACTTTTTTTGACTCACTGGTGGATCTGTAAAATACTTTCTAGGAGTAGTGTATATTGTTTTAACTTAATGTTTGGTACTACGATTCATGCTTTTCAAACCAGAGTCACCATTCTTAAGCTTCTTTCCTGTAATTCCTAAATTCGAGGAACACCTTTATTTCTCTTCATTCACGTCCGCGTCAAAAGCGTCACTGGTTGTAATCGCTGGACGGGAGGTGACTGTTCATACGTTTCTGGGCCATGGCTTCTGTGGTTGCGGAAAACGCCCGCTTGTTCACAAGTTATATGTCAGGCAAAATGTGCTTCAAATTGTATACTATCACCAGGTCCACATCTCAAGTTTCATTATCCAAACCTGGTTACATCGCATACTTTTCGTTGTCATATGAATTAATTATGTGGGATGTGGAACCTGGCATTTGGTAAGATGCAGATTCGAGCTCCAATCCTGTCCAATTTTAGCTTACCATGACTTCTTGAAATTCAGGAGGAAGCAGTAATGATTCCTTCCAAAGCCCGTGGGTGATTTTATAACCCATAGTTTTTGTGCAAAAAATTATGTTGACTATAATACTTAGATATATAAAAGTTGTATGACCTTAAGCAACGAACAAAATGGAATCAGTTAGTAGAACCGGGTAGATTGACATGAAATGGCAAAATTACAGAATTTGTATGTCTGTTTCAGCAGTAGCTCAGCCATGTAATCCAAGCTAGATGAGACTGATGTATAGCTTGAAGAGAAATCCGGAACACGAATGCCCTAGCATATTTCACATATATAAAGCAAGTTTTACAACTTGCGAAGGTCACGTTAAGACTGGAACCATAAGCTGTCAATCCCAAATCAGTAAACCTAGTTATGAGCCAAACTACTCTCCAGGCTAATCTTTTCATCAGCTGGAAATGGTCGGCACGTGGCATGTAGCAACTTACTTGCAAAATATACTCTGCTATAGTGTTTGTCCAACAATAGCAGTTAGTTATCGGATTTCGGTATAACAACCAAAGAAAACTTCCAGATCTTTTCATCGGTGCTTCCAGTAAATAGAAAATGTTATTCTTCAGACACCTCAGAATTTACACTTCAAACTACATTTGCATGTATATAGTTAATGGCGGCTCCTGAAGACATTAAATATTACGAATATTATTAAAGAATTGTTTCTGCTTCTTTTTCAAGTTTGCACAGATTCTTCTCTTCAGTATCGGCCATCTAAGGACCACGAAAAGTAATCCTGTGCATTCATTTCGATGCTTCTTTTCTTGACTTCCAATAGTTCTTAATCCTCTCACTTTGCTGTTTCCTCCTTTCTTCTGTCCATATGTTACTACATTTTCTCTTTTCCTTCTCCTGGAAACCCTTGAAATTTTGGATGAATCTGCTAAAAGTTGCTCAATCTTGTATTAAATCTTCTGTTATTCCGATCTCAATCATATCTTTCTTTACTCCTTCGATCCAGTGGTTGCCCTTCTTACTCTTGTAAACATGATTGAAAATTCTTTTGTAAGTCTATTATCATCCATTTTTATTAGTTGACCAAAGAAACTGATTCTCCTCTTTCTGATCGTGTCTGACATCCTTTCAATTTCTTCTTCTTTGTATAGGTCTTTAGTCCTCCGGTGTCTAAACTCACAATTTTCAGTTTTTAGTGGTCCCCAAATTTTTCTCAAGATTTTCCTTTCCTCTATCTCTTCTATTTCTCCAGTTTTCATAGAGAACAAGCATTCTGAGGCATACAATCCTTCTGGTTTGATTACTGTGTTGTAGTGTTTGATTTTAGTTTTTCTTGATAGATTCTTCTTATTGTATGTATCTTTAGTCAATTGGTATGCTAGTTCTAGTTTTCTTGCTCTTGATATATTTGCTTCCTTACCAAGCCCATTAATCTGAATTACTTCACCTAGATATTTAAATTACACAGATTATTATTATTATTTGTCATCTTCATTTCCATCATTTGAATCTATTGCCACTCTCTGATTTTACATGTAGCTAACTTAAGTACTTCTTGGACCTTAAAATTTAACGAGTACTAACAAATTTGAATGGAATTTCCTATTTTATTGGACATCAGTGAAAGTCATTTGGAAAAATCTTTCTTCGTCTCATTTTTTCTTTACCGTATTTAATTAATAGAAGTGAAATGTCGTGAAAATTTGTGAATTATTGAGAATTAAAATTATGATTAGTGAAAGCAGTTGGTTAGAAAAATTCCCCTAATAGAATTTTAGATAACAAACTGTCTAATGCGAAAGTGGGTGAGAAGGAAAATTTTCAACATGTCAATGAAATTAAAGCTTTTTTTCAATTTTTTTTATGGCTTTCGGCGTACTAACCTACGGCCAACCTAAATATATTTATAGTATCATCAAGTGTATTAATGTATCTTCAAATATTTTGTAAAAATCCAAGAGGAGGGCAACATACGACAGACGCAACACTTACATTATCACCCATGCCCTTGTCCGTACTTGCCCTACTCTACTGAGGTCGGCAGAATTAAAGTTATAGCTGCAAGCAACGACCGTTTATTAACGAAAATTAAAACACTAAACAATTCATTTATGATCATTGAACCATTAAACAGACGTAAGTATACCGTGACATAAGCAACGAACAATCGATTTTCTTGTTCGATGATCAAAGCTGCAAGAGCTAGGGGAAGCGGTCAAAATTTAAAAAGGATCTCTCAGTCACAAAGCATTTCCTTCAAATCCTCCCCCCTGTGGGGTAACAGGCAGGCTTTAAGAGCGGCTGAGCAATTTCACGCGGGCCTCTTCATATTTAATTATGTTGACGACACTTGGGCGTGCTAATGCTCTCCGCCCCGTACAAACACATCCATTCCAACCCACACATAACAGCAGCTTCAGAGTGTGCTCAGTGGTACCAACTGAGTAATTCCAGTGCCAGAGCGGCGACGTGCTGCCGCAATGTTGTCTGCTCCGCCGCAGCGTTTGTCGTCTTGCATTTAGATGTGGGGCAGACTTGTCGCCTCCCACCCCTCATAACGCCTTAAACAGAGTCGTATAAATGCAAAAGGCGGACGCTGTCGTCAAACACAAGGATTTCTGCCAGTCTGACGATCAGATTGTATCACACTGCATCCCACGTAACAACATCGAGACGCCAGTTGCTTGTGATAAAATAAACGCAATTTAAAATTTAGGACGACAATTTTTGCTCGTATGCTGAGAGAATGGTTTTAAAAGTGTGTGGATAGTACAATTATATGTCAGAATTATATTGTTGGAATACAGAAATTGAATGTTGCACTTCGACAGACTGAAGAGAATAGCAAACACGCCACAAGTAAATATTCTTAGAGTGGATTCCTTAACTCTTCTGTAAAACAAATACACCTCAACAGAAAGTAAACAATAGAAGTGCCACTCATGTGTCCAGTTATAGCTATCAGTTGGTACTGCTTTCGAACATCGAGTAGGATTGAATTTTTTAATTGACTGATTTACTAATTACAGACGTAATGTTTACAGCTGCTACTATGCTTATAATATTTATCTGTAGTAAGTTAAGCGGCCACGTCTCCTTAATCCTGCCTTACTCCTTGTTAATGATTCATCATATCCAGATTTATTCCTAATATAATTTAACGGCTCATCATGTCCAGATCTCCAAATATACGTAACCTTTGATATTTATAAAGAGTCGAGAAAACGCTGGAATGTACATCAATTTACTAATTCTAGTGTGTAACGCTAAAGAATTTCATTTTCCATACAGAAATAGGCGAAATTTAACCGTTTGGTAACGGGACAAGAGATGTGTGGCTACTGTGCGATATAAACCGATTTTCAGTCGTTGTTTCAAGTGAATGCAAGTGATGTGTACTGCTTGCCAAACGAAGATTTTGAAATTTAATGTTTATTGTTTTAATCTTGTATAATTTACTTGTAAAAGGGATACCATGATATCACACACACACACACACACACACACACACACACAGAGAGAGAGAGAGAGAGAGAGAGAGAGAGAGTGAGTGAGAGAGAGAGAGAGACATACACCACTTTCATCTCTTGTCCTGGTCGCTTTTAATACTAATTGCTTTAGAGGAAGCGTCAACAAACGAAGAAAGTTTTTTTTAATCATCATCATCATTATTAAACGTTTCCGCGTTTGCGGGCCGTCAGCACGTCCTCTTCCAAGTCTGGGGGTCATTCCAAGATTTTTCGTCCGCCACTTGCCTCCAAACGACTCAGCGTCTTTCTTCACTTCGCCCATCCATCTTGCTGTTCAGCAAAGTCAAGTTCGCCGTCCTTCCCTCCTCCATCCTCATAACATGCCACAGCAGTCATTTTACTTGTTAACATCTCTTCTAGTGTTTCCACTTGTAGTCTCTCCCTGATTTCATTTTTGATTTCTTCGTGAAATTCTCTGTCCCTCTCAGAAACCTCATCTCTGCCACCTGCAAACTGATTCTACCTCTCCTTGTCAAAATCCAAGTTTCAGAGCCATAGGTCAGTATGTGTTGCTAATGTACTATAGAGCAGAATTTGGGCTTTCTCCCATGTTCCACCTTCACATTTCAACCTCTATCTGATGATACAATTTGTAATACAAAACTAATCGCTTTGGTTTAGCCATGAAAAAAATATCCTTACTGAACAAATTTTACTCCTTCCTGATACGTTGTTAGTTGTTTTCACGCTGTCGAGCATTCTCCTATCCTCCTGACGTAGCACCACTACGTCATTAGAGATTGTTGGGAACAAGGAACAGAAAGCAAGTGGGCCATGGCCTATAGAAGGAACAATCTCGGATTTTGCCTGGAGTGATTTTTAGAAACCACGGAAAACCGAAATCTGGATGGGCGGACGGGGATTGGAACTTGCAACCTTCCGAATGCGAAGCCAGATCGGTACCGTTCATCCACCGGACTCGGTTAGAGAGTTCGTAGTGATATTTATACCCACCTATAATGTTCTGCCTTTTTTTGCGGAAATTTACTGTTTATAGAATGAATGTTTATAATGGCATGTCAGATTCCAAAGGTACGCCATTGCTATGAGGGTCGTACCCCTACATGGGAACTTTGGAAGATGAACGGGGATGATTTCCTGTTGCCTTTTCCTATGTGTGTTACTGTAGTATCGTATGAATGCGATAGAGTATTGTTTGCGCTGTATGAAATGAGCGATGAATAAAGGAGAGGGTGAAACACTGTACCTGTCATTCAGGTCTACTCTTCCGAAAGACTCCATTGGACCACCAGGCTTAACGTCCTTATGCCACGGATAAATCACCTTCAACAGTGCCGTATGCCCTCGATCAATATGCATTGCGAAGAGGTTTGGAGTTTAACTTACGAGGGTGAGTCAAATGAAAACCTTAAATTTGTAATAAAAAAATCGAAATTTCGCGCCGTTATCCAGTAAGTTGGTAAGCGTGCTACAAGCAGCGTGCAGAATGGCCTGTAGGTGGCAGTATAGTGCAGATGCACAAATACCGTCGCAGTATCAGTATAAAGATGGTTGCCCCACTTGAGACTTGCACCAGAAAAGAACAGCGTTCTGTTATTCGGTTTTTGAGTAGTGAAGGTGTGAAACCTATTGAAATTAATCGAAGAATGAAGGTTCAGTACGGTGATTCATGTTTGTCACAGCAGCAAGTCTACGAATGGAGTAGGAAGTTCGCAAATGGTGTGACTTCAGTGGAAGATGCTCCTCGTCCAGGTCAGGCACAACGAGTTGTGACTGCACAGAACATTGCAGCAGTTGAAGCCATAGTGATGGAAAACCACCGAGTGACACTGAATGACATTGCAGCATGTTTAAAGATTAGTCATGGTTCAGCACACCACATTGTGCATGATGTGCTCCAGTATCACAAAGTATCTGTAAGATGGGTGCCACGGCAGCTGACTCCTGAAATGAGAGAACGACGTGTTGATGCTTGTGAAGAACTTCTTCGGCGCTTTGAACGAGAAGGTGATGGCTTCCTTGCAAGAATCGTTTTTGGGGATGAAACCTGGGTTCACTTCCATCAACCGGAAACGAAGAGAGCGAGCAAGAAATGGTGCCATTCCTCATCACCAAAACCAAAGAAGTTTCGAACAGTGATTTCCATATGTTTGGACCACTCAAAGAAGCAATGGAAGGAAAGAAGTTCCGTTCTGATGAAGAGGTACGCCACGCGGTGCATGAGTGGTTGCGCTGACTACCAAAAGAATTTTTTTCTAAAGGAATTTATGCACTTTGTAAGCGCTGAAGGACTTGCATTGAGCGTGGGGGACATTATGTTGAAAAGTGATACAGCTTTGTACCACTTCTGCACAATAAATAATATTTAAAAAAATATTTAGGGTTTTCATTTGACTCACCCTCGTAGTATTTTGAGGCACAATTTGGTGATTAGGAACTGTACTCCACCACCTCCCCTACCCTACTGGCCAAGACCTATTAATGAAAATTTATTCCACCACTGGGACTGAAACCAGCTAGCCCCATGTCAGCACCTTACACCATCAACGAGGCGCCCCTGTGCTCATTAATCAACACAAAATAGGAAGTGCATGTATATTAAAATTTTATCAAAAAATGGCAGGCAACTAAACATTAAATGAGTGCAAAAACCATACAAACATATGATATTAACAATTCAAAGCAATTCCACACAGAGATCTAAATTCCCGTCCGGGCATCCAAATTTGGGTTTTCCATGGTTTCCCCAAATCACTCTAGGCGAATGCCGGGATGCTTCCTACAAAAAGGCTATGGCCGAATTCCTTCCGTTCCTTGTCGCCACTCCTATCCCACCTCTAATGACCTTGGTCGTCGACGAGGCGTAAAGACAAAAGTAAAAAAAAAATAATGTATATTCTTCAGATAAATCTAATCATATACCGGCGTGGAAAACACGGGAGCATAGTTCAAGATGAGCACAATCAGCGAAATGATCTATACCACAAAAGCAAAATTTAAATCACTGACTTGAATTGTGCCTATTTTATTTGCGAATAGCCGAAAAACGCTTGAAAATCGAAGACAGTTTATGGCAGGCCTGCAGTTTAAATTTAAACAGTTTTCTAATGAAATAATTAATGAAACGGCACATTCCTGTTTGCAATTAAATCCTAATAGATGCTTCAGAGAAAGATGTTTAAAAATGTTAAAAGAATTAAGGTTAATTAAATTAGCAATATTCATTGTTATACACATGTTAAAGTTATAAATTTAACTCGTTTTTGGTCATCGCTCTATAATGTCTTGTACTATTCCCCCGTTGTTGCCTGGTGTAGTCAATTATTTAATTTAATTGCAATGGAGCACACGCTCCGGTGGCTATTTCCACACACACACCCATCTTCCCCTTTCCTGCACCCACCTACATTTGCCCTCTACAAATTTTAACTTTAAATTATTTCAACGTTTTCGGTAATTTATTCATCATTTCCCCTGGTAACTTATTCCAATCCCTGACACCCTTACCTAAAAAAGAGAATCTTCCCACACCCTTGTGCCTGAAATCGAATGCCAGCTTGTGGTCACGGTCATCTTTTCCCTTCCATGCTCTACTTTGCGTACATACACCAATATCTTTTCATGGATCATCACCGGTATACGCCTTGTACACTCCTTATATTGCACCTTATTGTGTACTGATGGCACGTGATACACGATGTCGAAACTTCTGAAATCAATACGACATTTCTGTCTTGCAGAGAGAGTTGTGAAACTTGCTCGTGCTAACTAGCTTTGGTGGGTTACCAGGGCTTTAGTTGACTGGTTTGTGGGACGAAGCTCGTGGCGCGCTGTTTTGAGAGGCAGCGTGCCAGCCTATATGCGCAGTCTTCCACACGGACGGACCTCTGCTGGACGGAGCAGCGAGCTGAAGGAATTCGAACGCCGCCATCCGAGAGACCAGCAGACGCCAGCTACCTCCACAGACCTAATTAATCTGCGGGTAGAGGCCTACAGGCTCAGAATTTGAGGAATTTCTGCGGCTTCATCTCTCGGCTGTGAAATCCGATGTTGTCAGCTCCGTTCAACATGTAGAACTGGGAGCGAATCACACAACACGAGGGCGGCTAGTAAATTACTCGTCAACGGAAGAGTCTCGAGGAATCGCTCGATAAGGATCAACTTATAATGTAATCTTTAGTCATACGTCTGCAGAGTTTTGGGAAAGACATTGGAAAATGATGATATGGTAGAGGTTCGTGTGGTGGTATTGACCTGGTGACAGGGTTTTTACTGGCTGCACAATCCACCGCTGTCGTAATATCCTTAACATAACCCGCTAATACTACCACGTATGAAGGTAGGGCTTACCGTTTGACTTGGAATTCTATCCGCGGAAGCGTTATGCTTCACATTACAGAGCAAGCTGTGCTAGAGATGAAGGTCAGGTTAGGAGTATTTGAAAATCTCAGTGGAGATCTCCAGTCAGACGCCTTAACCATTGAGCCAATAGACTCTAATATCGCGCGGGCTATTAGATGCCGTTTCGTTACTAGCTACAGCTAATTTTTTTTAACCAAGTCTGATGCGACAGTCTTCTGAAATTTACGAAATACATTCTTGATCAGTGAATGGAAAACGGATTTCCTATGAAATCATCGGGGTAGGGAAATTTGGTGCAGTTGATGTTAGTTGGTTGATCATGATTTTTTATCATTTACATAATTATACGAAAGATAAAGTACGTAAAACACAATGTTTGCTGTCTTATGGTTGTATTACGCTTCGAACAATAGCTGGGATAAAATTGTGAGACCTCCTCAACTACGTGAAACGATCATCATCATTATTTTTTGCCAATGTAAAGGTGCGAGCTAAATGTTTCATATTCTTCGCTACTATTTTTTTACGTTTATTTAATTTAAGTTGTTACCTTTGGAGAGTTCACTCTGCCATGAGCCATCATTCGAAATAGAAGTAAATCATTACAATTTCTTTTTTTTTAAAAAAACTACTGATAGCAGCTATTATAATTTCTTTCTCAACAATATCTCCACAGGATCTCTCCTGTCGGAATGCACGGAGCTTTTCAAAGCTTAATCGATCACTAGATGACCTGAGAAAAACTTCCGTGGGTGTAGAAATTGTATAGCAAAACATTGATCCTTGCGAAAATTTCGCGAAAAAAATATGTCGAATGCTGTGATTGGTGGTTTGTAGTAGATTGAAAGAAGATCCGGCTGATTAGTAACTATCTGATTTCACCAGATGTGTGCTATCCTGCAGTACTCTACTTTGACGTAAACAACTGAACCATCCCCTTAAGCCGAAGTGTCACAGACCTCACCGGAATACAACTAAACTGAACAAACACATAAAGTATGTCCATATCTCTGAGATACATGATGATGCTATATAACGATAAGGCGACCAATCGTTTTCGACTCCAGCAAAGCTTAGTTGCTTGGCTCTAAAATGCCTTATACGCGTGACCTTGATAGTTAATACTTTTGCCCTTTTAGAGTCGTGTTACGAAAAATTTCCTGCGTAAAATATGATGTTACCGAAGATACCTCATTTATCGGTTTCGGTTAGGTATCAAGGGAGATACAAGCCAAATCCCCGCAGGGGCCTGGTACGCAAGTGCCAGGTACGGGTTTGGCGAACCCGCGGTGCCCGAGCTGGAAACTTGTGAGCGCCGCAAGTTTCCCACACCGTAAACTCCTACCATGCTTCAACGACCACCGCAGGGCGTGGCGGTGGAACGTTGTGTGCCTAGGAGAACGGGGATCTTGGCTTCATCGCCCGGATCGCGAGGATGGTAGAAACCTCTATAAAAAACCCCTCAACCTCAAGGTCAGCCACGTGCCGAGGAGGTGAATGGGTGATGAGGGAGATCACTCATTAACGTGCAACCTCAGGGGCACCTGCGCACCCCTGTTGTATAAGCATTCCTTTTTATACTGGTTTTTCTCGTGGGACCAAAAATTAAGCCTCACAAAAAAAACCCAAGAACCCTGCGGTACGGGTGTGCCGCAGGCAAATAAAAATACACCCAATACGAAGAAGCGGGCAAGGGTTGATAGCCCCCCCGCCTCTGAGGGACACCGTAACGGGAAAGAATGTTCGATTTCGAACGCTTTCGTTATCATGCAGAGGTTGGAGGGGACATTTGAAAAAGTGTCCCCGTTTTATATTAATAAGGGTTTAGAAGGGTTAGTTGGCACCCTGAAATCAATTAAAAAGCTGAGGAATGGGACGCTGCTGCTGGAAACATCCACCAGTAGGCAGGCTTCCCAGCTCCTTAACTGCGAGAAGCTCGGGGAGTTCGCTGTTAAAAGCGAACTCCACAAATCCTTGAATCGATCAAAAGGCGTAGTGACCTGCCGGGATATTATGGATTTAGCAACCGAGGAACTGGTTAAGGAGTGGGAAGATCAGCAAGTGGTCGAGGTGCGTCAGATTACACGAAGGGTAAATGGCAGTCTTGAAAAGACTGCCACCTTCGTCCTGACGTTTGACACTCCAGTGTTGCCCAAGTGTATAAAAGCTGGCTACATCAACCTGAACGTCCGTCCGTATGTTCCGGACCCAATGCGCTGCTTCCAGTGCCAGAGGTTCGGACATACGACGGCGTCATGCAAGGGCAACCCCACCTGTGGTAGATGCGGCAAGGGGGCACATGAGCCTGGTGCCAATTGCACGCTCCCACAGGTGTGTGTCAACTGCTCCGGGTCGCACCCGGCCTGGAGCAGGGAGTGTCAAGTGTATCTTGAAGAGCGCAAGATACAGGAGTTGAAGACCAAAGAGCGGATACCTTATGTAGAGGCAAAGAAGAAGGCGAAAGCGCTCGCCGCTCCAATTTTTGGAACAAGCTTTGCCAAGATGGTCTCTACTCCCGTCAGGAAAGAAAGTGTTGCTACGCAGACATCCTTTGCAGACATGGGCACAAGCACAGTGTGCTCATGTCAATGCAAGTGTGGTGCCAAATCCACCAAGGTCATCACACCAAAGACCGCGGATGTCGCTAGCAACACTTCTGCAGCCTCGACCAATCCAGCAGCAGAAACAAAGACCCCACCAGCAGTCAAGTTAATAGCACCTCCTATTCCACCGCGGGCTATTGAAATGGTAGCGATACCATTAGCTAGCGGTGGAAATAGAGGTGACCAGAAGATCAGAGGTCCCAAGTTTCGACAGACTGATCCGACCCAGTTTGTCAAGTCCCCTTCTTCGTCCCCTCCCAGACTGTCAATCAGCAGGGAGAGTATGGGGAAGAAGAAGAAGAAGAAGAAGAAAAAGAACAACGAGGAATTTGAGGAGTCCTCTGGGTCGGAGATGTCTGTCTCCGCTTCCGGGCAGGAAGAAACGGAAATGCTGGTGGACGTGTCTGGTCCCGTTCCTCAGCAGGAAATGACTGAAGACCCACCCGAACCGGGGCGGGTGAGGTTAAATAGGTAAGGATGGCTCCCATACTTCAGTGGAACATCAATGGATTTACAGCTCACAAAGAGGAGTTACACCTCTTAGCACGGTCTGATCCTTTGTGTCTCTGTCTGCAAGAGACACATTTCAGACCATCACACCAACCTGTGCTAAGAGGATATGACGTGTACCGTAAGGACGATACCGAGGGTGATCGAGCGAAGGGCGGAGTGGCCGTGTTTGTTCGGAACACTGTCCACTCCGAACCCGTTGCTCTCACCTCTCATCTACAAGCAGTAGCGGTGAAAATACACGGTCCAATACAACTGACCGTATGCTCTATCTATCTGCCACCCAGTTTGTCCGTCGACTACGACGACCTGGTTGGCATTACACGACAACTCACTCGGCCCTTTCTCCTATTGGGAGATTTCAACGCCCACAGTGCGGTGTGGGGTTCCACCACCGATTGCCCCAGGGGCCGAGTGGTTGGTAGATTGATAGAGCAGGAGGAAATTTGTATCCTAAATACAGGGCAAATGACTCATTTCACCGCTGCTACCGGTACGTCCTCTGCCATCGACCTTTCTTTGTGTTCTCCTTCAATTGCGGACTCCGTGCAGTGGGAAGTGGACCGCGACCTTCACGGAAGCGACCACTTCCCCATATGGATGCACTTAGGTCCCGAGATTAGAGGAGCGAGCGCCCGGCGCAAATGGAACGTCAGTAAAGCAGACTGGCAGCTTTTCTGCCGTTCTGTTGTCCTGGAACCACGTGACAACATAGAGGAGAAGGTGAGTCACTTAGCAGAAGTGATTCACCAGGCTGCTGACGTTTCTATGCCCAAAAGCTCCGGAACGCTGCGAAGGACGCCCGTCCCCTGGTGGAGCGACGAATGTCGCTACGCTATTCAGGGTCGTAGACGGGCGCTGCGGCATTTTAGGTTGCACCCAACATCTGACAACCTAGCAGCGTTCCGTATAGCAAGAGCTAAGGCGCGCCGGGTGATTAAGGAGAGCAAACAAAGGTCATGGCAGAACTTTGTGAGCAGTATTAATCGTTCCACACCTTCGTCAAAAGTATGGGAGTCTATCCGCCGTATATCCGGAAGGTACTCCCGCCCACCAGTATCTGGATTACTGGATCACGGACGTGTAATTACCGACGAACGAAGCATAGCGCAGCTGATGGCGGAGAACTTCTCCGCCGTCACATCGTCCGCCAACTTTGACCCTCGGTTTCAGCGGCGAAGAGTCGCTGCCGAGAGGCGCCCGCTGTGCTTCGATTCGTCGAATACAGAGGCCTACAACTGCCCATTTACATCCTGGGAGCTGGAGTCAGCGCTAAACAGCGCAAACGACACTGCCCCAGGGCCGGATCAGATCCAGTACCAGATGCTGAGGCATCTTAGTAAAGATGCTAAAGAGTACCTTCTGGATATTTTTAATGATATTTGGACCGGTGGACACTTCCCCGACTCGTGGAAAGAAGCAACGCTCATCCCTATTTTAAAACCTGGAAAAGACAAATTGTTGCCAGGTAGTTATCGTAGTATTGCCTTGACAAGCTGCGTGGGGAAGACACTAGAGAGGATGGTCAATCGCCGCCTCGTCTGGTGTCTTGAATCCCGGAATCTGCTGAGCCGCTTTCAGTGTGGGTTCAGGAAGTCCCGTTCCACCCTGGACAACCTGATCCTGCTGGAAGCGGCGATACAGGATGCGTTTATCCGCAGCCAACATCTGGTGGGGATATTTTTCGATATTGAGAAGGCCTACGATACTACCTGGCGGCATGTTATTTTACAACAATTACATGACTGGGGTTTTAGGGGAAACCTGCCCCGTTTTTTAAAATCATTTTTATCAGGACGTTGCTTCCGGTACCGAGTCGGTAGTGAAGTGTCAGATCTTTTTATCCAAGAAAATGGTGTTCCTCAGGGATCAGTTTTAAGCGTGACCCTTTTCGCTATTGCGATAAACTGCATATCATACGTAATAAGGAGTCCCATCCGGTACTCCTTGTACGTAGATGATTTTTTAATTTTTATCGCATCGTCCAGCCTGAGAAGCGCTGAGCGGCAGTTGCAGCTCACGTTGAACAGGCTGGACGAATGGTCAGTGCACACCGGTTTTCGTTTCTCTGCTGAGAAAACCCGGTGTGTACTTTTTACTCGTCGTAGAACTTTTTTACCGCAGCCCCACCTTACCTTGAGGAACACTGTTTTACGTTTTACTGATACTGTTCGTTTTCTGGGCCTCATTTTTGACACAAGGCTCAACTGGCTACCACATCTCAAAGATGTGAAAGCCAGAGCCTCAAAAGCCTTAAATATTTTAAAATGTCTATGTGGCAGGTCGTGGGGCGCTGACCGCTCATGCCTGCTACAGTTTTACAGAGCCTTTGTACGGTCGCGTCTGGAGTACGGTTGCATCGTTTACGGATCGGCACGGGACAGTTATCTACGGATACTGGATAGTGTCCACCATGCAGGAATTCGGCTCGCCACGGGTGCTTACCGCACCAGCCCCATACCCAGCATCTGTGCTGAGTCTGGCGAGCCGCCGCTTTCTATCCGGCGGCAACTCCTCATGGTGCGACACTATGTACATATTGCCACAACTCCTGGCAGTCCCGTGCACGACGTAGTACTGAAACCGAGCAACGAACGGCTTTATGCTAATCGCTGTAGAGCGACCAAGCCTTTCAGCCACCGTACAAAGGCCATTTTAGAAGAATACGGATGTCAACTGCCCGCTTTTTATCACCAGGGATGGAGTAAATCTCCTCCCTGGCTTTTAAAGAGGCCCAGAACGATTTTAGACCTGTCGCGGTACAACAAACTGTTTACCGCTGACAGGGTATTTCGAAGTGTTTTTAAGGATGTTTTGAATCACCATCGCGATTTTACCCCGGTGTATACGGATGGGTCTAAGCAGGCTAACGGAGTGGGTTGCTCCGTTGTGTTCCCTCGAGCGACTCATACATACAAGCTGGATAGCAGGTGCAGCGTTTACACTGCGGAGTGCTACGCCATGCTAAAGTCGCTCCAGCATATGAAGGTATGCCGCGACATGAAGTATATCATATGCTGTGATTCCCTCAGCTGTATTCAGGCGTTAACAGCCATGTACCCAGCAGACCGTCGAGTCCAGGACATCCAGGACGCCCTTCTTTCCCTACAATCATGTGGAAAGGAGGTTTTATTCTGCTGGGTACCCGGTCATGTGGGAATCAGGGGGAACGAGGCAGCCGATGTAGCTGCCAAGTTAGCCTGCAACAAGGTCGAAACCAACTTTGATCCGGTCCCAAAGTCTGACCTTGCCTCGGTAGCGAAGAGAATTGTTTTTGAAGCATGGCAGAGGCAGTGGCTGGAAGTAGAGCATAATAAGCTCCGGCTGATCAAACCCACCGTTCAGCCGTGGAGCAGCTCCTTCCAGCGGGCGAGGAGGGATGAGGTCCTCCTAACTCGCCTCCGTATTGGGCACTGTCCTCTGACTCATAGCTTTCTTCTGCGCCGAGAGGACCCTCCGGAATGCGATGCTTGTGGCGTACCTTTGACGGTGCGCCACATTTTAATTGACTGTGTATTACTTTTAGACTTGAGGGCAGACGTTGGATTGGCCAACGATCTGTCCCTCATTTTAAACAATGAGACCAGCAATGTGGCGAATGTTTTAAAATTTTGTGTGTTGGCCGGTCTAGCGCCTAAAATTTTAGGCAGATCGGCCTAGTTATAAACTGGATGGGTGGCCTTTTTACAGCCACCCATTCATGAGCATTGTTATTATTTTTTATATTGTTATGATTCATGTCTCGCTGGCCACTATACAGCTAGCGAGACTTGTAATGTTTTTAATTCTCTTTTAAAAATTTCTTGGCCCCTTTACAGCCAACCAGTTTCTGTCAGGTTTAAAGTACCAGTGGCTTCTTTAAAGCCACGCCTAATTTTATGATCTATTTTATTTGCTGTCTGTATGGCCGACCCCTTTACAGTCGACCATGCAGACAGTATTTTAGAACTTTCTTAAGCCACAGTTTTAGCTGGTAATTGTTAGGGCGCTAATGACCCCGCTGTCGACGCGCCCTAAAACAACAACAACAACAACAACAACAACAAGCCTAATAAAAAAAATCTTCCAGTAGTAATACATATGATTCTGTTCATTCCAATTTTGCATTCTTCATAATTTTAAAGTATTCATTTTTTATAATTATCCATACTTTGGCGCCATCCTTATTACATTCTCCTCAAAACAATTTTCGAAGCTATTTCTTGTACATCGAAATTCTGATAAATGTCAACACTACTTTCTTCGACTCGTACAAGGGGCTGCTGGCTCATTTGGCTAAGGCGTTTGACGGGGAAAAGGAAGATCCTCGGTTACAATTTACGGGCCTTAAAACTTGTTTTTTTTTTGTTTTGTTCAAGTGAAGCAGGCTGAGACGCTCTGTGGTCCTGATTCCACGTAAAACTGCAAGTCCCATTTATCTGGTATGATTACTGGGTTAAGTTAGGCTAGCCACGACAAAGACGCAAGAGCGACAAATCCAAACTGAGACGCTCGGTGGTCGAACAAACCTTGCGGGTCTACCGGCCATTAATGCCATAGTAATTATTACTATTATACCGATCAGTAAAGCTGTTTCTCCCACAGACATTAAATTTTCTCTCTCTTTCATCCAAGTTTTATTCCAAGTCTCTAATCTTTGTAGATACCTAAGATATTATGACTCTAGCAACTACTTTTTTATGACACGAAGGATTATAAAACTGAATTGATTACTGATGAGTATTCACAAACCTATTATCATTTGCGAAAGATAGAATTTAAACATTTCGGCCCTAAGGGAGCCATAAGCTCACAGTTAGAGTATTGTGGAGGTGAAAAAAAAATCATTCGTGTTGTTACTCAAAATATAACTGAGGTTTTAACTCTATTATCATTCCTTGTTTTTTTTGTTTTTATTTTATTATTGTTTTTGTTTTTAAATTAATTTCTACTTTCGAACATATTTCGTGAGACCGGGATTTCCGTTTTTAATCTGTTGACTGGCCAAGTTCTTAAGGAGACGAAGAGTTCTCTAAAAATTGAGCAGCAGGTAAAAAGTGATGCCATCTCGCATGTACTAAGAACATTTCTGGAGAGTCTTGAATGATACATTTTGGTCAGCCCCTCGTTGTTCTCACAAATTTCATCGAGTTTATATTCCTAGTATACAGGTCCAGGGAACAATTTGGGATTTGCTCCTTGTTGTCGTTTGCCATAACGATAAAAACTTCGCATTCCGGTCACGATTACTAATTTCATTAATAGTCATTATCAAACAGCAGAATAACTTGCATTATAGTTCCCCCAACATACAGTTACGATATCTACGTAACATGAGTATGCTGCCTGTTATCAATTTACAACTTTTATTTCTGGAATTCTTACTTTGTTTTTTCTGCTGCAAATAGCACGCATCATACCTTCTGTAAATTGATTAAATTTGTATGTAACATCATTTGGTAGTTGGATTTTTAAAGTACAAACGGCTTTTCAATGTCGGTTTGGTCTACCATACAAATTTTACAGATGAAATGTCAAATCTGTGATTTATACTTCGAAGTTGTTTTCATAATATAGAATAACTTAAACGTACATGGCGATTAGCGTTATTATGGCTCCGTTCGTAACTGGGCAGTGAGAATATCGTGGGTGAACACTCAACATCATACTGTTGTCAATGTCCACCATATGTCGCGACGGCAAAATCAATTCAGACGAGTCGTCCGATGAAGAAAGTGCTGTCGAGCGTCATCCGTGGCTTCTATGTAGTTGGCCCCACTACACTACATTACCGTCCAAGGAGATTTCTCCTTACTTACTCTGTTCAGAAGCGCAGCGTGGTTTCTCACTGTGAAGCAACCTTCCAACAATAATAGTAACTGCTTATTTACTTGGGCAGTATTAATCATAGTCACTGCCTCACTCCTACAATAATATTCATCATAATTTATACCTATGAAATGTCAGTGTTGGTCACTATGTTCTGACACAAGGTGACGTCACGATATGACGTCACGCTTCTCGCCTCTGCTTACAACGACCAGAGATGTTATAGGTTATTTAATGACAGTTTTGTTTAGCTAAGCATCCACGAATAAATGAATAGTCAGAATACTGAAAGAAAAGTATGTATGTCGTTTAAATTGACATATTAAATAATGGTTGCTTATATTTATTTAATGTTTGTTCGATGTAAAAGTATTGATTAAATTCTTTGGCCATTGATATGTAAGATAAAGCAATGTTATCGTCAGTTTTTATTAGGTTGCTATTTAGTCTAGCTCAAAATTACAACTGGCATTTGACCTTACAGCAGATGGCATAAAAAAATAATTTAAATTGTTTTCGTGAGTGTCCTGTTACTGAAGTCATTACTTCGTTTGAACGAAAGTAGTTCCACAATGATCGCCATCTTTGCAGCCCAGACTGCAATTAAAGCTCATATTACGTGGTATAAGGTGAGTTGTTAAGTTTTAGTTTTTATTTTCCTTTGCATTCGCTGGCGCCATATTACTGATGTCATTATTTCAGCCACATGTAACTGTGTCAGCCATTCAAACCTTGTATTGTCTGTCTGGACCACGGTTAACAAAAAGGAGATATAAGAATCCGCGATTATTTCGCATCAAGTTTAATCACGATGCATTATTGCCACTAACATGTCACACAGTGAATGTATTGATTCGCGTATGATTGAAACATTCATTTTCTAGTGGCAATTTTTGCGGAGTTTTTGGTTAGGTTAAAATGCAACCTGGACCAGGATGGCTACTGAATCATTTTACTACAGCGAAAGTCACGAAGAATTGCATTGAGATTTATTTTATATCAATTATATTTAGTTAAGCAACTAAGAAGACATCAACATTGTGTTCAACCCGCCATTTTTGACGGGTTTTGGGGCTAGTTGTAGTAATGATAATATTAGTAGTATTGGTGGTCAGCACCAAACTATACATTTTTGCTGAGGTGCTTAGTATACATATTTCACAAGATCACCTTGTTACGGTAAGTTAGCCCTCTTGATGGAGAGTCTCCCATCTCCCACAGCATTTCACTGTAATGAAAATCCTCTCTCCATCTGTCAGCGTATCAACCTGGATTTTCCCCAAATTACGTTAGTTCGACAGAAGGCGTTGGTCTACTGGACCTCTCGACTGGTAATCGGCATCTACCAAGCAATTGGTTAGAATACGAAAGAAAATTATCTACTGTGAAAATTCCGTTTCAAAACTGTTTAACTTGCATCATGAAAATGGTTTTCAAGTGATATTAACACGTAGGAGACTAAAGTACTCCATGACCATTTGTTTACCAACTTATATTCGCGATTTCGTTCACAAAATCCAGAGGAGCTCTTGGTAGATTTTTTTCATCGACTATTATACTATCGCAATAAATTTGCTAAAATTTGGTAAGAATTATGCAGTGAATCAATAGCGAAAGTGATATTTTTTGCTTAACACCTGATGTATTAATTATAGCATTCGCTACTATAATTACAGAAAACGTTAACTATTTGTGTCGTGTTTAATCTTCTCTTAGAAGTGATAAATTCGTTACTGATCTAACTCGATGGCTTAGTTATATACAGCTATCTATCGGGTAGACTGAAAACCCGATACTTATAGAAAAAATCTATAGATAGCTTTAGGATTTCGTTACATTTATATGATACTGTTTTGACGAGATATTAATCTTTGTCCATCCTCAGTTAAGGTAATGTGACGATACGAGGGTTGGAACTTAAATAGTGACAACTATTTATTCACAACCGATAAAAAAGCGTTACATGTTTGCACCTGTTACTGTCCTTCAAAGTAGTCAGCAACGTTGTGTGGAACCCGTTTCCAGCTATGTGGAAGGCTAGTATACCGTTAGCAGAGCCTGTGCTGTTGATAGTGCGAATGGAGCGGTCTACTGCCTGTCGAATCTCTGGAACAGTTCTGAAGCGAATGCCACGAAGTGGTTTTTTCATCTTCGGAATCAAATTTTGTGCCCTCTGAAACCACCGTTACAAACAGATAAGCAGTTATCAAGTTATGATAGACTAAACGTAAAATATTTTGATACGAAATCTTCACCTGCGAAGATTTCGTATCAGAAATACGCCGGGAAAACCTTGTTTCTCATATTAAATATTTTTATGTTAAAAAGTTATATTCATTTTTAACCCCGGCGCTAGGTGACATCCCTTTTTCTAACTTTAAGCTATACTCTATCGTTTCAAATAGAGATAACTCCGTAAAAATTTGTTTTGTACTTTTCAAGTTAATCCAGTTCATAGGAGATATAAATTGACGTACAAAATGAATTTTAATCTCCTACTCTTATGGCTATGACATAGGACATAAAATTTTATATCACCTCCTAAGCTTTCAAGTTGTGAAAATCGCATTAAACAAAAACCTGTCCTGTAGATTTTGCGAAATGCCCGGTCCCAACAAACAGATAAAGTTCCGTTACATATTTATATGATAATACACACTTTTGTATAATGATTTACTTTATTGTGGCATCAATGCTCATTATTTCGGGCAGCCAATATTATTTACCTCATAACGAAGAAAGATTAACGCAATACAATTAATGATAGAATAAACAAAAATAATGCATGTACCCATTGAGATAAAGCAAGTTATGAAACACTCAGTTGAAAACAACTTCTGTTCTTGAATGTGTACTGTTGGAACGGATAGCTGTTAGAGATTCCTGCCGCCGCTTTCAGTAGCACACATGAAGGCAGTGAGGCAGAGAGGTGTCTTTGTCGTAGCTCTTAGACGAGCGGTCTCATAAACCGTGAGCCACCGACACGTGGCCTCTTTGTGTGTGTCTGAAGCAAACAAGTAAGGTTGATGCCATCACAACAAGGTGAGAATATAGTCCCGGGATAAAAACTACCTAACACCTCTCACCGCTACGAGGTACTTAATTGGCTCAGGTTGCCTATACAACATTCGAACAAACTTATCGTGACATTAACACTGTTGTCAAAATTATTGTATTAACACATTTCATTTCAGCCTATGCTTAATAGATTTTTATGGCGCATCTACTGAAACTGCCATCGAGGAACTTAAAAGGGAAACCGAAACTACCATTGTAGCTAACAACTAAATTTCCAGCCTGGTCAGTGTTGCCCTGTAGGATCAGAATTTTCTTATTCAAGCCGGCTTTGTAAAACGTCACTGCGGGTTTTGCCTCTTAAATCATACAACGTAATGAACGATAATATTCTGGGTGGTATGGCACCTCATGGCAAGCCGACTGACTTGAAAACTCAAAAGTTGGAATTTTAACGGACACTTAATATCAGATTCTTTTCTGTCAAACACGATCATTAAGACCATACTATATGTATGTAAATTTTTGCGTGAATGAAGATACACGTGAAATGTTTAAGAAGAGGCATTTTTGTTTATTTCCTTTGGCTTTAATGGAATATCGTTTGTATCTCAGTATTATTAATTTGAAAGCAAGTAAATCTCTTATGGCGTGGTTTATGAATACACTGAAAATCTAGAAAAGATATAAAAAAAACGAATATACGTACATAGGGTTGTGTCATAATTAATCACAAAATAAGACCAGTAACATAACTGAAAATCTGTTCTGTGTTTATTTCTTGAAAGGAAGCTGGAAGCAAAAACTGAAGCATGTGAAGGAGTGAAAACGCTAAGTGCTTCGGAATCTCGCCAAAAGATCTCAAAATAATTGAAATGCTTTGAAGATGAGTCAGAGGATAAAGGTCCAAAGAAACATCACGAAACGATGTCAGAATCTAAAATTTCTTAGAGGATACAAAAATAGAGGAATCTCTTATGAAACGCATTGAGAAATCAACACCGAGATGAGCGATGTCAAATGAATGGCAGTAAGGGCTTTGCTGGAGAGAGAAACGAAGGGAGGCAGACAAACGGGAAGAATGAAGAAAAGATGTCTAAATAAGTTAAAGCAGAATAACAGGGCAGAATGAGGTGAAAAAGAACAAGATCTCACTACACCGCCAGAGATGGAAGAGACTCATAATTCACTATTGGTAATGTTGCAGAGTAAAAATAATGACAGGCGTATCTCGATATCTAAATCAATATCCACTAAGTTTGAGGCAGACTTTCCTGATATAAACATTATCGGCTGCATGGTGAAAGGGGAGTGGGATAATATCTCACTATACCGGCAGAGATGGAAGATATTCATAGTTCACTACTGGAGATGTTCCAGAATAAAAAATAATGACAGGCGTATATACATCATCATCATCTAGGGCAGCCTCCAGCCGCTGGCTGGGTCTGCTGGGAACAAAAGCCTCGCTATCGCTTCCTATCCAACCACCACTCTTCTTCCACTTTCACCCAATTTCTTCGTCTTTCCTCCACACATTTCTTAACTCCTTTAATCCATCTGTCCCTTGGTCTTCCTCTAGGCCTCTTCCCTATCAGCATCTTCCTTGGTAACTTCTCCTCTCCCATCCTCTTTACATGCCCGTACCACTGTAACCTAGCTTTTTCAATTCTCTTTTTGTAGTGGTTCTCCTTTATCAACTCCCTGAATCTCTCATTCCTTATTCTGGCTCTTCTTGTTACTCCTAGTCTACTCCTCTGAAATTTCAGTTCCACAGATTGTACTCTCCCTTTGTCTCTCTCCTTCATCACCCATGTTTTCCGACCCATATGTTAAAATTGGTACAAAGTATGTTTTATAGATTGCCTCTTTGCTCTTTTGCGGGACATCCTTACTCCATACGTATATAGATATCAAAATCAATATCCACTAAGTTTGAGGTGGACCCTCCTGGTATAAACATTATTGGCTGCATGGTGAAAGGGGAGCGGCCTGTTGTGGTTCGTGGAACACGTGGAGGTTGCCCGCACGACATGTGATATCTAGTGCTAGCGAGCACTCGAGATATCCAACACCGGGCTGGTAGCAGGCCAGCTTAGAGCTCCCACATCCTGGGGGCTGACCTGTCTAGAACAGAGCAGGTGGATTCCTGCATCCGGCTGTCCCCTCACTCCCGCACAACTCGAGTGCGCTGAAACCGGAAGCGATCAGTGGACGTTCTGAGAGTTAGTAACAATACAGAGCTCTAAAACGTGGTTCCTCTTATCATCATTGTTTCCCTCCACACTTGATTCAAGTAAGATCAGAACTTGTGTTGCTATAACAACAAGCGGCGTTCTATGCTGTCTAGATAGCTAGTGCCGTATAGTCAAGACACGTAGTAACAACGATTGAGTGTTCAAGTGAACAACAGTATTGAGTTTACGGTCCAATGTATTACATGCAGTCATATCCTATTCTACTGATCGTTAACAACAAGGTCATACAGCCAGAAGAAGTATTTTGATAAGAAAGATAAAGAAAAAAATCCTACACCTCTGTAAAGAGACCAGAATTTTAAATGAATAATTTCGGAAAAGAGTGCAAAATTGAAATCTGGATGGTTGGATCGGAAACTGAAGCAGTCTCCTTGAATTCTGGATAGATTTATTGGAAATCGAAGCAGTCTTCTCACATCCATTAGATTGGTAGTACGATATACCGTATCATATAACAAGTGGCCAAATACGTACGTTCTTCTTCACTATATTGAATATAATAAAGATTCTTTAGACCAGGGGTGGCCAACCTGCAACCCGCGGGCCACAGGCCTTAAACATTTTTTGGCCAGCGAGATTCATCCATCAAAACTTATGCAAAATATGACAATAGTAATGAAAACCAATGTTTAAAAAAATACATTATTTGTGCATCCATGTATTAAAAAATTAAATGTCTAAATTTTGAGAAAAAGTAACTTTGATTTTAAAATAATATTCTTGCAAATATATGACAGATATTGTTAGCATCATTATTATTATATTGTCTATGTTTCCATGTAAGAATAATAGTAAACACAATAATAATTACTCATTATGTTTCAATTTTTCGCTCCAAAACAATGTCTATAGTGGGACTCAATCTAATATCGCGGTATATAATTTTATATGCAGCCCGCGGATTTGTGATGCATTTCTAAAGTGGCCCTCAAGATCATTTGGGTTGGCTACCATTGCTTTAGACTCTGGAACATTGAAAAAATATTTTGCATGTGTTTCGAAAACTAAAAACTGCCAATTTGTTTTTAAATCAAGTACAAATGTAGTCGCATATAACGAGTATGTAGAAGAACGTTAGTATCTCAGAGAGTAGCGCAAACATTCTGTAATTGTGTTGAAAATTGTGAAATTTTTGACAAATTTGCGCAATTAAAATATAATACTGCTGCTAAATAACTCACAATAAGTTCCATTAAAAACAATAGATTTTGACCTGAAACCCCCTCAAAATGTGCTAACTAGTGTAATGGTCCAAATTACATTTTGTATTTATTAAGAATGTATTGGTTATTTGCGGGAGCTAGGAGGTAGTGTGCTGAAGATTTTCCCAAAGAATCAAACGGGCAGTTCAGCCGAGACAAGCACAGAAAATATTCATTCTGTTCTGGAGCACGAAACGTGCTAGACGTATTTTCTACTGACTGCCAGTAGTAGTGTTAAATGTCTTTTTTCTGTTGCTTGCATGCAGCATGAATCAGACTAACAAGCAGCTGATGGGTTAAGCTTAGTTCTACCTGTGCTTAATAACGATACATGCATTTACTGTATCCATTTGCCACCCGTTTCGGCGAGGAGACACGAAGGGGATGACATAAGCATCTCGAGTCTATTACCTAACGCAGCTGTGGCCGCTTCCTGTAGTCTACAAGAAACGTTAAATCACATCATTCTTTTCAACTAATTGTCAAGACCAATGAGGAATACGGATATATATATATATATATAAGTGTGTGTGTGTATAATTATTTCTTTGTTTGTTTTACATATCACCTTGTAATATGTAAATTAAATGCAGTTTGTTACGTAGTTAGAGATCTTTCATTTCTGCATCCCGAACAGCAAATTAATATTCCAAGAAATTAGTAAGAAATAGTTAGTCTACTGTTACACTAGTGATAGAATGACGTTAAAATCAACGATGCACTGATATATATTTTTTTCTCATGATCGAAATTGCTACTGTGCGAGTACTGCACTGCTTGAATTTGCTGTGAATGTGGCCCTCAAACCGTTAGAGAGGTCGCGTCACTTGGTGGACTCGCACAGTGGTATTCCCGCGGATTGATTCAGGCAGACCAGTGGAACGCAGAGGGAGTGCTCACCGCCGAATGCCTCTGTGACGTGCCTCCGGCCAACCCTGAATGCCGGCAACACGCGGCACGGCTGACTCGCTAGGAACGCCCGCGATAACATACTTCAGAAATATTACTCCGTAAAAAACTGGCTCACTGTTGATCGTTACTGGTGAATTATCCTGTTTTGTAAAGACAGTCAGTCCCGCCTCTCTGCCTGTAACGAGCTACGGTAATTGAGGATCATGACGTCACTAGTTCGAATTATAGTATAACTCGTAATTTTTACAAGCGCCATACCTTCGGCATTGTCAAAGCTTGTTTTACGTATGTGAAATATGCCGTATAGTTCGGATGTCATGTCTAAGTTCTAGGTTCCCTTCGATGGCAGATCATAAGCCACAACAGTGGTGCAATTTAAACTGTATCAGATGTTTGTTAAGTGGAAGCGAAATGTATTTATTCACTTATTAATTAACTGGAAACATACAGCTTAGAACAGTACTATTTCCATGAACGTTGGAATCTTTCAGATAGCTGAAATATACTTTAAAAGACAAAGGTTTTCCTAGAATTCTTCCATCATACGACGCAATAACAAAGACCACTTTTTATTTATTTATTTTTTTTACAGAATTTTGTTTCTTTGTTTATCCTTATTGTTCATGCATAATCAGTAAATTTATGATAAAAATATTTGACTATAATTGAAAATTAAGATAAGGGCAACCTCTTTTTTGCTGAAGATTTTGCGACAAGTCAACGTCGAGGATTGGGGACAAGAAAGAGGAGTGTACAATACTAGCATTCACATAGAGTGATATTTGGTACAAGCGCTAACAGTTCACACGAAGGACTCGATTCATTCAGCATCTGTGTGCACGCAAGTAACAGTAAAGTTTGCCACAACTCATATTTGTATTACAGTTATAACATATAAATTATACGAGCTAATAACGAACGAAAAATGAACATTAATTTTTAACTGCTTTTTTTTACAATTGTCAATAAATATGGTATATCACAAGGATCGTCGATATTTTGTACGATCTTAGCTGTTATCCTACAACTGGTTTAGTCATTGTTCCTCTGCCACATCGGTTCATTTATCAACTAATCGTCTAATGAATCTTATTTACTATTATTTCTTCGGCATAACGGCTTTTTGAACTCAGTAGAGGCGGGAGAATTGGAAGCAAGGAGCTGGAAGGAATTTGGTCATGAAGTTTTTAACCACCCATCTCGGTATTCGTCTGATGTGATTTCTGGTAATCATGGAAAAGCGAAATCTGGAATTCCGGACGGGGATTCGACCCCGCGTTCTCCTGAATGCGAGGCCAGAGCATTACCGTATACATACTAGGCTTAGTGTCTAAAGAATTTGAGCCTTTCATTATTGCTCTACTTCCTGAAATTATACGCTGGCCTCAGTACATTGTACATCCGTTATTGTCGATAAAAGCTTTACAGAATTTCACCCAATCCTGGCAGCACACTGTCTAGCCCATTTTGCCATGATACAGTTTAAATACATTTTGCGTTCTTGTTGTGTTGTGAAAGCCATCACAGATTTTTTCCTTGTTGAATACCCGCACATTACCCTGCTTTTGTTAATTGGGTCTCCTAATCGATATGTTCAGATAATACTGTGAGAAAGTTAGACAATCATCTGCCTTGTTACAACCCTGCCAATAATGATATTATTTCAACATACCTACATAATTACGAGATTAACAAATTAGAGTATCCAATAATACTTCCTGCAGACTAGGTACAACTTAATTGAAATACGAGAAAAGGACTAGCGCCATTAAAGTACAATTAGAAGAGTAGGTTAATTCCTTACAGGTATATATGATTATTTATAATAATTTGATGTTATGGGCACTATCAAACAAGTTAAACAGTTTAAGTAATTAAGAGAAATTATTGGTAATACTGGAACTGAGAAAGAACCCCACAAGAACCGAGCTGAAAAACTGCAAAAAGCATATGCTATTACTTGGAATACGTACAATAAGAAATCGCTTTCCACCAATGCCAAACTCCATCACTACCACACCGTCGTTCTTCCAGGAGCACTGTATGCGACGGAGACATCATCATGAACGGTAAATGTCAAAGGAACAGAAAAAATAGAAAGACAGATACTGAGAAAAATATTCGGCCCCAAAATCCAAGATGGCATCTGGATGCGCAAAAGCTCAGAAGAACTGTATTCACTGACCGAAAGATTCACCTCACTTGCGCGGAAAAGACGCATGAAATTTTATGGACATATAGCACGAATGGATGACTCACGACTTAGCAAGAAAATTTTCCACATCGTCAACGGTCCGCGACAAAACAAAGCATGCTGGTTTGTAGAAACCCAGAAGGACCTCGCACAAGCCAGCCTTGACCCATTGACATCCACACGCAGTAAATATAGACAATTGATCACCTCACATAAATTTGCCCCTAAGAGCCCTACATCAAAAAATCTGAAACTCAAAAATGCATGGACACAAGAGAGACGTCAAGCCCACAGCGAAAGGATGAGGAAGTTTTGGGAAAATAAGAAGAACAGCAAGAAGAATAAGAAGGACAATGCAAATTAATGGTTCCACGCGCTCTTTAGTGGGCTAAACGATATAATAATAATAATAAATTTGATGTTATGGAAGACAGAAATTAACCACATCTTTTGAAGTCAGTGATAAATACAGAGAATTATGATCTAAGACACAAATCTCTGCTTCATTTCAACCCACTTATTAACTAAATTTTCCAGATAGTTTATAGGGCAGTACTTGAGAAGATACAACGAGTATGGATTAGAAACTTTGTCCCGAACTACTGGTTTTGAAGAAAATATTGACATCGTCTTCATTCCACTCATCAAAAACTTCACCTTAAAGGAGCAGAATAAAACATGATTTGCTGACAGGTGGTGGCAGTGATCAACCTTCCATAATGACCTCAACGTTGAAAATACTATAAAAGAGCCTATCTGTAACTTCTCCGGGTGTTGTCACATGTCTAGTTGACGAACTGTGACGAACAATTTAAAACGATTAAAAAATACTTTTTGTAACAGTATCGTATATTTAGTACAGTCATTTTTAAATAAAATATGAAATGAAAATTGTTTTACCCTTGCAAGCTGAGCTAATACTACCACCAATAAAAAGATGAATTTAGTAGTAATTAAGTAGTAACTAGTATATCTGAAAAAAATTGTAATGGACGTTTGATTATGTACGGCGGTGAGCATCTCACGTTTGTGGCTTTCATCAAAAGAATTATTACTCGAGACAATTTTATTCTCAATTTCCAAGAAATGAATTGTGACCTATCAAAGTATTAAATATTCAGTTTACGTCATTGTTATTATCTACTAAAATTATATTTCTTTAAACTTTAATATGTCAATTGCCATCGCTAATTTCTCCTAACAATTGTTTTTATGCATTATCCTCAATTCTTTAATTAAAATTACTCTTACTCAACCCATCCAAGTGTTAATAATGTTTGTATTTAAGCATTTTTCTTCTCTTCGACTTCGGCCGTCTAAGGACCACGAAAAGTAATCCTGCACATTAATTTCGATGTTTCTTTTCTTGACTTCCAATAGCTCTTCATCCTTTCACTTTGCTGTTTCATCCATTCTTCGGTCAGTATGTTATTACATCTCTATTTCTTCTTCCCCTGGAAAGCCTTTCAATTTTGGACCAATCTTCTAAAAGTTGCTCTATCTTACATTATATATTCTGTTATTCCGGTCTATATCCTACCTCTTTATCATATCTTTCTCAACAAAATATCTTATGTTTCCTGATAGTATATTTATTCATTATATCTAATGGATCCCTCTCACACAGTTCGTTTCTGAAAGCATTACTGGTGGCTTACTCGAGTTTATTAGGACAGTACTTTTACTTTCCTGGTGGAGCTATGCAGAAGATCGATGTTTCTGCATTTTATATCGAGGTACGTCGTGATCCAGCTTTATCAACACAGTGACCACCTCTGTCGTCAGTGGTTGGGTTGCGGGCCAGTAGGAGTCGCCAACAAATAGGCCGCAAACTTTGTAGGAGTTCCCTCGGGAGTGATTCCCAACTTGTAGTTGGTCGGCTCCGGAAGGCCAACATCGAACTTGCGAAGACGCTCGACTGAGAGGGGACACCAGCCGAACAGGTGGTGACTTCCCCTGGGGTTGTAACTGTGCCTGTAACAGTCAAGGTAAAGCCCTCTAGAATCAAGTTTCAGGGCTTGCTATGAAGATAATTACGCTGCGGGATGCCTTTGACACAGTTAATACTCTTTTGACACACGTGGTAACCCTTGTCATTAAAACAATTTAAAATAAAGAGAACCTATACAAACAACCATAATTAAGAGGAAATATCTTATTTTTTCCAAATTTATTTTCAATTAGAAGCATAAGATTATTATAATATACGAAACGCAGCGTAATAAATATTCGAGGGAATTTTTTACTTGTTTTTCTGGCATATTCGTCTGAATCGGCGGTGGTAAATGGATTAATACAGTAGTCCAGAATCCTAACTGATCGTTTTCTATTCTAACCTTAAATTGATTTTGATACACCACGGAAGACAGATGAATATTTAGTTCAAATTTTTTATCATTCTCGAGAAAGCAAAATGGAACAACTTAAACGGTGTGTCAACTCTCTCGAATTAACTTACTTGTATTTTATTCCTTCCGGTTTCTGGATTTACAAGTAGGATAATTAATTATGGGAGTATTAAATTACTCTTTCTGAAGCATATGAATATTGGTCGTGGGAAACACAAATTGATCTAAAATGATTTTATCGTTAAGTCCAAATGTAAAGTATAAAACAAAGGAAGGTATTTCACTCACGAATAGTGCTAACGACAAGCCTTAACAGATATAAGACAAATGAATTTAGTCAAAGTCGTCTTTTTCTACCTAGTGTTTTGCCGCTTATTCCCAGAGACTTTTTTTATGGTTCCGTACATACGGGGAACGGTCCCATATATATGACGCTATGCTGTATGTCTGTCTATATGTCATAGGTCGCTAACAGTTAAACGTAATAAGTTTGAGACTTCAAATTCGTACACAACATCCATTTCGTTGGCCCCAAACCGAAAATCGTATTTAAAATTATACTATGGGGGTTGCATAGAAATAAATATGTAACAAACAAGTAACAAATAATTCTATCCAGCTTGTGGGGTTTCGACGTTTACAGCTCATATTAAAATTTCACTGCAAAAATAGTGAGATGATTGATTGCCCCTCAAAAGCTGTCAATTTTGGACCTTTTTTGTAACCAGAGCTGTATGAGAAACAGTACTGCCTAGGAGCTTATACCAAATATCAACTATAAATTATATTTAAACACCAAATACTGAAGCCACTTACACTGTATATAATACATTTTTCAAGTCGTGAGTAAAAAAGTTTTTATCTTGGGGTTAATTCGACTTAATACAGCGTAATTTTATTTAAAATGATCTAAATTCAAAGTGTATTAAAACGATAGCACGGGCGTCCTGGGCGCAACGTGACGCTGTGCTGAAGAGCCGACCTGCAAATTACTTGTGTGCGAAACTACAGACCACATTCGGGATATGTGGTTACGTCATTAGAGCACGGAACCCTAACTGCGTGAAGCTCTGCTTGAACCTGTCCCGTTATTTTCTATAGAGCTTGTTTCCGCAACGGCATGTTGCTGGACGCTCTGGGGAGCTCAAGTGTCGTCACCTCATTGTGAACCGTGTTACTGGCGCACTACTTAGTTTTTGAATTGCGTAAATCTTGAAGCAGAAATTAGGGACCTTTCTAATATTTGCCGAGATAGCTAAGGATAAAATGGCAGGCCAAATACTAGAAACTGTACCAGTTGTAATTTCCTAATTAAATATGGCACAAAAAGTTACGTGAATTTAATAAGATGGGACGAAAATTGAAATTTATCGATACGAGAAAAAGTCAGTACGTTTGGCATCAAACCATTCTCGAATGTCTTCATTAGCTACTGTTATACACATCGTGCTTGTTGAGAAAAAATTGAACTAGTATGCCAAAATTTTCACATCTGACTGGTCCGATTTCCACCTCAAACTGTGGGCTTCCTTTATCTGGTAGGATAACGGATTATATGAAACTTCGCAAGTGGAATAATGCATGACAAAATTGACGAAAAGAACCGTTACATTATTCATCTTCGGTATAAGTTCGTCGAGCTGGTTAGCATTTGAACGTCCAGCTTGAAGTTTGCTCCTTTTATAGACTTAACTACAGGAAGCACCATTCCCAAGCTTGATAGACTTATTTTATCATAAACTGATTAATTGATGTTATTTATCATTAGTTGTTGCTCGAAACTTAGTTTTAATCTACTGAATTCTCTCCTGAATCGATTAAATTACAGTTGTTACAACGATGGCAAAAATACAGTTATGTAACATAATCCCTCCGAAAGATGGTGAAATGTTGCGAAATATTTCGACTGCGAGAAGTAAGTAAATTCGACAAGTAGTTTTTAAACGACTCACATTCAACAACAACAACAAAAAAAGGATACTAACTTGTGGACACATTTGTCTTAAATTACTGAGGTTATTGACTTCACCTCAAAATGAAGAATAATAGGTATCACTTCCGGTTCTATGGGCTGTACATAATTACAAAATCCATCTAAATCCGCGAAGTGGTTTTTGTGTCAATCCTGTTCGTTGAAACTGACATATTTTTTTTGATAAAAAAGTTGATTCTTTATTTATAGCTTGTGAACAGTGCCTCAAATTGTTTTAAAAAATTCGTCAATGTAAAAACTTTCTTCTGGCTACAGATAAATAATAACATTTTCTGTGAAGGATAAGCCACTTCTCTTTGAGAATGTAATTGGTTTCTGCGTTACTATCGCACGAAAACATTGCCGAAAATTGGTGTATTAGCTTCATATGATCAATAATTTTGAAGGATGTTATTAATCATTTTAAAAATGAAGCCTCAAGTGGACAGGAATACAAAATTTAAAAATCGATGAAAAAAAATAAAAACTTTGCGAAGTTGCGTTAACAGGGAATCATAGTGTCCCATTGTTAAATACGCCCGACACCATCTATATGGCTATACCCCAGATCTATTGGTACTGAAGTCCCCATCAAGCTTCTTACAGAGATCAACGCCACTGAAAGGACACCAAACAGTGGAAGAACATTGGCCTAGGAGAGTGCGACATCGACTGGATCAAGCCGAAAGTGTGTCTACCAACGAGGTCTCAACATCCAGGGCCATATGGAAGTCACTGAACAGTTGCAAAGACACCATCGCTTCAGGGGGATACCTGGTACAACAACCATACACCACATGTTGTTGCGGCGAGATCGAAGATATTGTACATCTGTTGCCATGTCCACAAATCGGAATGAAATGTATCTCAATAAGACCTGCTATCAGTTAGTGACAAAGCCATCGCATTGGCGGAGAAACTATCTTGCGTTTGATGCTTTCATCGACATGAAAAGAAGAAGAATTGGAATTAACCTCAATGTTTTGGTGAGAAATTATTTTTATGTATGCAGTTGCATGTCTATTCTATTATTTTATAGTGGAGAGTTGTCGATCTTCAGTGTCTGTTAGTGATTATCTTGTGGTGGCTACTGATGCCGACGCACGTCAAGTGGCGACCCTGGACGCCGCGTCAGCCACTGGGTTGCTGCCCTCTGGCGATCCTAATCAGGTGGGCTCGAGGGCTGCCGGGCGGGCGTTTCGAGGGGCTCTCCAGCGCCACTGTGCTGAGCAGGCTCCCCAACTTAACGCCTGCTCAGCACAGGCGAAGTAAAGGACCTCTCGCTGGTCTCCTTACTCTCTGTTGCATTATGTCTTCTCGTACATCTTCTGACACAATTCTCTTTGCAGTTATTTTTTCCTAAGTTCTCATTCGATCAATGGCACTTTGTTCGCAGTTTCTTAACAAATTCAGGAGACTGACGACAAATGCGACAAGACGATTAGCAGTTTGTGTACCAGCAATGAATTCAAAACTTCAGATTTTATTATCATGGTACCGTAAATTCTATCTGGTTATATAATATCGTTACCAACTACGATATTTAATTCTGCAAACTTTAAACACTATTGCAATATTTTGGATAAACGATGAGTAAGAAACTAAATGTCTTTTTTGTCGGATTTTACCACATGATTTTCCGTGTAGTTAGCTTAATCTTTCTGGATGCGACCGTTTTGCTTACTAGAGGATTTTCACATGAGCCTGTGGATGGTTTGTATATCAAACCGAGTAGCGTAGTCTTAATAGCAGACAGGAGGTGAGGATCAAACTTGGTCGCCTACTCGTAAGAGCAGTGACTGAACGACAATTGTTCGGATGTGAAAAAGGTCAAGAATCTGGAAAGGAAAATATGTTTGATTGTTACCAACCTAAGTTTAGTGCCACGACTCAGAGCGGATAAATTACCATGTAATTATCTTCACAAGGTATCACAATAAGCCATAGGCAGCCATGCAACAGTTAATACATGCACTGGAATGGTTTGACCTAGTTCTCAGTGCTACGGAGAACTCAGTGTTTCTTACTGACTTAAGAGGTAAACAGATTTTTGAATAATGAATCAAGCACTAAGTGAAAAAGAAAGATGACCAATGACTGCAACTTGATAACAACCAATACAACTCAACGAACGGATTCAACTCGAAACAATCAGTTCTATATAACTATTAGGAGGCGGTCTGGTGGTTCACTGGTTAAGGCGTCCGCCTGGAGTTCGACAGCTCCCCGGTTCGAATCCCTGTCTCGGCGAAGATTTTCAAAGGTCCTTAACCCTGCCTTTAGTTCTGGCACAGCTTGTTGTCTTGTGAGCTACACCATTACGCTTTCGTGGTTTGGATTTCACGTTAAGCTGCAGATAACACATACCCTTCTAGGTTAAGAATGCTACGATAGGAGTGGAATGCTTAGCTAACAAATACTTGGTGACCAAACGAGCCTTTACCTACTAGTAGACTTTTACCATCTTCTTCAATCGTTTCTTTTTATTTCTTAAAAAAAATGGCGTTAAGTTTTTGCCAACATTTATCCAGCTCCAATTTATATTTATACTGTTGTAATGATTGTATCAGGTTTTGCTCGTGTAACTGTGGGGCAGTATAACGAGGACAGCACAAGACAAATATAACACTTAGCTGAAACCACCCATGAACAAGGCCAGACTCGAACCGGAGACCCTTGAAATGTGAGGCCAGCGTGCTGGCTCCTACACTGCCAGGGGCAACTTTCTTCAATCTGTTAAATAGCCATGCAACGGCAGATCGACGAAGGCCATCAACCGATGTGTTGATTGTGGAGCGTGAGGTATTGAGACGATTGAGAATTAAGAATCGCCTTTATGTAGTTAATCATGAACCAATTGTTGCCCGTACTATTGCTGTCCTAATTGTAGCAAGAAGTCTGAACATTGTGATTGTAATTAAAAGCTCAACCTGTCATTGCTTATTTTCAGCGTCCTATTTCCTTCCATGTTGCCACAACTCAGAGTTATGCCAAATTGGAGTCATATACCTCAAGGATGACCGACATCTACGAGTCTAGACAATTATTGTGCTTACTACCCCTATCTCAAGGAATACATTATAATATTCCTAGCGGTAGTCTCTATATAGGGCTACCGGACGGGAGAGGAGGGGAACTCGCGCGGAGGGCGGGTCTGCTTGGTGACGTCATGTTCCGGTTGTTGTTATGCCCAAATATGGTCCGTTCCCGTGTGTTTCGTAATTGTCTAATAACTGGCTTCCATGTTTGACTTATGTTAAGTCCTTGATCCCGATTTATCACGTTGTTATTAACTCTGATTTCAATCGCCTCTTTCACGACACTATCCCAAAAATTATTAGCATGGCAGAGGCGTGTCGTCTTGTCAAAGCACGGCTCATGACAATTTTCAAGGGCGTGCTCTACTATAGCCGATTTTTCTTTCTGCCCCAACTTAAAGTATCTAATATGCTCTTTGCGCCTTTCATCGATCGTTCTCAAAGTCTGTCCTATATAGGAAGAGCCACACTCACAAGGAATTTTATACACTCCAGGGGCCCGGAGATTTATACAATCTTTCGGGGTTCGTAATAACTGACGGATCTTAGGCGGGGGCCGAAAGATGGAGCGGATGCCTTGCTTGTTGAGCAGCCTGGCTATTTTTGATGTCACCGCTCCGCAGAAGGACAAAAAGGCACGTGGGGTTTCTCGTTCCCTGTCATCCGTTTTGTTTTTGTTTCTTCTTCCGATAATCGCATGTCGAATTTCTTTGGAATTATAACCATTGGCCCTAAACACGCGTTCTAAGTGTCGCAGCTCTTCTTGTAGATGCTGATTGTCGGATACCGCCTTTGCCCTGTGGACCAACGTATTCAGTACGCCGCTCTTCTGAGATGGGTGATGAAAACTAAGGGCGTTTAGATAACGATCAGTGTGTGTGGGTTTTCTATTCTGCTTTGACAAGACGACACGCCTCTGCCATGCTAATAATTTTTGGGATAGTGTCGTGAAAGAGGCGATTGAAATCAGAGTTAATAACAACGTGATAAATTGGGATCAAGGACTTAACATAAGTCAAACATGGAGGCCAGTTATTAGACAATTACGAAACATACGGGAACGGACCATATTTGGGCATAACAACAGCCGGAACATGACGTCACCAAGCAGACCCGCCCTCCGCGCGAGTTCCCCTCCTCTCCCGTCCGGTAGCCCTACATAGAGACTACCGCTAGGCAGTTTTAGTTAGTTAAGCAGGGCTTGACAATGGGAGCAGTGCCGGATCTCGAAACGTCGCCAGTCGACTTTTATTTGACGCGGCTAGAATCCCGAGAGTGTTTTCTACAGTGCTGCCGCCGCGAAAACGTTCACAGTTATTTAACAGAACATACCGTTTAAAGTGAATATAAACACGTGAACAACCCACATTGGTGCGTATACGATCATTATTCATAGATTTTTACATAATAATTCTTCTCTTTCTCGCCACACGCGTTGAAACTGGGTAACAAGTGTCAGAGAAAATGTTATCTTACATAACCACAAGTACTAAATTCACACATTCACTACCCTCATACACAAAGTGTTAGATAGCAATTAGAGAGGAACTTGTTTGCATCACTGATCATTGATCTGTCGTCAGTTAATATGCGAACGCTCTGGTGACTCAGTGATTCAGGCGTCTGACTGGAGACCGAGAAGTCGCCAGATCGAATCCCTGTCTCGGTGGGGATATTGATATGCTCTTAACCCGACCTTTCCCTTTGGCACAGCTTGCGGTGTAATGGGAAGTTCGTCAGAACGCTTCTGTGGTTCGGATTCCACGTTAAACTGCAGGTCCTCTTTACCCGGTAGGATCACCGGGTTAGGTTATGGGTAGCAACGTCCCAGGCGCATGCGCGCCAAATCGAAACTCTGTCAAACCGGTAGCCGAACTAGCCTTCGGTCTCCCTGGCAACAATGCTGTAACCCCTTTAGCTCTTTGCTTAAAATGCGATGAGCTTGGCTGTGGCTGGTTCTGTGAATTACCGAGAGTGGTGGGTGAGTGGTTAACGCTCTGGCCTCGCGTTCTGGAGGACAGCGGTTCGAATCCCCGTCCGGGCATCCAGATTTGTGTTATCCATGGTTTCCCAAAATCACTCCAGGTGAATGCCGGGATGCGTCCTTCAAAATGCCATGGCCGAATTCCTTATCGTCCCTTGTTCCCAGACCTATCCCGCCTCTAATGACCTCGACGTCGACGAGGCGTAAAGCCATAAGTAAAAAAAAGGTTGTGTGAAATGTTTCACTAGTGCTCGCGAACGATGTGTGTCTGATGCCAGATCGGGACGTTATTTGTTAACCGCTTTATTCATCCTCTCTGCTAACGCCAATCTTTCGTTTCTAACTTGTTATACGGCATAGTGTTTTATCGATCGTAGCCTTAGTTTCAAAAAACGTCCGTATGGTCTTATTAAAAAGCAGAAAATTAAAAAAAACTCGTTAAGTTTAAATCAACAGTTGGTTTGAATTAACTATTTATTTGTTAAGGTTTTTTATTACAATCATTAGAAATTTACCAACGGAAGTTTAAACAAAGGTCTGCTACATTCTTACTTTTATCGCGCGTACTGTCTATATCACATCTTACACGTGTAATATCATAGTATAGATTAACTTGTGTCTCTATGATCCATCCCAGAAGCGCAATGTTAACTTAATTGACCTTTATTTCCGGAATTTCATATGAATGGAACCAACTCTAGTGGCACTTTGTGCTTTAGTGAAAAATTGTGTTATCTGTGTAATATCAATTGCGTAACTTGTCTGGAGAAAAAAATTATTAGTACTGAATACAATGAAAACGGAGAAATCTACTAGGAAAGTAAAGAGTGAATTTCTTGGAATTTGGGATAAAATTTGGATTGAAAAAATCGAGAACAAGCTATTCGAGTAGAAATAATTATAATGATATTACTATTTATGCCGTTGCAAATGTTTGTCGGACATAACGTTTTAAATTCTTGCTATTTCCAGCACAGATAGGCAAGTATCACTTCTTCCACTGTGTCAGTTCAACAAATCAATATAATTGTTAAAGTACTAGTCGTTTACAGCTGTGTATTATTTCTGTTCTTTAGTCCTCTGGTTCAGTTATTAATCAAAGGACCTTTACTAGTTATTTTACAAATCGATACTTTAAGGTACAAAAGAAACTGAAACAAAATTTTTCCTTTTTTATTATTTAGTTACTGGAAGGTATTATCTGACCAAGAAATATTAATCACAATTAGATAGCACCCAGAACTACATAACTGGTGTTTCAGCGTGGTTTCGACATATGTGACTGAGGTTTTGGCCGTAATTTTTATGGACTCTTAATCTGCCCTCTACATACATCAGTACCTGATTTGTGAGCGAGAAGTACGCAGAACACATCCGTAGTTTGGATTTCTCAGGGGAAACTTGCGCTGCAAAATACCACATTGATGGTGGCACTATCCTCCAAGTTGTCGTAGTCAATAATATCGCAAGTATTTTCTTTATCTCATAACTCGTCACTTCATCAGAATCTGTTTTTTGTTTTCGTTAACTCACAATAGGCTACTTCCCAACGTTTCGAGCTGTCCCGCAGTATCCGTTTTTTGCCATATTGTTGCAGGAACTTTTTTTACCTACTGACCTAGTGTGCAAATGTCTGTGAACCGTTTTACTTACATTGTATGTGAATTATGTGGTTACCGAACGTGGCGGGTGTGTGGTAATGTTCTGGCCTCGAATTCGGTAGGATACGGGTTTGAATCCTCGTCCGAACATCAAGATTTGGGATCCCATGGTTTCCCCAAATCACTCCAGGCGAATATTGGAATGGTTCCTTCAAAAGGCCATGGCCGAATTCCTTCCTGCTACTGACCCCAGTATTTACCAGCATCTAATGACATCGAAGTCGACGGGGCGTAAAGCCAGAAACAAACAAACAAACAAACAAACAAACGAACAAACAAACAAAAAACAAACAAACGAACAAACAAACAAAAAACAAACAAACAACAAACAAACAAACGAACAAACAAACAACAAAAAACGGTGTTTACCTTCTCGCCCCTACTTTTTATCAATAGTTCCAGATGAATGATGATATAGAAAACTTGAGGAGTGAAATAAGACAGAGATGAGCGTCAAACAGCTAGACCGTATAGTTATAAGCGCTAATTTTGCTGTGAAAGGGGCTGTAGTGTGGCCACCTACCACAGCTCATCTAACGCTGCAACCGCACGGGATCAATTTGATATAAATAATGAGAGGCTCAGTCGGCAGATGAAAAGCCCCGCCGGTATATGGAAATTTATTTATAAACCCAACTACATGCCACGCAGGGTAGTTATTTGCCTGGGATCGTTTATCGTTTTATTCATAAGCCCTTTGTTCGAATCTGGAATTAAATCCGTGGGGGGTCTCTTTATGCAATAATTGCTGCTGCCTTCTGTGTTCCATTCTATAATGAGAAATGTTGGCAGCACTAGAATGGGAAGTATTCCGTAGAGGCTGACTTTTACGTTGTTATTATGTTTATTATAATTTTCGTGTTTTTTTTTTTTTGCTGTGATAACTTATCTATGTAGATGTAATAGTTTGCTTGCAGTAGGATAGGGCTGGAGTCTTTCACCACTCTCTGCACTAAGGTATCTTTATTGGGAGGGAAGGGAAAATGACGGTAAATGCAGTTATAAATTTATATACTGTCTGCGTTTTTATGTTTCTTACATAGTAATTGGAAATGAAACGCTTGGTCTTTGAGTTGGAAATTGTTGGCAAGTCCCACATATGGGAAGGCGATTGCGGAAATGCGCCAGTATAGCCGTGCCAATTAAAATGGCGTTAAACTGAACCAAGTAACTTCGAACCATGATGAAAAGTCGTCCTTGTTACCGTTTACAGACAGATATCTATACAAACAGTTGGATGGTGCCAAAAATCCTATCTCAAAAACTTAGTTCAAACAAAATGTACACTTAACTTACAGAACACTGGTTTCATAGACCAAAGAATGATGAAACATATGTTCTCCCTTAGACTAGAATATCAAGACACAAATTGAGTCACAAATCTCGATCAGGCGCCTGCCGAACCTCTGAGATTATCAAGACAACAAGAGCAAAAATATGCAATCAAGGCAGCCGGTACGCATGTGGGTGGGTTGAAATCTGGAAAGCCGTAACTCCGATATGGCGTTGACTTCAAACGCTTGGAAACGCTGTCAGCTGTGATTGATTTTAATCTAATATCAATAGTTTTACGATCCAAAAAAGTGATAGTCATATGAAGATAAATCTATCCAGCATAACAGCAGCAGTGTGGAGCCAAACTTAGCCTGCAGAAAAAGGACGTTGCAGATCGGAATCTTGAATATTTTGAACCGATAGCTCTTTCTAATCATGGTCAAGAGTTTAAAACAGTGTGTAGCAGAAAAAAATGTTTGCACGCTATTCTATACGCAACCTATCAGTTTTATGAGGGTATTGTTGTTACCACGATTCGTCACATTTCTGAATACGTATGAGAAATGAGTCTGTTTATAATGACAAATGTTTCAAAAGTTTCTGATAAATTTCAGCCGATAAAGCATTCTGATTTACATTCGTGATTACTAGCACTCATCTTCAAGTGATTTTAATGATTGTCCGCACTCTTCAATACCCCACCACAGTAAACATCATTAATTTTATCAAAAATTATTTTATGTGTTTTTGCGAATGAAACCTTCAATTCTTAAGTTGCTTGTGGCAAGATGTTTGTTCTGCGACAATGTACCTGAGTCATGTTACAGACTTCGACCAAACTTAATAAAAGCCACTAGTATTCTAGAGACTTTGAAAGAGTATCATTGGTGAACTGTGAACCCAATCTGTGCAAAATCTCTGCTGCTTAGCTCCCTTCGAAAAGTACGTTTAAAAATGATATTTTACGTAGTAGGAACTTTAATATTTTGATCACTCAGCGTGATAATAAAAGAAACTACTACAAAAAACAGAACGCTACATTTAGCCTGCTCACGCACTTGTACGTAACACCTAAGCGCAGTTTACAAGTATATTTGAAGACCCTATACTTTGACTTGTTTCATGTATTTTTCTTATGTAATTTTGGTAAAACTTGGATTAAAGTTGGAAAGAATGTAAAAACCGGTATCAGCCTTCACAACAATTTTTACGTTGTTGTCCACGTCTTGAAACGTTTCTTGATAATTATTTCGTTTTCAAGCAAGTTCTAAATTTTTGCATTATCGGTCTGAAAATTTGACTTAATTAAGAATTAGAAGTTTATAATAACTTCCAGTTAATTGTTACACATTATATTGTTTTTGTAAAGTTATCCTGATCGCAATGAAAAGAAAAATTCCAATGTTATATTGCGAAACATGTTTCCATTCTGATTAAACTAGTACCACAGGTGCCATATATATATATATATATATATATTTCATTTTTTAACGATTAAAGAATGCAGCGAGCTGCCATTGTTGTTTGCTTTTTTACGTTATTCATGCATTGACAACATCCCACTAGTATTCCACATACCAACCAGGGAACGGAAAAGATAAAGAGAATTCTTAATGAAAACCATCATCGATTTAATTGGAATGGAGCCAGCAATGGGTAAGCTGTTAGGCATGACCCAACGTTGCTAGAGTCGCCACATTGCTCAGTTAGTTAAAGAAACTATGGAATCGTTATTGCCTAAGTATAGTTACTAATAACGTTTGGAAAAAGGAAATATTAATTTAAAAAGGATGCATAGAGTAATGTTCCTCGAGCCATGATATTCACTTTGCTGGTGGGAGTGGGGGATGGGTGGTACTTAATTGTATTCTAGTTCTACAATTTCTAATTGTTTCTTAACTATTAAAGTTCTGATAATTCCAGATCGTAAAAGGGGTGTTATTTATAAATTTTCATTAGTATCTCTTCGCTTTTTCTCCATTGACCATGATTGAAATAATGCCGTGAAGTATTTATTCATAATGTACCAAAACTGATGTAAAGCCGCCTTAATTGTATAGTTACTCTATAACACTTTGCACGTTTTAATGAGATATCGACGTTTTCCATTCATCCAGAAATTAATTTTTTTAATCATTTTAATTTGTCTGAAGAGACGATGTTTTGCATTCCAACACGAATTTCAATTACGTCCCTGATTCTACTCGTAATATTGAATTGAACAGTGATGGATTTTGGAGCTGATAATTTTTTACTAAACGTTTTACATTCGCACAGCTTCTTTTACAAAATCATCTATAAAAAACGTGCTTTTATTCTACGAGCCCTTTTCGACGTTGCATGTTGAATGTTTCATCTACAAGAATGCAAATGTCTGTATTCGTTTTTAAGAAAGAAATAAAAGTTACAGCAATACCTAGACCTATAAAAGCTTTAAGTTAAATACATCATCAACCAAAATAGCAACTGATAAATCTCCTACTTTAGCAAAACAGGATCTTCATTATTTATATGCTCTGGTTTATGAGATACTAGCTGATACCCGCGACTTCGTACGCGTGTATTAAGAATTTCTTTGCCAGGATATAGATAATTGTTGGTAACGAAAGATTGGTCCCAAACAACACCGAGTCTGTATAATATGACAGGAAAGCCATCACTATATCATTCTACTTTCGAACCTGTCTCTTGAAGAGACTGAATTTCCAACATATTCAAAAACAGAAAAACAAACGAAAGGGGAGGGGGTGTTAACTGAGGGCAGCTTTATTTCAGCTAGGTCTTTTCTTCTTCCTTCAGAATGAGCATCCGATTCTTGGGTTCTAATAACTTTAGCTGCTCGTGCTCTGCTAGGGCTACAACTTAGGCCAGTTTACGCCAGCAAAATAAGTAAAAAAAAAAAAAAAAAAAAAAAAAAAAAAAAAAAAAAAAAAAAAAAAAAAAAAAAACTCAAAATAAACTGTTGCCAGAAACATTTAAGCAGACATAAAGTAATAGAACAGAGAAAATCGACATCTATACTAAATTTTACTTTTTTCTATAAACGAAATTTACTAACAAATTAAACACTAACATAATGCGCTAGAAGCACAGTTTGAGCAAGCGACGTAATATTACAGACTAACACACACATCCGTTCTCTGTCATCATTCGATAAGTTCTCAAAATTTCATGACTGCTACTGTTAATCATACCGCAAATAAAATGTCCTGTGCCCTCCCTACAGATTTTCTTGTGAAATTCCGTCAATATCGGTATAGGCATTTAGTCGTCTAAACGTAACAAAGGACAAAGACTTACTTCCGCATTTATAGTATTATTACTGCAGATCACACACATACTGACTGCGAATCACCCCTGAGGGAACAATATAACGTAAATAAGTGTACACCTACGGCATTGCAAGACTACCTAAAATTTGCCTCGCATTGCACCCCTAACTTTTTAATATCTATAGTTTAATATTCAATCCGAATAACCGACGGCCTAGGCGTGACTCTTACGATCAAAAACAATTTTTAAAAATCTTAGCCTCCACGGAAATTTGAACCGGAGAACACGACCCAAACATCAGTAAGGAAGCGTTTTAACCACTGAGCTACCTGACCGCTACATGGTAAAACAGTACAGAGTCCTCCACATCCAACGCGCCTGTCTATCGCCGTTCAGTAATTTTTCGAAATTATAAGACTACATGTACTTTTATACAGATAATTTTTCAACCAAATGTAGAAAGTATTTTTCCCCTTGTTTCAAAGGATAAATGTGCAAAGTTTCATCGAGATCGGATGAAAACTGTGGATTTGTATGAAGAACAAACAAACAAACATACATACATTCATCTTTATATATATAGAGTACCATTGGGAACAGAATTAGAACCACTGATTAAATTTGGCCAATTGTTATTAAAAATTTTATTATTTATTAGTGTAAGGCAGTTGTTGTATACATTAATTAGATAAGCCTCAATGAAGGATTATTTAATTCATTATTATTGCATAATAAAAATCAGAAATCATTTCACACCTCTGGGACAAGATTAGGTATAGAGTTGAGCAAGGTGGGTACACTTACTGGTTTCCAGCAATTCTCACTATTTGGATAAGTATGAGCGATCATCCACATGTCTGAAAAGTGGCAAGCATTAATAAGATCCCAGATATATAATACGATAGTAAAGGCTTTCTGCTTCTTGTCTGTCGCTGTCAGAGTGTACTTGCCTATACTTTTTTCAGTGACTTTTGCGATATGATTTACTAACTCTTGTCTTCTTGTCACACACGTCGGTAGGATAAGTATTAATAATAATAATCAAAGACATATTGTATCTTAGTGCGTACCGCCACAGTAATATCACTTGATACTGAAAGAATGTTCGAGATGGTGGTATTAGATGGCATTTCAAGAACCATTGAAGCATTAGTATAAATCCGGTTATGCACCAGTCACATTTCAATCCTGTTATTTAATATTGTGTCAACTTATTACAGAAGACTTAATGTGATTTTTTTTAAAGGGACCACCCCGTGGTTTAAGTCGAAAAAAATCTATTTTCGGGTTTCGTCATATTTCGATAGTTTAAGGTATTCTTTAAGTATCCTGAAAAGAATTTCGCTGAAAAAAAATTTTTCTGGCATTTAAATAGAATTTCCCTAGCACATGCATTTCGGTGCCACGCCCACTTTTCTGCATATATTTTAGACCTTTATAACCACTATATTGCACATTAAGGTGCCACGCCCACTTTTCTGCATATATTTTAGACCTTTATAACCACTATATTGCACATTAAGGATTTTTTTTCTGACTCCTGAGTGTGTTAGCTATCCTTGGAGGGCAATAGTTAGTAATATCTGTTTGTAAACAACACACCTTGAAACACGCTATTAGTTTGGTTTTAGTGCGTTGGCGAGCAGTTGTTTTCTTTAAAGTCAATTTCCCGAAAACTAAAATTTTCAGTACATATGCACATTATATCCGAAACTATCATATATAATTGAATAACATTTTCAAAGATTATGCATAACAAAAAACGTCACCAGTGGTACTACAATCATTAATATTCCCCTATTAGGATGTTCAGAAAAACATTTAATTTTAAAAAGTATTTCTTAAAAACTATAAAACATATAAAGTAGATATTAGTACAGTTGACTGTATTAGCATCATGTACCATTCAGTAAAAATATTAAGGTCCTGCATCAAATAGTTTTTTCACAAATGGGTCAAATACTTGCTTAAATTAACATGGCTTTATATAGACAGGGAGTGGTCCCATTAAGTCAGTTTACCGCAGGAATATTGGAACACTAGAATATTAAAATACAAGTATTTCCTATCTTGAAATCTCAAAAAGTATAATTTTGTAGAAGAATAGTTTTTCGTGCATTATTATGTCGTGAAACTAAAAACGAATGTATCATTAATAGTAAAGTGAATTCGCGTGGTCTTAATGAGTGGTAAAAGGGTGTCATAACAACTGCGCAACACGCCCCTACCGTAGACGTCTAGAGAAACCAAGTCCCAGTAGTCCTACCGGGTACAGGGGATCCGAACCATGGAAGCGTTCTGGCATACCTCACATTACACAGAGAGCTGTACCAGGGGTGAAGGTCGAGTTAGGGGCCTCTGAAAAATCCCTGCGGATAACGTGATCCGAAGCGGAACCTTCCGATCTCCAGTTAGACGCTTTAAATATCCTCAAACCACTAACAAAATTGGAAGAAGATGTACTTCTTGAACATCTTGTAATACAGATGATTGTTGATTTAATTCTGAAACGAGGGGAGAAGTAATAGAAAGATAATAAAAATCTGAATTTCATCAGAACTCCGAAAAAACTCGTTGTTAATTGTGCTTAATGTGGTATTCCAGAACACTGAACTTTGGGGGAAAGTATAGTGCTGTGAGCTCTATACAGTTTTTTGAAGTGGGATTTGCGACGCGTAGGATACGATTGCCTTCTAATTCTAACGAGGTGTCGTAATCATTCCATATCGGATCCGTCTGTAGTTTGTTAGCTATGGCAGGGCCTCCCGTTCGCTTTGTAACTGAACTCAGTGCGTCGCATAGTGTTGTCTGGTTGCCACAGTCGTTCTTGTGATTAACGATAATGGCCCGCGCAGTAAGCAGACTTGTTCGGCTGTCGTCGGTCGCCTCTAATTAAAGCAATTAACCTCTTGAGGGGCGACGTCCACTTGGCAGAGTGCCGCCCACGCGGAACAGAACCGCGACATCTAAACAACACTATCAGCCGCGCGGGGCTACACGCTGCCGCACTCCACTGGAACCCGGAACAGAATACTCCACGCCGGAAAATATATTCTGTTTAAATCTTCCACTGCTATTTTTCAAGCCCAGCAGTCTCACTCTGCATGTTTAACTACGGTAAAACATTTTAGCACTCCGAGTTAGGAGGTCCCCCCCCTCCCCCCCGACCTGCTGTCCTACCGACCTCGTAGCTTTCTGAGACCCTTCTTAAAGTGAAACTTTTATTCTATCGCCTCAAATTTTTCCGTTCATTTATGGCATGTCGTATTACAGCCGGCTAGGCGCATGCGCGCAGGTATGACGTGACATAGTGCGGAGGCCTCATCTCCGTTAACACTCACAGGGAGAGGTTTCCAGTGTGGAAATCGTAATCGTAGAACGAACAAGTCCGGTAAATAGCACGTCACCTCTGGTTTCTCGCCCTAAAGCAGTTCTGCCTGGAGGGCCTCCGTTTAAGAGAAATCGGGGATTAAAAAGTGCTTAAATTGTATGTGAATGAGCTATACTTGTACGGAAGGCCATTAGTTTATAATGTCTACTTAGCCGTGGTCGTTGAGGCGGTGTGATCAGATGAGATGGGTCCGAGGTTCGATCTTCTATTCTCTTCCGAAAACAGGAAGTGTTATTTCTTCGTCCATCTATCGCATGTCGCATTACAGCCGGCCGTGGAGTGGGGATAAAGTGAAAGGCGGTCGGCAGAGCAGCCTAGGCCAGTATGGCGGCGCCCATAGCTTGCATCAGTTGATCGTTTAGCATTTACATTCTCTCTTATTCGTGCAATTGTATTTATTATGTATTCCGTACTCTAATACATAGATTGAAATTAAAATTTATAGTGGGATATATTGTTTACTATACATTTCCCATTATCATTCCCATTTTCCATTTATTATGTGAAGATTAGGAACGCAATTTTAATACCGTAAATCGAATAATTTTCCGAAAACTTTCATTTAAATGCTTAAAAAAATTTCACTTGCTTCGTGCTTTCATAAAACCATAAAGTTTTTTTTATCTCTCCTGCTTCCTAGGACGGTATACCCCCTCCCCCATAAAGTAGGATGAAGTGCGATTACGCCGGAACCCCTCCCCCTTTCCCCCCTATTTCATCTCACGTAATTAATGGACGCCCCCTTAGAATTTCTGTGCAGGAAATTTTACAGGCTCTGCTTTGATCTTATGAAATCTAACGTGTTTTACAAGACGCTCCGCGGTTCGGTTTCCACGTTAAAATGTAGGTCCTACCTGTTACACACCTGCGTTTTTAACAGCACAGTAAACTGTTTATCGTATCTTGCTGGTTCCTTACGAATTATCTGAGACCTTCACTTATAACCAAATTTTTTTTTTTTTTTTTTTTTTTTTTTTGGTTTTTTTTTAATGTCATTTGGCAGCGGAGGCCATACAGCCAGCTCTATGTAATTATTATAGCTTTCAGTGTGTAAGTCTTCATCCAGTATGTATATTGTCTTTTTTCAATGTATGGACGCCACAGGACGGACAGGACATTCACACAGACACACAACGCTTAAACATCCATGCCCGCGGCCGGATTCGAACCGGCGGCCTTCGGCACGCGGAGCTAGCATTCTAGCCCCTACGCTACCGAGGTCGGCAACTAAATACGTTATACCGCTTTTCCCGACTGTAATAGAATCATGGTTTCTATCACTTGCCCCAAAACCTCCTATTAAGAAATTCTTCAAAGCGTTATTTGGCGGGAAGCATCTCTCAATAGGTAGAACCGTTGACTACGGTAAAAATGACTCGATAAAGGCAAGAATTTTGATTGCTGTACAACGTTTAGAGAGGGAAATTCCTTGAGGCCGACGATATTAACCTCTGTCTAGTGCGCGGGTGATGAAAGGAAATATGGCTTTCTACGTCGGAGAATCCCGCACAGTAGACTTAATAAGCTTGGCAATGTGACCCTCTTAAAGATAATGTGTACACGAACGTTGGTTTAATCTTTAGTCAAAACGAATTTAGCGATAAACATATTCACTAGCGGAATACACAGAAAAATAATCCAAAAAAAGTATGAAAGACAAATATATCAGGATTTTAGAACTAACCAACAATCCACTATTTTTTTAAATCATAGTTATTACCCGAGTAATCAAGGGCTATATTCATTCGCGTTCTATCCTCTCGAAAGATTGAACTTGAAGTATTAGCCATCATAATTTGAAATACTTTAAAACTCTTGCGCTCAGATACTAGATACGTATGAGAATTTTTTCACTGAGATTGGGGTTCACTGATTTTTCGTAGTTGAACTTTCAGAACTGATCAGTAATAGCTGATGGCATACTGTTGCGCAATTTACAGGCCGCATCCGACAGATTTCTTCTAAATGATGCCAAAATTCTGTTATTCTCGTTCGCCTGGTAGGAATGGTTCATTTGAAGTCCGAACGTTGTTTCATAACAACTTGTGATTGCCTTTTTTCATTACGACTTTAAGACTCGTCAATGGAACATATCTGGCCGGTAAAAGTCTGTGGGGAAGGTGCTAGAAGGAATACGGTCAAGGTATTTGTAGAGGAACAATTCCGCCATTCTTCTGGAGTAATTTCAGCAAACTGTGGAAACCAAAAATCTGCCTGTTTCAGTCCGCAATCAAATCTGCGTCATCAGGTACCCCAGGTGAGACATTATTCCTCGTCACCAAAATGGTGTAGGGTGCAGAATCTCGAAACCCACGTCACTACTGTAGCCAGCGAAAAACTAAGGTTCGCTATACAGATGTTTTACCAAAAAACTGTAAATTATCTGTCTGATACTAGGCTAATTCTCTTAACTTCCGATCTCACTAAAATATGGGCCACTAACAAGCATATTTGGTCAGTATTAATGTGTTTGAGATCACACATTTTCTCTCTACGGATTCACGTGAGGAATTAGGCATGAGTTTATTTACGCCCGAAATACAATTTTAGCTGGGAGTGTTATTCCGTCATGAGATTGACTAAATGTGAACTAGCCGACCGGTATTCAAATTCTGTTGAAACTGTGGTGAAAAGAGTAGCGGAAATGGTTTCCTTACAACGGTGTAGGACTGGTGAGAGAGGTTGTGTTAAACGCACCAATCCAGACCTGGTACAGCAAGGCGTAGAGCTATATCTCCCGCTACATGCGTGGTGCTGTGACCGATTGCAGAGACTTTTACATTTACCCGCCAGTGTGGCTTAGGCGCTGAGGTACCGTCACTGGATTGGGAGGTACAACGTACCGGGCACGAGACCAGGAGCCCTGGTACTAGCAGTCCTGACTGCGATTTTTGACGGTTTTCGGCAGTCATCAAGGCGAAAGCCTGAATGATCCTCATCTTACGCTTCATAAACAACTCATTTCACAAACAAAAAATACTCTTATATAATTTACGAGGAAAGGGAAAATGACTCATCCCTCACCAAAATTGAAGGCAGCGACGGGAGAAGAACATATATCACGAACACACAAATATACACAATATTTCGGTCTTAAACCTTCTACATGTTAAAGAGAATGAGTCAGGTGTGCACACGCCGAAGTTTGTTACATGACTGAGTAGATTATCAAAATGGCGATGGGACTAAAATGTTATATATACATATGTATATCGCAGAAGGTGGTAGAAGTAGTAATATATCAAAAGGGTACGGAATGTAGAGATGAAAACAAAAAATATAGATATATAAATTTTGGAAAGAAAAAGCAAAGAAATTACAGATACATAAATTTTGAAAAAATTATATACATACATATATATAATAGTTACACGTTTCACAGACAGATGGCAACACTTTACTATCCCCATTAGTATTTACAAGGGACACATTTGACCTCGAGCGCTCGGAACTGCACGTAAACATGCTTAGAATAACAAGCGATCACAAATAAAACAGTGGTGTGTGTCATTTCCATGCAGAACTCCGCACTTGTCTGCTATTTCCATTAAAGATCCATGAAAAGAGTCTATTGTTGTGTGATACAGGTCGTACCCTTCACACCAAGGATAAGTAAAAGCAGCAGATTCGAAAATGTTGGGTGAACAGGTGGTGAGGAAGAAGAATAGACTTTTATCTTTGTCTACCTACGTACAATAGTGTTATGGTTACCAGTTTCTAATCAACAAATGAACATGAAGTTGTTTGACGGTGTAAAAAATAGATCTCATCCATCTGGCCGAAACATTTACACGTCAGGCATGTGATAAATGGAATGGATCGGGGGGGGGGGGGGTCAAACTACCTATTGCCACCGTCGTTGCTTCTAAGAGTCTATTTAATTCTGAATGCCATTTTTTTTACTAGGTCATTTAACCTGTTACAGAATTGTGATTATCTCAACGCATATTGTTTGGATTTCGATAGTATATTATTTTAATGCAGTATAGACAAGTCATCTTGACGCGACACTTAAATAAAACCACCCATACCCGAGCCAGCACTCGAACTGGAGAACCATGCTGCCCATGGCGGGCGTGCTAGGCAGCACAGTGCCAGAAGTAACTGACTTGGACCAATTTGTCCCAGGTACCTGCTCTCTCTTCTGGCAACTTTATCCTTCACTTCATATTCCAGGTGTTCGCTACAACTCCTCCCTTTTCCGCCCGCTGCTGCTATCACGCAGAGTGGGTGCAGAATAAAATTCAGTTTGCGCTGGGAAAACAGGTACTTTCATTTCGCGGTTTGTAGACAATTCCATCCACAACGGGTCTGCAACGTTGCCTTCAGCGGACCACGATAGAACCAAAAATAAATTTTATTCACGAGTATGTGAGCTCTTTCGGCCAACATGTGTTCAATTTTTATTTATTAGCCCTACAAATGTCCCTAAACTTGAACTGAAAAGTACGTTGAGTTTCTTGTTATTATAAGAATAATTTTCAGCTATCGATGTCAACATTAATTACTTTAAATCCCATTTTGATTCATGTTCTGTTGAGTTGCTATGACATGACAATGTATAAAGCTGCCTGTATCTCGAAAAAAAAAAAAAAAAAAAAAAAACTAGAAACAGATAGAACAACAAACATATTACAGATTTGCGATCAGAAAACTGTTTCCTTATTTTTTCAAGTAATAGATCAATTAAGGACCTACCAATCCTCCTTTCTAGACCAGAAAATTTAAATTATTTATCTTTTTTTTATGATCTATGAGATACCCTGAACTAAACAATGCTTCAAGTAATTATTTTATGTGTTTAGTAATGCCAGTTACTGTTAAATTCCATAGGACGTAGTCCATTTCATCTTATCTGTATATCATGTTGATATTGACTCTTTTAATCCTGTTGTAAGGTGTCACATTTTTTAAGTTTCGGACGAAATGGGATATGAAGCTTTATGGCTCTAGCCCCGCTAGCCATCCGTTTGGTAAATTTTACTATTAAAATTACAAATAACACGAACGGCCGTCAAGCTGTAAATTACCAGAGCTGTTTCGAAAACGGTACTGGAAGATGAATATATCTATGTTATAATTATAACCTATGTTTAAACATCAATTTAAAAAACATATGTGTCTAATATTCTTTACAAGTTGTGAGCTAAACTAGATTTTTTATTTTTATTTTGATGATACTTTGGCGTTTGCTAAAACTGATTTGTTTAAAATTCTCAAAATTTAAAGTACATTACGTTTTAAATGTACTTAAATTTTGTTGTAAATGAACGATAGCATTAGCCGCGAGCGCGGTAACATGTCGCAGCATTGGAGAGCCGTTGAGTGGAATCGGTTGCCTAATCTGAAAATGATCAGACACTAATGTTTGTACGAAGTAATTGGCGTATGCCTCACCACCTGCATGATTTGTTTTTTGATTATTCGACTATAGTTTTGCATCCACTTGCCTACTTATTTTCTCATTCCACCACATCACCGCCCGTGACAAATTGTTATTCTTCATAGTTTTTCCTTTCTAACATGAAACCGAGTGTCGTGGTGAGCGGTAAAGTTCTGTACTTGCTTTCAGCAGGATGCGGGTTCGACTCTCCGTCCAGGCATCCAAATTTGGGTTTTTCATATTTTTTTTCCCTAAATTACTCCAAGCGAATGCCTGGACAGTGAATTCCTTCACGTTCCTTGCCTCCAGTCCCTTCCGGCTTCTAAGTGGGCGTCCAGTAATTACGAGTAATTACGTGAGGCGTTTTTTCGGAAATCCAGACCTCCTCCCGTCCTTGGGTAGCATAAGTTTAGTACCGTTAGCTTATATGGTAGAATCTTTGGGGTACATGGCCAGCAACAGCTGAGCGGACACAGTGTATCCTTACTTTGGTTGTTTTGTTAATATTTTGCGGCGCGTGTCTGGGCTCCATTGTGAGGAGCTGTAATATAAATGTGAAGTGTATTATGTGATTGATAAAAATGCTGAGCCAGTATTCAAATGTGGATTTCAAGTAACCACGCTTTAATTGATATTTATTTCAGAACAGTGACTATCATTTCTAAAGTTAACAACATTCTCTATCATTTTTGCACGGATATAAGTATTAAAACAAACTGAGCTGGAGCTTGCATGTGTTCGAGACGAGATTGGGCCTTTCTCGTCCATAACACGCTGTTATCCCCATTTATTGTGGAGATATTATTAACCTATGTAATTCTTCGGAGGCTCTCTGGGGATTGTAGGCAGCTAATTATCCCACACTAATTGAGTGGAAAGCTTATATCCTTGAATTCAATATCTACTCAGGTTTGACTTCATCCGTACATGACAGCGAGATAGCAACCGTTTAACATCTGTTGTTTTTCTGTAACATGTGATGAAAACAGTGAACAGTAAATCACTACTGATAACTGTTAATGTTATGGTAATCTCAACCATTCAATAGTTTGTACGAAAGAACTTCTAGATCTGTGAGCTAGCGTCTCTCACTCACGATAGACAACTTCACATTATGCAGCGTACCGGCAAGTCTTCTTCCTCGGCCTCAATTGGCCTAGATCAACCCACCGAAAGTAAATCTGTTTCTATTGTCTTAGCCTGAGTGTCCCCTAACAAGTTTTCCCTTATTTTACCTGATTTATTCCTGAATAAATCAGAGAAATGAAGGGTAACACTTGATCATCTGATCTACCTGCCAAAGAAGAGAAGTCGATGATTGATACTGGATTATCTCTTCATAACTCGACCACGGCTGTAAAGTGGGGTTACTAGATCATTTTCGAACTTTCAATACAAAATAACTATCCTCACTGAAGAATACAACGTAGGCATCACTTGTTAATTAATTCAAGTTAGACTTGTAACGTTCCCACACAACCTGTATGATCGAAAACATTTTAATATTCGATACAAGTAGAAACGGTTATTGTTACTAACAAATTTAAGTATAATTTAAAATATTTTTCAGTACTGAATATATTTTTCGACTCATTAGATATCGAAACATGTGATATACATTGATTGACAAAGAAGTTTGTTTTCTCACAGTTAAAATGATGAAGCTATAATTCACACATCGAAGCAATACGAGGGCTTATTAAAAAAAAAAAAACGTAATTATTAATAGTGGGTAGGTTAATAGCAGTTGTCAAAAAAACCTTTTATGAATTAGGAATAAAGTATCAGAGTTACAATGAATACGGGTTAAATATCCTGATTTGTTGAGAAATTTGTTATAAAAATTTCCTAATTAATAACATATCATTGTTTCTAACTTTCAGTGTTTCAGGGAATCAGGAAATTACACAACAGTTTTATATTTAGGAATAAATAATATCTTTGCCGTTTAAATTATCATGTGTTCATTAGAAAGAGAAATGATGGGTTGACTCGAAGAACCATTTGAAAATTAAATTTTTAACATATGTCTTTTTTTTTTCAGGTATGGACGTGATCCGTTCGATAAAGAAATCAGAATATACGTTAGGTAAGTATTTTTGCAAGAAATTACTTCATCTTAGTTCATGAGAAAGTGATCTTCAAGGCAGAATAAGGGAAGCTTGTTTTATTTATGATGCTGTGAAGTGGAATAACGCAATTCAAACGAAAATAATCGGTAACACGGAAATATTCATTCTAATGAAATTACTTCTAAGTCCATATGCAGCGTGGTGGGAACTTCAAAAGACACTCTTCAGGTTCATATAAATAACATAAATATATTTTACTTATTTTTACAGTCATGATTTAACGAAGGAGATTATATTTACTTAACTGTAATCATAAAGCATTTTTCAGAATTGCATAATTTTTTTTTTCTCTGAAGCTAGCGAAATGCTTTTAGGTTTCTAATACCCTCTATTAATAGGTTTTAGAGGAGTATTTTTTGTATAATTATTTAATTGCGATGGATTTTATATCTTGCCAATATATCCACTCACCTTCCTTTGTACACCGGAGATATTAATTTCGAACTCTTCCACTTTTTAACGCAAATTATTCAAAACTTCTTTCGATAGGCTAATTTATTACAGTTTCTCACTCCAAAACCTAAAAATAAATGCTTCCGGGCTCCTTCATGCCTGAAATTAAACGCTAATATATGGCAATCTCTTCACTTCAACATATATTGTAAATTCCTTTTCCTGTAGCCGTCGCCTATGAATTCCTTAAGCAAACCCACTATAAGTGGTATGTTCGCAAAAGACGAATAGCATGTTTAGTTCCATTTTTATGTTAAACAAGAACAGGGAATCAATATTTTTCGCACTAATGACCAAAAACAATCCAGATATAATGTTTTCCTCTGCATATTAAAATTATTTGCAGCTCTTATTTGAACCATATTCAAATTGCCTCGATTTCTGAATATGCCATGGCATAAAACGGGCTGGAACTGTTCGGATGAGTAAATAAGACAGGCAACATATTATCATAATAGGGTTCTGACCAACTAACTAAATGAAATGCATTTAACAGAAAACCGTGTCAGTGATTAAAGTTGCTTCGAACGCCTTACGCAAAAATAAATTTGTAGCATAGGAGGCGGTAGCGCTGAGTGCGATATTGGGAAATAAAATATTTCAGGTTTGAAAATTGAGACACCAGTTTCTTCATCTTGAAGATCACTACGGTTCATAGATATCTGACGTTTAACATTTGGATGACCTGTCTACACCCCTTTACATCAGGAAGTTCGTTTCATTAACTACAAAGACGAGGTAATATAGATTCTAACTAAGCAAATGCGATATACTGCGGTTGTTCAGTCACAATGAACGCAAGAGAGGGGGGGGAGGGGAATTATTTATCTTGCTAATAAGCTCAAGCTACAATCTAATGGATAAAGGGAAATAGTTGTTTTTGGAATGCAGTTCGACTATGATGGTTGAGATAAATACGATGAATAGTTACTGATACTGATACTGATACAATGAATCTACTGTAACGGCCACGTAAATATTTGATATGTAGTAACAGTAAACGAATTAACACGGCCCGAAACTCAAATTTAACACAGATCTGAAGAGAAGAAATTGCATCACCTAAAACTAGAAAGAAACTAAATAACTGATCAATAATCGTAAATAAATAAAACATTAGATTTTATCCAGATTTGTGAATTATCTCATTGTTCACGTAAATTATTGATTGTTTATATTTCCAAGACCACGCTTAATTACGTTACTTCGCAGTTTGATCATATCTTACGTCTTTCTGTTTCACATTCTATGAAAATGTATGGTAGGTAGCAGCTGTAAGGCTATGTTGAGAGATCGTTTTTTGACGTAGAAAACAAACGACGCCAGCAAATAAACGTTCTCTGAAGTCGCTATTTGCTAAGCCGGAAATGGAAAGAAAGCAGCTCGGAGCTCATGAATAACGGATGCTCGTTTCGAAGATGTTTGTATGCCTGCCCATTTCTTATTCTGAACTTTGAGAAGAGCCATCTTCTTGATATCAAAGCTATGCTGATACGTAAACTGGTATTAAAGAGATACGCGCAACCTGGCAAAGCGAATGTGTAACATTATGGGGCACAGGTTACTGGAAAGACTCCTTTCATTCGTCACTTCATTTCCGATTAGGTTTGGAGCTACTGACCGTTCAACACCGGAGCTAAATGTAATGATAAAACTCATTTACCATCAGCGATGAATAGGTGTCACATTAGTTAAATGATTTTGCTGTTTTCACCGACCGAGCGTGGTGGGTGAACGGTTAACGTTCTGGCCTCGCATTCGGGAGGACGCGGGTTCGAATCCCCGTCTGGGAATCCAGATTTGGGTTTTCCATGGTTTCCCCAAATCACTCCAGGCGAATGCCGGGATGCTTCATTCAAGAAGACCATGGCCGAATTCCTTCCAGTTCCTTGCCCCAATCCCATCCCGCCTCTAATGACCTAGCTGTCGACGAGGCGTAAAGCCCAAGGAAAAGAAAATGTTTTCACCGATTAAGTTTAAATAGCGTTATTGGTAATCGAAAATCTGTCATACGTACAGACTTCAATTAGAAGGTTAACGGCTCCCACATAAGAATATGGATCTCTTAATCCTGTGAAGAAGTTGTGGATGCACAATACATTAACAGACTGGAAACGAAAAATAAATTCCACCTGGAACTCTTTACAAATCGATGCCAAGTCAAAAAAATCTCTACATAGACTACAAACAACGGTACAGCTAATAAATAATAATAATAAAAGCATTTAGGTGTAATAATCGTTATATATTATTTTTTGTTGGTAATTACTACTTAATTATTACTAATAACTAATGGATGAAAATCATATCAGGTTCAAAGTGACTGTAGTTTTAGTTTATTCTATGCAGTTGATAACAGCGTTAAAGATTTTATGCGCAATAGTGAGATAAATGTCAATCATGAACAGAGACGTCACATACACAGAATTCACGCTCTTTATTAACTAGCTTTTAGCAACAGTCATGGCTGTGTTATCAACCTCCAGTGGGGCAAAAATCGTAAAAAGTGACTGTTTTTGAAACCATAGATTCAAGCGTAGATGTTTGTGTGAATTTTTATATTTTTAAGTATCAATATTCACCATGACTTTTTGAATGTTAAGGTAAAAAATTGCAGCCAGTAAGTTTAGATTTTCTGAGGATAATTAAATAATTTGAAAAATAAAATAAGGTAAATTTTGGTGTTTGTTAGTCCCCGCAGAAAACAGAAAATGCACTACATACGCAGTGTTTTCGTCTGGTTGTGAATGGTGTTAGTTATGGTCTGTGCGATTGTTGTTACTACATTTTGTTTAGTTACTGAAGCGGAAATTGTAAATAGTTCCAGTGTATCCCCTAAATTTATAACAGAAAACTTACCGGCGCATAATGGCGGCGCTTTAAGGCACTTAGTCAAATTTTTGAATCATAATAACCATTGCTGGTTTTGCTTAACACTAGAGTGCACGCGCGGGCTATATATGTAGCCCAACGTGTAATATTGTCGTATATTTTTTAAACTTGGCACACTACATATTAATCGTCTCGTGTATTCCTCAAGTACTATCCCCCACCCCCGCCAGTAGCGTGCCATATCTCGCGGCACACGGACTTCTGCATAAATTGTCCTCGAAGTTGATGGGCTACATCTGTAGCCCGCGCGAGCGTTGGAGGAATTTAATTATTTAATATACAAGTGACAAAATTGAGGTAAATATGATATATTTTCTGTAGTAATACTAAAAGAAGTAATGTCTACTACTGTTTTTAAAGGGTGTTGTTTGTGTTTATGGATTTTTCGTGTAACTTTATTATGTGTTGGTCATTTTTAGTTGGCGGGTAATGTGAACAATGCTCAAATACTAAAATGATTGCTGGAGGATGACAAAACGAAATAAGGTATTTCTGATGTTGTCTACCCTCCACAATCATGCCAAAATTGATGATTCAACTGGTGATGCTCGAAAACTTGATATCATATCATTTTATAACAACACAATAAACGGCATCGATGTTTTTGATAAATTGTGTAAACAATACGACGTTACCCGGAACAGTCGTCGATGGACTCTCATGCTGTTTTACAATTTTGTAAATATGGTGGCAATAAACGGTGTTGTAATATATCAGATGAACAACCCTGACATGAAAGTGATCCGTCGTCAATATCTTCAAGAAGTCGGATTCGATCTTGCAAGACCTTCTATAGAGCGTCGTATATCCCAGAAAAATATACTAAAAGGTATAAAACTGAAAGGCAGACTACTTCTAGGACTGGAAGATCAACCCCCGCAACATAATATGCCTATTCGGGGAGGAGAGTTGGTCGATGTTCTTTCTGCAGCGGGGCTCAGGACCGCAGCACGCGCAAGCAATGCAGCAAATTTATTTGAAGCGAACATCAGGCAGTCGTCTGTCCTGAATGTATGCCAACAGAATGACTTATTATCAATGACTTAACTGGAAACTCATTTTATAATAAATATTGCGTTTCTAAATAAAAATAAAACTAAAAGATCTCAAACCTTCCAAAAACAGCTGATTTTTAAGAAGTTTATGTTTATGTTGCAAATTATAATTAAGAAACAAACTAGGAGGGTTTTCAATGTGTTTTGGTAGATCTGATGACTTTTGTGTTTCCGAGTTCCTATCAAATTGTAAAAGTTATTATGATAAAAATAAAGAAGTTTAGTAATTATTTACTCTGATTTATATATTTTTTGTCCGATTCCAAAAATTAATTAACCCATAATTGGGCTACGCCTGTAGCCCGCGCGTGTGCTCAAGGAGTATTTAAGGGCGCGTGCACTCTAGTGTTAATGGTTTATACCTCGTACGCATCGAGGTGAAAGAGTATTGTGTACAAGGAACTGGAAAGAATTTTTACCCTGTCCTTTTCAATAAACCATCCCGGCATTCGCCTGGAGAGATTTTGTAATGTCATAGAAATCCGAAAATTAGATGGCCGGACGGGATTTTAAAGCTAAATATTGTTTATGACCAATGCATCTCCTGGGCTGGCTTACGGCTGTGAGATCTGAATATTAAACGAATTTGTGGAAGGAAAACTTAGAACAGCATAGCTAGCTATTAAAAGGTCTGTGCAAGGTTTAACTAAAAAAGACAAGAAGAGAGCAATCGTCATTAGATCAGTCACAGGGGTTTCAGACATCTGAGAGAAGACAGCCTCCTTGAAGTGGCAGTGGGCCGCCCATGTTGCTCGGCTGAAAGACGGAAGATGGACAAAAGCAGTGTAAAGCTGCATTCTCACGGCGCATTGCAAGGGAGGCCGCACCTCATCAACCGAAGTATACGGATGAGCACGCGCCGCAGGTTAGCCCTCGCTACCTCGCCGCCACCTTGCCTAGTGTCGTTTCTGTTACACGCGCATTTCATTTTTACCGCCTGGCGAGGGGTAGGGCGCGCCGTCCATGACCAGGGCCGGCTTCCCTTTGAGCCCTGGCGCGGCACGACTTACCAAACAAAGCACCGTGGGAATGAAACTTTCGAGTGGAGCCCAAGATATCATCAGAGACCGAGAGGAAGACTACCAGACCAGCGGGACAAGGACATACGCAGGGTTGTTGGAGTTAACTAGCAGAGGATCGGTCAAAATCATTCGACATGTATATGTCTGCTCAACGTCTATCTAAACATATAACTGTAAGAAGATACATTATCTAATGATTGATCTAGCTGATGATGACCAAAACTTCCATTGGGGTACCTTGATAACAACTGTAGGTTCGTAATTTCCGTGAGTTTACAGACATTATTTTCTCGTGGTCGAAATCATTAAGACAGAGTCTCAGTATCACGAGTTTGATACGAGATTAGCTGTGTCGAAACCCGGTGGTGGAAGGATTTTTTCATCTCTCTGTTTTTTTCCAGGAAAGTTCCGGAGAGGTAGCGATTGAACAATTCCTAGTCATTATATTGTATACCATAAGCATTCTGAAAAACTCAAACATCTAATCAGTGCATATGTAGTGAAGCTGTACGTGAAGCTTCATGTTGATTCGTTCGTCAGATTAGACGTCATCTATACGTATGAAATAAAATTTGGAGGAAAGGAAAGGGCCACTATACCTGTATAACTAGGCCTAGAAGAAATCTAATTACGACTATCCAATGAGCCAATGGGTAATCGACTTTGTTTATTTGTATCGTGCTGTTTGCTTGAAAATTTTAAAAATATATGAACCACTTACTTGTTTTATCAAATGTTAGCTACTTTTAATTATGTAGATGTAAGTGTATTTCAAAGTGAACTCGTTATCAACCACTATAAACTGTGGAAGTCAAACCGGTTGCCGGCTTTGTTGGTGTATTTTTCATAGAAAGGGGCGTCAATGAATTACACGAGGTATTTTTTTTCGGAAATCCGGACACCGCCCCTCCTTTTTTGAGTTTTTGTGAAATTTGCTTGGAACCCCCCTCTCCCTAACGTGGGATCGTCGAAAGTAGTATGGAGGCTTTAATTTAATTTAATTGCAATGGAGCACAGGCTCCGGTGGCAATTTCCCACACTCCCATCATCTCCCTATCCTGCAGCCACCTACATTTGCCCTCTACAAATTTTATCTTTAAATTATTTCAACGTTTTCCGTAAATTATTCATCATTTCTCTTGGTAACTCATTCCAATCCCTGACACCCTTACCTAAAAAAGAGAATCTTCTCACACCTTGTGCCTGAAATCGGACGGCCCCATACATTAGAATCTACAGTGTTTGATTTCACTGATTTGCTATATTTAAATTAAACGGTTCATTTCCATCGAAAACAAATAAATTCTTCACCTCCAGCTCCAAACAATTCTCACATATTTTCAATCAACATAACAGTAATCTCTTCTACATAAAAAACGAGCCATGAAACAAAAAGTAAAGTAATAAACATGACAATCTCTGGCTTCCTGCTTAATACGACCCAATATATATGAAAAGATTAACTTGAGATAGAAACAATATCTTTTGTCTCACAAGATGGAAGTGAATATCCAAAGTGAACTCATTTGCAGTCAGTAAAAACAATGATTGTCAAACTGGTTGCACCTTTACTTCTGAATTTTTTTGATACACTCTTATAAAGAATGTATTTCTTTTTATTATACTTCGGAAAGGTTTTTAATATTCAGATATTCATACATCATATAAATATTGATCGTGATTTTCTCGATACACTCCAAATTAATTATAGGTCTAGATGTAAGAGTGGTGTGGCACTGCATTCTACATATGAACACATTTTAAAACTGTTCTCCAATATTTTTCTTGTTATTTAGCGCTGGTGTCGTTCGCACCATGTTTACCAACTTCAAAGGTTCCACCCTCGCCAGTAACTGCTGGTATTTGTCGCTGCCAGCGGGCCTTGTTTGTTTACTGCGCTCCGGACCGAGGTGTCGAGGTTCATACCGACAGACAGTGTGTGTCTGTATGCGGCTTGTGTGCCTGTTTTCTTGCACCGTGCCCTGTTTGTTTCACTTCCGCTATCGCTGCCGCCGGCTCAGCAACCGCCGACGAAAACAAGCTGCAGGAAGTCTGCGATTAATGCCGGGCTGGTTTCGGCTACAACGTCAACAGCTCGCAGTCCGGCTAATATAAGGTTCCCTGAAAGTTGTGTATTGATTTGTTGTAATCATGCAGAATTCTGAAATAGAAATTTAAGAAATGTCTGAAAACATTCAGTCACCTAAAGACATTGCGGGTCAACACTAACCGTATAGATGTTATTAGATTGTTGGTGGTTTAATTAATATGTTAAATAACTAGTCTGAGATACAGTTCAGTTTAAACTTGCATTTTTATTTTCATAAACACGACGTCAACGATACTGTTTACATGCATACATACAATCCAGATATTGCATACAACAATTCTTCCACAGACAATACAGTACTTGGGCGTCGTAAATTGAGTCGGTGAAAACTGTTTGTCTGTCTCGGGTGTCCGCTTTATATAAGCTACATCGAAATTTCTAGAACACTTCAAAAAATTCCGACAGATATTTCTCGAACATTAACAATACTTAAACATTTGAAAAACAATCAGTATTAATACATAATCATTTACCATAATTACAAAATGGTCAGAAATGGAAATTAAAGATACTTAAACACAAAATTATCCACATAAATCATTTGAAATTGTAACAAATTGTCCTTTAGATATCGTAACTTGCATTAATACTTGGAATTACAAACATTTAAGCAATTCTCTTGCACAATTCTGTTCTTAAACATATAAAATGGTCTCTAAATAATTTATTTTCATAAAACCAAGTCTATATACATTGATTTACAGGAAATTGCAAAACAAACCTACCACATCATATTCAACCAAACTCTAGCTTACTACAAATGTTTCATAAAATACACTTCCATTCAAGTTTAGGTTTGAGGGCTGTTACAATGTCCTCTGTAAGGATGACTGATAACCCAGTTGTTGCAAAACGTCATCGTCAATGAAACGTCCTGACTGTAGTTTTTAAGAGATTTTGCGTTGCCTTTAAGGTGAATGCTGGGACACTTATCACACGCAGAACATAGCTACATGTTTCGGAGATAACACTTCACTCCCCCCCCCCCCTGCCCCCCCCCCTCCCATTAGTACTTAATACAACCTGGTAATAGTTATAAAATGCTTGGCGCCAGCAAGAACTTTCTGCCGAAAAATAAAAGCTCTAAATTTTACCATGCCAATGATTAATAAAAATCATCAAAGGCAGCCGGTCTAAAATGTTGGGAAAAGATGGGAAAGAAGAAGAAGATTGTCAATGACATTTCAATATATTTTTTTCTCACTGACAATAGTGTATAGAAATGGTTGTAACATTTTCCGTTTCTACATTTTAATTGATATTCACTTTTCATGAAGGTTTCTTTGAAGCATTTTCAATCTATATAGTAGCATATCTTTCTGTAAATTGAGAAATAATGACCACACCATTTCGTATATGACATCCATGTATTTGTCAAATACTGAATTCAACATGATCCTTTTAATCTGTTACTAATTTTTAACTGGTTTGATAGTGACAAATTTATATTATATGGAACAAAACATGAATGTTGTGAAGTACAGTTTTATGTCTTATTGTATTAGAGGTAGTAAGAACAAAAATAAAGTAATATATTTTTAAAAATAGAGTGATAAGATGTTCCAAAAGGATTCAGTTTATTAGAAAAAAAAATCGAAATAAAAAAAAAAGAAAAACATCTTCGAACAGAATGATAATATGGACTTGATGGTAGTATAAGCTCGATCCTGACAATGAACTCAATTTGGACGTTCAAGAAAGTGCAGTCAGTTCTAGTTAAAATGATTTTACAGCTTTAGCCAATAGTACTTTTCGTAATTACGTATCCTAGGTGTTAACCTTCCAGTTACAGTAAACGATTACAGTGTAAAAAGATACCCACGTAACTGGTTGTCGTTACCAGAATGGATTTTTCACTAAACTTGGCGTTATCAGCCTGACGATTCTCTGCTGAGCTGAAAGGAAGAATGTGATCTTGATTTGACTCATCCATTGCTCAGTCTTTTCTCGTGCTTTGATGCTCTCAACTGCCCTCTTCTTCGATCAGTTTTTCTAAATTATCACCCTATCTTCTGACTAAATCCACGAAGAACTAAAATAGTCTCTGACTGAGGAAGAGATAAAAGCAATTGGAGATATTAATTTCCTGGATAATAGATTCAGCCCAACATAGACATCTACCCCAATACCGCATCGGAAGGTATTAATGCGTCTTTAGCGTTAAGCTTCCAGAACTCACGACCGTAGTTTAAAACGGAGAATAAGAGTGATTCAGTTCGGCGGTTCTGTACCAAATTCGTTAATACCCTGTTCAAACAGATCTAATTAGCTCATTGCAGGTACTCAGGTATTCAGTATGTTTGAAAGTTTAAACTTTGAAACACACTTTGAGAAGACAATAGTACGAGCAGTGACTGTCATCTCTAAAATCATCACTATCGGCCAGAGAAAATGCATTGCTCCAGACCAAGTAATAAGACTATACTACGATTCAGTTCTATACTACTCGACAAGCATGTGTGCAAAAGATTTAAGAAAAATGAAACCAAACACGGAGTCAGTCGTGTGTGACGAGGAATATTATAAAGATTCACAGTAGCATACCAAATCGTTGCAACACATGCTGTAACTTTTCCATTGGTGCCTGACCACAAGTCCACAGTACCTTGAAGTTAGAAGCGAGGATCCATGTTCTGTCTCAGAAAAGGAATCAAGAAAAGGTAGCAGAAATTATAGGTGGCGAAGCAACGTCTAGGAGGGATACACTGAAGCTAGTTTTGGCCGAATGGCAACAAGAATGGAATAACAGCGAAGCGGGTAGGAGACCATATGACATGCCTCTACATATAGAGAAGAGGTTAAGAATGAAGTACCTTGAGCCTTGTCCAGGATTAGTTTACTATATTAGGGGTCATCGACCATACAACAGCTTCATTTGAAAGAGGACTTGTATAGTCTGGCAGGTGCGAATATGGTGAATAGAGAACGGTGAGGACACGTGGTATGGAAATGTTGAATAACAGCCAGTCTGTAAGATCGTCTACAAGGTCAGCAGCAAGGGACGAGAATATTCAACATGTTGCGTGCCGAAAGCTTTTTGGCATTTACTACACGAGTTGGAAGAATTAGTCTCAAAATTTTGAAAGGGAGAGTTTATGGAGAGGAAATATGCCGAACGAAATTAGAAACCCTATTAGAGAGCAGCAGAAGAGAAAACAATTACAACTTGTGAAACAAATGAAGCTGGATGTATGGCCCTCACAATATCGAGTTGATGACAGGGATCATACAATAATAAGCTACAGCAATCATCGAAGTAACTTCACTGTGTTTGTGAGAAGCTGTTGTTTGAACGATTGTTGGAGCCGTCTAGTTATTTCAGGAGGCCAACTCTTGATGGCCTGAGCGTCTAGTTCCAAGGAACACTAACTTCGGAGTGTAATAATCAACAAGAAAAAATGAACAATAGTGGAATTGATGTGCGGTTATGATGGTAATAGAAGTATTAATAGTAGCAGTGGTAGGCTATTAGTAATAACCGAGTGTGGTGGTGTAACGGCTAGCGTTCTGGCCTCGCATTCGGGAGGACGGTGGTTCGAATCCCCGTCCGGGCATCCAGATTTGGGTTTTCCTTGATTTTCCAAATCACTACAGGCAAATGCTGGGAGGCTTCCTTCAAAAGGCCATGGCCAAATTCCTTCCCATTCCTTGCCTCCCATTCCTTTCCCGTCTCTAAAGACCTCGCTGTTAGAGAGACGTTAAACAGATAAAAAGAAAATAGTAGTAATAATAGTAGTATTTCTTCTTAGTACTAACAGTATTACTATAAATGGTAAATTTTAGCACCCATTCTGTTAATAATAGTAGCAGTAAAGTGATTAAATTAGCATAAATTCATTATTCTTAAAGTGAATACATTAAATAATTAGATATAACTGTATATGCATTTATTATAATAGAAATAAGGACCCAGATTAAATTCTAGGTGTTGTGCTTTGTTTTTTAGGGGAAAATGAATAAAATAAGCTCGTTAATACTAACTTTCTCAAAAATACGCAGGTGAAATATGTTTGTTCGAAGATAGACAGAATCAGTAACTTCCTCTCGTTCTATTAATCGACTAGTGAGCAGTATCTTTGATATATCCTTTTTTTTTTACTGTCATTAGTCTTTCGACAGGTTTGATGCAATCCTCCATCCCTTCTTATCTTGCGTTAACCTCATAATCTCAACATACCCTTTACGCCCTACATCCTCAATCATCTGCTTTATATATTATAATCTCTGTCTATCTCTACAGTTTTTACCTTCGACTGTTTTCTCCACTAACATATTAATCAACCCTGCATGTTTCAAAATATGACCTAACACCCTGTCTCTTTTTTTCCTTAAGTCTCTTCCACAAACTTCTTTTCACAACCATCATTTCCAAAACTCGTTCATTTCGTACTTTATCTGTCTACCTAATTTTCAGCATCCTTATGTAACACCACATTTCAAATGCTTCAATTTTCCTTCTTTTTGATATTCCAAAAGCCCATGCTACGCTGCCATAAAGTTCTGTGCTCCACACATTTTTAAAAAGTTATTTCTAAATCCTAGATCAATATTTGAAACTAAAAGATTTCTCTTTTTCATGAAGGCACTTTTTGTTATTGCTGTTCTGATTTTAACATCATTCCTACTTCGCCCATCAGGTGTAATTTTACTTCCCAAGTAGCAGAATTTGTTTACTTCTCCTGTCGCATACAAACCTGTTGTTTATATTTAATCTACTAATATTGGTATCATTTCTGCTACATTTCATCACTTAATCTTGCTTTGATTCATATTTAGCCCAAACTCTTCCTTCAGTATTTTGTTGATGCCATTCAGTAACTTGTCAATATCCCTAGCATTTTCAAGACAATATCATCCACAAACCGTAGCATACTGATTTTTTCTCCTTGAACACTGATGCCACATTCAAATCTTTCTTTCACTTCCTTTATTGCTTCATCTACATACAAGTTGAATATTAATGGGGATAGAATACAAATTTGTTCCTCATATACTGACCAATGGGAAAAAATGTTGGAGAACTATATAACGGAACAATGAAAGCACTGCAATACACAGATTATATCAGCTCGAATTAATGAAAAGTTTATTTCGAAGTTGGCTATAAATTTCCGCTATAAATTTTCTTCGTTTGCCTCCGTTCCAGAGTGCTGCGAAAATGGATGGGCTGCGCAACCAGCTTTAAATAACTGACGCCACAACAACAATGTGGTTTTCCCTCAGGATTCTATGTTGGACGCCTGAATGCAGACAAATTCGATTTTGTTCAGGACTGAATCATCGCCCACGATTTGAGAGATTTTTTTTTTTCCTCTCCCTGCAGCGTTCCTCATTTTCCTGCCGGCTGGACGAATTCGTTAGCGAAGCGGAAAGCACGTAACGATTGGTCCGAGCGAATAGGGAACTATTCGTCATTAAGTTTTTATGGCTGTCGTAAACAGATTTCTGCCAATAGCCCAAACACCTCGTAACAGAATGCGAATGAATGCCCACGTTTTTATTGGGCGGAAGTGACGCGCATGGCCACGCAGCACGGGACATGCTTTTCTGCACCCAATATTCAAGACTTTTTTTGTTGCGGAATATTCTACTCCGACAGAGCTATTCTTTCATATTTCTACCTCCAAACGGATATTAGTTTTATCTCGGTAGTCGTTAGTGTTTAGCTATAAACTACGGCGAACGTGTTGTTGTTGCCAACATTGCATTTTTACGTCTGGAATGGTACTGAACGTGTTTTGCTGCGCGTTGAGTTTTTCAGTACCTGTCGTAAATATTAACTAAAAAAATAACGAGACTTATTGCCGGGACGAAAACCGCTTGGTTATAAACATTCAGTGGGTACAAAGGTAGACGGCCACGCGTATTGCTGCCTCTGGCTAGAATTGATGCAGTTTTTTCTCTGAGCCTTCGTACTTGTTTCAGGACGCGGACACATAGCTTCAAATTTCGTTTCTCATAAACATAACACTAAACACCATGGCTTGTGAATATCTGCTTTTAAATTATGATGTATTTCATTTAACTGAATTCTGAACCCACCCTTAAAAACATTAATTATCCTTTTTTGCACTCTAAAGACGCCTTTGAAGAGTTTATTATTATTATTATTTTTTATTATTATTTTTTTTTTTTTGTAAATATTTACCTTTCATATAACGCTTTGATAGAGATAACATGCAGTAATCAGTAACATTTGAAGACTTTAATGTGTTTTCAAGCTTTTTGCTGGTTACTGAATGCCAACTATGTTTTTGCTTCTTTATTCAGTGTATTCTTTTAATTTTTTAGTTTTGAAGCAAATATAAATGCAGTCGTCTCGTAGGCGGGTGATTTTCTTATCGGTTAGTGGAGATAGAGCTCCATAACTCACCTCATGACCTTGGCACTAGAGTGAAGGTGGCGTGGTCAGTGTCAAGTTCTATCCGCTTTATTTTAAAAAAAAGATTGAATGGCTCTCGGTAACTATTCCGAAAGTTCAGCAATAAAGCTTCATGGGGGCTTGATTCCTGGTCTTCCATTTTATGGATAATCCCTTTAACGGCTGAGTCACGAAGCCGCAATTTTGTTAATTTTTAGCTAGAAAAATAGCTTAGTATATTTCCGTTTAGAATCTACATTTGTTTTCTGTGTTACTCATTGCTTTATACATATGATTTAGGATTAAAATGTCTCCTGGAGTTAAGCTAGTTAGTTAAATTTTGTTCCTGCAAATGTTTGGGATGGAAACACTTCGTAAATAATCTGAGCGGCATGTACGTTAAAAACATATTATGGTTTAGATTTAGTCACACTGTTTTTATTGAGAGTCATGATAGTAAAATTATATTACGACCACGTAAATGCGCATCTAAAACTATTATATAGTTTCTAGTGATCGAAGTTAATAACACCGAAGAGGATGAAATTTGGAATATTTTGATGAGAATCACGCATTCGACAAATATGTAAAAATGTTTCTTGAAAACAATAAAGTTATTATCGTATGAATAATTATTCTCATCGTCATGTTTAGCAACGAAAATTCAAAACTTGGAAAAATAAGCAGCTCCATGTTTTGAAGGAATAGGACCGTTCCTGTGCCTTTACATAATGTTGTATTAATATTGATAAAAATTTCTGTATTAATGCCGAGACCCGATAGTGAAAGAAATATTCATGATTTGATATTTGCCCAGCCTGATAAGGGAGTAAACTGTATATCTTTTCATAGACACTACACTCTGCTAAGACGCCTGGTGTGAATCCAGAACAACTCGTAGCAGTGCGTATGGAGTGAGAGCATACCAATCTGTTGATGGTGATTTGTCAGTCGGATGGTGTCATAAATCTTGGTGGCTCCGAAGTACCGTTCTGGACTCGTATTCGTGAGGACGCAGGTTTGAATCCCCTTCCAGCCATCGAGATTTTGATTTCATTGTTTCGTGAAATACTGAGATGTTTCCTCGAAAAGGTTTTGGCCAAATTCCTTTCCGTTCCTTGCTCCAAGTCTAACCTTCCTCTATTGACATAATGAAAAAAAGAAAGGCTCCCTATATATAACAGACCAACTTCGGGATTCACTGCCCCTCTTCTACAAATGTCATGGACTTTTTTTTTTACTTATTGCTTTACGCCTCGTCGATGGCTAAGGTCATTAGACGCGGGATGGGACTGGGGACAAGAAACGGAAAGGAATTCGGCCATAGCCTTTTTGAAGGAAGCATCCCGGCTAGTGCTGCAAACTGAAAAAAAACAAAATGGTTTTTTTTCAGCTTTGTGAAAAAAAAACATGAAAAAACCTAGCACCCTCGTTTTTTTTTTTTCTCAGAAAACAGAATATTTGATAAATTATAGTTTTATTTATGGAACTTACATTTTACATGTATGTTTTAAATCTTACTGAATCATATAATGTCTTACATAATGATTCATAAATGTATTTATATGGGTAGCATAATTTTATTCATCCTCTATTTCAGTATCACATTCACTAGTATCAGTACTACCAACACTAGTTCGGTCTGTGTCGTATTTTCTGTTTCTTCTTCTGTCTCCTCTAGATATATTACTTCAGAAATAATTACATTTTCTTTTACTGGTTATCCTTGTATTGTACGCAAAAGATTTTGAGATTGCAATTTTAAATTGTGAGCAAAGTACACACTGTGCATAAAGACTGCGCCGATAATTCTGTATTAAGGTCTTTTAAGTTTGAATTTAAATCTGTTATCATACAAAATAAGAGCTTTATTTGTTTCTCAATCGTTGGTTTACGCCAACGGTTGCAAGGAAACGATTCATAATTACTGACAATTTAATGACTCAGTATCATTATACGCTGAGAGTTTAACAAGTATATGAATATAAGTAAAGCACAATAAGTAATAAAAAGAGGCAAAAAGCCGTAGATCAATTTAAAATTCCTAATTTTTTGAAAAGATCCGTAGGTCTACAGATAAATTCGCAGGGTTGGCAGCGCTAGTTCAAATAGCAAGTATGAATCCAAACAAAGGGGAACGGGGATTCCTTCTCGTGCAACATAACCTCTTCGGGAAGTCCCCGTTCGTAAAAGAAAACTTCAGTCAATGTTGCCAATATTTTCGTAATTTTCTTTTCTACTGAACCAGAAAAATATAGTAGATTTAAAAATTAAGATAAGTACTTAATATAAACTCTAAAACAGTCATATTAAACGCTAAATGCCTTACAAATTTGAGATTTAGTAGTTATGAAAAAAAAAGGTGTCACAGAAAAAAAAAAGTTTTTCCACAGGTTTTTTTTCATGTTTTTTTTTTTTAAGACAAAAAAAACCGTTTTTTTACAACACTAATCCCGGAATTCCCCTGGAGTGATTTGGGGACAACCATGGAAAACCAAAATCTTGATGCCCGGACGGGGATTCGAACCGGCGTCCTCCCGAATGCGAGGCCAGAACGCTAACCATTCACCCACCACACTCGGTAACTGTCGTGGAGAAAACCAGCAAAATACTAAACTTAACACATATTGTCTACAGATACATGCTAGCCAGAATTATGGTGGAAGTTGTTGAGAGGCAACATCGTTCATAGTAATCAGCATGGAGTTGGGTCCGGAATAAAACCTTATATATTCTTGCTTATGGCTTTACGCCTCGTCGCAATCGAGGTAATTAGAGGCAGGAAAGGATTAGGAGCAAGGAACATGAGGGATTTCAGCCATTAACTTTTTAAGGAACCTGCCGGCATTCACCTGGAGTGATTTAGGGAAATAATGGATATCCCAAATCTGGATGGCCGGACGGGGATTCAAACCCGCGTTTCCCGAATGAGATGCCAGAGCGTTATCACTCACCCACCAGTCTCGGTAGTTTATTTTTACGCGAATAACAGGATATATTTCTGATTAACAGAAATTTTTCAACCGCAATGTCCAAGGTTCGATTAAATTCCGGTTTAAGCTCTCTTTTACTTTAAAAAGGCATTCAACATACAGCTGTATAACGTTCACTTCGATCGATTCGTAAAGATTTCTGACTGTATATTACGAAAGTTGGTGTAATGCTGGTAAAAAGGAGCTTATCTATTTACTCATTACTAATTATAACCTTGTCCCTCATTAATAACGGACCTCCTCTTTCATGTTCTGCCCCGGTGGTTCTAACGGTGTGTGGTTATCCAGAGGTGCTTTAACGTGATACGGTATGACAAACGCTGAAGAGAGGGAACCATCCAATCTATGATGGCCCGTATGATGTTACAGCTTCCATTACCCGTATCACAGATATTTCACCGGCAGATGAATCCGAGCACATTATTAAAGTACTAATTAGCGCCCAATGCGCCGGAAAATGTTCATTGACTCAAAAATTGACAAACCGTAACTGACACAGCGTTACTTGGAAGTGAATGCTGGACTGGCGTTTATCAGAGGCAGACGCTGGAATTGTCGGTCTGATTCTTCTATACGATATACTGTGGTGTAATTGTAATATACATCGAAAACGTCCTTAAAAATATATATTTGTCTTTACAGAACAAACATTATAGAATTTTTGACAAATTTTGTTTTGGCGCTTGCGATAATATATCTTTTTTAAGTTTCGTGGCCCATCGACGTTGAGATCATTAGAGTCTGAATATTGTGCAGAATAAATGGAAAGGAATTTGGCCATTGCCTTTTGTGGAAACCTTTCCGGCATGGTGTAATTCCGGGAAAAAATGGAAAAAACTAAATCTGGATGACCAAACCGGGAATTGAACCCAATTCTTTTCCATTTCAATGCCCCCGCGTTAACCATCTACCCTCCTCACCCCCCTCGCCACTCAGTAAAATAGCACTTCTATCTACTATTCGCTGCTATCTACTATTTTCTCCTCGGAATTTCGGCTTCCTGGTGATTCTGCACGATGCTGGAGGCGTCTTAAATGTTTCCCTATTTTTAGCAAGTGAAGTTCTATCAGAGTCCAAAACTAAGTGCCATTGTATACGACAGCGTATTGTTTAGCTAGTTGGGGTGGCGTTCCTGTTGTCGCTGATTTCTTTCCAGTCTCTGGTGACGTTGCTTCAATTCACTTTTGAGTTAGTGTTGAAGTGTCCCCTATATTGAGGAGAGCGACTTCTTGACCACACTGTGACCATTTACTCCCTGTAATTAATTTCCAAGTAGTTTTCAATATTTAATAATCAGTTGGGCGCCAGAGATCCCTTTTGGAGTGCTCCCTATTATGAGGGAAGTGACAACCAAAATTCAAGGTATGGTAATTTGAACCAGAATTATTTAGTAAGTGGAACTTTTCCCCTATTTGCTCACTATTCTCCCCTCTTCCTTTAATGACCTTAAGGTCAACGACACGAAAACACTACTCAAAGCTAAAATAAAGAGAATAAGAGGAAAAGAAAACATTAATGGAAGAGTACCATTTATAAAAGAAAAAACTTGTTTCTCGGAATATCATAATTTTCAATATATATATAATGCACAATGTGATTATTCTTATGTCACCTTACGTATCTGGAGAAATTAATCTTCATATGCTAATATCGTTTTATTCAGGGAACCTCATCACTAGTTTTTTTTACTGTAATTCAGCTATAGCAAAAGACGTTGTTGCGTAGTACGTCAAACCAGCTTCCTGTGTTGATAAAACATGAGGTTTTCTGAATCACATTCCTCATCACCACCACGGCTACTAAGTGGTTTGTATAATGCTTCATACGGTGAACTTTCTTTGAGAAACGACTGCAATTAAATTTCAGAGTGGCAACAGTTCTTTTTCGCGATATAAATGTTGTTTCATTTCCATTTATACTTGAGACTTATTTGGGGAATTAAACCTTGCCGTCTCCTTTTCATTTTAGATGCATCTTCACACAATCTGTTCCATACTTCTCCCGCTTTCACTCTTAGGATGGGAAGTAAATCTGTTGCCTTGACGGTTAAGATTTTCGAACCTTCAAAAGATACTTCCTATGCAAAGCGGTCTGATGACTCAGTGTTAAGGCGTCTGATTGAAGATCGAAAGGTCCCTGCTTTTCGAATCCCGGTCTCGGCTGGTATTTTCGAAGGCCCTTAACTCAATCTGCACCTCTGCCACAACTTGCTGTATAAATGAAGTAAACCAAAAACTTTTCCTTGGTTCGGATTCCACGTTAAGATATAGGTCTCCTGTTCACGGTAGGATTACCGGTTTAGGTAAGGTAGCCACGACAAGAGGTGCAGCGAATCGAAAACTCTGTCAATCTGTGGCCAAACAATTCTTCGGGACCTAATAGCTTGAATTTCGTAAACATATCCGCTAACTCATTTGAATTTATGCTAGTGATACAATGGGCTTTCAATCTATTGCATGGAGTTTCAGCTAGGGTATTCTAATCAAGAGTGTATATGTATTTTGGTATTTACAACCAAGCTTTTCATATCAAGTTTTTTTGAAATAATTTTTGTATTATGAACCATCTTAATCCTACATTTTTATGAAGTTAGCGAGGTTACTAAAATCAAAACATTAATTAATCTCCACTTTGTGTCTTCGAATAGACACCTTTAAATAATTTTTTTACCAACTGTATTGTGATCACGTGTTTGACCTCTGGCAGACACGATATAATTAAGGAAAACAATGATAATGGCCGGGATTATCTGTCTCGTCAGGTGTCAAACGTTAGTTTTGGATAAAGTAGTTCGTTGTAGCTATGTTTGCATAGCAAATTTTAATCCCACTCACAAATGCTACACAGTAGTGATATTTACTGCGACAACCGTTCCGTAAAGAAATTTACGTTACCTAGCTGACCGAAACCATGTATAATACTGCGTACCTAGTTAAATTTACGGCTTTTGCGAATGCCTCGGCTTTGTAATAACGGAAACTGTCAACATCGCTTTGTCAAACGAAAATTTCTGCGTTCGAGTAAGTGCTAACTGGCAATTGTGTAGCACGTGACGAGGTGTGGAAAAAATATAACATTTGAGGCAGGGAGCCTCGTGTGTAGGCCTTGTGTAACACGGGCAGTAAATTAAAAATCGCGATGTGACAAGCGAGAGCAATTCAGTCTATTGCGGGAACAAAACCGGACATGGCGATGCAATATTGGCGCCCACGCGCATGCCCGCTGTGGGAGCAAGCGGTGAAACAGATGGCGTCAAAAGGGCCGCCTAAGAGGAATTGCATCTGCAAAATTATTGCCGCAGCTATCATTTTCGTGGTAAAAAGACAGTGAATTACAGTTCTCCCTGTTGTGATAATGTTAACAGTCGGAAAGCTAGGGCCAAGTATTGACCGAGTTGCTTTGTTGGAACAAGTAGTGTCGCGCGCATTAACAACACTTGATAACTTTTTGTGATACTACGCGATTACGGTTAGCTAAATTTTGTTTGTGGCTTCGTTCTAGTGGACCAAAGAAGAACAAAGCTTTGACTTGTAATGAATTACCATCACTAATTAAATAACATTTATTACGAGTAATGTGATGAATAAATATAGGATGTAAATTTATAGTAGTTGGTTGAGCGATTTCTTATTTTTCTTTCCGTCGGCCGCGGGCATCTATGTTCGCGGCGGATTAAAGGTCAGCTGGCGTAATTCAGATATCCACTGGTCTATGCAATATTTGCGTGCCTTGTTCCACAAGGAAATTATATATGTGTGACTTTTCTTTTTATGAGTTACTATTGTTGTTACGCTCACGTCCGCGACGTCTAAGTTTGCGTGCATAAACATCGTAGCGAATTAAGCTACTGTCGGCGAGTTATGCCAAGTTTCAGAGGAAAGAGTATTCTACAGCTCAGATCCAGTGCATCCTAGTTACATCTTGCTGGAAATAACAGCCGGTGTCACGTTATAGCCTGAACATTCAAATCGACGCTACAATCATAAGGTGAGTGGATCTCTGTTTTTTGCGCTATTACTGGCCGAATCGCTGCTGCCGAATTTCGGGTGCCTGTGGTTAGCGGGAGTGAGGAGAGAAATCGCTCACCAATTAATTACCCACGATTACGTTCCCTGCGGGAAGACACTATTTATACGTGGCTATCCCAAATAGATTATCCACCATCTAGTAGTATTGATAGAATAAATTATAACTGATCTACATATTGTACGTTGTTAATTTTATTCAGAAGCGGCGTAAGGCGTGGGTGACATGGTCGACCGCCTACTGCTTCACGGTCGGAGGGGCCTCGCGCTTCGAAGCTTTATGCAGCTTTATTTAACCCGTAAAATAGATTAGGACCATCAAAAGCTGTGACCGTGACTAAATGATTTACTTACATAAAGCGATAAATTCCGCCGGCCAGAAAGCATTCGGCAATGCTGATAGTCTAGCAACTTTTGCTGGCTTTACAGTGACTGGGAATCCCTGGGCACCGGAATTTTTTTCGAATTCATTTCGTCTCTCGCAGAATCACTACAGTGAAGGTCTTATTATTTAAATTTGTTGATGAATGCATTGAATGCTTAAAAAATTTCACGGAATACTCGGACACTCTTAGTGATCGTGATTCGGCATTGAACGAAATTCTCAGCTCGGAATTAATCACATCATTAAACTTATGGTATGAGATACTATAGCGTGTTAATCCTAAACAAATTAAGGCAATCTGTACAAGTTCATTTAAGCATTGCTCTTGAGCATTTGTATGGCTGGATCAAAGAGTATCAACAAACTGGGTTCAGAGCGCTTGTATGACGCTCGTCAGTTTATTGAAAATTGGCAAAATTTAAAAATAAAATGGTAGGCGAAAAGAAAAGGACTTTCAACTATGAAAGCAGAGATAAATCAATACAGTCTCCCTGTACGAAACAGATTTTTGTAACACCATTATTGGTTCTATATTAGGCAATATGGATACAACACTTGTGTCTTTAAACCAAAACATTAAAAATTTCGGTTTTCTCTATGATCTAAGCAAGTTAAAAAACATTCAAAAGAGCATTTATTAAAAGGATCTCAGTCCTGCCAGTGAGTGATAGCAATAGTTTCCATTCTTAAAAATTATATGATTTTTTTCCGAACCACCGTCATCCCGAATGCGAGGAATTATATGAAGAATTACAAACATTGATTCGAAACTTACCTGACTTCATTAAAGATTTTAAACAGCTGCTTCATTACATAACAGAAACTAACTTCAAAGAATTTTACACCAATATTTATTTATCATTCAAATTTTGTTAACCATACCTGTAAGTATATTCTCCGCTGAAAGAAGCTATGAAAAAAAAAAAAACCAGATAAAAATCATTTACTAAGTACAATAGGTCAGCAAAGATTTTTCACTTTGATATTTTTATCAGCTGAATAGATATAGAATCTAAGTAAGATTTCGATATTACAATCTAGGAATTCAGTAAGAGCAGGAAATTTCCGTTTCTTGAATTCATTACTGTTAGCTTTTAATTAATAATGTTAGTTACATTGAACAATATTGCACTTTTAAGAATAAAAATTTGACAGTTTAAAAAAAAATATATATATATTTCTTTATAAATTCTGCCCGCCAGAGGACCTCGATAAACTTCTCTTGTCCGCACAAAATTTAGTTCTTGCCCCGCCAGTGATTTTAATTCACTAACATTGAAATAAAATAGGTCAAGTCAGCACTATTCACGTGTGGAGTCAATCGTGACAAAAAAAAATAAAAAAAAAAATTGTCTGTGATAACTAAAGCGCCAGGCAATATTAAATGATTAGGTTTAATAGAGAAATAAAGAAAATGAGGAATCGTTGGAATCAAATGAAATATTAACTCTAATGCTGGATTGATGGACCCAAAATTTCATTTCTTACAAGCCTCTTGTTAATGTCATAATCCGTTTATTTTCCAACAAACAAAGAAAAATGAATTTTCCATTAATACGTTAATTGCTGGAAATATATGCAATTAGTATAATAGTCGTTAAATTGGGAACTAGTCCTATAAATTTGTGGACAGAAAAAGTTACACATGACAAATATTTATCATCTTTAGAATTTTGCATTGAAATATGGAAAGTACTCTCTGGCATGAGACTTTTGTTAACTTTGCATATGCCAATTTAGACAACCACTAGTTCTAAGATGGCCGCATAACGCGTAATAGTTTCAAAAGTTAATGCCCGACACAACTAGCCCAAAATAAACAAAACTGATTATGCTCAGAGCAATGAGTTCTTTAAATACAGGTTAAGAACATATTTTGAATTTTTATTTCTCGCAAACTATAAAACATACAAATACGTGCAACACGTCATTGGATAGAGAGAGGAAGGTTCAAAGTTTGTAAACCCAGCCCATTAGTTCTAGTCGCTGCCGCCAAAGGCGCTGTTGTTTGTTTACGTGGGAATCGCGACGCCACAGAAGAAATCGTTGTGTGCTACAGTAGAAAAAAATGTCTGGTTCTTATTTTCCGTCTTCATCTACGCTGAATGTGGGGAAGCGCCCATCCCACACAACATGTCTTTTCAATTTATCACCGATCATTAGTGCCATGTCGGAAATCTCCGTCAACTGACAGTCCATGACGAACGTGTACATTCGCTACAGCGTCTTATAGAGTTTTAATTGTGGCCACCCGCATTGTGAACAAGTGTAATTAAATCCTGTATTGTTCCCTGACAGGTTCAGACGGCTCACCACATCTCCTCTACGGTTTGGCCAAGTAGTTGGCTCCATGAATTTCCCTTTTCACCACATAGCAGGGATCTCCCAAGATCCGTTCCTCGACAAGTGAGAAATATTCCCACACGCTCACTGCAAACATATTCCTCGTCCGGGCATCCAGATTTGGGTTTCCATGGTTTCCCCAAATCACTCCAGGTGAATGCCGGGATGCTTCCTTCAAAAGGCCATGTCTGAATTCCTTCCCATTCCTTGCCCCCCATCCTTTCCCGTCTCTAAAGACCTAGTTGTTATAGGAGACGTTAAGCAGTTAAAAAAAATGCAAACATATCCTGGTAATTGTGTCATACTGCTCATTTAATTGCACTGCCAAGTTACAATATTTACAGTGGAAATGTTTAGTCATTTTCATTAATCAACACACCAGAGCAATGGAAGTAAACTGCACAGTTAAAAGTCCATAAATCGTCTTGTGAATACTACAGTGCCTCTCCCATTACACAATGCAAGCAGATTTTTTTTTCGAGTGGGTATGGGAATGCATTTTATTCATTTTTTAGAAGAATTTGATGAATTAAGGGCTTCGTGAACACAGTTTTTAGCCTTTGTATTGGAGAAATGTTTTACAACTTTCTCTATTCGGACTCAGTGGGGTGCAGGACGCCGTTATTATTTTGTCTGTGGTTGACGAGACTCGGCTGAGGTGCGATGCCGTCGTGTTAATCGTCGCACTGTTATTCTCCACGGAGCGGATGGCCGCTGTTTTCAGAATGGGGTCGCGGCCGCCACCATAGGCGTCGCCGCCAAATTGAAAACTCCCCCCCCCCTCCCTCCCCCGCACTCCATCCTGAGCCCCGTCGCAGGCTGTTTCGCAGCGAGCCCATTAATGAGTGGGCCGCCCTAAGCCTTCCCTCCTAAGTGGCAATTACGGAGAATTCGTCGGCTGGCGCGGTGCGCGAGCGCAACTGGCGCAGGTCCAATCAACTACGCACCGCCGACCTATTTCGACACTCGAATGTTCTCGAACTCCGCGTATGCCGCCCCGTTATTCTGAGAATAATATTGATTGAACACAGAAGAACTGTCACTGGAAAATGTGGTGAAAGCAATACTCGTATTTGTGTTAGCTGATCTCTGATTAAGTTTAGGTGCTTTGTTCTGACTGCTGTGAATCTGTCGATAGCAAATCTTTTCCAACAAACTCTAGTAGAATTTAAGTGATAAACATGAAGACTGGTGAGTATAATTTGTAAGTTTCTAAGGATTTTGTGCAATTATCGAGTAAATTAGGTCTAATTATTTAATTTAATAATTTATTCGATAAATTTAGAGCATATCCTTGTGCTGAAGGAAGGTCTTTCGAACATTCATTCTCTCTCTCGTTAATTATATCGACAAATGCACGGATTACTATAAAACACATAACATCAATGCCAAACATACAAGACGATGCTAATGTTAAAGGAGAATTTTTTTCTGCTTCTGGCTTAACGTCTTGTCGACGTCGATATCAGTATCGACGGGAAAGGAAAGAGGGCAAGAAACTAGAAGGAATACAGCCATGGCCTCTTTGATAGAATTTTATCGGCATTTGCCTGGAGTGATATGGAGAAACCATGGAAAACCCAAATCTCAATGGTTCGTACGGGAAACGGGAATTCGAACCAGCGTCCTCCCTAATGAGGAACCAGTGAGTCAACTACACACCAACATCGCTTTGTATGGAGCATCTGACTCGTGGTAGTTTACCTACACATTCCAAATTAACGATTTTTTCTCCTTTTTTAATGTATGCACCTACTTTTGCCCTATGAGAATTTTAATTATAAATTATTTCAGTGTTTCTGCTAATTTTTAATCATTTTTCTTAGAACTTTATTCTAATCCCTCACTCCTTTACCTATAATAGAAAAATTTTCCACTTTCTACTGCCTGAAATGAAGTACTAGCTTGTGGTCATCGTCATCTCTTGTCTTCCATGTAGTACTCTTCCATGTAGTTTCAATATACAAACAAGTCTTAGCCATGATATACGTATTACGCACTCCAGTCACTTTCTTCACCTGTCTCTTGAAAATCCAATCCAGTTATTTTAATCATATCAGTTTCTGATTGTGTTCTACACTCATTTACATTTATAAATCTATCATATTTTCCAACTGCTGTATGTGTTACCCGAAATGTGTGTCCCGTGGTATACCATCACATTAAAGTAATATTCAACAAGGGTTCTGTAATTCAGTTCCGTCACTTCACTTGTAAATACTCAGTACACTCTCCAGTGAATAACTTCTTCCTACCATACTGCCCAGTGTGTACTGCCTGATTGTGGTTACTATCAAATGTTATTCAAGGTATTTATACCTAAGGTCATCAATAAGCAATTCATCCCCCAATTTATAAGCATAAAAGAACGTTTATCTTTTCATCTTTGTACCTAATTATCTGACTCTTCTTAGAACTAGTACGACATTCCGATAGACGGGCGCCAATGACCTCGCTGTCGACACGCCATAAAACAACAACAACAACAACCGATAGACGGAAAATTAAATCAGCAAACCAAAAACAAAAAACCATGCAACAAATGTTTTAATACAGTAGTAAAGTCTTAAAAGACCTGTGTGTCTATGGCACATACCGCTTAGGTCAGGTCGCGGTCGGACGACCACTACTGTAACTGAGGCATGGAGCAGACTGTTAAACATGTTGAGAATTGCCCCAGCACGTGTTTACTGGATGGTCTGCATTTCTCTACGCTGCTGCAGGTGATATATTCGAATGGATAGAGTTCCTCGGCACCACTGTATAATTTTGTTTTTATTGTATACGACCGACAAATAATTGCATATTTTCCTATTAAATTTATTGGATACTTTTGGACTTTACGCACCTAAATGTGAATAGAATAAGCTTTGTGAGTACAGAGCACTGAAATAAGTTGTGGTATTATTGCTGTTGTGGAGTTTTTAATGATGCAGCTGGCGTAAAATCAAATCACTTCGCAATGTTTGACGTTTTTAAGTAACAATTTTTCTTGTTACAGCGATTACTTCACTGGTGGTTATTCTTCTTATTTTAATGCAATGGGAATACCATCGAAGAAAAACTAAAAAATAGTAATAGGACTTAGTAATATCAGGTATTAACGTAGTGTGCCTCTGTTTAACTTAGTTGCGTAGGGAGTATGACTGGGAATAGAATGGTCCGCACATCGAATCCTGACTCAGCCGGAATTTTTACGTTATGTCGAACTGAAAATTTACCTCTCGCAAAACTTCTATTGTTTACTATAAAAAGGTTAAGATGCTATGTGGTTCTAATTCCACGCTTAACTGTAAGTTCTCTTTACCCTCTGTGTCTTTCAGATAACATGAAATTATTATTATTACTAAACAAAACAGTTATCTTTCACCATTTCATAATAAAACTTTATTATTTATTCAATTTCAGGAAGTCAATGACAAATTAGAATATTTCTGCATGTAATTCTTTACCGGCACATTGATCCTGAGCTGTAATGATCTGGTATGGCATTCTGGAAAAAGCAGGTTCGAATCTCTCTCCTGTCATCCAGATTTCGGTTTTCGTGGTTTACCGAAATCACTCTAGGTTCTTTAAAAGAAAGGCTATGATGGAATTCATTCCCGTTCCTTGCCCCCTGTCCTTTCCTCGCCTCTAATTATGTCGTCGCTGGCTATAAGAAAAAGGTTAATGTTACTTTTCATACAAATCTATATACCTTTATAATATTATAAAATTTACAATATAGAAAATGTACCCGTATTTTCACAGCTTTTACCAATCTATCTTCTTTCAGCCTTTTCTTCTACAAAATCTTGAAATGCTGGCTGAAACAACTGTAGTGCCTTCTTCCTGCTCAGCACCACCAATATTATTTTTTGTTTCTCAAAACTGAGCCAGAATTTTTTTCCCGTTCCTTACCCCCTCCCCCCCCCCAGCCTCTAATGAACTTGACGTCGACCAGGCGTAAAGCCATAAACAAAAAAAAATCATGTAATCGTAGGCTTCCTCACCCAGTCATTTATCTCTTGGTTGTCCGGATGACGCCGCGTCATGATGTGTGCATCCGATGTTTCGACCGTCACATTGCGTTCTTCTTTTTTAGTTCTGCCGAAGAAGAAGGCCGCAGTATGACGGTCGAAACGTTAGCTGCACACATCATGACGCAGTGTCACCCGGACAGACAAAAAATATATTAAAAAAATAAAAAGTTCCTTAGTTCTTTCGGAATAACTGCCCTCGTCATAAAGTACTACAGATACTTTACAATGTGTTTAGCTCAATGTCTTGAGAGACGAAAATAGAATCAATGTCATATTTTTTGAAACCAAAGTAACCCCGACTCCCTAAATAAACAAACTGTCGTAACTAAATTCATAATTCGATAATCGTGGCATCACAGACCCAACAATAATGCCATGGAGGATTATTATATTCAAAATTATTATGGTGTGTAACAAATTATAATCTAACATAACGTCATCAACAGCGATGAAGGTCATGTTATACTACATCCATGGAAATTTCAATAGAACTGAGAAAAATCAGTAATCAAATTTCCGATCTATTTCGTTAACTAGAAAGTATTACCCGACAGCCGACTGATACAAAGTTAGGAAGTAATTGGTGAAACAATAGGATTGATGTAATGCAGTTTGAACACACTTTACTTGTTGGTACTTGCCGAGGTTCTAATTTGTTTTCTTTGCTTCGGTGAATAGATATCATTTCAAACTATCAAGCACGCATGTTTCTACACGAAGATCAAGATTTTCAAACAGCAAAAATAATTTAAATATTTTTTCTTTTAATTTATCTCTATAAAAATAGACTTATATATATATATATATTTGTCTGTTCTTTATCCGACTTAGGATAAATTACAATTTAATTAAAACTTTCACTAATATTTTTGCTGGACCAAAGTGTATGAATTACGGTTTATTTGCTGTTTAGGTATTTTACTGACCACTTTAGTTAACGTTCTTTGTTCATATTCGCTGTATGTGAGTTATTAGGTTATTTTGAGTAGACATCAGACCAAATACGTTACCAAATCAACTATTCTGGCAATTAATTTCTTCAGAGGTCCTCAACTGTTTAATTATATGGAATGTGTATTCAGTTCTCTGGCCGTTACAGATACTATGACCAATGATTACATTTTGAATGTTTCCCCATCCCAATAAAAAACAAAGTGTTGCTTTCGAAGCAAACAGGAAGTTTTTAAATTTTGCAGAATGAACTTTAAGGGTCAAATACAAGTCAAGTTCGTATTTAAGCAATTATGCGATTGCGCTATCGTCCATGTTCGTTTTTAATACCTACTTCTATTAACGCTTCTGAGTTCTTCACGCTCAAGAGATTTTATTCACCCTGAAACTTAGGTCAAGTTTATATTTGGTCAAATCACTACAACCTGTCATAATCTTTCATTCTAAAAACTGGAAGGAATTTAGACCCTTGACGATACGAGAAAAACTGTAACGGGCTTACACTAGTAAGTTAATAAGTTTCTTTGTTAAAATGTCAGAATATGCTTTGAATATAATATCAAATAGTTATAAGCAGTTTATGAATGTTTGTAGTAATTATTAATTGTTTTTGGTATTGAATAATTAGTTAAAAATATTATTAGGTGCGACAGCAAGTGGTAATTTTATTGTGGCTCAATTTCAGCCATTTTCAATGGTGTATTGTGTTTGAAATTGTGTTATAAATATATATATATTAGCTTTATTATTATTTGAAATTCATACATTTCCATTCGCAAACCTTTTTAATAGGTGGCTAATAGTGGAAGATTGTTTTCACTGGATTCATCTCATTGTTAATTTTGTGCAATTGTAAGTTCATCACAAGAGCCAGTCAGCTTTGTAGTCTTCGTGAAGTTTCTCTGTAGATAGATATAGGAGATCTGTGAAAGTGTCTAACGGGAAGTCGTACAGTCGTTGTCTTCACAGTGGTTTTTATACGTGTCTTGGTCAATTCTGAAAGATGTCTAATGTAATATTTAATCGTAATTTTGTATAAATAAATCAAATGTTGATTTTTAGTTTCATCATTTATGATACTACCTGAAGAATAAAAGAACCACGTTGTCGAAAATATTCACCTGAAATGGTGCAATTTGTGTCATTTAAATATCACACTGAGGCATCAGTCACATTATATAAGACTTATTCCTATGTCAGTGCTAAATAGCAGCAAAAAATATTTTATGTAATGATTAACATGTAAATTAAGTGCTGTAATAGTTTACTTGCTCATATCAACGTATTACCTTGCAGACTACATTCTTCAGTTTGTGCCATTTTAATCTACATGGTTTGTAATTTTCCGCCAAATTGTAGATACGCATTGGATACTTAGCATTAGATACAATAGATGTTACAAAATCAAAAGTTTAAGAATAGTCGGCGGAACGGAACGGAAGTTACGATTCGTTAATGATTTTTTTTTGCTTATGGCTTTACACATCGACGACGTCGAGGTCATGAGGTGGAATGGGACTGGAGACAAGGAACGGGAAGTAATTCGGAAATGGCCTTTTGATGGAAGCATCCCGGCATTCGCCTGGAGTGTATTGTCGTTAATAACTGCTGATTGTAATCTGTTTTAAACAATGTTACGCGTCACTAATTTTCATTGTAACCATAGTACACCTCTGTCCAAGCAATAGAATCTGTAATTTGCGTAGTAAGTGTAAGTACTTACGCTGGTTAGCGAAGTCGTTTCCCATCACTTTCATATATTGTTCGTTATAAATTAGGAGCTTCTAATTACAAAGGTTTAGCAACAAGAGCATACTCTTAAATGAATAATAAATTTCGCTAGGCCTTAATCGTCTAGCCTTAATTAACGCAGTTAATGTTGCTACGCATATTCTGCTGTCTAACGTGTCTTAAACAAATCCGATAACCGTTCTGGTAAAGGAGACCTGTAGCTTTACGTGGAATGCGGGCTGAGGAGCAACATACCGCTCCCATCACAAAGCAAAGCGTACCAGAGATTAATATTAGGTTAACCAAACCGAAAACATTGAGGCCTTCCATCTATGGATCGAGCCCACGTGAAGAGTTAAGGATTCTGAGTTAGTGAAAACATTTTTCCGTTGTAGCCAAGCGTAAATTTTTGTCCCTTTTTTCTTAATTTGCAGTAAATGCTATATATTTAAATAGGAACTAATGAAATATCTGAAAAACTTCATCTAAATTTCATTTTCCTTCCTTTACAATTCACATCTTACTTTCGTAGTATTTTACCACTTCCTTCTGTAAAAGTACCCTGAAGTGAAGACGTTACTTTCTATTTTCAGAGAATTGTCAGATTTTGTGTAATCTGATTATGTGGAGCACCTTGGTATGAATATTTTCTTGATATGATTGATAGAAGATACTGAAGAAGTTCATAACATTTATATCAGACCTCATTCTCGGAACAAAAAATTAAGAATGAAGTATTTTCGATTTATTTGTTAAACCTTGGCCATGGCAGTTGTGAAAGTCACAATTTTTATTGAAATGAAGACATAATATGCATGATTTATTTTAAGAGATGACAAACGCGAGGTTCGAGGAAAATCTTGGCATTTGTGTTTTTGCAATATTGTAAAAGAAATACACCTAAGGTATTTATACAGTCCTAAAACCGCGAGTGAATAGTGGAAAGTTACCGGTTATTTTTTTTATATGATATATCAACGATCCGTAAAACCGAGAGAAATTATTCTGTTTCAGAGCGTTAAATAAATACACACTGTAGAATGTAGACGTGGCTCAGAATAAGATCTCATAATTTTTTCTAGCTAAACAACCTGAGACTTGACCTATTTTTAGAAGAATTGCTTCTGTGAGATCATAATGACTGTTTTAACGAACGAAGAAATATATATATATATATATATATATATATATCCTCGCTTCAGTTATACTATTCGTCCAAAAGAAACATGCTAAAATGAGAAATCGTAATACGCGATATGAACGATTGGCTCCAGTTTTATTATTTTTCTGTACTGGATAAACTTGTGAATATCTTCAATATTCTACAATAACCTCGCCAACGTTTCTTTTCATTATCATACCAGAAATTACCGAACAAATATATACCATGCAATTTATATTTTACTATTGTAAATTATCTATTCCCTTGAGATTTTATGTATTGAAGATATGAAATTAATTTTTCACAATCTGACTCTTAACCACTGTAACGAAGCTTCTTTGATTCAGGCTTCGGAAGAAATGGAGAAGATGATTTGGCGGTATGAAATATTGGAGTCACAGAAGGTGATTCGTTGTTATGATTACGGATCAACTAGGACGCAGTAACGGAAAAAAGGATATGAATGACAGGGCAGCTCTGGCGAATCATAAGAGGCTGCATAAGTGCAACTGCTGAAAATTTGTATTTGTAATCCGATTTGAAGTACACCTTAGGATTTAACTGTCAACCTAACTGCACAGGTAGATTCCTCCGACAGTCTCAACTCTGCTTCAGCCATAATAGTGATTCCTGGTAGTCGGTTTCACCAGGGTAGCAGCGCAATGCCTGTCAGCTCTCATCTCCGCTCTTCCCAAAATTCACTTTGTCTCACGCCGCAAAGTTGTTCGTCCTCGGTTAATTCTGTTAACAGCCACTGCTGGTCAGTTTGGTCACTGGGCGGCAGCGGAAGAACTTTCAGCATGTGCCGGCGGTAACAGCTTCCTTTGTAGGCGGGTCCTACGGTTAGCTGCAAGAATCCGGCGACCCAGCCCCCCATGAATAAGTCATCAAGGGCCAGACTCCTCTCTGCGCCTTGCATGCATGTCCAGGGCTCATCTAAATTCCAGTTTCTCAGTCTGTAGAAACTCTCCGCGCTTAGCCAGTCGAGTACTTCGCCGTTTCGCTAAGCTAGGGTTTTGTTGAGTCGTTCGTAGCCGAGGTTTACTATCCGAAGTGCAGCCAGCTTTGCAGAGACAAACTTTTCTCGTGAGAGACACTCACAGGAACTATTTACTTTTCAAGGATCCAGAATGTTGTCATTAATCCTGGCTATTTTAAAATTCGAATGAGAGAAGCTGTAATAATTTTTGTTACACAAAAAACTACGCAAAAACAAACCCATAACAAATGCAAAATATCTACATACCAGTCAAAATAATAAACTGATACAAGTGAAGGTTGGTTTGCGGCACAGATTAATTATAATAATTTTAAAGCTTCATGTGTTATTTTGAGCACTGTAAATTGTAAAAAACAATCATAATTATACTGAAGTGTGGTAATTGTTAATGGTGTGTTCAATAAATAAGTTTTTATAACTTCAACCAATTAATAACTATTATAGTCGTCCTTATACACTTTAATCAAATCAAAATTGGAACAAGATTGATTAAATCCACTTTACCCAGAATTTAAAACATTTGATAGCTGTTGAAATAACATAGGCCTGATGTGTAACATAATCCATCTCCGTATCAAGATAAGATGGGTGAGGGGGTGGGCGATTGTTTACTTCCTGTTGCAGTAATACAGGTTATGATCTGGGGAGTTATGTTCGCTAGATTAGCACGAATGAACTGAAAGTGAACTCTGATATTGTTTCCTGGAGTTTAAAACGGTATGACAGCTGTCGTTTATGGAAAATGATTATCTGTGTAAACATTTTGTGTATACTCCACTTTCTGGTCACAGTCCTTGTAAAATTTGATTACCTGGCACTGTTCCTCAGGAATAGAGGCCATCTGATCCTTCGTGACAGACGTTTTGTGTAACATAAAATCATTATAAGTGTCATAAGTGTCGGGATGAATTAGAAATGTGGAACATGACATGTTCTCGGCCAGCAATGGAAATAATAATTTCTACTGTTTCAGTTCTGGGTAAAAAGTGGGTTTATAGGTTTATACGTAAAGCAGACAAAACAGGCGTGATGTTTTTGAACTCGATTTGAATCTCATATCGTACACAATCCGCAATATCTAGAATGCTACTAATTGCTGTTATTCTCTGCTACTTCTCCGAAAGTCAAAATAGTTCGAACCATCATTATATGTGTATAACGGAATTCAGTTATCTCCAGAATGTTCATAGAGATACATGCAAAACAAACCTAGTTTTTTAATGTAGAAACAATACTTTGATAATCCATATACGATATTTTAACGTTAATGGAAAGTTGTTTTCCCACATATCTAACTAATAAAGGCTGACTGTTACCATTCGTTGCACTAAAAGTAAATCTGCCTTTACCAGAAGTAAAGAAAAACAGCAGGCAGTTACTCAAAACGCTTAGCGAGGCTAAGGCAACACAGGTTTTCTCCACCACACTGTCATTAAAATGTTATAGTATTATGATTATGACGTAACAAACTCAATTTTAGAAAGACAAATGTGCAGCTTTCAGTCTCAGTTGAATTAGATGTACTTTTGTCTTGGAACATACAACACTGCAGGTTACCAGTATTACTCACTACGGAAGGGATCACATACTTTTAAACAAAAGTATTGCTTCAATGGTCCCACTTCTTACAGGCCATCCTAACACTCAAATCTCAGTCCTGATTAACATTAACAAAAGAAAAAGTATATCAACTTCTCCAGTCATAGTAACGACGCTCTTAATGGAAACGTATTTGTGGAACGCTGTAAAATATCAAGAAAATGAATTCAGTGTGTTGATGCGACTTTGCAGAGTAGAACAGTAATATTGCACTCATCGTCTGTAGAGTCCATGTTTAAAGGAAACAAGTTTTGGATGAACTGTGGGGGAACTGACTAAAATTTCTTACTCGAAAAATAACTTTTCAGAATTCACAGTTTAGTTCTCGCTTTGTTTTTCCATGTCGGTGTACCATCAACAAGTAAAAATGAAATTAAAAAATGAAGTTTTAAATCATTTTTCTACATTCACAATACTTACTCCGTACTTTCCATTAAAATTGAGCCGAAAAGGTACAGAATTTTCCATGTAATTCTTTCTACTTTTTGCTATACGAAAGAGCGAGAGGAATTGTATTTCATAGGTTTTTCCCCCCTAACGTACTGTTGTTGAGTGGCAATCAAAGTCAGAAACGATAGGGAGGAGTCCAATTTTATGAGCTTCTCATAACGGGACTTTTTCTTCTGTCCATCGTGCGCTCAGCAGAGTCTGTGGTGTTAACAATAAAGTGAGAACTTTTCTCCTATCAATGGTACTGGGATTTAGCTTGCGTAGCTTTTCTGACCTACTTGTACAATTTTCGTTTTGTAGAGATTTAGTGCTATCAGCCACAACCGAATAAAGAGGCGGGCTTCTCAACGGTGCAGTACGTGTGTGATGTTTGCTTCCCTGAGTTGGACAAAATCTAAGGCTGCCCCTATCTACGAAAATGTTTTAAATTATAATTTTTCTTGTTTATATGATTTATCATCTTGTAACATAAAGTAATTTATTTTAGCATATTATTAACTTAAATTATCAATCCTTATCTTTGTATTCAGTGGCGACCACTCGTCGAATTAAATGTATAACTATAATCACTTGTCTTATCCATGGAATAGGTGATGGCGTCGTCACTCTCATCTTATGATACTTGTTCGATTTGTATGAGATAACATAAGTCTTGCAGACGATCGTACACTCCATAAAGCATGGATAGGAAATGCGAAGATTGCAACTGTAGCTGAAAGGAGCGTACTGACGTCACGACCGCTGTTCGAGACAAAGAGGTTGGCAGAGTTGCCGAAGTGTTGGCAAACTTCCTCATAGTATCGACGTAACTACGCTACAACAAGACCGCTCAGCTCTTCTCTTAACTTCTAGGGGAAATGAATGGACTGAAACAGTCTTTACATCTCGGAGCTCAGGTCACTTCTAGCTGAACAGTGACTACAATTAAACAATATCCTTATTGTGCTTAGAGGAAATTGAGAGAATTTAAATTTTAAAATTTATACATCTCCTTAGGCTACTAAAACCTTTAATCATGTTTATAAATAAAAGATCACAACTTTTTATTTAAAAACGTGAGCACTTCCAAGTTATTTCAGAAAAATGGCTTCGTTTTTGATTAAGACACATTCGGATAACCATGATCATAAGAGCGCACAACATTGTTGGCTGTCTTGTTACATGAGCGTTTTAAGGGGGTAGGTACAGCTAACACATACAAATATTTGTACAAATTCAAATTTCATTTTTCCAAATCTATATAAATTTGAGGGTTCAAACTCCGTAGCTCCATAGAACTGTTATAGTTATATAAAAAAATTGATTTTTAAAATAAAAATATTATTTAATAATATGTTAATGTAGCATCCAAATTGTCAGTTAAAATATATCGTCAGTAAGGTCTTTAATGATATAAAGCATAATATTTGAAATTTTGCAGAAATCTTTTTTTTTTTAATCTTGTAAATTAATATCCAGGCAATTAGTTAAACCAAAAATATAACACATTTAACTTTACATTTGTTGTTTATAAAAATAATTTCAAGAAATTAAAATTCTTGATATTTTGTGTTTAAACATATAGGCATATTTTCTATTTGTGAAAAGCTGCATATACAATAATGGTAGGGGATGAAGTAATTAGTATGTAGAACATGTACTGAAAATTTGAAGAAGATCTATGCACGTGAAAAAAGTTATCTTTAAAATAAATTGATGCATCGCTGTTTTGAGATATTTAAGGCTAAAGATTTGGATTACCTTCAAGTGCAGTAAGATTTAAGTAGCTGTCAATCGTGCAGGACTTTGCTTAATCACGCATAATTCCCACACTGTCAATGATATTTAAATAATTGTTTCACCAACATAAAGTCAAAAATAAAAACTATTTTTGTGAATTGAAAGTAAAAATCATTTTTTTTAAACCTGATAATTGTTCCTATACCCCTTAAATTTTTTCTTGATGCTTCATTTATTAATTACATGAAACTGCTACACAAGGAAAGACATAAAACCATGCCCTGAAATTAGAAATCATTTATCACTTCTTAGTTACTGAAAAAGTGTAGTTCTATTTTTGTTAACGTTTCGGTTTTATGCACGAACTTTTTTTTTGTTTATGGCATTACGCCTCGTCGACGTCATTAGAGGAAAGGACCGGGTACAAGGAATGGTAAGGACTCTGGGGTCGAGTGATTTGGGGAAACCATGCAAAATCCAAATCTGGATATCCGGACGGGGACTCGAACCCGCGTCTTCTGGAATGCGGGGTCAGAGTGTTATCTCTCACCCATTACGCTCGGTATGGGTTCAAACTGATAAAACCATCATTGTTTACGATCGCTTGTGAATTCTTTAAAATCCAGCGATTAGAATGGTCGAAGCCATTGGTGATTTTCCTTTTTTATTTCTAGCACGACTTTTATATTTATGTTGAAGAACCAGAATGTTGATCGTATATGGATAATTTTTTTGTGCTTTATGCCTCGTCAACTAAAATGTTATTAAGAGTGGGAGATAATTGAGACATGGAATGGGATCGATTTCAAAAATGGCCTTTTTAAGGAACCATCCCGGATATAGCCTGTATTATTTTCAGAAATCCACCGAGATAGGAATAGCTGGGGATTTGAATTTGCGCCCTCCCGAATGTTTAACGCTCACCCACCAGATCAATTGATACTTATAGAGTAAATCCCTGGTTACTTTTTTGATCCGTCAGGTATAATTTATTCCTATCAAATAATAAAAGAAAAATTTAAATGAAAATCACTAGCTTCTGAAAAAACTTCTATAAACACAGTCAGTTTGATATGCCAGTGTGCTGCTTCGATATTCTATAGATTTCCAACCTACTCCAGGCGAATGCTGGGATGTTTCCTTTTTTTCCGAATTTCAAATTATATTATCCTGTTTTATTTATTCTTGTTTTCCTATTCTGAAGTGTCTCACGTTCTCTTTCTCATGAGCACTATCAATCTCATAGAAATCAATTTCTTCCTAGAAACAGTGTCGTTATAAAAACTTTTCAATGTATGCATATCACTAAGAACATACATTTCCTGGGAGAGGTTCATACCTTAACCTTTGTAATGTAAAAATTGTGAATGTACTACGTCATAAGAGATTACCGAAGTGGCGCCGTCACTTTTATTACAGAAACAATCTGTTATAAATCTGGTGTGGTTTTATAAACCGTGGGCATATTCCGGAAAACGTATTGTTTAATTATTATTCTGGTTATAGGTCTATGTCATTCTCATTTATCTTTAAGTTGTCATGTTGAATATTAGTCCAAAATGAGCAAGAAAGAAGAGTGGTTTCCAGGTTCACAGATTTTTAAAGATGTTCGCATTTAACATGTGTTATTCCAAAGTTACGCCGCATGTCTTTTACCTCTAATTATGGGAAATTGTGTTTTATTAATTCAGTTTCGGTTATGGCTTTACGCCTCATCGACGTCGAAGTCACTAGAGGTGAAAGGACTGGGGCGAGGAATTGGAAGGAATTCTGCCATTGCCTTTTTAAAGGAACCATCCCAACATTCGCCTGAAGTGATTTGGGAAAACCGTTTAAAACCCAAATCTAGATGACTGGGTGGGGATCAGAACACGCGTCCTCCAGAATGCAATGCATTACCTCTCGCTCATCCCGCTCGGTGTCATAGGTATGTAATTGTTTTTGACAGTATGTCAAGTTTCAGCATAAATCTGTATGTGCAGTGACTATGGGATTGGTTATACACGTATGTTCAAATGTCCATTATATCTCCGCGAAATGTGTTTTAGTTTCTCCCTTCACAGTGAGAATTTTACAGCAGAGATTTTTATAGCCATGTACACATCATGATGCTTGATTCACCGATAGTACGGAACCAGCTTAGTGTACATTTGCTGTGAAACCGTGAATGCCACAATTATTTCGTGCCATCGTTAGTTAATTACGCAGACAGATGGCGCTGCATTTTCAGCCGAAAAGGACATCTGGCAGCTCTCCCACTATGTGAAGTGTTTCCCTTTCAATCTGTAACGTCCAATTTAATCGACGCTGCCATTAACCGCTGGGTCCAGTCCGCAGGGGGAGGAAACACGCGCCGGCGTGTGTGCAGTAGCGGCCATTCACGGCTGATTTATAAAACTGATTGGCGTATGGCGAGAGCCCTGGTGTGTGGTCGCTGGAAAGTTAATTAGCCAGACCTGACCGCCAGCGCTTCAGCGGAAAAACTAACCCGCCTAGCAGCGGAGCGGCAACCGCAAGGGGGATTGTGTCCCGGGGGACACGTTTGTTTACCGGCAGGTTTCGACGGCCATGCGGGCAGGTGCATGGTAACACAATCACTCAGCAATGGAGAATGTTTCAAGTTTCCCTTAAACTTCTGTAACTTTACAACAATTTCCATGGGATTGCGGTACTGTTGTTGCTGGCCTTCGGTCTTTGTTGTATTTTATTATTGTCAGACTTCGTATTTCTTTATAGCTTTATGTTTGCGTCGCCAGGGATTCAAGACCCGTTTTAATTAGTTTCGAACATGAATCTCGAAATTTTTTAACTTATTCTTTTATATATGAATCATAACAAACTTTCATATCATTCATTGTCATTTATTCAGCCTGCATTGAAAAGTCATGTATCCGAAGTATAAGGTACTTTGTCAGCAGTTACTGTCTGACTAGCATCGACCCATACGCACACTAACATTGTACCTCACCCTCTCGGTTTTTTGTTACTCTGTTGTTCCCGTGACAACCAACTCTTCTCAGAATGATCTATATTTATTTTTCTTTGGGATACGTTGTGCTACAACTTCATCTTCCATGGCTAACGAAATTACAGAATTCTTCTTCGGAATAAAAATCAGATATTGCACTCAATATCAAGAAAATAAAACAAAAATTTCCATCTGGTATAAGCGTTTAGGGAGAAAGAAATTAGTATGCTACGATTTGCTGATGACATTGTTTTGTTAACAGAAAGGGCTCAGGATATTGAGAAATTACTGAATGGCATTAACAAAATACTGAAGGAAGATTTTGGACTGAATATAAATCAAAGCAAGACAAAAGTGATGAAATGTAGCAGAAATGATACCAATACTAGTAGATTAAATTTAAAAATAGGATCGGATGCAATTGGAGAAGAAAGTGAATTCTGTTATTTGGAAAGCAAAATTACAACCAATGGCCGAAGCAGAATGATGTTAAAAACAGAATAGCACTTGTAAAAAGAGCCTTCATGAAAAAGAGAAATCTTTTAGTTTCACATATAGATCTAGGAACTAGAAAAAACTTTTTAAAACTCTATGTGTGGAGCAGTGGAGCAGAGCACTTTACGGTAGGGAAACATGGACTTTAGGAATACCAGAAAGAAGGAAAATTGAAGCATTTTAAATGTGGTGCTACAGAAGAATGCTGAAAATTAAGTTTACAGACAAAGTAAGAAATGAACGACTTTTGGAAATGATGGGTGAGGAAAGAATGTTGTGGAAGAAGCTTACAGAAAGAAGAGACAGGCTGGTAGGTCATATTTTAGATTAGAATATATGAAGCAGATAATTGAGGAAGTGGGTTGTAAGGGATATGTAGAGATGAAAAGGTTAGCACAAGATAGGAAGGGATGGAGGATTGCATCAAGCCAGTAGAAAGACTGATGACAATAAAGAATTGCACTCAAAATACGCTACTTTAATAATTTGATTATATATATGTTAAGTTCATAGACCATAAACGCTCATTGAGCGAAGAAACGATCACAACGGGTTATGGTTTCTTTATGAGTATCTAACTCTTTGTGTTAACGAAGAATCGGTAAAGGGTGTATTTAATATGCCTGATTCTTCTCACTCGACATGTTACAAATCTCTAAAAAAAAAAAAAAAAAAAAAAAAAATAACAGTAATGTGAATCGTCGTGTGTGGTGAATGGGACCTAGACCAAGCGCGAATTTCGGGTTGTGTTCTTTTTGAGTTAGCCCCAACGCATTCTGGCTGTTTTTTTGTAAGTTGCATAACACGTTTTAACCTTGCGACACTCGTGTTTCCAAAAGTCACACGTCAGGGCGCAAGCATCAAAATGATACAGTCGTTAGAAACTCACAATATTTTTTGTACTTTAATGATCTTTATATCCTCCTAGATATAAAAGCCAAATAATATCTTTGATTTCGACAGGATTGGTAAATTTGGTATCTCTTGGTCTCGTAAAATTTGTCTGGATTGAAGATATGTATTTATTAGTACACACCACAATTTAATTGATAGTATCATTATCAATAAGACAGATCCACGTATCTAATATACCAGTAATATATTTCGCAATAAGATGGTAACAGGTAGATGCATCAAAATGTTGTGTTTCCCTCGTCGCTTTCTTGTGTGCATTGGGTTTTCTTCCATTTCCATTCATTAGTCACTTTCCCTCTTTTTTTCTCATGAGCAATGTAAAAATTTTCATCGTTACTGGCATTTTCTTCCCCACTAGATTCTCCACTTAACTTAGGTTCAGAGTCTCCTTCCGTTTCTTCTATTTGTTCGCACTCACCAGCGTCATCATCTGAAAAATCTGGGGCATCATGTCCTCTGTCGTCAAATAATAGAGTATACACGGCTTTCAAGTCGTCTGGATTGGTCAAATTGTAAATTTTCTTCTCCCCAGACATAGAAAACTGAAAAAAGAGAAAAACCAATGGTCACTTACACGGAAGGACGCAAGTATCAATTAGATGGATTTTACAAATGAATACTTGAAAAAAAAAATTATATACTCGAGAATATATTACTAGCCAATAAAATAGTAAAGGGCTGGGTCGAAAAAAACTCGTAATCTTGAACTAGCGAAACATCACAATAACTGGCGCAAGTACTCGTATTTGTTTGATACAAATAAGTTTTTTCAGAGAAACCAAAACACCGGCAGGAGTCGGGAACATTACTGGCAGGTTGAGGGTTGAAAGTCAAGAAGGTAGTCCACTCACCGATCACGTGCCTTCCAATTCACGGAAAACTGTTTCACATGTATCAAAATGATACTCGCGCCTGTCGCTTGGTTAAAGAAACCAAAATTCATCGTGGTCATTTTTTTTTCGCTCACTGAGCATTTTCGGTCTATAAGCGTAACTTATATAAAAGTTACAATATTTACTCGTATCAAAACTTCACGTAACTGGATAATCAGTCCCAGTTGCTCGCTTTGGTATAATTCAATAACGTTTTGAAATAATTCTTTAATCAGGTAAAACATGTTAATATAAAACCAGACGATAGATACTCTTCAAAGTAATTACACTGAAAGTGATAACAGAAAATTGGAATAGCTCTAAAAAACTGACAGCTGCTCGAAAACGGGAGAGAATTGTATTGAAACTTTATAAACTAACATCTAATTCCTGAAAATGCTTTCAAGCTACAGATTGAGAAACTGATTCAACCTGCACTCAGATGCTGAACAAACAAACATTAATTTCTTGGAACCACAAGGACGCCCATCAAATGTGTTTTTTATTGTTATTAATGTACTGGAAAAAAGTTGTGACTTTACAGTCTGATACATCATTGCTGCACACTTTGCTCTAGAAAAAATGAAACTTTCATAGAAATGACTTAACAAATGTTGATGCAATAAAGACAAAAATACCATAATCTCAGCAATACAGGATCTAAGGAATGAAGTGATAAGCAGTTTTTGACCATTCTGATAACTCATCTTGAAGTAATCACAAAAGCAATTATCATGCCATTTAAGTTCAAAACTGACTCTGAATCCGGAGATATAACGAATAAGAAACTGTAGGATAGGTTTACATAAAGAAAAAGATGTCACTGTCTATTTTTGCACACAATGTTTCAATAGTATATAAATTTCCCACTATTACGCAAGTAAGAAAAGTGTTTCAGAACTACCAGCTTCATTCTGTAATTGTATTATGACTTCTTAAACGAAACAAGGCGCAAACAAATGTAAATAAACCGATTTTCATAACGATACTTATTTCTGCTGATGCATTCTCTTCACATCTTCGTACATGTTGCTATAGTGGCAAGGTTGAGTTGCAACGTAACTTTCACTTCTTCTTTCGAAGAACTTTTGCCACCGCGAACAAGTTTGCGGAACTGCTTCGAAGAGTTGGGCAGTGGTATCACACTCCCATTGCGTGGTGGTATAAGACTATTACCAGAATGCAGAATCATCCTTACAGAACGTAGACAATCACAAATCGAGCGATTATGATCAAACTCGGGATTCATATTAATCGGAAATGTAACGGTCAGAAATATTTTTCGCCGACAAGCCAGGCTTCAAAAATTGAAACTTATTCGGAACACAAACACAATTTATACTTATCCTACACATATATGTGATCAGTGGATATTTCTTGCTTGGAATCCTGTAATCTGTGGCGAATTTCCCGGTTTGAAGATCAATTACGGTTGTCATTATAAGGCTATATCAACGAATAAATTCTGGTATTTAGTATGCGTAAAATAAAGATATTGCAATAGCAATATTCTGTATTATGAATAACATTGTTATTGCTCTGTTGTCGAGTGATTTTATATTTACAAGTCTTGAAATCTGGCTTACGATAGGATTTATTTTCTCGTTATAACAAATTGGAGAACGTATTATCAAAAATGTTTCCATAATGTACACCATCTCCCACAGCTAAATTTGATATATAGTCAACTAGTTGAACTATGTAATTCACAGTTTGTTATTTACAGTCTGAAACACAGCATCTATGAAAAATTATGTTACGTTTCAGTACATTTTATCTGTAATAACTCATTCAACAAACAGAGAAGCGAAAAAGTACACAGATAGAAAATAATTATTATCAGTACTATAATGTTATTAGACATAGGATGCAGTGGAACTGTAAGGTCTGAAAATTGGCAATTGATTAATGACTCTTTTGAAAATTTGATTTGGAATCAGTTTGAAAATCTAGATAGTTCAACGATATTATTTACAGAAATTGTGGGTAGTTTGATATACCGAGTTCCTTACAAATGCAGAAACAATATCGTCAAGATAAAGCGACGACGTATGTGAATGGATAAAAAGTTATGAACAAAGTTATTTCTGGTTTCTTTATGTAAAATAATTGAAATCCAGGATGCATCACTGTATAAAATCGTTAATTCAGCAGTTTATCATAAAATTTGCGATACTGTATTGAATGAGGAGGCATAAGATTTGCAGATTTCAGCAGCTGTATCTCTAGCTGATTTTAGCGACTGATTGAGTAGTCAGAATGTGTTTGTCCACCGACCACAAATCATTAGTGGTGATCGCGTGGCTGCACTCACCACAGCATGGTTCACCTGTACGGCCTAACGAGATGCAGGTCATCCATAAACAACGGCAATGCATGTCGAAGCAGTTCAGGAGATCTAATTGGGCTGCCAGTTGATAGGATAAAAAGTGTGCATTAAACAAGCTGGACTTCGTCAACTCAATTACAATATAACTAAACAGTAATCAACCTAGAAATGATTACAACGTCAGCAATTACAGAAATATCTGAAATTACGAGCAAACTAAGACGCGTGATTCAGTACACTGAACATTTGAACCTAAACAGACTTTTTAGTGTTAAGAAAATCGACACGAAAGTGAAATTGAAGTAAGTGTTAATGACTGCAGCTATATCGCGAAACAAATACAGAATGCCACTAAGGCTATGTAAAACTTTTTCTCCTTCATCTTTTGTTTTGTACAATATTTAATGCTTCTTTTTTATTGCATTTTTCTCTTTTTTATTTTATTTTTTTAACTGCTTTACGCCTCTCAACAGCGAGGTCTTTAGAGACGGGAAAGGATGGGGGTCAAGGAATGGGAAGGAATTTGGCCATGGCCTTTTTAAGGAAGCATCCCAACATTTGCCTGGAGTGAATGGGGAAACCATGGAAAACCCAAATCAGGATGCCCGGACGGGGATTCGAACCGCCGTCCTCCCGAATGCGAGGCCAGAACGCTATCCGTTACACCATCACGCTCGGTGCATCTTTGTATCTTTTTGTTCATATTGTTATGTTTTTCCTGCGTCCTGCTTACATAATTTTCACACCTTTGCTCTTCCTATTTCTCGAGTGTAATACTTAAATGAACACACACAACAAAACAACACTTCGTGATGGAACATATTTCATAAATAAGGTAGTAGAATCATGCGAATCTATGACAAATAAGAAGCATAAAAAATCATTCAGATTCATATTGTGTCGAAAAGTTTTGAGATCGAATTTCACAATACAATATTAGCTGCAAAGAAACCAGAATTTCAAACCTTTCTGAACCAAAGAGCAATCAGTTAAATATAATATGCGTCGAAATGTTGTGTTGAGTAACATATTAAGGAATCTGTATCAGAGGAAAATCATTCCGCTTATATAAAAGCAATGTTAGTGTGAAAGCAATAAACCGAGCGTGGTGGGTGAACGGTTAACGTTCTGGCCTCGTATTCTGGAGGACGCGGGTTCGAATCCCCGTCCGGGCATCCATATTTGGGTTTTACATGGTTTCCCCAAATGCCGGGATGCTGCCTTCAAAAGGCCATGGCCGAGTTCCTTCCCGTTCCTTGCCCCAATCCCATCCCGCCTCTAATGACCTCACCGTTGAGAAGGCGTAAAGCCCAAGAAAAAAAAGAAAGCAATAATACCATAACGATTGATACCAGAAGTAAGTAATAGCAGAAGCATCTTCTGTCTAGTTCATGAGAGCTTAGACTGCGGTAAACTCGAATTTCATTTATTATTCGCACTAGGAACCTGTCATTGTGGCTTTGTGCGCTGAGACGCCACATACTGAATCGAGGAGGTACAAAGGGACCAGGCACGAGCCATCCCGATTGCGGTTCCCAGCAATCATCAAGGCCAGTGTTTCTCAAAATGGTGTACGAGAATTGGTAGGTCTCCAATCTCCATCTCATAAACTAAACATTTCATAAAGAAAACTACATTTATCATATATAACACACGAAGTTAAACGTTTCGCAGATAGATGGCACCACAAGACTTTTATCCAGTAGATTAGGTACTCCAAGCCTAACAGAGCACAAGACTTTCATATATGTTCCATTCGTACGTGTTTCTTCTCTCATTTTCGGTTACCCCTATAGACGAGTTATTAAGACAACAGCAATTAGCAGCACCACTCTGTTTTCATTCATGAATTTTCATCGTGAATACCGTGGAATGTTTGCTGGGTAAGTGTATTTTGGAGCGCATGACAAACGAACTCGTCGCTGGCAGCAAAGTGTTTGCGCGTTGAGTGTTTGTGCTGCATATTGGTGCGGCGGTGGCTCCTCGCGGCGTAAGTTTCCGGCATCTCTATTGACAAGCTGACTCAGAATTCCCTCGTGTGACAGAATTGGTTATTAGTTCGCCTTTTGTTACTACATTCTTCCCAATTTGTGTTATGCACTATGTTGCTTCGGAGTTTAACACAAGTGATAATTATCTCTTTTTTAACATGCGCAAAATACTCTGTTTCGAGATTTTACAATTGATTTCCACCTTATCAAATTGTGAGTGACAGATTTTTTTAACACTATTATTTCATCAGCACTCTAAAAACAACTCCAACAGCCTTGTTTACCATATACCGTACAAAAGAAACAACAGTACAATGAAATCAACCCTGCCAGATATTTTCACACGACCAACTCACCATATTTTTTTTTTATTCAAAATAAAATATATAACACTGTGAAAAACCGTTCTGTTACACAAAGCAAAGTGAATACACGCTGTAAAGGGTTGAATTGGCTCAGAAGAAGATCTCATAATTTTTGTCACTACACGAGCACGAGACTTGGCCTATTTTTACAAAAACTGTTTTTATAAGATTTTGAATTTCACTAACTTCCAAAGTAAAAAAAAAGGAAAGAAGTAAAATTTAACCATTTAGTTAATCTCAGGAAGCTCACTTTACAGTAAAAATCTAAGGAACATAAAGTTATTATGGTAGAAAGCGATTTCACTTTAGGTGTAAGTATATGGAAATTTAAGAGTTTTAGGCGTTTCGTATAATATGTGGGTAAAATATTATGTCTGTACCAATTTTCAGCTTTCTAAAATTACGGGAAGTACCTTAGAGTTTTGATTATCAACAGTCAGTCAGTCAGTGACTGGGTGACAAAATTGCTGAAATTTGCATATTAATAACATCCGAACTAAGAACAGTAACGAAATAAAATTTAGCATGTTTGCTAAGATTGCTGTTAGCTATACATAACAGAAATTTGAGACATGTAGCGTCAATACGATGAAGAAAGGCCTCCTGTGTTTATAATATAAGTTAAAACAGGTGGTTTAAGGAGGTGATGAACTGCGAGGAAAGATGAAAATAAGAACAAGTTGAAATAATCTTGGAGAATGGCTTGAAAAGTACTGTCTATGACTGAAACTAATTTACCAACTGTCTACTGAAGAAAGATGAGTTGTTGGAAATGAATAATCGAAAAGGCGGTTTTTTAAAATTTAAATTATATATAAAGGTGTTGATTCCCAAAAATGTTTTAAGAGTTATACGGTTCAGAAGCATTGCAACGTTATCTATACTCCCTTAGATTATAATATCCGAAAAAACGTTAAGTACTGGAGCATGTAACAAAAAATAAATAAAATTTTTAAAAAAATTTTGTTAAAAAATAATAATAAAAAATTGGATAGCTATAATTTACTTCACGTAAATATGGAATAATGATCTTTCTGGTTTTTACAAGCGCAAATCTCTATGGCTCATTGTGATACAATTCGTACAGTGGTAAAAGCAGACATATATGCACAATAGGTTTCTGATGAGTTTGTAGAATAATGGTATTATCACGCCTATTCCAGCTAATAGTAAGTAACAGCGAACACAGTAAATGCGATAATAATCAGTAGGTTGCCATGGAATAGGTTTATTATTTCACTTTGTTGTCATCAACTAGCCACATTATTTGGTAATAGGGTGTCATTGTTCTCAATTAAGTAAATGCATTAAAAATCATGCTCATAAGAATGACGTGTTTTTTTTTTTAATGATAATCAATTTACTGGTTATTGGAACCTGTTTAGAAACCGCCGTTCGAAATGAGCAGAGGAACTAACACATGAAGGCCACCGCCACAGCATAGTTTTACGATAGTGTTAATAGAAGAACACTAAAAAAAGTTAAATTTCCTTAAATTTTATGCATCTAATTTTTATATCACTAAAAAAAATAAGATTCAGTTCAGTTTATTATTAATTATTTTATTAAGAAACGAAAAATGACAAAATAAATGTTGAAAGCGTACTAAATAATTTACTATCGTCATTTCATGTAACATCTGATCTATAGCACTACAGACATGTTAAGCTATTTAAACTCTAAGCTTATCTCCTTAACGTGTAATTATTCTTTCTGATAAGTGACAAGTTTAATCTTCTATTAAAGTTGTCTACTTTAAAATAAACTTACCATAGCTTGATATTGATGCTGTATGAATTGAACTTCGAACAAAATCATTTATGTCATTGATCACATTATATTCTCGTAAATATAGCTTTTGTGTTGGACTGTTCGTCTGGATGGTTGGCACTGTCGTACTTCTTAGCTTTTTTCACTTGTTATTTAACAGCTGCCAAAGTATCAAGTATTGTACTTTCGATACTGTAGCTTAATAAAGTTTTAATCACAAAAGATAAATACTCACACAAATGTTTTCTGTATATCTCTGAATGTCAACAGTATTTCTGAAACAGAAAACGGGCATTGAACTTGATGTCCTTGTTCCGTGCTGTGTCACTCGGAGAAGTCACCTTGCCGCTAACGGCCCTGTTTGTGTCAAAGGAGCATAAAGCAGTGCGACGGAGAACTCTTTACACCGCTGTACATTGTGTCAGGCCCAGAATAAAAGCGACCGCCGAGCACAATGGGAGCGGATGAAGACACCCTCTACGAGAACTCAACATTGTCCTGAACGACTCCTCACCGTCAAGGCCCCTCGCTTCTGAGTGCCAGGTGACGTAACAGTGTCTACACGCGAGAAGAACTGCGCAAAGTTTTACACAAGGTGAAATAGTTCCTCACCGATAACGTCCACTATTCAGAATATCTACGTAAATGTCGTAATTTCTTGGCGGTGCCATTGTTTCTATCTCATAAAGCTATCTTATAAAGGCGCGTCCACACCAGAGGAACAAAGAGGAACTTCTTGTTGCTAAACATTTGCGGTCTGTTTCTAGAAACAGAAACAGATCACAACTTTCAGAAACATTCCGTCCACACCAGAAAACCTAATTTAGGAACAGTTTACTTGTGTTACTGTTTACGGTTGTTACCTGTCCACACCAAGAGCAACAATCTTTATTTTTCTGTGCGAAACAAAAACTTTGTCACAATTATAATTCATTTAGTATACAATGATATGGTGCGACTGTGATGTTTTGTCAGCAGCTGCTGCAATTTATATTATTTTGAGTCAAAAGAAAAAAAGAAATTGCAAATGCTGGATGAAACCGTCTTTTGGAGAGAAATCAATACGGAGTTGAACGCCTCATGGATTCTTAAAAAAAAAAAAAAAAAAAAAAAGACGATCCGTTATCAGGACATATTGAGGATGGACACATCAAAAACTGATTTAGAATGGCTACTTTCTAAAACTGAACAGTTTATTCGAAAACAAAATACAAACTACAGAGCCGTAATATCTCCAAAGGAACATTTGCTGCTGACTTTAAGATTTCTAACTATTGGAGATTCATATACATCTTTGATGTACTTATTTCGAATCTGCACCAGTTGCTTTTCTTAATACCACCCACGAATCGTGTTTCTTAAGCCGATCTTTATAGTTTGAATCACATGGATTCCACAAACACTCTGCATTTCTATATAATTCAATTAAATATATTAAATTTTCACTCGTCCACTCGAACATTTTTGTGAGATTTCAACAACTGATGTAACAGCAACACGGAACAAGCTGTCCACACCAAACTAACAACAATTTTAAACACGATAATGTTTACCAATGTTCCTTTGTTTCCTTTCATCTTTACCGCTACTTCTGGAAACAGTCAGCTTCAAGGAACTTTTGTTTCTGTTGACATAAACATTGAAAAATACTGAGAAACATTGGGTAACATGAGGGAACAAGTTGCAGGAACAAGCAACATCAACATGATGTTCCTCTGTGTTCCTTTTGGTGTGGACGTAGCTTTAAGCATAGCTGTACGGGCTAGACATAGTTCATAACCTGACCACTTATTTCGTCAACAGACAAAGGTGTATTTAATGACGCGTCCACACCAGAGGAACACAGCGGAACTTCTTGTTGCTAAACTGTTGCGGTCTGTTTCTAGAAACAGAAATAGATCGCAACTTTCAGAAACATTCCGTCCACACCAAAACACCTAATTTAGGAACAGTTTACTTGTTTTACTATTTAAGGTTGTTACCCGTCTACATTAATAACGACAATCTTTATTTTTCTGTGCGAAATAAAAAAGTTTTGTCACAATTATAATTCAGTTAGTATACGATGATGTGGTGCGGCAGTGATGATTTGTCAGCAGCTGCTGCAATTTATGATTATTTTGAGTCAAAAGAAGAAAGGAAACCGCAAATGCTGTATGAGACCAAGTCTTTTGGAGAGGAATCGACAAGAAGTTGAACGCCTAATGAAGAAAATGGAGATACACCTATCACTACAGAAATAATAAAACTTTGTTTAAACTTACTAGTACATCACTAAATCCTTTTTCTGAACAATGACGCACTTTATTTCGAACCGCAATGAATTCCAAATATGTGTAAGCAAATAAATTACTCACAAAAGTTACTGCAGCAACAGATTTTTTTAGTTCCCGATTTTTTTTTCTTTCTCTGAAAAACTGTGCCAATAAGTTTAATACTTTTCGTTTTACTTCACTTACGTCTGCACCATTTACTTTACTTAACATCACCCACGAATCGTGTTTCTTTAGCCGATCTTTATAGTTTGAATCACACGGATTCCACAAACACTGCATTTATATATAATTCAATTAAATTTATTAAATTTTCACTCTTCCATATTTTTGTGGGTGTTCAACAATTGAGGTAACAGCAACACGGAACAAACTGTCTACACCAAACTAACAACAGTTTTAAACACGGTAATGTTTACCAATGTTCCTTTGTTTCCTTTCATCTGTATACTGGCGATGAGGCATGGAAAGATATTGCAGTAGGTATGAAAAGTAGTTCATGGAAGGGAAAAGATGACCATGACCACAAGCTGGCACTCGATTTCAGGCACAAGAGTGTGGGAAGATTTTCTTTTTTAGGTAAGGGTGTCTCTGGGATTGGAATGAGTTACCGAGGGGAATGACTTACCGAACACTTTAAAGGAATTTAAAGTTAAAATTTGTAGATGGCAAATGTAGGTGGGTGCAGGATAGGGGAAGTTGGGTGTGTAGGGAAATTGCCACCGGAGCGTGTGCTCCATTGCAATTAAATTAAATCTTTACCGCTACTTCTGGAAACAGTCAACTTCAAGGACCTTTTGTTTCTGTTGACATAGACATTGAGAAATACTGAGAAACATTGGGTAACATGAGGGAACATTTTAAAGGAACAAGCAACATCATCATCATATTTCTCTATGTTTCTTTTGGTGTGGACGTAGCTTAACGTTAGATGTTTATAAAAAATAAAAAATTGAAAATCAACACCTACAACAGAGACCGTTAAATGCTAAAAATCGAATAAAATGTTACACTCTGATTTGAAGACGACTTTCCAAAATTAATTACCTCCAAGTAGTAATAAAGAGACGTGAAAGATATACAAAAATGATTTTACATTGCAAGTAGAGACGCAGGGTTACTGGGTTCGCCATTCGTTACGTTAATTCAGAAGCGTGATCACTATAGTTCATCCTCGCTAGTGAAAATTTTGTCTCGGCTGTCTCTTAGATGGGTTTCATATGTCAGTAGTAGATGGGACTCACAACAATGTAGATTTATCTACTCAAGGTGTCACGGAGTGATGAACATGTGTGAGTCATAGTGGAAACGGTGACTTATGCAAAAACACTGTGTCTGGCAAACTATGAAGTACTTTACCGTTTTAATTGCAGCAGCAGCCATCACCAGTATAACGACTTATCAAAAGTAGTCACCTGACACAACTCTATGCGAGCTCAACACTTGGTTCCCTCTGATATAAAGCAAAGACCGCTTGGTTACAAATATTCAGAACTTGAAGTCTGATAGTCTGATGCACTATCAGCTCACGATTCCCGATCATGCGCCTTAATCGATGGAATAATAAGACTTCTCGTGTTAGAAGGAGCCTTCTCCTTTCTCTCTCTCTACATTGTCCTCTCTAACCAACAATAATAGAATTTCTTATTTCTCATGCGCACAAAATTTCAATAACAGCATATCACATGTTTTAGAATAAGATTTTTGGCAGGTAATACACACACCCTCTCATACTCATCACAAGGATTTGGAGTTGCTTAGCGGGGATTGGTAAATCTTGTTCGGGTCCTTTCGGTAGACGTTTGTGACCTTCGCCATCGTTCCGTTTTCCTCGTACAAACTTTACCATCCCTATGTCCATAAGTTTGCGTTATTCCGCTGAGTCGACGGCTGTGATTATCCGGTCATTAATCCTCGTGAATTTTGAGCATAATAGCTGCAGGGAAAGTATTACCCGAGTGTTTACAGTTACTTGCTGGCTCCATTCAAAACTACTTTTGTGTGTGTATGTGTGAGAGAGTGTGGGAGGGGGGGGGGGTGGCACCCATTGACTGCAGTTACGCGTCCCTTGACCACCGTTTTAGTTTCGACGCTCAGCTCTTGTGGACCTTTGCGCTTAATAGCAAAGCTTATTGCAAACCAATTACCAAGCTGTTTTATTGATTGCATGAGCTTTGTCTCATTACACTAAGTACTAAATCACTGAAAGTCTGCTATGAATGAAGTTTTGGGACAGTTATAAGTTTGCCTCAACACGTTTACTGCATTAAAATTGATGATTTTCTTTTACCGTGGACACTGGTGTTAGCTAAGAACAAAAGAGCCATTCTGATGAAGAACTTTCGATTTTTTCTTTTCCTTAAATAAGAGCAAAGACATGCGGGATCGGTCACATTGTTAGTGAAGAGAACAGTTTAAATTAAGAACTGTAGGGGTAGACAAAGATTAAAATATGTCACAGATAATTGAGGAAGTAATTTGTAAAGGATATGTTGAGACGAAGAGATTTACGCAAGATGATAAGGGATGGAGGACTGAATCAAACTAGTCGAGATATTGATGACAAAAAAGGGTAAATATTGATCTGGTAACATATTGTAACCGAAAAACCTGACAACACAAACAGAATAAAGAAGAAGTTAAACGTTGTCCATGTCAAGATATCTCTTGCTGATATGATGGAGTTGTTGGAGGTTGAAACCCGCAATTCCCTTTCATTACCTAGTTTTGCAAGCGATATTGCGTGGTCAATGTAATACATCGGGATATCCCTGAAGCTGGATTTTACATTGTTGACGTTTAAGTTGTTAGAGTATGGAGGAGATTATGTGAAAGAAAAAAAATATTAAAAAAAACTTGTTCATGGCTTTGAAGGACATGGAGTATTTAGTGTCGGTGGTTCTGTTTACGTGTCTAAAGTGAATGGCACTGACTACTACTCTTACCGCTGATTTGTATCGATTTAATGAATGTGGAATAAATAGCTGAGTGTATCTTCAGAACGAACAAGCCACTCAACGTAGCGCGGGTACCTGAGCCATTACGCTGGTCGCGGATGATAAAAATCGACGTGCCGTCCAGTGCGCTACATCAGCTGATTACAAGCCTTCACACTGTTGCGTCACTTACCCACTAGGCGTCCATCATCTACCATCGCTACTGTATGCCAACAATAAATATGCCGATATACGAAAATCCAACCCTTGGATAACTGTCTGAAGAACACATGCGTATTTGATCCGAAACGATCCTGGAAGCCTGTGAAAGAGACTTATAAGACTAAACTTTAGTCGGAACAATAGTTTAACAATAGTTTAATTATTACGCAGCTAGAGTTTGAATATTAATTTACTACATGTTACATGACGTATCAAGAAATAAATAATAACTCTCAATGCTAATTCTTGATGACTATAGAGATAATGATAAACATTTTCTTAGTTTTCTATGTCACCAGTTTCTCGATAACTGTAAAAATCAATTAAGTAATATGATTTCGGTATACCATGAAAAACTGTGAACCGACACATTGTCCTTCTGACTGCCAGATCCCAACTTTTACCTTTCCCAGCTGATTCAGTCCTCCCGAATACAATTCACTTGCCAACAGGCGACGTTTGTTTCAGAGGAAAATGTTTCACCTTCATCGGGACTGAACCATGGCTATCTATCATGGTCTTCACATACAGACATCTGGCGAGCTGAAAACTGGTTTTGCCATCGATTTTGAGAAAATTCCTGAATAGTTTCAAAGTTCGCCACTCATAAAAGTAAGACCAAGATAATTTATGTTATCCTGTGTTTGTTATCTTGTTGTAGATTTAACGTTCATTCCCCGTTGTAAATGCGATGAGTACATTACTCACACAGTTGAGAAATTACATATCTTTGTAGTTTTAGCAAGCAGTAACAAAACAACTATGCCAAAGTTATGGAAACATTACCTGTGCTGGAAGCGTTATAATGTCGTGAACTGGGATGTGTTTCTCATTCATGCGGCACGACGCGCCATGCTATCGCTGGCAGCTAGGCTACCCGCCTGACGCTTGCCTCTTTGTGGAGGCGTCGAGCTGTCACGCATCAGGGGTGACGCGTGAGGCGAGATACAGCTGTGACGCTACAGAACGTCAATATTTTAACCAACACGCGAGTGAATACCCTATGGATTTAAATCACTAAATCACTTAGTCACTGTTTGTAAAAGTCTTTTTGTTTCAAAGCTGATTGCTCTGTGCTATCTGAAATCTACATTGACACTGGTTTAACATGATAATGACCTCACACTATTTCAGTATTATAGTTAGTCAATGAAAACTGTGAAGCAGTACTGATCCAAAAACTATTAATAATTAGATTAAAATGACGAACGAATGCTCCAAAACATTCAGACCGTGTATATAAGCACAAACAATAAAAAGTGAAGTTAAATACATTTTAAACATTCAACTGGAATGATATCTCTGTCAGACTGCGGTTAGATTAATACTAAAAAATTAATAAATATATATCTCTTTGCGCCCTTTCTCTGTTTAACTCCGTCTTTCTTTACACTCAGAAACTCACAGGCAACATATCTGTCTCTCTGCAACCTTTATACACAAGACTCCTCGTTATCTGGTAATAAAAACTCAAGCTTGATGACACAAACCAGAAAAAATAAGCAAATTCGTAGATCCATGAGTATGCGGGTTTATGGTTCAGAAACTGAACGACAACTTGACGGTATCGCCCCTTAATGTAAGGTAATAACAAGTTACTGAATTATGAATCTTCAGGGAAAATTAACCCTTACATATGCAGGAGTATAAAGGATAACCATAAATGGAACAAAGCGATTTCAAAAAAATCATAAAGGACGGTCGTAATTAGTGGAATTGGTGTTGAGGAAACTTGCCAATTACAGTGAATGAATTAAACTGTCAAAATTCCAAAAGCTTATGTTTTAATTTGTGTATTACCATGTGCCATTGATTGATCTAGTGACAATATATCGTTTTTCTACCATTCCGTTGAGAAGATAAAACAATATTTCGTGTAGAGCAGAAGTGTTTTGAGATTACGTCTACCAGAATTAATATGCAATACGTACACTCAACTATTACATTCCTTAATGAGTAAGCAAATAATTATACTGCAACACAGTTAAAATAAAACATCATCAAAAGTAACTGTGTTGCAGTATAATTATTTGCTTACTCGTCAATTGAAACAGTTACAGACTTTTATAAATCCATTTATTATGGATAAAGTTAAGATATTACATTCCTTACTTGTAGAAATTGTTATCTGCTTGCATCGTTACAAACCGCATGGGCAATTTATGCTACAGAATAGTATTTTTCTACAAAAGGAATGTAATGGCATGAATCTAAATGTAGTAATTTTTTTCGAGTCAGGGAAGCAGATAGTGGTTTCAATTATGTGACCACAAAATTGGTTTTACACTTGCGGTAAGCGTTCTCGACAAAAATTATTTCCTCATCGTTAATAACTGTGCTGTTTCATCTGGTATCCAGAATTTTTCAACTGTGATTACGAAAATTAAAACATTTTTTGATATTCAGCCATATTCACTTCAACAGTGTTTTTGGCCATTAAATAAAAAGTAATTAATGATTTTTGGCTACCTCCAATCAAATTATTTCTCTTAGGTTTAAAGAACACTAAGCTATCCCATGGTGGCCTCAATTAGATGAATTTGTTACAATTTTTTTTCAAATAACACATTTAATTTATAACAAATTCTACCTTTCTGTAAACTTAATACTGTGTGTGATCCAATCTTTCCGGTGAGTGTAAATATCGAAATTGATTAATGTTTTTTGCAGACGATGTATAATGTGAGAGTTGGTTACTCTATGTGGAATAAGCGGTAAAATTTTCTTGGGTAATCAGTGCCGGTTGAAAGTTACGAGTCATGTTCGTTTACTAGCTAATTGGGCATTTAAGTTAGGATTGATTGTCTGCAAAGTAGTAATTTCCACAAATTAGCCCAGAAATAGTTAAACGCTGTTGAAGATGAACTTGAAAATGGAAAATTGCAATTAATGCTAAGAAATTCTCTGCCCACACTTTTGTTAATAAAAGTTCCTGTTTTTTCAAATTTCGTCTGCTATAATTCACTATTCAAGGTTACTGGAAGATGAATTTTACATCTGTGAAACTCGTTTAATGTAAAGGGGTAGAAAATTATTGATTTTTTTTTTTAAATGTAAATTTGCAAGATGTTATGCTGTAGGAAAACTTTTAAAATTCGGATACTAAATTTAATTATTTGTTTCTCAAATTTGAGATTTCAGTCTTTATTCCTAATTGTTACATTTAATATAATGTTATGTGCTGCGTTGCAAGATATTACTTAACGTCCAATTTTAAATTTCCTTCGAATAACCTCAGTCACCACGAATGGCGATATCCTCCTCCTCTCTAATATACACCGATTCATCATCTCCTGTATTACCTACCAGCTCTAATTTACTACCTGTCCTACTACAGAAGAGGAAACGAAGGACGGCACACCTTAAGCCTCCAGTTACTTCCGCTTCGGAGTAAAACTAATCAAACTTGCGAGACTCGATATTCCTCACTTTGAGTTTCTCGCTTCACTCAGAATATAATTTACAGTACCAAATATCATTGTTCTGCTGACGTATAGGTGAATATTTGTTCCTGGTAATACTCACTTGAACGTCGGCCTGATCCCTAAGGGTTATACTGTGTATAGAAGTTTGAAGTAACTGATATTACTTTTCTGCTAATTCCTTAATATATACGATAGCACATATACTAATCATTATTTCGTAGAAGAATTAAAATCCTGGCTCCGGTAAATATCAGGAAAATTAAACCTGGCCCATATATTTTGTTGTATAAAATCCGAGGGTAATTTCAGTAACTTTCAGTTTACAAAGAGAACTTTTTCCCCATTTTTCTCATATTTTGCTGCCATCATATGCTGCAATCCTCCATCCCTACCTATCTTGCGGTAACCTCTTCATCTGAATATACCCGTTGCAACCCACTTCAATTATCTGCTTTCATATCTTCTAATCTCAGTCTTCCTCTAAGTTCTTACAATCGACTGTTGGGTCCACTAACAAATTAACCAATCTCGCAGTTCTCAAAATATCACCCACCATCCTGTCTCTTCTGTATTAAACTTTTCCTCACCCATCATTTACAAAAGAATCTTTATTCACCTAAAATTAACAATACAAAGAAATTTAAAAAACTGGTCCTTCATATAATTATCTTTTATAAAACCTGTGAAGTGCATCACTGTTACATTTTACATTAATTTACTGTTTGTAAAAACTGAAAAAATCTTACAAAAGTGTTGCTGAAAAGACATCACTACAGGAAGAGCAAAATCTAGCAGATCGGCATGTTCGGCGTAGAAAATTCTGAATTACGAAAACCGTTATTACTATACACGTAACGAAAATCCAAATATGAAGAGATAAACTGGCAAAAAGAGAGAGTTTGAAGGCTTGAGACTGCAGAAGGATGCTATAAGGATTCTAATTTCGGAAACGTTGGTGTGTTGTTCTCGGAGAAGTAGAGGCGAACGGAGGAGGCTGCCGAACTTCCGAACTAACCTGTCTGGCACGCGCAGCGCCTGTTGAATATGTAGCCCGCTGGCCGCACCCAATTAGCTTTATCCGCTTGCCTCGTGCCGTGAGCATAGCATCGCACGTGTGGCTGAGCTTTGCAATTGGTAGCTACTCACACCGCCGACGCCCTAAACGTCATTAGAATGGTCTGCATGCAGTATTCAGAACTGCGACAAAGGAAACAAGCAACAGCGATTAGAAGGACTGATTTCCATTCTCGATACTACCTAGGCATTTTTTTTCTTGCCGAAATCAGAGATGATTTCAGCAACATCTATTACAGGTAAAAATGGTTTTCAGAAATAAATTTAATGGAATTATAACGATCCAGCAGGACGACCCGCAAAAGCGGAAACGTTTAATGATGATGATGATGGTAACGATCCAAAGATTTTTTTTTAAAAATCTAAATTTTGCGACAAACTTTTGAGATGAAAACCGATTGAATTTTTAGATCTTGCAGAAGGTAAACAAAGTTTGCAGTAAACCGCTTCTTTCCTTTATCTCTTTCAATTATAGACTGGACGCAGCAACAAACACAACTTTATTCCACTACTTGCTCAGTATTAGCCGGTTACAAAGTCTGAGTTTTCGTGAAAATGTAAGTAAGTTGGACTCCTAACAGTTGGCTGCAAATGATCAAAAACATTTTAAACCTATCGACTAATGTCGCTGTACTTCTTATAGTTATTAGCTTGTGATGTTAGATTGAATAAGCTGTTCATTGTGCTCCTGCAGTTATTTCAATCCATATTAATATGCGTTTTTTTTAAAATCTTTTTCGTCCCACTAACTGCTTCCCATTTCTTACAGTCACGTTTTTCTAATGCCGTAAATCATCTGGAAATGGTGTTAATTCTAGTCAATACATTTTTGTAATTTAGCTGTAGATTATAATACCTACTGTGTTGTTTTACTGAGATAATTTAAAACTTTTGAGAAAGAAAGAGATTTTGCTTTATAAAGTATTTTAGAAGAGATTAATGAGAAATTTAAAGTCGTAATTTAGAATATGAATATTTTACTTTAATCAAAGTTGATATCTATACCCGCCAGTGTAGCGCAATGCACAAAGGTGCCACACACTGGATCAGGGCAGTATTGCCAGTATTGAATCCTTGTTCCTGCATATCGGAAGTCCTGATTGAGATTTAAGGTGGTTTTCCGTAAACACCAAGGCAAATGCGAGGACGGTTAAAATCACCACCTCATATACTACGATTTACACAATCAAAAATACACTTAGCACACATGGAATACAGCTACACGTTTTGAAAACGGATGGTAACACAACGTTCCTCGCCGGGGTGTCGGGATCAGTTGGAACCCAGCCACATCTCAAAACACGCCACAGCCTGATAAAAAGAGAGAGAAAAAAAGGGCCGACCCCGCAATTGCGGAAAAAGTGCAAGAAGGAGATATATGTCCGTTAAATTTAAGGGTTACGAGTAAATTTCAAAGAAGTATTAGATTCAATAAGTCACCAAGCGTATGACCGTCAAAATTTAATTAGTCACTAGTGTAAGCTTGTGACTGTTTTTTGCGTATCGTCACGGGTCTAGAACAGTTAAAGTTTTTAGGGCCGAAGATTGTGGCAGGTTAACTTGATCTGACCTAAAAGGAACTTGACCTGTGTTCTACACTTAGGGTGAATAAAATCTCTTGAGCTTGAAGAATTAAGAAGTATTAACAGACGTAGGTGTTAAACACGGACAGGAACGATCGCGATATTTTATAATTTTTCAAAGGTTGTAGACTCGAAATTTCTGAAATACAAACTTGTATTTGACTTTAAATTTCACTCTGCTAAAATTTGATTAATTTCTGTTTGCTTTGAAAGCAATGTTTTTTATTTATTTTTATTGAGGCTGGGAAAACGATAATTTTGTAATCGTTGGTCATAATGTCTTAACGGCCAGAGAATTTTATGCAGATTCCAATTTATTTAACAGTTGAGCAACTCCGAAGAAATGAATTGCCAGAATTCTCGATTGGGTAACATATTTAGTCTAATGTCCACTTTAAATAACCTAATAACTCAGATACAGCGAACATGAGCAAAGTCCATTAACGAAAGTGGTCAGTAAAATACGATAAAAGTAAATAAATCGTAATGTATAGACTTTGGTCAAGCAACAACATTAGCGAAAATTTTAATGAAATTGAATTTTAGCCGGGATGACAATTGGCATTCCTGGTTACAGCAGAAACCTTGAGTAATTTAAGTTTTATAACGTTTTTTTATGTTGCTTTCATTAGCAACATGTTACTGAAAAGCAGTTCCACTTTTTTCAGCCGTAACTATCGATATTTTTATAACTATGAAATGCTACAAAAAACCAACTTAATGAATGTATTATGGTAATTAATTTGGTATCAGTTGCTTAAGTATTAAATTGTGGACATTACGTCGAATTCCTTCTATTGATATCTCTGATGGCTGTTAATTTGAGAGCGAAGGCTAACACGTGACACCGTTCTCCAGCCAATAACTATAGAGGTGAGTGAGTTAGTGAGCTTAGGAAATTTTATAGTAGATAGGAGCGAGAAACGATTCTGTCATAGTTTCGCGGTACTTGTAATACGTACAACGTAACAAAACCCTAATAGGCAGAGGTTCAATGCTCTACACGATGATATGTGAGAACCTCGGAATGGCAAAGGCTCCCTGTGTTGGGCTGAGTAATAAACTTTTGGAACTACTATCACAGTCCAGAAAATGCGTATTGTTTTGTAGGCAGAGCACTAGTGTTTCGTTTAGCAGATATATATATGGTACGCAGTTGAAATGGTGGGCGCAAATATTGAATTAGACTTTCAAAAATTTATTACAAAAAAATCCATCATGTAAACATAATGTCTATTTCCATTTTTACACTGCTTTACCTGGACAATTATTTCTTTATACAGGGTGTTACAAAAAGGTACTGCCAAACTTTCAGGAAACATTCCTCACACACAAACAAAGAAAATATGTTATGTGGACATGTGTCCGGAAACGCTTACTTTCCATGTTAGAACTCATTTTAGTTTCGTTAGTATGTACTGTACTTCCTCGATTCACCGCCAGTTGGCCCAATTGCAGGAAGGTAGAGACTCTTCGTGCTCGTATTGTGGACGGCTGTGATACAATACGCCATTCTCCAGGGCTGCATCAGCGCATCAGGGATTCCATGCGACGGAGGGTGGATGCATGTATCCTCGCTAACGGAGGACATTTTGAACATTTCCTGTAACAAAGTGTTTGAAGTCACGCTGGTACGTTCTGTTGCTGTGTGTTTCCATTCCATGTTTAATGTGGTTTGAAGAGAAGTAATAAAATGAGCTCTAACATGGAAAGTAAGCGTTTCCGGACACATGTCTACATAACATATTTTCTTTGTTTGTGTGTGAGGAATGTTTCCTGAAAGTTTGGCCGTACCTTTTTGTAACACCCTGTATAAAAAAGGGCCGAACGAAACAAAAATTCAAAATTTTCTCTAAGTTATCTGCAGTCACTTTCTAATCGTATACAGTTTTAATACAACTTTCAATATATGTCTGCAAGGTAACTGTAAATACACTACCATGCCAACTGTCTAAAAGTTATCTTCTTCCTGGCCACATTTTCCGAACATTTTCGAGTCAGTTGCCTTTGATGAGTTTTACTGATTGTTGGCATAGTCATATTTGGAGCTTTGATTTTACGGCTATATGCCGTTTCTGACGCCAAGCAATTTACACCTATGGCCAGGTCGTACTATGTACTAATGGGAAAAGTGAATTGTTGTCATGTGTTTGTGAAACGGTACTGTGTTATGTGTGTATAAAAGCATATTTTATTAGTGAAAAGTGTAGTTTTTCTGAGGTGCTAATTGGGGCAACCCTGTCATTCACCTTGATGACTGCGGAAAACCACCTTAAAACCGCAGTCAAGACGGCCGGTACGCGGGGAGGAGGGGGGGGGGGTCGGGTTCGCGCCCGGTCCGAATGTATCTCCCCGATCCACTGTACGCACTGAGCCAAACAGTCTGAAGTATGATTTTTATTTTTTCGTTAGAAATTGATGTTATTGCTGCACTGAATCATCTAGAAATCCGATAGATGTTTTATAACAACAAGCCAAGGTAATAAACAAAATTCGTATAAAGTTTTAGCAGTACTTAACTCATGATTTAAATGGCTGATTAAATATTCAGTATTTAAGTATTAGTTTGCAAGGATCAGCGAAATACGAAATATTGTAGAATCAGACTGATAGTTGTCAGAGAAAAGTTACCGAGTTACGTTGTGTGTTCCATTGGGTTTGCTTCTTCGCTAACAGGAAAATGTCAGTGATCTGTTTTCCACTCCCACAGCAAAACGAAATGCGTACATGGTTTAAGTCAAACCAGGACTTAAAAGCTCATAGGGTTACTAAGGGATGCCAACAACGCATTACGAACTGACAAATTTGTCCAGGCACTGACAACCTTCGTAGATGTCGCGGGCCAGTGCAGAGACGATTAATCAAGATGGCAGACTACATTATAGGTGCTTGTATGGGACGTCAAGTGATGAATTTTCCGGTTAGGGAAACCATAAATTTCACAAATATCTGCACAATACTTTGTAGCATAGCATGATTATGGGTATCTGAGCTGTATAAAGACATCTGAATGACATATTTTTTTAATTAATTAATGTTCTTCGGTCTCTGAGAATGATGACCGTGGTGATTCTCAGACAACGGAACTCATTTCTTGTTAACAGTCACGGCTTGAAAGCAATTATTCTGCGTAATTAAATGTAATGAAATTACACGAAAGATGAATTATTATTTGAAAATGGTTCAAATACTGATTGGTTTGATAAGTAAGGGAGTCTTGTTTCTTCAGGCCAATATATGATATTATACTTTTCATCACACTGCGAGCATGTTAAAGCAACTGGTCTGGAAGGTATTACTACATTATCAATACGATATGGATCTCACTTTCAGTGATTTCCACTTCTTTGAAGCCTTGAAAGCGTTATTCGGAGTTCAACATTTCAGCACTGATGACGAAATAAAACAATCTGTCCTACGGTGCATAAGCTTCCTATGTAAGAAATTTCCAGTGATTCCTTACAGCTGGCATAGGTGTATAAATGTTAAAAGTTAAGTAAACCGAAAAATAAAAATTTAATTTTCAATTTTATACAGGCAAAAATTGTATGTTTGTATAACGTAGCATGATGGTACAGTCCATATTAATATGATGGTTTTTGAGGAAAAGAGTTTAGAAAACTCTTTTAGTGTACTCTGAAACAAAACAGAGGCGACCGCGTCACCTGACATAATGTGATGAGTGTGTGATGTTTACAGACGAAATATCAACAATACTGATTAATTGAAGTGGGTACATTTCGGAGATTGTTTATAGGTTCAAGACTGTTCTGGGATGACTTAGCACTGAACTTGAGACTGATTCAAGAAACGGTAGGAAATAGATTGTTCATTTGTGTTTATTTTTATTAATCTCGAGTTGACCTGAGACTTTCATGCTCTGGAATTAAGATAGTAATAATTTTTTTGTTTGTGTCAAAGATTGTCTTAGAAATTATACTTATTCAATATAGAAGATCTGTGACTGTTTAATGTACTTGTCTTGATTTATATAATACTAGACGACCCGTGCGAAAATTTCGCGAATAAAATGCGATGAATAGTGAGCCAAGTTCAGCCATTACTCTTCATACTCCTACTTCATTTATCGATTTTGGTTAGAAATCCAGGGAGATAAATGGCTCGAAACACAAAAAACGTGTTTTAGAAATATTGACTTTTTTGCCTTTTATGGGTCGAATTACGAAAAATTCTTTTCTTAAAATATAATGTTACCACGGCGGAGACCTTCTTCTTTAATATGATACCTCATTTATCTACATCGGTTTAGATATCAAGGGAGATAAATCGCCTGTGACACAAAAATCGGTAATAGAAAAATTTATACTTTTTTCCTTTAAGGGTTGAATTCCAAAAACCTTCTTTCTTAAAATATGATGTCACAAAGCTGAGACATTATTCCTCACAATTGTACTTGATTTATCGATTTTGGATAGATATCAAGGGAGATAAGTGGCTCGAGACACACAAAAAGCATTTCAGAAAAATTGACTTTATTGCCTTTTATAGGTCGAATTACGAAAAATTCCTTTCTTAAAATATAATGTTACCACGGCGGAAACCTTATTCTTTAATATGATACCTTATTTATCTATATCTGTTTGATGTTAAGTGAGATAAATCGCTCGTGACACAAAAATAGGTTATTGAAAATTTTATACTTTTTCCGTTTAAGGGTTGAATTCCAAAAATATTCTTCTTAAAATATGATGCCACAAAGCTGAGACATTACTCCTCATAATCCTACCTCATTTATCAATTTTGGTTAGATATCCAAGGAGATAAATGGCTCGAGATACAAAAAACGTATTTAGAAAAAGTGACATTTTTGCCCTATAAGGGTCGAATTACGAAAATTTCCTTTCTTAAAATATAATGTTACCACGGTGGAGACCTTATTCTTTAATATGATACCTCATTTATCTATATCGGTTATATATTAAGGGAGATAAATCGCTCGTGACACAAAAATGCGTTACAGAAAAATTTATACTTTTTCCCTTTAAGGGTTGAATTCCAAACACATTCTTTCTTAAAATATGATGTCACAAAGCTGAGACATTACTCCTCATAATCCTACCTCATTTATCGATTTTGGTAAGATATCCAGGGAGATAAATGGCTCTAGATACAAAAAACGCATTTTAGAAAATGTGACATTTTTGCCCTATAAGGGTCGAATTACGAAAAATTCCTTTCTTAAATATAATGTTACCATGGCGGAGACTTTATTCTTTAATATGATACCTCATTTATCTATATCGGTTATATATTAAGGGAGATAAATCGCTCGAGACACAAAAAACGCATTGCAAAAATATTGATACTTTTGCCCTTTAAGGGTTGAATTCCGAAAACTTTCTGGCTTAATATATGACGTCACTAAAGCGGAGATCTTAATCTTTAAAACGATACTTCATAAAATGATTTCAGATAGGTATCCAGGGAGATAAATGACTTGTAACACAGAAAACAGTATTTTAGAAAAATTGACATTTTTGCCCTTTAAGGGTCAAATTCCGAAAACTTCATTTCTTAAATATGATGTGAACAAAGTGGAGACCATATGCTTTAAAATGACACCTCATTCATTGATTTCGGTTAAGTATGACGGAAGATACAGGCTTGTGACAAAAAAATACCTTACAGAAATAATATATATGGTACAAAGTAATCTCGCCCCCTCAGTTACAGTTGACTAATAATTAAATTTTAAAGGATAAAAGAAGGTACATTTAACAGGTACATTTCAACCCTAATACAAATTTGGACGATTTTCGGAGCCTCTGTCCATGTTCATTGAATTTGTTCGTTTTCCATTTTTACAGTATAGGTAGTTGCTTGTTACAGGTGTTTGGAGTGGTTAAATGGGAGAGCACCTGCTGTAAGGGCTGAACAAACTAGTAAGGGACGAGACAAACTTAGTCCACAAATCGAACCCCACTCTGAGTTACCACAAAGTGAAAGCTCTGCGATCGGTATGCTGATGCAATGCTAAGTGGAATTCGGGGCAATTCTGTTGCGGTTCGCATTTCATTAATAGAGGTGCGTCACTCGCGCAGCCATTTAACATGCTCACACTGAATGCTCCAATTAAGGGTAGCTTCAGTTAGCTAATCAAAACTGTCCTGATAATCGTTCAGAATTGTCGGACGAAACAGTAGTCCTCTGTGTTACGGGGCATGGTTGCAGTGTAGAATCAAGCACACTGCAACGTACTACCGTGCTCATATTAATCCGAACGACCTGAATTGCACATCGCTACAGTTCATCCTGGGACTTATTCAACCCATTATACACATCTACCAAGACAGTGCTATACCCGGTAGGTGGTACATTCATATTAATATCCAAAATTGAGACTCACCCACCTCACAAAAAAACGTGACATATTTTAACATATTCGTTATAGAATCGAAAATATGGATTGTATTTCGTTAATAAAAGAGTTGTGCAGACATTGGAAGCACTTCATTTTAGATTTTTAAAACATTCAAGATAAATTACGTGTCCATACAGAACATTAAAAGTTAACATTTTCAAACAAAAAGTTAATTTTGAAGAAACTCTAGCGTCAAAAGAAAGGAAGAAGTTATACCGATCATCTTTCACTTAAAATAACTGACTATTAATGATAAAATCAATATTTGCCATGTAAAGATAGTTTTAGGTGAGTGCGTTGACAAATAATTGCAGATTTTTGAAGTTAGTTAATTTTGCGGTGTGCTATGAAGACATGTTGTTCCCTTACTACCACATTTAAAATTATTTTAGAAACATACGGAGAAAAATTATAACTAAATGACTGTTGTCGGTGACATGAGATGTCGTCAACGCATTCTGAGTTGACAGTATTTTAGCGTCAAAAAAACTAATTTTCACCTACCATTAATAACGAAAGCTGCTTAAGGCGAAATGAACACCCTTTTCAAACAAAAACAAAACATGATGAGGGGTCAGTAGTTGAAGGCACAATTTCAAAAAGTGTTGTCACCTTTGTGGTTTTAGTGGTGTTTCATAAACAGGCAAAGAACAAAAACTAATACGCCTTTTTAGCTATAGCAATATTCTGTGGGTGGTGCTGTTAAAACTCAAACGACAGGTGAAACGTTGGTTGGATGTTCTGACCAAAAACGTTATTGGTAAGTATCCAAGGACGTGGATTTAAAACATTTGGTAATTAACGAACCTGCTGAGATTGCTAGCGGACACGTTCGAAATCATTATTTCGCGATTTATACGCTTTTTGCTACTTGAAGTTATTATAGTAGGCCAACTTTTCACTCCATTTTGATGTTAATACTATGGTGAACTATTCCGACAGTAGTCCGTAAAGAACCTGCACTGATTTGAGGGGTGAAATTGTTACCAGTCAACTGGTAACCCAGAATACAACCAGAAGTTTCGCAAGTGCGAAAATTTTAGAAGCTGATACTAATCAATAATGAATTACAATGAACGATTGTTTCTATATTTTGTAACTCTTGTTTATGAGACATATAGTTGGGAGAAATACACAGGAAACTGGGAACAAGGAAACGTAATGCTGGTCAACATGTGTATAACAGTAGTTGACCCCTCTGCTGCGGTCTCGGTAGGACT
>JARYHS010012519.1:74898957-74987521 GCA_031002005.1 Vandiemenella viatica
GAAATGTTGAATAACAGCCAGTCTGAAAGATCGTCTACAAGGTCGACTGAAAGGGACGAGAATATTACATTCAACATGCTACGTGCCGAAAGCTTTTGGCATTTACTACACGAGGTGGAAGAACTGGTCTCAAAATGTTTGAAAGGAAGATTTATGGAGAGAAAATGTGCCGAACGAGATCATAGACCTTTTTAGGGAGCAGAAAAAGAGAAAACAGTTACAAATGAAGCTGGATGTATGGCCCTCGTAATATCGAATTGATGACAGGTATCCTAAAATAATAAGTTACAGCAATCCTCGAAGTAACTTCATGTGTTCATGAGAAGCAGTTGTTTTAACGACCGTTTAGCCGTCTTGGTATTTCAGAAGGCCAACTCTTGATGGCCTGAGTGTCCAGGTTGCAGGGAACCTTACCTTCGGATTGCAATAAACAACAAGAAAAAATGAACACAGTGAATCGATGTGCGGTTATGATGGTAATAGAATATTAATAGTAGCAGTAGTAGGCTATTAGTAATAACAGTCTTTTTAGTAATAACAGTATTACTATAATGGTAAATTTTAGCACCCATTCTGTTAATAATAGTAGCAGTAAAGTGATTAAACTAGCATAAATTCATTATTCATAAAGTGAACACATTAAATAATTAGATATAACTGTATGTGCATTTATTATAATAGAATAAGGACCCAGATTAATTCTAGGTGTTGTGCTTTGTTTTTTTAGGGGAAAATGAATAAAATAAGCTCGTTAATACTAACTTTCTCAGAAATACATAAGTGAAATATGTTTGTTCGAAGATAGACAGAATCAGTAACTTCCTCACGTTCTATTAATCGACTAGTGAGCAGTATGTTTGATATATCCTTTTTTTTTTACTGTCATTAGTCTTTCGACAGGTTTGATGCAATCCTCCATCCCTTCTTATCTTGCGTTAACCTCATCATCTCAACATACTCTTTACGCCCTACATCCTCAATCATCTGCTTTTTTTTTTTTTTTTTTTTTTTCGAATCACCCATCTTTGGGGTACGTCAGATCAATCACTTCTTGGATGCTTGCGTTTTCTTCTTCTCCCAGTATTTCTTCATTCTATCTGATCTCTTCCTTCTTTCCTCTTCTGAAATTTGAATCGGTTTTCTGGTGTTTATCGCAACTTGGAACCTCTTACTTTTGTCTTTGGTCACGGTCTTGGCTGTACCATTCTTTAACATCACTTCGGTAATCTGGAGTTCTCTCAAATCCTTTTCCACTTCCTTAAACCAGTTGGGCTTAGTCTTTTTTTTATAAAAGAAGTCAAAGATTTTTTTTGTTAATCTGTTAGGATTCATTCGGAATATGTGTCCATAGAAATCAATCCTTTTTTTTTCATGGTTTCGGAGAGTCTCTCAGACTTTGCGTAGAGGGCTTCGTTTCTGTAGAAAACTTGTTTGTTATTCTGGAATTTGGGACCCATGATCTTCCTCAAAATTTTCCTCTCTTTGATTTCCAATTTCTCCATTTGTCCTTTCCTCCCCATGACTAGTGTCTCTGCTGCATAGAGTGCTTCCGGCTTAATTACTGTGTTGTAATGTCTTATCTTTGTGTTCCAAGAGAGGCTTTTCTTATTGTAAGTGTTTTTGGTCTTCTGGAAGGCTAATTCCATTTTGGTCCTTCTCGCTTCCATTGTTTTACCTTCAAGGTTGTTCCATTCAATCCATTCCCCTAGGTACTTGAAACTCCTAACCACCTCTATTTTATGAGCTCCTACTCGGACTCTCGTAGGAGTGTCTGGTATATTTGTCATAATCTTTGTTTTTTCGAAAGAAATCTTAAGTCCTAACTTCCCTGCCTGCTCTTGTAATTCGGCGATTTGTTCTTTGGCTTCCTCCCATGTTTCTGCGAGCATCGCCATATCGTCAGCGAATGCCAAACACTTAATCGTAACTCCTTTATTTTTTGTTCCAAGTCTAATTCCTCCTCTGGTTCTTGCATTCCATTCTCTCACAACTTTTTCGAGTGCACAATTGAACAACAGGGGGAGAGGCCATCCCCTTGCCGGACCCCTGTTCTGATCTCAAAAGGTTCTGACAGTTCACCCATGAATCTAACTTTTGAGGTCGTATTTGTGAGGGTTTCTTTGATGATATTCAGGGTTTTCCTGTCCAAGCCAAATTCCTCCAAAATATTGAATAGCGACCCTCTGTCTATGGAATCGTAAGCTTTTTGGAAGTCCACAAAAGTCACTATATATGGTTTCGCCCTCTGTTTCTGGTATGCTAAAATGTTTCTGAGGTTTAGGATCTGTTCAGGGCAAGACCTTCCTTTCCTGAACCCTGCTTGATACTCCCCGATTTGGCAGTCCAGCTGGGATTCTGCTCGTTCAAGTAATGCTCTGGACAATATCTTATAGGTCACATCCACCAAAGAAATCCCTCTGTAGTTGTTCGGATCAGATTTAGAGCCTCTTTTATGTAGAGGGTGTATCAGGGCCATTTTCCATTCCTCTGGAATCACTTCTTTCTTCCATATCTCCTCAAAAAATTCTGGAGTGAGATAATTGCATTTTTGCTAGCATATTTCCATAATTCGGCTGTTATTTGATTTTCCCCTGATGCCTTAAAATTTTCCATGTGAGTCAGAATTGTCTGGATCTCATTTATAGATGGGGGTTTAGAGTCAGGGTTGGTGGAAGACTTCTTTCCATCATCGAACACCATCTTTTGGAGTGGTTCTTCGCAATTTAGGAGTTCCTTGAAGTAGTCTGCCAGTATCTTGCAGTTGCCCCTATTACTATATGCCATGTTCCCTTTTTTATCCTGAAGTTGGAGGGTTGGGGGGTTGTATTTATTAAGCTTCTCTCTGAAGATCCGATAATAGTTTCTCATGTTATTCTTAGTAAAGTCGTCATTAATCTTACTGAGTATTTGGTCTTCTTGAACCTTCTTTACTTTCTTGATTTCCTTGGACACCATCCTCCTAGTTTCCACAAAGTGCTGCCAGGAACTTTCGTCCTTTTTGGTTTGCCAGATGTGCCACGCCTTCTTTCTCAGATCAAGTAGTCTATCACACTCCTCGTTCCACCACCTGTGCTTCTTAATCCTGGAGACAGGAGCAAACTCTTCTGCCTTAGTTATAAGACTCTTCTCCAACTGTTTCCAGCCCTGGCCTTCTAGTTCGCTGGTTAACTGACTCCATTCTTCCTTCTTCTCCTTTATTTTCTCTGGATCATATCTCCTTCGTGCACGGTTTTTCTTATGACAGTTGCTCTTAGGGATAATCTTAAATTTCACTTTAGATAGGTAGTGGTCCGAGTCGAGGTTGGCCCCTCTGAGAACCCTAACATTTTGGATTTCTTTATGAAATTTCCGCTTTACCGCAACATGATCTAACTGGAACTCTCCCAATAGAGGGTTAGGTGATATCCACGTCTTCTGCTTTCTTGGCAATTTCTTAAAGCTAGTTGACTTCAGGATCAAATTGTGTGCCTGACATAATTCAATTAGCCTGATACCATTTTGGTTCGTTCTCTTGTGTGCTGGGTAACACCCTACTATATGCCTGAACTTTTTCTCTCTCCCCACCTGGGCGTTGAAATCCCCTAGAAGGATGACATTATGTTTATCAGGGATCTTCTGAATCGTGTCATCAAGTTTTTCCCAGAATAGTTCCACCTTCTCCTTATTCTTTTTGTTGTCAATGTTTGTAGGGGCATGAACATTTACAATTGTATACACTTTGTTGGTCGACTTAAACGTGAGTGTAGATAACCTTTCAGAGGTAGACTCGAAGCTTGTAATGGAGTCTAATATTTTCTTGTCAATTACGAAACCTGTTCCAAGGTGGGGAACATTTTTCATAACTCTTGTCCCCGTCTTCCCCTTAAGTATCCTGAATCCTCCCGATTCAAAGCTGTCCTCATCCAAAAATCTAGTCTCTTGCACAGCAGTAATGATAATTCTATGTTCATTTAATGTGTCTGTTAGAGTCTTAAGTTTTCCTACTTTCAGAAGTGAATTTGCATTAAAAGTTGCTAAGTAGCTTGTCTTTCTGTATTTTTTTTGTTTGAAGTTCCAAGACGCTCCGACTCATCTTTGCGTGACGTTGCAGACTCCCCAGAATCCGAATGTCTGCTTGCGCACTTACGTGCGGTGGATTGACCACCTGGGGTAATTAGTTTTACATCACACCTTTCCATGATTGATAACTCAATGAGTATTGTGGGTGACTTCTAGAGCCACCTTTCTTACAACCGAGGTTGTTAGCCCCGGAGGATTTTTAACAGCCGCCCCTTACATGGAGACAGACGCTGACCAAAAGCCGCCCAATATGAGAACAGTCACTTTTGGATATTGATTTGTTTTTTAATTCATGGTGGACTCCACTAGGCTCTTCCGCTCTCTCTGCCGTTGAGAATCAAATTCCTCTTCCGCCTTTGAGACCGTTGACCAGTTTTCACCTAGTAACCCTAGGCAGGGGCCCTTACAGGGTGCTACCATCCGGAGCCAGATGGACCCAGGTTTTTTAACGAGGTGTTACTCCTCCCCCTCCTCCTTCCTCCTCTCTTTGAGATGAGGCTCCGGGCTTGGACCGGCAATGGCGAGTTAATCATCTGCTTTATATATTAAATCTCTGTCTTTCTCTACAGTTTTTTACCTTCGACTGTTTTCTCCACTAACATATTAAAACCCAGCATGTCTGAAAATATGATCTAACATCTCTTTTTTTCCTTAAGTCTCTTCCAAACTTCTTTCTCACCCATCATTTCCAAAACTCGTTCATTTCGTACTGTATCTGTCTACCTAATTTTCAGCATCCTTATGTAGCACCACATTTCAAATGCTTCAATTTCCTTCTTTTTGATATTCCAAAGCCCATGCTACGCTGCCATAAAGTTCTGTGCTCCACACATTTTTAAAAAAGTTCTTTCTAAATCCTAGATCAATATTTGAAACTTAAAAGATTTCTCTTTTTCATGAAGGCACTTTTTGTTATTGCTGTTCTGCTTTTAACATCATTCCTACTTCGCCCATCAGGTGTATTTTACTTCCCAAGTAGCAGAATTTGTTTACTTCTCCTGTCGCATACAAACCTGTTGTTTATATTTTTAATCTACTAATATTGGTATCATTTCTGCTACATTTCATCACTTAATCTTGCTTTGATTTCATTTAGCCCAAACTATTCCTTCCGTATTTTGTTCATGCCATTCAGTAACTTGTCAATATCCCTAGCCTTTTCAAGACATATCATTCACAAACCGTAGCATACTGATTTTTCTCCTTGAACACTTATGACACTTCAGATCTTTCTTTCACTTCCTTTATTGCTCATCTACATACAAGTTGAATATTAATGGGATAGAATACAAATTTGTTCCTCATATACTGACCAATGGGAAAAAGTTGGAGAACTATATAACGGACATGAAGCACTGCAATACACAGATTATATCAGCCGAATTAATGAAAAGTTTTATTTCGAAGTTGGCTATAAATTTCCGCTATAAATTTTCTTCGTTTGCCTCCGTTCCAGAGTGCTGCGAAAATGGATGGCTGCGCAACCAGCTTTAAATAACTGACGCCACAACAACAATGTGGTTTTCCCTCAAGGATTCTATGTTGGACGCCTGAATGCAGACAAATTCGAATTTTGTTCAGGACTGAATCATCGCCCACGATTTGAGAGATTTTTTTTTTTTTTTTCCTCTCCCTGCAGCGTTCCTCATTTTCCTGCCGGCTGGAGACGAATTCGTTAGCGAAGCGGAAAGCACGCAACGATTGGTCCGAGCGAATAGGGAACTATTCGTCATTAAGTTTTTATGGCTGTCGTAAACAGATTTCTGCCAATAGCCCAAACACCTCGTAACAGAATGCGAATGAATGCCCACGTTTTTATTGGCCGGAAGTGACGCGCATGGCCAACGCAGCACGGGACATGCTTTTCTGCACCCAATATTCAAGACTTTTTTTGTTGCGGAATATTCTACTCCGACAGAGCTATTCTTTCATATTTCTACCTCCAAACGGATATTAGTTTATCTCGGTAGTCGTTAGTGTTTAGCTATAAACTACGGCGAACGTGTTGTTGTTTCCAACATTGCATTTTTACGTCTGGAATGGTACTGAACGTGTTTTGCTGCGCGTTGAGTTTTTCAGTACCTGTCGTAAATATTAACTAAAAAAATAACGAGACTTATTGCCGGGACGAAAACCGCTTGGTTATAAACATTCAGTGGGTACAAAGGTAGACGGCCACGCGTATTGCTGCCTCTGGCTAGAATTCATGCAGTTTTTTCTCTGAGCCTTCGTACTTGTTTCAGGTCGCGGACACATAGCTTCAAATTTCGTTTCTCATAAACATAACACTAACCACCATGGTTTGTGAATATCTGCGTTTAAATTATGATGTATTTCATTTAATTGAATTCTGAACCCACCCTTAAAAGCATTAATTATCCTTCTTTGCACTCTAAAGACGCCTTTGAAGAGTTTTTTTTAGTAATTATTTACCTTTCATATAACGCTTTCATAGAGATAAAATGCAGTAATCAGTAACATTTGAAGACGTTAATGTGTTTTCAAACTTTTTTCTGGTTACTGAATGCTAACTATGTTTTTGCTTCTTTTTTCAGTGTATTCTTTTTATTTTGTAAGTTTTGAAGCAAATATAAATCCAGTCGTCTCGTAGGCTGGTGATGTTCTTATCGATTAATGGAGATAGAGCTCCATAACTCCCTCATGACCTTGGCACTAGAGTGAAGGTGGCGTGGTCAGTGTCAAGTTCTATCCGCTTTATTAGTTTTAAAAAAGATTGAATGGCTCTCGGTAACTATTTCGAAAGTTCAGCAATAAGGCTTATGGGTGCTTGATTCCTGGTCTTCCATTTTATGCATAATCCCTTTAACGGCTGAGTCACGAAGCCGCAATTTTGTAAATTTTTAGCTAGAAAAATAGCTTAGTATATTTCCGTTTAGAATCTACATTTGTTTTCTGTGTTACTCATTGCTTTATACATATAATTTAGGGTTAAAAGGTCTCCTGGAGTTAAGAAAGTTAGTTAAATTTTGTTCCTGCAAATGTTTGGGATGGAAACACTTTGTAAATAATCTGAACGGCAAGTACGTTAAAAACATATTATGGTTTAGATTTAATCACACTGTTTTTATTGAGAGTCATGATAGAAAAATTATATTACGACAACGTAAATGCGCGTCTCAAACAATTATATAGTTTGAAGTGATCGAAGTTAATTACACCGAAGAGGATGAAATTTGGAATCTTTTGATCAGAATCACGCATTCGACAAATATGTAAAAATGTTTCTTGAAAACAATAAATGAATATAGTTGTAAGTATTGATTAGTCACGATTGGATCATGAAAGTTATTATCGTATGAATAATTAATCTCATCATCATGTTTAGCAACGAAAATTCAAAAAACTTGGAAAAATGTGCCTTTACATATGTTGTATTAATATTGATAAAAAATTCTGTATTAATGCCGAGACCCGATAGTGAAAGCAATATTCATGATTCGATATTTGCCCAGCTTGATAAGGGAGTAAATTGTATATTTTTTCATAGACACTACACTCTGCTAAGGCGCCTGGTGTGAATCCAGAACAACTCGTAGCAGTGCGTATAGAGTGAGAGCATACCAATCTGTTGGTGGTGATTTGTCAGTCGGATGGTGTCATAAATCTTGGTGACTCCGAAGTACCGTTCTGGACTCGCATTCGTGAGGACGCAGGTTTGAATCCCCGTCCAGCCATCGAGATTTTGTTTAATTGTTTCGTGAAATACTGAGATGTTTCCTCGAAAGGTTTTGGCCAAATTCCTTTCCGTTCCTTGCTCCAAGTCTAACCTTCCTCTATTGACATAATGAAAAAAGAAAGGCTCCCTATATATAACAGACCAACTTCCGGATTCACTGCCCCTCTTCTACAAATGTCATGGACTTTTTTTTTTTACTTATTGCTTTACGCCTCGTCGACGGCTAAGGTCATTAGACGCGGGATGGGACTGGGGACAAGAAAGAAAGGAATTCGGCATAGCCTTTTTGAAGGAAGTATCCCGGCTAGTGCTGGAAACTGAAAAAAAATTTTTTTCAGCTTTGTGAAAAAAAAACATGAAAAAAAACCTAGCACCCTTGTTTTTTTTCTAATTTTTTTTTTTTTTTTTCAGAAAACAGAATATTTGATAAATTATAGTTTTATTTACGGAACTTACATTTTACATGTATGTTTTAAATCTTACTGAATAATGTCTTACATAATGATTCATAAATGTATTTATATGGGTAGCATAATTTTATTCATCCTCTATGTCAGTACCACATTCACTAGTACCAGTACTACCAACAGTAGTTCGGTCTGTGTCGGAATTTTCTGTTTCTTCTTCTGTCTCCTCTAGATATATTACTTCAGAAATAATTACATTTTCTTTTACTGTTTATCCCTGTATTGTACGCAAAAGATTTTGAGATTACAATTTTAAATTGTGAGCCAAGTACACACTGTGCATAAAGACTGCGCCGGTAATTCTGTATTAAGGTCTTTTAAATTTGAATTTAAATCTGTTAGCATAAAAAATAAGAGCTTTATTTGTTTTCAATCGTTGGTTTACGCCAACGGTTGCAAGGAAACTGATTCATAATTACTGACAATTTAATGACTCAGTATCATTATACGCTGAGAGTTTAATAAGTATCTGAATATAAGTAAAGCACAATAAGTAATAAAAAAGAGGCAAAAAGCCGTAGATAAATTTAAAATTCCTAATTTTTCTAAAAGATCCGTAGGTCTACAGATAAATTCGCAGGGTTGGCAGCGCTAGTTCAAATAGCAAGTATGAATCCAAACAAAGGGGAACGGGGATTCCTTCTCGTGCAACATAACCTCTTCGGGAAGTTCCCGTTCGTAAAAGAAAATTTCAGTCAATGTTGCCAATATTTTCGTAATTTTCTTTTCTACTGAACCAGAAAAATATAGCAGATTTAAAAATTAATATAAGTACTTAGTATAATCTCTAAAACAGTCATATTAAACTTTAAATGCCGTACAAATTTGAGATTTAGTAGTTATGAAAAAAAAACGTGTCCCAGAAAAAAAAAACTTTTTTTTTCACGGGTTTTTTTTTTTTTTTTTTCAAGTCAGAAAAAACCCGGTTTTTTTTTTACAACACTAATCCCGGCATTCCCCTGGAGTGATTTGGGGACAACCATGGAAAACCAAAATCTTGATGCCCGGACGGGGATTCGAACCGGCGTCCTCCCGAATGCGAGGCAAGAACGTTAACCATTCACCCACCACGCTCGGTAAATGTCATGGAGGAAAACCAGCAAAATACTAAACTTAACATATACTAGCTGACAACGGTCACGCGTTGCTGTGACATACTAATTATAGTACGTTGGATTAATGTTATTTTAAACTTCCTCAAGTAGTCAAATTAATATTCAGTAATAAAGACAAAAACATTGTAGTCGATTTGGAAATTCAAATGTAATTGGTAAAGAGTTACGGAGAGTTGAAATTAAGGACAAACGATCATAAAATTTTTAATTTACATTTCATTACAAATTACTTAATTGAAATGATATAAAAATTGATATTTATAAAATAAATAAATAAATATTTTTTATTTATTTATATAAACTGAAATTTCAGTTATATCTTCAGTCATACTGTTTTTATATTTTTCCCACAAACTCAAAGATTGTGTTGGATAACATGTCAAAATAATTGCAAACAGTTTGACGAATACTATTCGGCGTGGCTGTCAACGCTGTATCAGCAAGTGTCAGGTCCCAATAATGGTCGTCTATCAGCAGCTGCAACTCGCGACATGCATCTTGACATGTATTTAACACTCGACCATTAACTGTTCGTAAACATTCGAAAGAAGCTGGTCCGGGAACATTCACCAATAACAAACGCTGAAAGAAACATTCATGTTGTTTTGGATGCACTGTGTAAAGTCTTTGCTTTGAATATGCCTGCGATCGAAGGATGTGGTTCTCCTTGTTTACGTGGCTACCATTTTTTACCTAATTTGTTCCATGAAAAATAGCTTGGAATATCGGTATATAATAATGTTTTTGCGAATTGGCGGAACACATCAGATTTTTGACACAATGTGAAAAATTCAGTTTGTGGTTTGTCGTTTCTGGTGGCTCAAGTATTCTTTGTAAAATATTTTCTTCAGTGAAATATACACGTTGACCGTTTTCAAGATGTATTGAAAGATGCTGGTTGGAAGGGTCTCTTTCATGGATGCGAAAACTAAAAATATGCCAGATAGCTTCGTTGCTGCTGATGTATCTACCTATTTGGTATCGTGTTATTTCGTCATTTTTATTTACATTTTGAACTTCGAATACGGCCAAATCACTGCCTTTATTAACATATTTGCAAACGTACTTAATTGATTTTACAGAACTGCAAAACTCGACATTAATATGAACCTTATACGTTTTTGAAAGCAATGGTGAGTATGGTACCACCCACTGATTGTCAATTTCAACTTGGTTTCTAGAATTTGACATTCGCATTGTAAATGTTTGGCCACCATTCTCAGCGTTTCTGCGGCGATACAACGGATAAACCATCGATATCCGTAATAGTATCGTTCGTATATTCATTTGGAAAAAGCTTCTTACATTTTCCACCTTCCATGCATGGCGATGTCATGTTAGAAGCACCGCACGGTCCGTGGATCGAGTGACTGGTAACAATATCAAACAATTCTTGATCAATTAATGGGTCCGGAATTTCGGCTGAAATTATTTGATCAATTTCTTCTGGACGGATTTTAACTTCAAGCCAAATCAAAATGTGAGAATGAGGCAAACCTCGCTTTTGCCACGAAATCAAATACAGATAGCAACGTGTGTTACCGAAAACTGAATGTTTTACGATTAAATCAATCAATGATTTCAATTTTTGTTTGAACACACGTGCCGTGACATCATGACGATGCATTGATTGATGGCCTGGTGATAGCAAAGTTTGTATTTCCTCCCAATTCGGATTACATGTAAATGTAATAAACAAATCTGGACGAACATAATGACGTACGTAAGTCATCGCATCTTGTATATATTCCTGCATGTTCCGTGAACTGCCGATGTAGCTTGAAGGTAAAATAAATGCATTACCGATATCATTGGCGTTTAAATTTTCATAAATATTGCCGATAACAGTATCTCGTAAGAGGATGTATTCCTCCGATGGTAATTTAGCCTGATTGTATCGAATAAATCGCAAATGCTTGTTTTCAACCTTGGCGTACATATCCACGACGTATTGAAGGCACAGTTGACGATATCGAAGGATATAGTTATCCTAATTACGTGTAATCATCAATCGGGGGGCGTAGCACTTCATTGAATTAACTTTTTTATTTGTTTTATTACCTGAAAAAGTAATAAATTAAATATTAAAAATAATAAGAAATCAATATAGTGGGCTCGCTATAAACCGGCCCCTGTTCGGAATACCGCGGGTCTATTGTACTAATAAAATATCGAATTAAATAGTTGAATATTAAATTTACCAGCAACTGGATCACGCTGTTTGATGTTGATGTGATATTCATTCTGCCCTTGCCAGAATATCAGTGGATACTGGAGTGCGTCATACGAATGGTGTAGATCAGAAATTACACTAACAGTTCTATCTTGACGTGTGACTTTAATCAACTGAGTCACCAACCATAAAAACTGCCACTTCATCTACGGTTGGCGCGTTGAATCTGCCAGCGTGTTCTCCTGATTGTAATTTGTCAGCTTTGATGACAATTTGATAGTTGTCAATTTTAATTGCGGCGACACAATTGAATAAGTTGATTATTATTTTCCAAACAATTTTCCAACAATACCACAATTGCTCTCTCTTCTGCTTGTTCGATGAAATTATACTGGCACCTAGTTTTCAAGCGTTCCTCACAATTTCCAATAGATTTGGAGAAACTTCGGGTCATCGTTTGGCATCGGTATCAACAACCCAATCTTATGGTACACCTAGCCTTGTATTTTGAATTTAGTTTCAAAATGACGTCCATAAGATGTAAGATCGCAAATGTTTGCTGCCCCAAAAGACGTCATCTGGAAGCAAGAATTGAATTTGCGTGTCTTGCACAGAAACAATTTCGAATCGTTTGATTCGCCAGCAAGAAGGATTGTAAATGTTCTGGCGGATTGGGTAGTGGTAATAATACATCTTTTCCTGATCCACAACACATGCCGGCTGCTTCATTGCGGAACTTCAACGCCTGATAATACTGGCAAATTATGTTCATTGCAATTTTAGAATGTGCAGAGTAATCAATGGCTAGTGCATATTGGAACGCAAGACGAACAAATGATACACGGCTGATTTGCTGTCTTTCTCATTCTCTCTCACTCTAAATGTAGCTATGTGCTGTTCTCGTGCCGCTCTTGTTCTCGATATATTCTGTCACAGACGTTCATCACGCTGTTCTTGAGATTCTTGCATACGACGCTCAGCTGTCCTGATTCTTTGAACTTCCTTATTTGCCGCGATTTGTGTTGCTGATTGATGAGCTCTCTCGTCTCGTGTCTTGCCTCTCTGCTACATCCATTGTCGAGGTTAGATTCTTTGGCGACATTTCACTGAAAAATATTTGATTTACAGTAAAAAGTGCCTTTCTGAAAAAAATAGGACACTATAATACTGTAGTGAAACCGAAATTTTTGGGTCCATTGAAAAATACAGTAAAATGGAAGTTAATGAGGAAATATAAAATAACATTGAAAAAAATAACAGAAAAAGAAGAATGATATTTTTTTCGATACATTTATAGCATGGATGACACCAGGCTTTCAAGAGGTTTAGAAAGATTTTGAAACGAAATAATACCAGTGAACTGTATGGAAAGAAAATTTTTGCAATAGAAGACTTTGAATATGGCAGGATTCAAAGGTAGAGAGGAGTGCAATAATGAAGGAGTACTGGGGAGGAAGAAAGAAAAAACAACAGGAAAGGAATTGAAATTGACACGTGGTCTCTAGCTGACCATAACAAAAAGAAGAAGAAAAATGATAAGCTAGCGAGAAATGCTTACACGATTCGAATTTATCGTAACGTTTTCTTCAATGTTATATTCATGTGTGTAATTACTTTGTCGTTAGGTATAAAGACACACAAACGATGAACAACAATACAGTATAATTATAACACAATACACAGCACAATTAAAATTGAAGAAACTCACACATATGGCGTGGAATAGACTGTAGCATAAATAAATCGAAATACAACGCCATCTACTGGATGGTTCGATAACTTAACACACCGCCATCTGTTAGGAATAATGTGTAGCATAATTAAATTAAAACAGAACCTGATCTCTTGGATGATTACCCAACCTAGGTAACCAAGTGTTGTATAGATAAGTTAACACATCGCCATCTGTTAGGAAACTTATGGAACTATAATAATAATTACGTATGAACGTAATGACCTGGGGACATGGTTTCTACTGGCTGGGCATTCGCCCCTGTCGTAGCCGCCTTTACCTAGCCCGCCCATTCTGCCTGGTACAGGGGACCTATATTTTAACGTCGAATCCGAACCACAGTACCGTCCTGGCGTATTTCACCTCATACAGCATACTGCGCCGGGGGTTAATGCCGGGTTAAGTGTCTATAAAAATCTTCGCCGAGACAGGGACTCGAACCGGCGACCTTTCCATTTCCTGTCAGACGCCCTAACCACTTAGCCAGCAGACCGCTTAGCCTAGGTGGCTTACAAATAATTATAAACCATTGTCCTATGACAAACATTTAATGAACATTTATTTCGCAAATAATAAATATTGAGGTCTATAATCCAGATAAAAACTATCCTATCTTTTAAGTTGGACTAAATTACTCACATTAAGCCAAATTTCATCTAAATAGATTATGTAGTTTTGGAGTTCATCCCGGACGAACATCGTGACACGAGATTTTTATATATATAAAGATATAAAGATTGTCTACAGATACATACTAGCCAGAATTATGGTGGAAGTTGTTGAGAGGCAACATCGTTCATAGTATTCAGCATGGAGTTGGGTGCGGAATAAAACCTTATATATTCTTGCTTATGGCTTTACACCTCGTCGAAATCGAGGTAATTAGAGGCAGGAAAGGATTAGGAGCAAGGAACGTGAAGGATTTCAGCCATTAACTTTTGAAGGAACCTCCCGGTATTCACCTGTAGTGATTTAGGGAAATAATGGAAAACCCAAATCTGGATGGCCGGACGGGGATTCAAACCCGCATTTCCCGAATGAGATGCCAGAGCGTTATCACTCACCCACCAGTCAGGTACTTCATTTTTACGCGAATAACAGGATATGTTTCTGATTAACAGAAATTTTTCAACTGCAATGTTCAAGGTTCGATTAAATTCCGGATTAAGCTCTATTTTACTTTAAAGAGGCATTTAACATACAGCTATATAACGTTCACTTAGATCGATTCGTAAAGATTTCTGACTGTATATTGCAAAAGTGGGTGTAATGCCGGTAAAACGGAGCTTATATATTTACTCATTACTAATTATAACCTTGTCCCTCATTAATAACGGACCTCCTCTTTCATGTTCTGCCCGGTGGTTCTAACGGTATGTGGTTATCCAGAGGTGCTTTAACGTGATACGGTATGACAAACGCTGAAGAGAGGGAACCATCCAATCTATGATGGCCCGTATGATGTTACAGCTTCCATTACCCGTATCACTGATATTTCACCGGCAGATGAATCCGAGCACATTATTAAAGTACTAATTAGCGCCCAATGCGCCGGAAAATGTTCATTGACTCAAAAATTGACAAACCGTAACTGACACAGCGTTACTTGCAAGTGAATGTTGGACTGGCGTTTATCAGAGGTAGACGCTGGAATTGGCGGTCTGACTCTTCTATACGATATACTGTGCTGTAATTATAATATACATCGAAAACTTCCTTACAAATATTTATTTGTCTTTACAGAACAAACATTATAGAATTTTTGACAAATTTTGTTTTGGCGCTTGCGATAGTATATCTTTTTTAAGTTTCGTGGCCCATCGACGTTGAGATCATTATAGTCTGAATATTGTGCAGAATAAATGGAAAGGAATTCGGCCACGGCCTTTTGTGGGAATCTTTCCGGCATGGTGTAACTCCTGGAAAAAATGGAAAAAACTAAATCTGGATGGCCAAAACGGGGATTGAACCCAATTATTTTTCCATGTCAACGCCCCCGCGTTAACCATCTACCCTCCTCACCCCCCTCGCCACTCAGTAAAATAGCACTTCTATCTACTATTCGCTGCTATCTACTATTTGATCCTCGGAATTTCTGCTTCCTTGTGTGCAGACGCAGGCTGAGGTGACTGACCTGCGCACCCAGCTTGCAGCTTTGGTAACAAGAGTTACACAGCTGGAAGCTGCCGCAAGTGAGTGCAGTAGATGCGGTATTGGTGACCCTGTAGATGCTGATCGGCTCGCAGGTTCTTCCATACCAGTCATCGAACCTGCAGTCCAGGCCGAGATGTCGGAATCTATGCGGCCGTCGCCTAGTGGTGGCTGGCGTGTGGTGTCTGGACGTCGACGGCGCATGCGGGGGCAGTCGGGCAAGCTTGATACCCAAGAAGGCGAGCTTGTACATCTGTCCAATCGGTTTGACGCATTGTCTGGATCTGATTCAGTCCTGCAATCGTCGGCCTGTGAGTTGGCAGCCCCACAGCCCGCTAAGTCTGGGCAACTGCAGAAGGGAGTTTTAGTGGTCGGTAGCTCCAACGTTAGGCGATTTATTGAACCCCTTAGGGAAATGGCGAAGAGGTCGGGGATGAATTCCTGTATCCATTCATTGTGTATTCTGGGGGGTCTGATCCGAGATGTGGAACAGGCCATCCCGGATGCCATTGAACGGACGGGGTGCAGCCAGCTGCGGATTGTAGCTCATGTCGGCACCAATGATGCTTGCCGCCTAGGGTCGGAGGTTATCCTCTCGTCCTTTGGGCGACTTGCAGAAAGGGTGAACTCTGTGGCCATTGGCCGCAAGATTTCGGCTGAGCTATCCATCTGCAGCATTGTCGATAGGACTGACTGTGGACCTCTGGTTCAGAGCCGTGTTGAGGGGCTGAACCAGAGGTTACGGCGCTTCTGTGATAGTCATGGCTGCAGATTCCTTGATCTTCGCCCTAGGGTTGAGTTTTGTAGGAATCCTTTGGATAGATCAGGGGTGCACTACACACGGGAATCGGCTGCACGGGTGGCAGGGGCCGTGTGGAGTGCATTAGGGGGTTATTTAGGCTGAGGGAAGATGACCCTGAGGAGGAAATTCAGTTGCGGACAGCCAAGATAAAATCAGCACCGCGTGTTAGGGGTAGCTTAAAAGAATCCCGAACATTAAAAGTTCTGGTAGTTAACTGCAGAAGTGTTTGTAATAAACAGCCTGAACTCGAAAACGTTATTCGTAGTGCAGATGCTGATATCGTATTAGGCACAGAAAGTTGGTTAAAACCGGATATAAGTTCAGCCGAAATTTTTAATAGTAACATGAACATTTTCCGTAAGGATAGGTTGCATTCCCAAGGAGGTGGTGTATTTATAGCTGTTAGTAAGTACCTCCCATGTAGCGAAATAGATGTCCATACTGTCTGCGAAATCATATGGATCAAGCTCAACGTAGCTAGGACAAAACTTGTGATAGGCTCGTTCTATCGTCCACCCGATGCAAGCGTAAATATTGCCGAGGCCTTGAGAAATAATGTAAATAATATAGTACGGCAATTTCCGGACCATACAATAATGCTAAGAGGTGACTTTAACTTGCCTGATATCGACTGGACTAATTACGTTCACGTTACTGGGGGCAGGGGTAAAGCAGCTTGCGAAATCATTCTAGACCTCTTCTCAGATCACCATCTTGAACAGCTCGTAACTGAACCAACGCGATGCCTCAACGGTAACGAAAATATTTTAGATATAGTTGTTACAAATAGGCCCGAACTATTCACGGATATTTCTACCACCGCAGGAATAAGTGATCACAAAGCTGTAATTGCTACAGTAAAACTAACAACCATGCGCAGAAAGAGAAAAGAGAGGATCGTTTACAGATTCGAAAAGGCTTCAAAAGAGTGTTTTAGAGCGTATTTGAGGCATCATTACCACACCTTCTTGGTAGCAGGAGGCACCGTTGAAGAGAGGTGGCATCGATTCCTACATATACTTGGGGAAGGTATGAACTTGCATATACCCCAACGGACAATCAGGGAAGAGAACGATCCCCCATGGTACACACGGGAGGTTAAAAGGTTACTCAAGAAGCAAAGGAAGATACATGCACGATCAAAAAGGACGATGCATCGGACTGATTTAGATAAGTTAGAGGAGATAAGGGGACGTGTTAAGAATGCGATGCGTGAGGCATTTATTAACTTTCGTGAAAATTCTCTCTCTAAGAGCCTCACTGAAAACCCTAAGAAATTTTGGTCGTATGTAAGAAAAGTTAATTGTAGTGGGAACAATAAGCCAGTTCTAATAAAACACGGACGGGAGGTTGAAGACAGCCGCGACAAGGCTACCTTATTTAACACCGAATTCAAAAATTCATTCACGCAAGAAAACGTGGAAAACATCCCCACTTTACCACATCGTGTGGAATTAGAGATGGATCCGATAGAAATGGATAGCGTAGGAATTGTAAAGCAATTAAAACTCCTGAAGTGGGGTAAAGCGCCGGGTCCCGATGGTATACCGGTAAGAGTATTTTCTGAATACGCGGAGGATATTGAACCATTTCTGTCAGATATATTCCGTAAATCACTAGAAGAGAGAAAAGTACCTTCTAGCTGGAAAATAGCCCAGGTAATTCCCGTTTTTAAGAAAGGAGATGGGAGTGATCCTAGGAATTATCGACCCATATCTCTAACATCGGTCTGCAGCAGAATTCTGGAACATGTCATATGCTCGGAACATAATGAAGTTTCTAGATGAGAACGAGTTACTTACACCATGCCAACACGGATTTCGGAAGAAGCGATCGTGTGAAACACAATTGGTCCTATTTTCCCACGATATAATGAAAGTTATCGATGCAGGTTCGCAAGTTGATGCAGTTTTTTTGGATTTTCAGAAAGCTTTTGATTCTGTGCCACACAACCGACTTTTAGCGAAGATTCGAGCTTACGGTATTTCGGCTCAGATTTGCGAGTGGATACGTGATTTTCTAACTGGTCGATCACAATATGTCGTTGTTGACGGGGAAGCCTCATCTAAGATAAATGTTACTTCGGGCGTTCCTCAGGGAAGTGTAATAGGTCCACTTCTTTTCTTAATATTTATAAACGATCTAGGTGACAACGTCAAATGCTGGTTGCGATTGTTTGCCGACGATGCGGTTATCTATAGGGAAATAATGTGCTCCGACGACTGCTTAGAAATTCAGCGTGATTTGGATGCTATTTTCGATTGGTGCCGTAAATGGCAGCTTACACTTAATTGCAAAAAGTGCAAGGCAATGCGGATAAGTAACAAGAAGAATCAGGTTGTTCACGAGTACAAAATAAACAATTCACCTGTTGACACGGTTGATTCCGTGAAGTATCTGGGGGTGATAGTACAAAGCAACATGAAATGGGACATGCACATAACTTCCGTCGTAGGCAAGGCAAATTCTAAATTACGATTCATAGGTCGTATTTTGAGGAATTGTAATGCTTAAACAAAGGAGATAGCGTATAAAACACTGGTGCGTCCGCATCTGGATTACTGTTGTGGGGTTTGGGATCCGTATCGCAAGGTTCTGATTGACTGAGTTGAGAGGGTGCAGAGGAGAGCCGCTAGATTCGTGACTTGTTGTTACAGCCCTTATGAAAGCGTCACAGAATTGATACATAGATTGGGCTGGGATAGTTTGGAAGACAGACGACGTAGCTTGCGTTCGAATTTATTGGAGAATATGCGAAAAAATTTAAATTTCGTGTGCAATGAAATACTTCTTCCGCCAACCTATTTAGGTCGCAATGACCGGAGGGATAAGATTAGAGAAATAAGATGCCGTACTGATACTTATATGTATTCCTTCTTTCCTCGCACTATTCGGGATTGGAATGGGCGGGTTTAGGATTGGTGCTTAGCACCCTCTGCAACCCACAATGTTTGTGATTTGCAGAGTATGGATGTAGATGTAGATGTAGATGTAGATTCTGCACGATGCTGACGGTGTCTTAAATGTTTCCCTATTTTTCACAAGTGAAGTGCTATCGGAGTCCATTGTATCCGACAGCGTATTGTTTAGCTAGCTGGAGTGGCGTTCCTGTTGCCGCTGATTCCTGTCCCGTCTCTGGCGACGTTGCTTCCATTCACTTTTGAGTTAGTGTTGAAGTGTCCCCTATGTTGAGGAGAGCGACTTCTTGACCACACTGTGACCATTTACTCCCTGTAATTAATTTCCAATTAGTTTTCAATATTTAATAATCAGTTGGGCGCCAGAGATCCCTTTTGGAGTGTTCCCTATTATGAGGGAAGTGACAACCAAAATTCAAGGTATGGTAATTTGAACCAGAATTATTTAGTAAGTGGAACTTTTCCCCTATTTGCTCACTATTCTCCCCTATTCCTTTAATGACCTTAAGGTCGACGATACGAAAACACTACTCAAAGCTAAAATAAAGAGAATAAGAGGAAAAGAAAACATTAATGGAAGAGTACCATTTATAAAAGAAAAAAACTTGTTTCTTGGAATATCATAATTTTCACTAAAAAAATAATTATATAATGCACAAGGTGATTATTCTTGTGTCGCCTTACGTATCTGGAGAAATTAATCTTTCTATGGCAATACTTTTTTATTCAGGGAACCTCATTACTAGTCTACACAGCAGAACATTTTTCTACTGTAATTCAGCTATAGCAAAAGACGTTGTTGCATAGTGCGTCAAACCATCTTCCTGTGTTGATAAAACATGAGGTGTTCTGAATTACATTCCCTGTCTCCACCACGGCTACTAAGTGGTTTGTATAGTGCTTCATACGGTGAACATTCTTTGAGAAACGACTGCGATTATATTTCAGAATGGCAACAATTCTTTTTCGTGATATGAATGTTTTCTCACGCTCATTTATCATTGAGACTATCATTTTAGATGCATCTTCTCACAATCTGTTCCGTATATCTTCCGCTTTCACTCTTCGGCTGGGAAGTAAATCTGTCGCCTTGACGGTTAAGGTTTCGAACCTTCAAAAGATAGTTCATAAGCAAAGCGGTCTGACGGCTCAGTGTTAAGGAATCTGAAAAGAAATCGAAAGGTCCCTGGTTCGAATCCCGGTCTCGGCTGGGATTTTCGAAGGCCCTTAACTCTGCACCTCTGCCACAACTTGCTGTATAAGTGAAGTAAACCAAAAACGTTTCCTTGGTTCGGATTCCACGTTAAGCTATAGGTCTGCTGTTCCCGGTAGGATTACCGATTTAGGTAAGGTAGCCTCGCCAAGAGGTGCAGCGAATCGAAAACTCTGTCAATCGGCGGCCAAACAATTCTTCGGGACCTAATAGTGTCATACGATAGCTTGAATTTCGTAAAAATATCCGCTAACTCATTTGAATTTATGCTAGTGGTACAATGGGCTTTCAATCTATTGCATGCAGTATCGGCTAGCGTATTCTAATCAAGTGTGTATACATAGTTTGGTATTTACAACCAAGCTTTTCATATCAAGTTTCTTTGAAATAATTTTTGGATTATGAACCATCTTAATCCTACATTTTTCTGAAGTTAGCGAGGTTACTAAAATCAAAACATTAATTAATCTCCACTTTGTGTCTTCGAATAGACACCTTTAAATAATTTTTTACCAACTGTATTGTGATCACGTGTTTGACCTCTGGCAGACATGATATAATTAAGGAAAACAATGATAATGGCCGGGATTATCTGTCTCGCCAGGTGTCAAACGTTGGTTTTGGATAAAGTAGTTCGTTGTAGCCATGTTTGCTTAGCAAATTTTAATCCCACTCACAAATGCTACACAATAGTGATATTTACTGCGACAACCGTTCCGTAAAGAAATTTACGTTACCTAGCTGACCGAAACCATGTATAATACTGCGTGCCTAGTTAAATTTACGGCTTTTGCGAATGCCTCGGCTTTGTAATAACGGAAACTGTCAACATCGCTTTGTCAAACGAAAATTTCTGCGTTCGAGTAAGTGCTAACTGGCAATTGTGTAGCACGTGACGAGGGGTGGAAAAAATATAAAATTTGAGGCGGGGAGCCTCGTGTGTAGGCCTTGTGTAACACGGGCAGTAAATTAAAAATCGCGATGTGACAAGCGAGAGCAATTCAGTCTATTGCGGGAACAAAACCGGACATGGCGATGCAATATTGGCGCCCACGCGCGTGCACGCTGTGGGAGCAAGCGGTGAAACAGGTGACGTCAAAAGGGCCGCCTAAGAGGAATTGCATCTGCAAAATTATTGCCGCAGCTATCATTTTCGTGGTAAAAAGACAATGAATTACAGTTCTCCCTGTTGTGATAATGTAAACAGTCGGAAAGCTAGGGCCAAGTATTGACCGAGTTGCTTTGTTGGAACAAGTAGTGTCGCGCGCATTAACAACACTTGATTACTTTTTGTGGCAGTGGCAGCATCTTGGTACTACGCGATTACGGTTCGCTAAATTTTGTTTGTGGCTTCGTTCTAGTGGACCAAAGAAGTACTCCGTCTTTTTACGCTTTGACTTGTAATGAATTACCATCACTAATTAAATAACATTTATTACGAGTAATGTTATGAATAAATATAGGATGTAAATTTATAGTAGTTAGTTGAGCGATTTCTTATTTTTCTTTCCGTCGGCCGCGGGCATCTATGTTCGCGGCGGATTAAAGGTCAGCTGGCGTAATTCAGATATCCACTGGTCTATGCAATATTTGCGTGTCTTGTTCCACAAGGAAATTATATATGTGTGACTTTTCTATTTATGAGTTACTATTGTTGTTACGCTCACGTCCGCGACGTCTAAGTTTGCGTGCATAAACATCGTAGAGAATTAAGCTACTTATTAAACTGTCGGCGAGTTATGCCAAGTTTCAGAGGAAAGAGTATTCTACAGCTCAGATCCAGTGCATCCTAGTTACATCTTGCTGGAAATAACAGCCGGTGTCACGTTATAGCCTGAACATGCAAATCGACGCTAAAATCATAAGGTGAGTGGATTTCTGTTTTTTTTTTTTTTTTTTGCGCAATTACTGGCCGAATCGCTGCTGTCGAATTTCGGGTGCCTGTGGTCGGCGGGAGTGAGGAGAGAAATCGCTCCCCAATTAATTACCCACGATTACGTTCCCTGCGGGAAGACACTATTTATACGTGGCTTTCCCAAATAGATTATCCACCATCTAGTAGTATTGATAGAATAAATTATAACTTATCTACATACTGTACGTTGTTAATTTTATTCAGAAGCGGCGTAAGGCGTGGGCGACATGGGCGACCGCCTACGGCCTCGCGGTCCGAGGGGCCTCGCGCTTGGAAGCTTTATGCAGCTTTATTTAACCCGTAAAATAGATTAGGACCATCAAAAGCTGTGACCGTGACTAAATGATTTACTTACATAAAGCGATAAATTCCGCCGGCCAGAAAGCATTCGGCAATGCTGATAGTCTAGCAACTTTTGCTGGCTTTACAGTGACTGGGAATCCCTGGGCACCGGAATTTTTTTCGAATTCATTTCGTCTCTCGCAGAATCACTGAAGTGAAGGTCTTATTATTTAAATTTGTTGATGAATGCATTGAACGCTTAAAAAATTTCACGGAATACTCGGACACTCTTAGTGATCGTGATTCGGCATTGAACGAAATTCTCAGCTCGGAATTAATCACATCATTAAACTTATGGTATGAGATACTATAGCGTGTTAATCCTAAACAAATTAAGGCAATCTGTACAAGTTCATTTAAGCATTGCTCTTGAGCATTTGTATCGCTGGATCAAAGAGTATCGACAAACCGGGTTCAGAGCGCTTGTATGACGCTCGTCAGTTTATTGAAAATTGGCAAAATTTAAAAATAAAATGGTAGGCGAAAAGAAAAGGACTTTCAACTATGAAAGCAGAGATAAATCAGTACAGTCTACCTGTACGAAACAGATTTTTGTAACACCATTATTGGTTCTATATTAGGCAATATGGATACAACACTTGTGTCTTTAAACCAACACTTTAAAAATTTCTGTTTTCTCTATGATCTAAGCAAGTTAAAAAACATTCAAAAAGAGCATTTATTAAAAGGATCTCAGTCCTGCCAGTGGGTGATAGCAATAGTTTCCATCCTTAAAAATTATATAATTTTTTTTTTTTTTTCGAACCGCCGTCATCCCGAGTGCGAGGAATTATAGGAAGAATTACAAACATTAATTCGAAACTTACCTGACTTCATTAAAGAATTTAAACAGCTGCTTCATTACATAACAGAAACTAACTTCAAAGAAATTTACACCAATATTTATTTATCATTCAAATTTTGTTAACAATACCTGTAAGTACATTCTCCGCTAAAAGAAGCTATGAAAAAAACCCAGATAAAAATCATTTACTAAGTACAATAGGACAGCAAAGATTTTTCACATTGACATTTTTATCAGCTGAATAGATATAGAATCTAAGTAAGATTTGGATATAACAATCTAGGAATTCAGTAAGAGCAGGAAATTTCCGTTTCTTGAATTCATTACTGTTAGCTTTTAATTAATAATGTTAGTTACATTGAAAAATATTGCACTTTGAAAAATAAAAATTTGACAGGTTTTTTTTAAAAAAAAAAAAAAAAAAAAAAAAAAAAAAAAAAAAAAAAAAAAACATATTTCTTTATAAATTCTGCCCGCCAGAGGACCTCGATAAACTTCTCTTGCCCCGCCAGTGATTTTAATTCACTAACATTGAAATGAAATAGGTCAAGCCAGCACTATTCACGTGTGGAGTCAATCGTGACAAAAAAAATTGACTGCGATAACTGCAGCGCCAGGCAATATTAAATGATTATGTTTAATAGAGAAATAAAGAAAATGAGGAATCGTTGGAATTAAATGAAATATTAACCCTAAAGCTGGATTGATGGACCCAAAACTTCATTTCTTACAAGCCTGTTGTTAATGTCATAATCCGTTTATTTTCCACAAAACAAAGAAAAATGAATTTTCAATTAATACGTTAATTGCTGGAAATATATGCAATTAGTATAATAGTCGTTAAATTGGGAACTAGTCCTATAAATTTGTGGACAGAAAAAGTTACACATGACAAATATTTATCGTCTTTAGAACTTTGCATTGAAATATGGAAAGTACTCTCTGGCATGAGACTTTTGTAAACTTTGCATATGCCAATTTAGACAACCACTAATTCTAAGATGGCCGCACAACGCGTAATAGTTTCAAAAGTTAATGCTTCACACAACTAGCCCAAAATAAACAAAACTGATTATGCTCAGAGCAATGAGTTCTTTAAATACAGGTTAAGAACATATTTTGCATTTTTATTTCTCGCAAACTATAAAACATACAAATACGTACAACACGTCATTGGATAGAGAGAGGAAGGTTCAAAGTTTGTAAACCCAGCCCATTAGTTCTATTCGCTGCCGCCAAAGGCGCTGTTGTTTGTTTACGTGGGAATCGCGACGCCACAGAAGAAATCGTTGTGTGCTACAGTAGAAAAAAATGTCTGGTTCTTATTTTCCGTCTTCATCTACGCTGAATGTGGGGAAGCGCCGATCCCACACAACATGTCTTTACAATTTATCACCGAGCATTACTGCCATGTCGGTAATCTCCGTCAACTGACAGTCCATGAAGAATGTGTACATTCGCTACAGCGTCTTATAGAGTTTTAATTGTGGCCACCCGCATTGTGAACGAGTGTTAATTAAATCCTGTATTTTTCCCTGACAGCTTTCAAGGCTGCTCACCACATCTCCTCTACGGTTTTGCCAGGTAGTTGGCTCCATGAATTTCCCTTTTCACCACATAGCAGGGATCTCCCAAGATCCGTTCCTCGACGAGTGAGAAATATTCCCACACGCTCACTGCAAACATATTCCTCGTCCGGGCATCCAGATTTGGGTTTTACATGGTTTCCCCAAATCACTCCAGGTGAATGCCGGGATGCTTCCTTCAAAAGGCCATGTCCGAATTCCTTCCCATTCCTTGCCCCCCATCCTTTCCCGTCTCTAAAGACCTAGTTGTTATAGGAGACGTTAAGCAGTTAAAAAAAAATGCAAACATATCCAGGTAATTGTGTCATACTGCACATTTAATTGCACTGCCAAGTTACAATATTTACAGTCGAAATGGTTAGTCATTTTCATTAATCAACACACCAGAGCAATGGAAGTAAACTGCACAGTTAAAAGTCCATAAATCATCTTGTGAATACTACAGTGCCTCTCCCATTACACAATGCAAGCAGATTTTTTTTTCGAGTGGGTATGGGACTGCATTTTATTAATTTTTTTAGAAGAATTTGATGAATTAAGGGCTTCGTGAATATAGTTTTTAGCCTTTGTATTGGAGAAATGTTTTACAACTTTCTCTATTCGGACTCAGTGGGGTGCAGGATGCCGTTATTATTTTGTCTGTGGTTGATGAGACTCGGCTGAGGTGCGATGCCGTCGTGTTAATCGTCTCACTGTTATTCTCCACGGAGCGGATGGTCGCTGTTTTCAGAATGGGGTCGCGGCCGCCACCATAGGCGTCGCCGCCAAATTGAAAACTCCCCCCCCCCCCCTACCTCCCCCGCACTCCATCCTGAGCCCCGTCGCAGGCTGTTTCGCAGCGAGCCCATTAATGAGTGGGCCGCCCTAAGCCTTCCCTCCTAAGTGGCAATTACGGAGAATTCGTCGGCTGGCGCGGTACGCGAGCGCAACTGGCGCAGGTCCAATCAACTACGCACCGCCGACCTATTTCGACACTCGAATGTTCTCGAACTCCGCGTATGCCGCCCCGTTATTCTGAGAATAATATTGATTGAACACAGGAGAACTGTCACTGGAAAATGTGGTGAAAGCAATACTCGTATTTGTGTTAGCTGATCTCTGATTAAGTTTAGGTGCTTTGTTCTGACTGCTGTGAATCTGTCAATAACAAATCTTTTCCAACAAACTCTAGTAGAATTTAAGTGATAAACATGAAGACTGGCGAGTATAACTCGTAAGTTTCTAAGGATTTTGTGCAATTATCGAGTAAATTTGATCTCATTATTTAATTTAATAATTTATTCGATAAATTTAGAGCAGATCCTTGTGCTGAAGGAAGGTCTTTCGAACATTCATTCTCTCTCTCGTTAATTATATCGACAAATGCACGGATTACTATAAAACACATAACATCAATGCCAAACATACAAGACGATGCTAATGTTAAAGGAGAATTTTTTTCTGCTTCTGGCTTAACGTCTTGTCGACGTCGATATCAGTATCTACGGGAAAGGAAAGAGGGCAAGAAACTAGAAGGAATACAGCCATGGCCTCTTTGATAGAATTTTATCGGCATTTGCCTGGAGTGATATGGAGAAACCATGGAAAACCCAAATCTCAATGGTTCGTACGGGAAACGGGAATTGGAACCAGCGTCCTCCCTAATGGGGAACCAGTGAGTCAACTACTCACCAACATCGCTTTGTATGGAGCATCTGAATCGTGGTACTTTACCTACACATCTGTTTTCCAATTTAACGATTGTTTCTCCTTTTTTAATCTATGCACCTACTTTTGCCCTATGAGAATTTTAATTATAAATTATTTCAGTGTTTCTGCTAATTTTTAATCATTTTTCTTAGAACTTGATTCTAATCCCTCACTCCTTTACTTATAATAGAAAATTTTCCACTTTCTGCTGCCTGAAATGAAGTACTAGCTTGTGGTCATCGTCATCTCTTGTCTTCCATGTAGTTTCAATATACAATATACGTATTACGCACTCCAGCCACTTTCTTCACCTGTCTCTTGAAAATCCAATCCAGTTCTTTTAATCATATCATTTTCTGATTGTGTTCTACACTCATTTACATATATAAATCTATCATATTTTCCAACTGCTGTATGTGTTACCCGAAATGTGTGTCCCGTGGTATACCATCACATTAAAGTAATATTCAACAAGGGTTCTGTAATTCAGTTCCGTCACTTCACTCGTAAATACTCAGTATACTCTCCAGTGAATAATTTCTTCCTACCATACTGCCCAGTGTGTACTGCCCGATTGTGGTTACTATCAAATGTTATTCAAGGTATTTATACCTAAGGTCATCAATAAGCAATTCATCCCCCAATTTATAAGCATAAAAGAACGTTTATCTTTTCATCTTTGTACCTAATTATCTGACTCTTCTTAGAACTAGTACGACATTCCGATAGACGGGCGCTAATGACCTCGCTGTCGACGCGCCCTAAAACAACAACAACAACTGATAGACGGAAAATTAAATCAGCAAACCAAAAACAAAAAACCATGCAACAAATGTTTTAACCCTTTCGTGACCAAATTATTTACAGAGGTTGTGGAATTCTTTTGAGCACTTTATTGAGTTAAGGAACCACACTTAAAATTATAGTTTAAATCTTGAATGTGAATAATTATTCTATAATTACAAAAAATTAGTGGGAACTATTGTTCCCACTGAACTCTGGACTAACTCAACTCGGGAATTTGAAAAAAATATTTATTTATTTTTAAGTGCAAAAAACATCAGAAATATTACATTTAAACATGTATTAATTTGTGTTGTTATTTGAGTTCACTATGGTGATGTACTAAGGAATATAGAAAAGCATGGTGCTATACACAAAGGTACACTAAAGCTGCTACACATTACTTTTGTTCTCTTTTCTTTGCCCTTTGTGCTACATTAACAGCATTTTCTGTTTGACATGTTTACAATATTCGCTAGCTTCTATTGTCAAATCCAAACCATTATCATCACATTGCACAATAATGTTACCACTAACATAATTCGAAATTTGTGAAGTATTCGCTGAATCTGAGTCAGTATTGAAATCTGAATCTTCTGCATCTTCTGGTAAGGAGTGCAAAATTCTCAGAATTTCTTCTGGCCTGAGCCCAGGCATTCCAAACAATGGGAAACGCACAATAAACAAAATGCCGATTTTACAGCTACACAGTTTGCACATCCCAAACGGTTCAGTGGGATAAATAGTTCCCACTAACTTTCCTTGTTACACAGTTTGCACATCCCAAACAGTTCAGTGGGATAAATAGTTCCCACTAACTTTCCTTGAAATTTTTCTGTGGTTTTCGGTGAAATTTGCTAAATACAGTCATTTACTGTCTCCTTAGTAAATATGAAAGTGAATAAATATAAAACAAGTCACTTTACACACAACAAAAAATCGCAGAATACAAATATAGCTGTTGTGGTCAAATTATTTGGTCCCTTACACTCAGAACCCACTCCACTGCATTTATTGACTAAGAATGTAGACATACAACAGCTTCTGTGAGCCAGTTGATAAACTACACGTAGTTACCACACTATAACAGAGATGGGAGCACAAGTTAGACGTAGGAACAATGATTACCAGTGAACTTAAGCTGAAAACAAAGAAGTGGGAACTATAGTTCCCACTGGTCACGAAAGGGTTAATACTGTAGTAAAGTCTTAAAAGACCTGTGTGTCTATGGCACATACCGCTTAGGTCAGGTCGCGGTCGGACGACCACTACTGAAACTGAGGCATGGAGCAGACTGTTAAACATGTTGAGAATTGCCCCAGCACGTGTTTATTGGATGGTCTGCATTTCTTTACGCTGCTGCATGTGATATATTCGAATGGATAGAGTTCCTCGGCACCAATGTATAATTTTGTTTTTATTGTATACGACCGACAAATAATTGCATATTTTCCTATTAAATTTATTGGATACTTTTGGACTTTACGCACCTAAATGTGAATAGAATAAGCTTTGTGAGTACAGAGCACTGAAATAAGTTGTGGTATTATTGCTGTTGTGGAGTTTTTAATGATGCAGCTGGCGTAAAATCAAATCACTTTGCAATGTTTGTCGTTTTTAAATAACAAGTTTTCTTGTTACCATCGATTACTTCATTGGGGGGTTATTCTTCTTATTTTAATGTAATGGGAATACCCGCGAAGGACAACTGAAAAATAGTAATCGGACTTTGTAAAATCAGGTATTAACGTTGTGTACCACTGTTTAACTTAGTTGCGTAGGGAGCATGACTGGGAATAGAAAGGTCTACACTTCGAATCCTGGCGCAACCGGAATTTTAACGTCACGCAGAACGGAATCTTTATTTGTGGCAAAACTTCAATTGTTTACTGTGAAAATGTTAAGATGCTATGTGGTTCTAATTACACGCTAAAATGTAAGTTCACTTTATCTCTGCGTCTTTGAGATAACATGAAATAATTGTTATTATTACTAAACAAAACAGTTATCTTTCACCATTCCATAATAAAACTTCTTTATTCAATTTCAATCAGTCACTGACAAATTAGAATATTTTTGCATGTAATTCTTTATTGACACATTGATCCCGAGCGGTAATGATCTGGTATGGCATTCTAGAGTATTAGGTTCGAATCTCTCTCAGGCCATACAGATTTCGGTTTTCATGGTTTACCGAAATCACTCCAGGTGAATTCACAAAATGACGGAATTCCTTCCCGTTCCTTGACCACTGTCCTTCCCTCGCCTCTAATGATGTCGTCGTTGGCGAGGTATAAAACCGTAAGTAAAAGGTTAACGTTACTTTTCATACGAATCTATTTACCTTTATAATATTATAAAATTTGCAATATAGAAAATGTGTGTGTATTTTCACAGCTTTTACCAATCTATTTTCTTTCAGCCTTTTCTTCTACGAGTCAAATCTTGAAATGTTGCCTGAAGCAACTGTAGTGCCTTATTCCTGGTCAGCAGCACCAATATTATTTTTTGTTTCTAAAAAGTGAGCCAGAATTTTTTTCCCGATCCTTGCCCCCTCCCCCCCCCCCAGTTCTTATCAGCCTCTAATGAACTTGACGTCGACCAGGCGTAAAGCCATAAACAAAAAAAAATCATGTAATCGTAGGATTCCGCAGCCAGAGTCATTTATCTCTTGGTTGTCCGGATGACGCCGCGTCATGATGTGTGTATCCGATGTTTCGACCGTCATATTGCGTTCTTTTTTCTTTAGTTCTGCCAAAGAAGAAGACCGCAATATGACGGTCGAAACGTTGGTTGCATGCACCACGACGTAGTGTCATCCGGACAGCCAAATATATATATATATATATATATATATATATATATATATATATATATATATATATAAAGTTCCTTAGTTCTTGCGGAATAACTCTTCCCATTATAAAGTACTACAGATACTTTACAATGTGTTTAGCATAGTGACTTCAGAGGCGAAAATAGAATCAATGTCATATTTTTTGAATCCAAAGTAACGCCCGATTCTCTAAATAAACAAATTGACTTAACTAGGTTCAAAATTCGATAATAGTGGCATCACAAACCAAACAATAATGTCATGGGGGGATTATTCTATTCACAATCATTATGGTGTGTAACAAATTATAATCTAACATAACGTCATCAACAGTGATGAAGGTCATGTTATACTACATCCATGGAAATTTCAATAGAACTGAGAAAAATCAGTAATCAAATTTCCGATCTATTTTGTTAACTAGAAAGTATTACCCGACAGCCGACTGATACAAAGTTAGGAAGTAATTGGTGAAACAAAAGGATTGATGTAATGCAGTTTGAACACACTTTACTTGTTTGTACTTGCCGAGGTTCTAATTTGTTTTCTTTGCTTCGGTGAATAGATATCATTTCAAACTATCAAGCACGCATGTTTCTACACGAAGATCGAGATTTTCAAACAGCAAAAATAATTTAAATATTTTTTCTTTTAATTTATCTCTATAAAAATAGACGTATATATATATTTGCCTGTTCTTTATCCGACTAAGGATAAATTACAATTTAATTAAAACTTTCACTAATATTTTTGCTTGACCAAAGTGTATGAATTACGGTTTATTTGCTGTTTAGGTATTTTACTGACCACTTTAGTTAATGATTTTGATTCATATTCGCTGTATGTGAGTTATTAGGTTATTTTGAGTAGACATCAGACCAAATACGTTACCAAATCAACTATTCTGGCAATTAATTTCTTCAGAGGTCCTCAACTATTTAATAATATGGAATGTGTATTCAGTTCTCTGGCCGTTACAGATACTATGACCAATGATTACATCTGAATAAAAAACAAAGTGTTGCTTTCGAAGCAAACAGGAAGTTTTTTTAATTCTGCATCATGAACTTTAAGGGTCAAATACAAGTCAAGTTCGTATTTAAGCAATTATACGATTGTGCTATCGTCCCTGTTCGTTTTTAATACCTACTTCTATTAACGCTTCTGAGTTCTTCAAGCTCAAGAGATTTTATTCACCCTGAAACTCAGGTCAAGTTTATATTTGGTCAAATCACGTCAACCTGTCATAATCTTTCATCCTAAAAACTGGAAGGAATTTAGACCCTTGACGATACGAGAAAAACTATAACGGGCTTACACTAGTAAGTTAATAAGTTTCTTTGTTAAAATGTCAGAATATGCTTTGCATACAATATAAAATAGTTATAAGCGGTTTATAAATGTTTGTAGTAATTATTAATTGTTTTTGGTATTGAATAATTAGTTAAAAAATATTACTAGGTGCGGCAGCAAGTGGTAATTTTATTGTGGATCAATTTCAGCCATTTTCAATGGTGTATTGTGTTTGAAATATACATATCAGCTGTATTATTATTTGAAATTCATACCCTTCCATTCGCAAATCTTTTTAAAAGTTGGCTAATAGTGGAAGATTGTTTTCACTGGATTCCTCTCATTGTTAATTTTGTGCAATCGTAAGTTCATCACAAGAGCCGGTCAGCTTTGTAGTCTTCGTGAAGTTTCGCTGTAGATAGATATAAGAGATCTGTGAAAGTGTTTAACGGAGCCGCCCGAATACTGTTTAGAGGGAAGTCGCACAGTCGTTGTCTTCACAGTGGTTTTTGTACGTGTCTTGGTCAATTCTGAAAGATGTCTACTGTAATATTTAATCGTAATTTTGTAAAAATAAATTAAATGATGATTTTTAGTTTCATCATTTATGATACTACCTTACGAATAAAAGAACCAAGTTGTCGAAAATAGTCACCTGTAATGGTGCAATTTGTGCCATTTACATATCACACTGAGGCATCAGCCACATTATATAAGATTTATTCCTATGCCAGTGCTAAATAGCAGCAAAAAATATTTTATGTAATGATTAACATGTAAATTAAGTGCTGTAATAGTTTACTTGCTCATTTCAACGTATTACCTTTCAGATTCCATTCTTCAGTTTGTGCCATTTTAATCTACATGGTTTTTAATTTTCCGCCAAATTGTAGATACGCATTGGATACTTAGCATTAGATACAATAGATGTTACAAAATCAAAGGTTTAAGAATAGTCGGCGGAACGGAAGTTACGATTCGTTAATGATTTTTTTTTTGCTTATGGCTTTACACATCGACGTCGTCGAGGTCATGAGGTGGAATGGGACTGGAGACAAGGAACGGGAAGGAATTCGGCAATGGCCTTTTGATGGAAGCATCCCGGCATTCGCCTGGAGTGTATTGTCGTTAATAACTGCTGATTGTAATCTGTTTTAAACAAAGTTACGCGTCACTAATTTTCATTGTAACCATAATACAAGTTTTTCCAAGCAGTACGTAAATAGAATCTGTAATTTGCTTAGTAAGTGTAAGTACTTACGCTGGTTGGCGAAGTCGTTTCCCATCACTTTCATATATTATTCGTTATAAAATAGGAGCTTCTAATTACAAAGGTTTAGCAGCAAGAGCATACTCTTAAATGAATAATAAATTTTGGTAGGCCTTAATCGTATGGCCTTAATTAACGCAGTTAATGTTGCTACGCATATTCTGCTGTCTAAACAAATCCGATAACCCTTCTGGTAAAGGAGACCTGTAGCTTTACGTGGAATGTGGGCTGTGGAGCAACATACCGCTCTCATCACAAAGCAAAGCGTACCAGAGATTAATATCAGGTTAACCAAACCGAAAACATTGAGGCCTTCCATCTATGAATCGAGCCCACGTAAAGTTAAGGATTCTGAGTTAGTAAAAACATTTTTCCGTTGTAGCCAAGCGTAAATTCATGTCCCTTTTTTCTTAATTTGCAGCAAATGCTATATATTTCCCTAGAGTTATTTAAATAGGAAGTAATGAAATATCTGAAAAACCTCGTCTAAATGTCATTTTTCTTTATTTACAATTCACATCTTACTTTCGTAGTATTTTACCACTTCCTTCTGTAAAAGTACCCTGAAGTGAAGACGTTACTTTCTATTTTCAGAGAATTGTCAGATTTTGTGTAATCTGATTGTGTGGAGCACCTTGGTATGAATATATTTCTTGATATGATTGATAGAAGATACTGAAGAAGTTCATAACATTTATATCAGATCTCATTCTCGGAATAAAAATCAAAAATGAAGTATTTTCGATTTATTTATTGCTGAAAAAAAAAAAAAAAATTCTGAGAGAAGTAGACTACTGTTTCAACTGTTCAACCTTGGCCGTGGCAGTTGTGCATGTCATAATTTTTTTCTGAAATACAGACATAATATGTATGATTTATTTTAAGAATTGTTAAACGCATTTGTGTTTTTGCAAGATTGTAAAAGAAATACAGCTAAGTTATTTATACAGCTAGGTATTTTACTGTCTAGTATCTTAAAACCTGGAGTGAATAGTGGAAAGTTACCGGATATTTTTATATGATATATCAACGATCCGTAAAATCGAGAGAAATTATTCTGTTTCATAGCGTTACATAAATACGCACTGTGTAATGTAGACGTCGCTCAGAATAATTTTTTCTAATTAAACGATACTATTTCTAGAAGAATTGTTCTGTGAGATTATAATGAAAACGAACGAAGAAATATATATACACATCCTCGCTTTAGTTATACCATTCGCCCAAAAGAAACATGCTAAAATGAGAAATCCTAATACGCGATATGAACGATTGGCTCCAGCTTTATTATTTTTCAGGACTGGAAAATCTTGTAATATATTCAATATTCTACAGTAACTTCTTCAACATTTCTTTACATCATCATACCAGAAATAACCGAACAAATATATACAATGCCATTTATATTTTACTATTGTAAATTATCTATTCCCTTGAGATTTTGTTTCTAGAAGATTTAAATTAATTTTTCACAATATGACTCTTAACCACTGTAATGAAGCTCAACAGTCTCAACACTCCTTCAGCCAGAATAGTGATTCCTGGTAGTTGGCTTTCTAGGGTAGCAGCGCAATGCCTGTCAGATCTCATCCCTGCTCTTCCCGAAATTCACTTTGTCCCACGCCGCAAAGTTGTTCGTCCTCGGTTAATTCTGTTAACAGCCAATGTTGGTCAGTTTGGTCACTGGGCGGCAGCAGAAGAACTTTCAGCATGTGCCGGCGGTAACAGCTTCCTTTGTAGGCGGGTCCTACGGTTAGCTGCAAGAATCCGGCGACCCAGCCCCCCATGAATAAGTCATCAAGGGCCAGACTCCTCTCTGCGCCTTGCATGCATGTCCAGAGCTCATCTAAATTCCAGTTTCTACAGTCTGAGAAACTCTCCGCGCTTAGCCAGTCGAGTACTTCGCCGTTTCGCTAAGCTAGGGTTTTGTTGAGTCGTTCGTAGCCGAGGTTTACTATCCGAAGTGCAGCCAGCTTTGCAGAGACAAACTTTTCTCGTGAGAGACACTCACAGGAACTATTTACTTTTCAAGGATCCAGAATGTTGTCATTAATCCTGGCTATTTTAAAATTCGAATGAGAGAAGCTGTAATAATTTTTGTTACACAAAAAACTACGCAAAAACAAACCCATAACAAATGCAAAATATCTACATACCATTGAAAATAATAAACTGATACAAGTGAAGGTTGGTATGCGGCACAGATTAATTATAATAATTTTAAAGCTTCATGTGTTATTTCCAGCACTGTAAAATGTTCAACACAATCATAATTATACTGAAGTGTGGTAATTGTTAATGGTGTCTCCAATAATAAATTTTTATTTAACTTCAAGCAATTAATAACTGTTATAGTCGTCCTTATACACTTTAATCAAATCAAAATTAGAACAAGATTGATTAAACCCACTTTACCCAGAATTTAACACATTTGATAGCTGTTGAAATAACATAGGCCTGATGTGTAACATAATCCATCCCCGTTTCAAGATAAGATGGGTGAGGGGGTGGGCGATTGTTTACTTCCTGCTGCAGTAATCTGGGAAGCTTATTTTTTTTTTTTTTTTTTTTTTTTTTTTTTTTTTTTTTTTTTTTTTAATGGCTTTCGGCGACTAAGCCATTCAGCCAGCTCAATGTGTTTTTTATGATATCTCTTCATGTGAATTTTTTAGTTTCTCCAGTGCGTTTATGCTTCCTATGTATAGACACCACAGGACGGACAGGACATTCACACAGACAAACAACACTTAAACATCCATGCCCGCGGCCGGATTCGAACCGGCAACCTTCGGCACGTGGAGCTAGTGCTCTAGCCCTTACGCTACCGAGGCCGACAATCTGGGAAGTTATGTTCGCTAGATTAGCACAAATGAACTGAAAGTGAACTCTGATATTGTTTCCGGGAGTTGAAAACGGAATGACAGCTGTCGTTTATGGACAATGATTATCTGTGTAAACATTTTGTGTATACTCCACTTTCTGGTCACAGTCCTTGTAAAATTTGAGTTACTGGCACTGTTCCTCAGGAATAGAGTCCATCTGATCCTTCGTGACAGAAGTTTTGTGTAACATAAAATCATTATAAGTGTCGGGATGAATTAGAAAATGTGGAACATAACATGTTCTCAGCCAGCAACGGAAATAACAATTTCTACTGCTTCAGTTCTTGGTAAAAAGTGGGTTTATACGTAAAGCAGACAAAACAGGTATGATGTTTCTGAACTCAATGTGAATCTTATATCGTACACAATATGCAATATCAAGAATACTACTATTTGCTCATATTTTCTGCTACTTCTTCGAAAGAAAGCCAAAATAGTCAGAACCATCATTATATGTGTATAACGGAATGTTCATAGAGATACATGCAACACAAACCTAGTTTTTTAATGTAAAAACAATACCTTGATAATCCATATACGATATTTTAACGTTAATGGAAAGTTGCTTTCCCACTTATCTAACTAATAATGGCTGACTGTTACAATTGTTCAGAACTAAAAGTAAATCTGCCTATACCAGAAGTAGAGAAAAACAGCAGGCAGTTACTCAAAACGCTTAGCGAGGCTAAGGCAACACAGGTTTTCTTCCACCACACTATCAGTAAAATGTTATAATATTTTGATTATGACGTAATAAACTCAGTTTTAGAAAAACAAATGTGCAGCTTTCAGTGTCAGTTGAGTTAAATGTTCTTTTGTGTTGGTACATACAACAGTGCAGGTTACCAGTATTACTCGGTGCAGAAGGGATCACAAACATTTCAAGAAACGTATTGCTTCAATGGTGCCACTTCTCATAGACCATATTATCACTCTAATCTCTGTCCTGATTAACGTTAACAATAGAAAACGTATATCAACTTCTCCAGTCATAGTAACGATGCTCTTAATGGAAGCTTATTTGTGGAACGCTGTAAAATATCAAGAAAATGAATTCAGTGTGTTGATGCGACCTTGCAGAATAGAACAGTAATATTTCACTGATCGTCTGTAGAGTCCATGTTTTAACAAAACAAGTTTTGGATGAACTATGGGGGAACTGACAAAATTTCTTACTCGAAAAATAACTTTTCAGAATTCACAGTTTAGTTCTTGCGTTGATTTTCCATGTCAGTATATCATCGGCAAGTGAAAATGAAATTAAGCGATGAAGTTTTAAATCATTTTTATACTTTCACAATATTTACTCCGTACTTACCATTAAATTGAGTAAAAAATGTACAGAATTTTCCATGTAATTATTTATACTTTTTGTAATACGAAAGAGCGAGAGGAATTGTATGTCATTAGTTTTTTTCCCACAAACGTATTGCTGTTGAGTGGCAATAACAGCCAGCAACGATAGGGAGGAGCCCAATTTTATGTGCTTCTCATAACGGGATTTTTTCTTCTGTCCATCCTGCGCTCAGCAGAAGTTTGTGGTGTTACCAATAAAGAGAGAACTTTTCTCCTACCAATCTGTTATATGGTACTGGGATTTAGCTTGCGTAGCTTTTGTGTCCTACTTGTATAATTTTCATTTTGTAGAGATTTAGTGCTATCAGCCACAACCGAATAAAGAGGCGGGCTTCTAAACGGTGTAGTATGTATGTGATGTTTGCTTCCCTGAGTGCGACAAAATCTAAGGCTGCCCCTATCTACGAAAATGTTTTAAATGATAATTTTTCATGTTTATATGATTTCTCATCTCATAATATGAAATCATTTATTTTAGTATATTAGTAACCTAAATTACCAATCCTTATCTTTGTATTCAGTGGCAATCACTCATCGAATTAAATGTATAATTATAATCGCTTGTTTTATCCATGGAATAGGTGAAGGCATCGTCACCCTCATCGTATGATACTTGTTCGATTTGTATGAGATAACGTAAGTCTTGCAGACGATCTTACGCTCCATAAAGCATGGATAGGAAATGCGAATATTGCAACTGTAGTTGAAAGAGCGTACTGACGTCACGACCGCTGTTCGAGACAAAGAGGTTGGCAAAGTTTCTGAAGTATTGGCAAACTTCCTCATAGTATCGACGTAACTACGCTACAACAAGACCGCTCAGCTCTTCTCTTAACTTCTAGGGGAAATGAATGGACTGAAACAGTCTTTACATCTCGGAGCTCAGGTCACTTCTAGCTGAACAGTGACTACAATTAAACAATATCCTTATTGTGCCTAGAGGAAATTGAGGGTATTTAAATTTTAAAACTTATACATCTCCTTAGGCTATTAAAACCTTTAATCATGTTTATAAATAAAAGATGACAACTTTTTATTTAAAAATTTGAGCACTTACAAGTTATTTAGGAAAAATAGCTTCGTTTTTGATTAAGACACTATGCTCATAAGAGCGTACAACATTGTTCGCTACTTGTTATATGAGCGTTTTAAATTTTTCTTTGATGCTTCATTTATTAATAAATGAAACTGTTACACATCGGAAGACTTAACACGATGCCCTGAAATTAGAAATCATTTATCACTTCTTATTTACGGAAAAAGTGAGGTTCCATTTTTGTTAACGTTTCTGTTTTATGTACCAACTTTTTTTTGTTTATGCCATTACTCCTCGTCGACGTCATTAGAGGCGGGAAAGAACAGTGTACAAGGAACGGGAAGGAATCTGGGGTCGAGTGATTTGGGTAAACCACGCAAAATCCAAATATGGATAACCGGACGGGGACTCGAATCCACGTCCTCCCGAATGCGAGGTCAGAGTGTTACTTCTCACCCACAACGCTCCGTATAGGTTAGAACCGATAAAACCATCATTGTTTAAGATCGCTTGTGAATTCTTTAAAATTCAGCGATTAGAATGGTCGAAGCCATAGGTGATTTTCCTTTTTCTATTTCTAGCACGACGTTTATATTTATGTTGAAGAACCAGAATGTTGATCGTATATGGATAATTTTTTGTGCTTTATGCCTCGTCAACTAAAATGTTATTAAGAGTGGGAGATAATTGAGACATGGAATGGGATCGAATTCGAAAATGGCCTTTTCAAGGAACCATCCCGGATATAGCCTGGATTATTTTCAGAAATCCACCGAGATAGGAATAGCTGGGGATTTGAATTTGCGCTTTCCCGAATGTTTAACGCTCACCCACCAGGTCAATTGATACATATAGAGTAAATCCCTGGTTACTTTTTTGATCCGTCAGGTATAATTTATTCCTATCAAATAATAAAAGAAAAATTTAAATGAAAATCACTAGCTTCTGCAAAAACTGCTATAAACACAGTCAGTTTGATATGCCAGTGTGCTGCTTCGATATTCTATAGATTTCCGACCTACTCCAGGCAAATGCTGGGATGTTTCCTTTTTTCCGAATTTCAAATTATATTATCCTGTTTTATGTATTCTTGTTTTCCTATTCTGAAGTGTCTCATGTTCTCTTTCTCATGAGCACTATCAATCTGATAGAAATCAATTTCTTCCTAGAAACAGTGTCGTTATAAAAACTTTTCAATGTATGCATCTCACTAAGAACATATATTTCCTAGGAGAGGTTCATACCTTAACCTTTGTAATGTAAAATTTGTGAATGTACTACGTCATAAGAGATTACTGAAGTGGCGCCGTCACTTTTATTACAGAAACAATCTATTATAAATCTGGTGTGGTTTTATAAACCGTCGGCATATTCCGGAAAACGTATTGCTTAATTATTATTCTGGTTATAGGTCTATATCATTCTCCTTTATCTTAAAAGTTGTCATGTTGAATATTAGTCCAAAATGAGCCAGAAAGAATAGAGGTTTCCAGGTTCACAGTTTTTTAAAGATGTTCACATTTAACATGTGTTATTCTAAAGTTTAGCAGCATGACTTTTACCTCTAAGTATGGGAAATTGTGTTTTATTAATTTAGTTTCGGTTATGGCTTTACGCCTCATCGACGTCGAAGTCACTAGAGGTGGAAAGGACTGGGGCGAGGAATTGGAAGGTATTCTGCCATTGCCTTTTTAAAGGAACCATCCCAACATTCGCCTGAAGTGATTTGGGAAAACCGTTTAAAACCTAAATCTAGATGACTGGGTGGGGATCAGAACTCGCGTCCTCCGGAATGCGATGCATTACCTCTCACCCATCCCGCTCTGTGTCATCGGTATGTAATTGTTTTTGACAGTATGTAGTATGTCAAGTTTCAGCATAAATCTGTCTGCGCAGTGACTATGGGATTGGTTATACACGTATGTTCAAATGTCCATTATATCTCCGCGAAATGTGTTTTAGTTTCTCCCTTCACAGTGAGAATTTTACAACAGAGATTTTTATAGCCATGTGCACATCATGATGCTTGATTCACCGATAATACGGAACCAGCTTAGTGTACGTTTGCTGTGAAACCGTGAATGCCACAATTATTTCGTGCCATCGTTAGTTAATTACGCAGACAGATGGCGCTGCATTTTCAGCCGAAAAGGACATCTGGCAGCTCTCCCACTATGTGAAGTGTTTCCCTTTCAATCTGTAACGTCCAATTTAATCGACGCTGCCATTAACCGCTGGGTCCAGTCCGCAGGGGGAGGAAACACGCGCCGGCGTGTGTGCAGTAGCGGCCATTCACGGCTGATTTATAAAACTGATTGGCGTATGGCGAGAGCCCTGGTGTGTGGTCGCTGGAAAGTTAATTAGCCAGACCTGACCGCCAGCGCTTCAGCGGAAAAACTAACCCGCCTAGCAGCGGAGCGGCAACCGCAAGGGGGGTTGTGTCCCGGGGGACACGTTTGTTTACCGGCAGGGGTCGACGGCCATGCGGGCAGGTGCATGGTAACACAATCACTCAGCAATAGAGAATGTTTCAAGTTTCCCTTAAACTTCTGTAACTTTACAACAATTTCCATGGGATTGCGGTACTGTTGTTGCTGGCCTTCGGTCTTTGTTGTATTTTATTATTGTCAGACTTCGTATTTCTTTATAGCTTTATTTTTGCGTCGCCAGGGATTCAATACCCGTTTTAACTAGTTTCGAACATGAATCTCGAAATTTTTTTACTTATTCTCTTATATTTGAATAATAACAAACTTTCATATCATTCCTTTTCATTTATTCAGTCTGCATTGAAAAGTCATGTATCCGAAGTATAAGGTACTTTGTTAGCAGTTACTGTCTGACTAGCATCGACCCATACGTACACTAACATTGTACCTCGCCCTCTCGTTTTTTGTTACTCTGTTGTTCCCATGACAACCAACTCTTCTCAGAATAATCTATATTTATTTTTCTTTGGGATACGTTGTGCTACAACTTCGTCTTCTATGGCTAACGAAATTACAGAATTCTTCTTCGGAATAACAATCAGATATTGCACTCAGTATCAAGACAGTAAAAGAAAAATTTCTATCTGGTATAAGCGTTCAGGGAGGAAAAAAAAATCAGTATGCTACGATTTGCTGATGACATTGTCTTGTTAGCAGAAAGGGATCAGGATATTGAGAAATTACTGAAAGGTATTAACAAAATACTGAAGGAAGATTTTGGACTAAATATAAGTTAAAGCAAGACTAAAGTGATTAAATGTAGCAGAAATGATACCATTACTAGTAGATTAAATTTAAAAATAGGATCGGATGCAATTGGAAAAGTAAGTGAATTATGTTATTTGGAAAGCAAAATTACAACCGATGGCCGAAGCAGAATGATGTTAAAAGCAGAATAGCACTTGTAAAAAGAGCCTTGATGAAAAAGAGAAATCTTTTAGTTTCACATATAGATCTAGGAATTAGAAAAAAACTTTTTAAAACTCTATGTGTGGAGCAGTGGAGCAGAGCACTTTACGGTAGGGAAACATGGACTTTAGGAATACCAGAAAGAAGGAAAATTGAAGCATTTTAAATGTGGTGCTACAGAATGCTGAAAATTAAGTGGACCGACAAAGTAAAAAATGAACGACTTTTGTAAATGATGGGTGAGGAAAGAATGTTGTGGAAGAAGCTTACAGAAAGAAGAGACAGGCTGGTGGGTCATATTTTAGATTAGAATATATGAAGCAGATAATTGAGGAAGTGGGTTGTAAGGGATATGTAGAGATAGGAAGGGATGGAGGATTGCATCAAGCCAGTCGAAAGACTGATGACAAAAAAAAATTGCACTCAAAATACCCTACTTTAATAATTTGATTAGATATATGTTAAGTTCAAAGACCATAAACGCTCATTGAGCGAAAAAACGATCACAACGCGTTGTGGTTTCTTTATGAGTATCTAACTCTTTGTGTTCACGAAGAATCGGTCAAGGGTGTATTTAATATGCCTGATTCGTATCACTCGACATGTTAAAAATCTCTTAAAAAAAAAAAAAAAAAAAAAAAAAAAAAAACAGAAATGTGAATCGGTATGTGTGGAGAATGGGACCCAGACCAAGCACAAATTTCGGGTTGTGGGCGTTTTGAGTTAGCCACAACGCATTCTGGCTGTTTTTTGTAGGTGCCACAACGCGTTTTAACCTTGCGACACTCGTCACACTTCAGGGCGCAAGCATCAAAATGATACAGTCGTTAGAAACTCACAATATTTTTTGTACTTTAATGATCTTTATATCCTCCTAGATATAAAAGCCCAATCATATCTTTGATTCCGACAGGATTGGTAAATTTGGCATCTCTTGGTCTCGTAAAATTTGTCTGGATTGAAGATATGTATTTATTAGTACACTCCACAATTTTATTGATAGTATCATTATCAATAAGACAGCTCCACGTATCTAATATACCAGAAATATTTTTCGCGATAAGATGGTGCCGGGAAGATGCATCAAAATGTCGCTTTCTTGTGTTCATTGGGTTTTCTTCCACTTCCATTCATTAGTCACTTTCCCTCTTTTTTCTCATGAGCAATGTAAAAATTTAGATCGTTACTGGCATTTTCTTCCTCACTAGATTCTCCACTTAACTTAGTTTCAGAATCTCCTTCCCTTTCATCTATTTGTCCGGACTCACCAGTGTCACTATCATCATCATCTGAAAATTCTGGGGCATCATGTCCTCTGTCGTCAAATAATAGAGTATACATGGCTTTCAAGTCGTCTGGATTGGTCAAATTGTAAATTTTCTTCTCCCCAGACATAGAAAACTGAAAAATAGAGAAAAACCAATGGTCACTTACACGGAAGGATGCAAGTATCAATTTGATGGATTTTACAAATGAATACTTGAAAAAAAATTATATACTCGAGAATATATTACTTACCAATAAAATAGTAAAGGGCTGGGTCGAAAAAACTCGTAATCTTGAACAAGCGAAACATCACAATAACTGGTACTCGTATTAGTTTGATACAAATAAGTTTTTTCAGAGAAAACAAAACACCGGCAGGAGTCGGGATCATCACTGGCAGGTTGAGGGTTGAAAGTCAAGAAGGTAGTCCACTCACCGATCACGTGCCTTCCAATTCACGGAAAACTGTTTCACATGTATCAAAATAATACTTGCGCCTGTCGCTTGGTTAAAGAAACCAAAATTCATCGTGGTCATTTTTTTTCGCTCACTGAGCATTTTCGGTCTATAAGCGTAACTTATATAAAATTTACAATATTTACTCGTATCAAAATTTCACGTAACTGGATAATCAGTCCCAGTTGCTCGCTTTGGTATAATTCAATAGCATTTTGAAATAATTCTTTAATCAGGTAAAACACGTTAATATAAAACCAGACGAAAGATACTCTTCAAAGTAATTACACTGAAAGTGATAACAGAAAATTGGAATAGCTCTAAAAAAACTGACAGCTGCTCGAAAACGGGAGAGAATTGTATTGAAACTTTATAAACTAACATCTAATTCCTGAAAATGCTTTCAAGCTACAGATTGAGAAACTGATTCAACCTGCACTCAGATGCTGAACAAACAAACATTAATTTCTTGAAACCACAAGGACGCCCATCAAATGTGTTTTTTATTGTTATTAATGTACTGGAAAAAAGTTGTTACTTTACAGTCTGATACATCATTGCTGCACACTTTGCTCTAGAAAAAATGAAACTTTCATAGAAATGACTTAACAAATGTTGATGCAATAAAGACAAAAATACCATAATCTCAGCAATACAGGATCTAAGGAATGAAGTGATAAGCAGTTTCTGACCATTCTGATAACTCATCTAGAAGTAATCACAAAAAGCAAATTATCATGCCATTTAAGTTCAAAACTGACTTTGAATCCGGAGATATAACGAATAAGAAACTGTAGGATGGGTTAACAATAAAGAAAAAGATGTCGCTGTCTATTTTTGCACGCCATGTTTCAATAGTATATAAATTTCACTCTGTTACCCAGGTAAGAAAAGTGTTTAAGAACTACCAGCTTTATTCTGTAATTGTATTATGAGTTCTTAAACAAAAAAAGGCGCAAACAAATGTAAATAAACCGATTTTCATTACGATACTTATTTCTGCTGATGCATTCTCTTAACATCTTCGTACATGTTGCTGTAGAGGCAAGGTTGAGTTGCAACGTAACTTTCACTTCTTCTTTCGAAGAACTTTCGCCACCGCGAACAAGTTTTCGGAACTGCTTCGAAGAGTTGGGCAGTGGTATCACACACCCATTGTGTGGTGGTTTAAGACTATTAGCAGAAGGCAGAATCATCCTTACGGAACGTAGACAATCACAAATCGAGCGATTATGATAAAACTCGGGATTCATATTAATCGGAAATGTTACGGTCAGAAATATTTATCGCCGACAAGCCAGGCTTCAAAAATTGAAACTTATTCGGAACACAAACACAATTTATACTTATCCTACACATATATGTGATCAGTGGATATTTCTTGCTTGGAATCCTGTAATCTGTGGCGAATTTCCCAGTTTGAAGATCAATTACGGTTGTCGTTATAAGGCTGTATCAACGAATAAATTCTGGTTTTTAGTATGTGTAAAATAAAGATATTGCAATAGCGATATTCTGTATTATGAATAACATTGTTATTGCTCTGTTGTCGAGTGATTTGATATTTACAAAGTCTTGAAATTTGGCTTATGATAGGATTTATTTTCTCATTATAACAAATTGGAGATCGTGTTATCAAAAATGTTTCCGTCACATACACCATCTGCCGCAGCTAAATTTGATATATAGTCCAGTAGTTAAACTATGTAATTCACAGTTTGTTATTTACAGTATGAAACAAAGCATCTATGAAAAATTATGTTACGTTTCAGTACATTATATCTGTAATAATTCATTCAACAAAAAGAGAAGCGGTAAAGCACACAGAAAGAAAGTAATTATAATCAGTACTATAATGTTCTCTGACATAGGATGCAATGGACCCGTAAGGTCTGAAAATTGCCAATTGACACTTTTGAAATTTTGATTTGGAATCAGTTTGCAGATCTAGATAGTTCAAATATATTGTTTATAGAAATTGTGAGTAGTTTGATATACTAAGTTGCTTACAGATGCAGAAACAATATCGTCAAGATAAAGCGATCACGTGTGTGAATGGAGAAAAAGTTATGAACAAAGTTATTTCCGGTTTCTTTATGCAAAATATTTGAAGTCCAGGATGAATCACTGTATAAAATCGTTAATTAAGCAGTTTATCATAAAATTTGTCATACTGTACTGAATCAGGAGTCATAAGATTTGCAGATTTCAGCAGCTGTATCTCTAGCTGATTTTAGCGACTGATTGAGTAGTTAGATGTGTTTGCCCACCGACCACAAATCATTAGTGGTGATCGCGTGGCTGCACTCACCACAGCATGGTTCACCTGTACGGCCTAACGAGATGCAGGTCATCCATAAACAACGGCAATGCATGTCGAAGCAGTTCAGGGTGTCTAATTGGGCTGCCAGTTGATAGGATAAAAAGTGTGCATTAAACAAGCTGGACTTCGTCAACTCAATTACAATATAATAAACAGTAATCAACCTAGAAATGATTCAACGTCAGCAATTACAGAAATATCTGAAATTACGAGCAAACTAAGACCCGTGATTCAGTACACTGAACATTTGAACCTAAACAGACTTTTTAGTGTTAAGAAAATCGACACGAAAGTGAAATTGAAGTAAGTGTTAATGACTGCAGCTATATCGCGAAACAAATACAGAATGCCACTAAGGCTATGTAAAACTTTTTCTCCTTCATCTTTTGTATTTGTACAATATTTAATGCTTCTTTTTTATTGCATTTTTCTCTTTTTTATTTTATTTTTTTAAATGCTTTACGTCTCTCAACAGCGAGGTCTTTAGAGACGGGAAAGGATGGGGGTCAAGGAATGGGAAGGAATTTGGCCATGGCCTTTTTAAGGAAGCATCCCAAACATTTGCCTGGAGTGATTTGGGAAACCATGGAAAACCCAAATCAGGATGCCCGGACGGGGATTCGAACCGCCGTCCTCCCGAATGCGAGGCCAGAACGCTATCCGTTACACCATCACGCTCGGTGCATCTTTCTATCTTTTTGTTCATATTGTTTTGTTTTTCCTGCGTCCTGCTTACATAATTTTCACACCTTTGCTCTTCCTATTTCTCGAGTGTAATATTTAAATGAACACACACAACAAAACAACACTTCGAGATGGAACATATTTCATAAATAAGGTAGTAGAATCATGCGAATCTATGACAAATAAGAAGCATAAAAAATCATTCAGATTCATATTGTGTCGAAAAGTTTTGAGATCGAATTTCATAATACAATATTGGCTGCAAAGAAACCAGAATCTCATAACTTTCTGAATCAAAGAGCAATCAGTTAAATATAATATGCGTCGAAAAGTTATGTTGAGTAACATATTAAGGAATCTGTATCAGAGGAAAATCATTCCGCTTATATAAAAGCAATGTTAGTGTAAAAGCAACAAACCGAGTGTGGTGGGTGAACGGTTAACGTTCTGTCCTCGTATTCTGGATGACGCGGGTTCGAATCCCCTTCCGGGCATCCATATTTGGGTTTTACATGGTTTCCCCAAATCACTCTAGGCGAATGCCGGTATGCTTCCTTCAAAAGACCATGGCCGAATTCCTTCCCGTTCCTTTCCCCAATCCCATCCCGCCTCTAATGACCTTGCCGTCGAGGAGGCGTAAAACCCAAGAAAAAAAAGAAAGCAATAATACCGTAACGATTGATATCAGAAGTAAGTAATAGCAGAAGCATCTTCTGTCTAGTTCATGAGAACTAAGACTGCGGTAAACTCGAATTTCATTTATTATTCGCACTAGGAACCTTTCATTGTGGCTCAGTGCGCTGTGACGCCACATACTCAATCGGGGAGGTACAAAGGGACCAGGCACGAGCCATCCCGATTGGGGTTTCCAGCAATCATCAAGGCCAGTGTTTCTCAAAATGGTGTACGCGAAATCCTAGAAGTTCACCAGTTGATGGTAGGGGGTTCGCGACAAGACTTACGTAAGGGCAGACAATCGTTAATATCGATCATTGTTGCCAGCAGTGGAGCCAAAAAAAAAAAAAAAAAAAAAAAAAAAAAACACTGATCTAGGCGAATTGGTAGGTCTCCAATCTCCATTTCATAAACTACACATTTCACAAAGAAAACTACCTTGTATTATATATAACACACGAAGTTAAATGTTTCGCAGACAGATGGCAACGCAAGACTTTTATCCAGTAGATTAGGTACTCCGAGCTTACCACAGCACAAGAGTTTCATATATGTTCCATTCGAACGTGTTTCTTCTCTCATTTTCGGTTACCCCTATAGACGAGTTATTAAGACAACAACAATTAGCAGCACCACGCTGTTTTCATTCATGAATTTTCATCGTGAATACCGTGGAATGTTTGCTGGGTAAGTGTATTTTGCAGCGCATGACAAACGAACTCGTCGGTGGCAGCAAAGTGTTTGCGCGTTGAGTGTTTGTGCTGCATATTGGTGCGGCGGTGGCTCCTCGCGGCGTAAGTTTCCGGCATCTCTATTGACAAGCTGACTCAGAATTCCCTCGTGTGACAGAATTGGTTATTACTTCGCCTTTTGTTACTACATTCTTCCCAATTTGTGTTATGCACTATGTTGCTTCGGAGTTTAACACAAGTGCTAATTATCTCTTTTTCGACATGCGCAAAATACTCTGTTTCGAGATTTTACAATTGATTTCCACCTTATAAAATTGTGAGTGACAGATTTTTTTAACTCTATTATTTCATCAGCACTCTAAAAACAACTCCAAGATACTTGTTTACCATATACAAAAGAAACAACGGTACAATGAATCAACCCTGCCAGATATTTTTACATGGCCAACTCACCAGAATTTTTTATTATTCGAAATAAAATATATAACTCTGTGAAAAACCATTCTGTTACACAAAGTAAAGTGAATACATGCTGTAAAGGGTTGAATTGGCTCAGAAGAAGATCTCATAATTTTTGTCACTACACGAGCACGAGACTTGGCCTATTTTTACAAAAACTGTTTTTATAAGATTTTGAATTTCACTAAATTCCAAAGTAAAAAAAAAGGAAAGAAGTAAAATTTAACCATTTAGTTAATCTCAGGAAGCTCACTTTACAGTAAAAATCTAAGGAACATAAAGTTATTATGGTAGAAAGCGATTTCACTTTAGGTGTAAGTATATGAAAATTTAAGAGTTTTAGGCGTTTCGTATAATATGTGGGTAAAATATTATGTCTGTACCAATTTTCAGCTTTCTAAAATTACGGGAATTACCTTAGAGTTTTGACTATCAACAGTCAGTCAGTCAATGACTGGGTGACAAAATCGCTGAAATTTGCATATTAATAACATCCGAACTAAGAACAGTAACGAAATAAAATTTAGCATGTTTGCTAAGATTGCTGTAAGCTATACATAACAGAAATTTGAGATATGTAACGTCAATACGATCTAAGAAATTGAGGTGCAATAATGACCTGGATCGCTTCGAGAAAAGGGTAGGCAGTGCCACCGTTGACGTGACTTTGTCGGTGCACATTGAGAAAACGTAATCATTTTTGTTACTCTCTGTAAGTGATAAATAATTATGTGTTATTGTTATCAAATACAGTTAGAGTAGAAATAAGATTAAAATTAGGATTGGTAAAAGAAAGGTAACATCTAACTGGATTACATTGCAGAAACATGACAGGAAATGAACGAAAGTAGGAATCTTTTCCAGATATGCGCTGACACCAAGAAAGTTGTTGAAGAAAGGCCTCCTGTGTTTATAATATAAGTTAAAACAGGTGGTTTAAGGAGGTGATGAACTGCGAGGAAAGATGAAAATAAGAACAAGTTGAAAGAATCTTGGAGAATGGTTTGAAAAGTACTGTCTATGACTGAAACTAATTTACCAACTGTCTACTGGAGAAAGAGGAGTTGTTGGAAATGAATAATCGAAAAGGCGGTGTTGTTTTAAATTTAAATTATATATAAAGGTGTTGATTCCCAAAAATGTTTTAAGAGTTATACGGTTCAGGAGCATTGCAACGTTATCTGTACTCCCTTAGATTATAATATCCGAAAAAACGTTAAGTACTGGAGCATTTAACAAAAAATAAATAATTAAAAAAAAATAATAATAATAAAAATTGGATAGCTATAATTTACTTCACGTAAATATGGAATAATGATCTTTCTGGTTTTTACAAGCGCAAATCTCTATGGCTCATTGTGATACAATTCGTACAGTGGTAAAAGCAGACATATATGCACAATAGGTTTCTGATGAGTTTGTAGAATAATGGTATTATCACGCCTATTCCAGCTAATAGTAAGTAACAGCGAACACAGTAAATGCGATAATAATAATCAGTAGGTTGCCATGGAATAGGTTTATTATTTCACTTTATTGTCATCAACTAGCCACATTATTTGGTAATAGGGTGTCATTGTTCTGAATTAAGTAAATGCATTAAAAATCATGCTCATAAGAATGACGTGTTCTGTTTTTTTTTTTAAGGATAATCAATTTACTGGTTATTGGAACCTCTTTAGAAACCGCCATTCGAAATGAGCAGAGGAACTAACACATGGAGGTCACCGCCACAGCATAGTTTTACGATAGTGTTAATAGAAGAACACTAAGAAAAGTTAAATTTCCTTAAATTTTAAGCATCTAATTTTTATATCACTAAAAAAATTAAGATTCAGTTCAGTTTATTATTAATTATTTTATTAAGAAACGAAAAATAACAAAATAAATGTTGAAAGCGTAATAAATAATTTACTATCGTCATTTCATGTAACATCTGATCTATAGCACTACAGACATGTTAAGCTATTTAAACTCTAAGCTTATCTCCTTAACGTGTAATTATTCTTTCTGATAAATGACAAGTTTAATCTTCTATTAAAGTTGCCTACTTTAAAATAAACTTACCATAGCTTGATATTGATGCTGTATTAATTGAACTTCGAACAAAATCATTTATATGCCATTGATCACATTATATTCTCGTAAAGATAGCTTTTGTGTCGGACTGTTCGTCTGGATGGTTGGCACTGTCGTACTTCTTAGCTTTTTTCACTTGTTATTTAACAGCTGCCAAAGTATCAAGTTTGTACTTTCGAGACTGAAGCTTAATAAAGTTTTAATTACAAAAGATAAATATTCACATAAATGTTTTCTGTATATCTCTGAATGTCAACAGTATTTCTGAAATAGAAAACGGGCATTGAACTTGATGTCCTTGTTCCGTGCTGTGTCACTCGGAGAAGTCACCTTGCCGCTAACGGCCCTGTTTGTGTCAAAGGAGCATAAAGCAGTGCGACGGAGAACTCTTTACACCGCTGTACATTGTGTCAGGCCCAGAATAAAAGCGACCGCCGAGCACAATGGGAGCGGATGAAGACACCCTCTACGAGAACTCAACATTGTCCTGAACGACTCCTCACCGTCAAGGCCTCTCGCTTCTGAGAGCCAGGTGACGTAACAGTGTCTACACGCGACAAGAACTGCGCAAAAGTTTTACACAAGGTGAAATAGTTCCTCATCGATATCGTCCACTATATAGAGTACAATTTCTTGACTGAGCCATCGTTACTATCTCATAAAGCTATCTTATAAAGCATAGCTGTACGGGCTAGACATAGTTCATAACCTGACCACTTATTTCGTCAACAGACAAAGGTGTATTTAAAGGCGCATCCACACCAGAGTAACAGAGCGGAACATCTTGTTACTAAACTGTTGCGGTCTGTTTCTAGAAACAGAAATAGATCGCAACTTTCAGAAACATTCCGTCCACACCAAAACACCTAATTTAGGAACAGTTTACTTGTTTTACTGTTTACGGTTGTTACCAATCTACACCAATAACGACAATCTTTGTTTTTCTGTGCGAAATAAAAAAGTTTTGTCACAATTATAATTCAGGTAGTATACGATGATGTGGTGTGGCAGTGATGATTTGTCGGCAGCTGCTGCAATTTATGATTATTTTGAGTCAAAAGAAGAAAGGAAATCGCAAATGCTGGATGAGACCAAGTCTTTTGGAGAGGAATCAACAAGGAGTTGAACGCCTAATGGAAAAAAAGGGAGATACACCTATTACTACAGAAATAATAAAACTTTCTTTAAACTTACTAGTATACAACTAAATCCTTTTTCTGAACAATGACACACTCTATTTCTAACCGCAATAAATTCCAAACATTTTTAAGCAAACCAATTACTCACAAAAGTTGCTGCAGCACCAGATTTTTTTAATTCCCTATCTTTTTTTCACTTACGTCTGCACCATTTGCTTTATTTAACATCCACGAATGTGTTTCTTTAGCCGATTTTTATAGTTTGAATCACACGGATTCCACAAACACTGAATTTATATATCATTCAATTAATTTTTTTAAATTTTCACTCTTCCGTATTTTTGTGGGTGTTCGACAACTGAGGTAACAGCAACACGGAACAAACTGTCCACACCAAACTAACAACAGTTTTAAACACGATAATGTTTACCAATGTTCCTTTGTTTCCTTTAATCTTTACCGCTACTTCTGGAAACAGTACACTTCAAGGAACTTTTGTTTCTGTTGACATAAACATTGAGGAATACTTTAAAACACTGGGTAACATGAGGGAACATTTTGCAGGAACAAGAAACATCAACATCATATTTCTCTATGTTCCTTTTGGTGTGGACGTAGCTTAACGTTAGATGTTGATAAACAATAAAAAATTGAAAATCAACACCTACAATAGAGACCGTTAAGCTATGTCCACACCAAAAGGAACACAGAGGAACATCATGTTGATGTTGCTTGTTCCTGCAACTTGTTCCCTCATGTTACCCAATGTTTCTCAGTATTTTTTCAATGTTTATGTCAACAGAAACAAAAGTTCCTTGAAGCTGACTGTTTCCAGAAGTAGCGGTAAAGATGAAAGGAAACAAAGGAACATTGGTAAACATTATCGTGTTTAAAATTGTTGTTAGTTTGGTGTAGACAGCTAGTTCCGTGTTGCTGTTACATCAGTTGTTGAAATCTCACAAAAATGTTCGAGTGGACGAGTGAAAATTTAATATATTTAATTGAATTATATAGAAATGCAGAGTGTTTGTGGAATCCATGTGATTCAAACTATAAAGATTGGCTTAAGAAACACGATTCGTGGGTGGTATTAAGAAAAGCAACTGGTGCAGGTTCGAAATAAGTACATCAAAGATGTATATGAATCTCCAGTAGTTAGAAATCTTAAAGTCAGCAGCAAATGTTCCTTTGGAGATATTACGGCTCTGTAGTTTGTATTTTGTTTTCGAATAAACTGTTCAGTTTTATAAAGTAGCCATTCTAAATCAGTGCTACTCATTCGAATAAAGTTTTTGATGTGTCCATCCTCAATATGTCCTGATAATGGATCGGTTTTTTTTTTTTTTGATTTCTCTCCAAAAGACTTGGTTTCATCCAGCATTTGCGATTTCTCTTTGACTCAAAATAATATAAATTGCAGCAGCTGCTGACAAAACATCACTGTCGCACCATATCATCGTATACTAAATGAATTATAATTGAGGCAAAGTTTTTAATTTCGCACAGAAAAATAAAGATTGTTGCTCTTGGTGTGGACGGGTAACAACCGTAAACAGTAACACAAGTAAACTGTTCCTAAATTAGGTTTTCTGTTGTGGACGGAATGTTTCTGAAAGTTGCGATCTGTTTCTGTTTCTAGAAACAGACCGCAACTGTTTAGCAACAAGAAGTTCCTCTTTGTTCCTCTGGTGTGGACGCGCCTTTAAACGCTAAAAATCGAATAAAATGTTACACTCTGATTTTAATACGACTTTCCAAAATTGATCACCTCCAAGTTGTAATAAAGAGACGTGAAGATTTACAAAAATGATTTTACATTGCAAGTAGACACGCAGGGTTACTGGGTTCGCCATTCGTTACGTTAATTCAAAAGCGTGATCACTATAGTTCACCCTCGCTAGTGAAAATTTTGTCTCGGCTGTATCTTAGATGAGTTTCACATTTCAGTAGAGGATGGAACTCACAACAATGTAAATTTCTCTACTCAAGGTGTCACGGAGTGATGAACATGTGTGAGTCATAGTGGAAACGGTGACTTATGCAAAACAACTGTGTCTGGCAAACTATGAAGTACTTTACCGTTTTAATTGCAGCAGCAGCCGTCACCAATATAACGACTTATCAAAAGTAGTCACCTGACACAACTCTATGCGAGCTCAACACTTGGTTCCCTCTGATATAAAGCAAAGACCGCTTGATTACAAACATTCAGAACTTGAAGTCTGATGCACTATCAGCTCAAGATTCCCGATCATGCGCCTTAATCGATGGAATAATAAGACCTCTCGTGTTAGAAGGAGCCTTCTCCTTTCTCTCTCTCTACATTGTCCTCTCTAACCAACAATAATAGAATTTCTTATTTCTCATGCGCACAAAATTTCAATAACAGCATATCACATGTTTCAGAATAAGATTTTTGGCAGGTAATACACACACCCTCTCATACTCATCACAAGGATTTGGAGTTGCTTAGCGGGGATTGGTAAATCTTGTTCGGGTCCTTTCGGTAGACGTTTGTGGACCTTCGCCATCGTTCCGTTTTCCTCGTACAAACTTTACCATCCCTATGTCCATAAGTTTGCGTTATTCCGCTGAGTCGACGGCTGTGATTATCCGGTCATTAATCCTCGTGAATTTTGAGCATAATAGCTGCAGGGAAAGTATTACCCGAGTGTTTACAGTTACTTGCTGGCTCCATTCAAAACTACTTTTTTGTGTGTGTGAGAGAGTGTGGGAGGGGGGGGGGGGGGGCACCCATTGACTGCAGTTACGCGTCCCTTGACCACCGTTTTATGACTCCAAGTTTCGACGCTCAGCTCTTGTGGACCTTTGCGCTTAATAGCAAAGCTTATTGCAAACCAATTACCAAGCTGTTTTATTGATTGCATGAGCTTTGTCTCATTACACTAAGTACTAAATCACTGAAAGTCTGCTATGAATGAAGTTTTGGGACAGTTATAAGTTTGCCTCAACACGTTTACTGCATTAAAATTGATGATTTTCTTTTACCGTGGACACTGGTGTTAGCGAAGAACAAAAGAGCCATTCTGATGAAGAACTTTCGATTTTTTCTTTTCCTTAAATAAGAGCAAAGACATGCGGGATCGGTCACATTGTTAGTGAAGAGAACAGTTTAAATTAAGAACTGTAGGGGTAGACAAAGATTAAAATATGTCACAGATAATTGAGGAAGTATTTTGTAAAGGATATGTTGAGACGAAGAGATTTACGCAAGATGGAAAGGGATGGAGGACTAAATCAAACTAGTCGAGATATTGATGACAAAAAAGGGTAAATATTGATCTGGTAACATATTGTAACCGAAAAACCTGACAACACAAACAGAATAAAGAAGAAGTTAAACGTTGTCCATGTCAAGATATCTCTTGCTGATATGATGGAGTTGTTGGAGGTTGAAACCCGCAATTCCCTTTCATTACCTAGTTTTGCAAGCGATATTGCGTGGTCAATGTAATACATCGGGATATCCCTGAAGCTGGATTTTACGGAGCTTGTTGACGTTTAAGTTGTTAGAGTATGGAGGAGATTATGTGAAAGCAAAAAAATATTTAAAAAAAACTTGTTCATGGCTTTGAAGGACATGGAGTATTTAGTGTCGGTGGTTCTGTTTACGTGTCTAAAGTGAATGGCACTGACTACTACTCTTACCGCTGATTTGTATCGATTTAATGAATGTGGAATAAATAGCTGAGTGTATCTTCAGAACGAACAAGCCACTCAACGTAGCGCGGGTACCTGAGCCATTACGCTGGTCGCGAATGATAAAAATCGACGTGGCGTCCAGTGCGCTACATCAGCTGATTACAAGCCTTCGCACTGTTGCGTCACTTACCCACTAGGCGTCCATCATCTACCATCGCTACTGTATGCCAACAATAAATATGCCGAGATACGAAAATACAACCCTTGGATAACTGTCTGAAGAACACATGCGTATTTGATCCGAAACGATCCTGGAAGCCTGTGAAAGAGACTTATAAGACTAAACTTTAGTCGGAACAATAGTTTAACAGTAGTTTAATTATTACGCAGCTAGAGTTTGAATATTAATTTACTACATGTTACATGACGTATCAAGAAATAAATAATAACTCTCAATGCTAATTCTTGATGACTATAGAGCTAATGATAAACATTTTCTTAGTTTTCTATGTCACCAGTTTCTCGATAACTGTAAAAATCAATTAAGTAATATGATTTCGGTATACCATGAAAAACTGTGAACCGACACATTGTCCTTCTGACTGCCAGATCCCAACTTTTACCTTTCCCAGCTGATTCAGTCCTCCCGAATACAATTCACTTGCCAACAGGCGACGTTTGTTTCAGAGGAAAATGTTTCACCTTCATCGGGACTGAACCATGGCTATCTATCTGGTCTTCACATACAGACATCTGGCGAGCTGAAAACTGGTTTTGCCATCGATTTTGAGAAAATTCCTGAATAGTTTCAAAGTTCGCCACTCATAAAAGTAAGACCAAGATAATTTATGTTATCCTGTGTTTGTTATCTTGTTGTAGATTTAACGTTCATTCCCCGTTGTAAATGCGATGAGCACATTACTCACACAGTTGAGAAATTACATATCTTTGTAGTTTTAGCAAGCAGTAACAAAACAACTATGCCAAAGTTATGGAAACATTACCTGTGCTGGAAGCGTTATAATGTCGTGAACTGATGTGTATGTGAGTCTTTGCTCCTCGTAGATGTGTTTCTCATTCATGCGGCACGACGCGCCATGCTATCGCTGGCAGCTAGGCTACCCGCCTGACGCTTGCCTCTTTGTGGAGGCGTCGAGCTGTCACGCATCAGATGTGACGCGTGAGGCGAGATACAGCTGTGACGCTACAGAACGTCAATATTTTAACCAACACGCGAGTGAATACCCTATGGATTTAAATCACTAAATCACTTAGTCACTGTTTGTAAAAGTCTTTTTGTTTCAAAGCTGATTGCTCTGTGCTATCTGAAATCTACATTGACACTGGTTTAACATGATAATGACCTCACACTATTTCAGTATTATAGTTAGTCAATGAAAACTGTGAAGCAGTACTGATCCAAAAACTATTAATAATTAGACTAAAATGACGAACGAATGCTCCAAAACATTCAGACCGTGTATATAAGCACAAACAATAAAAAGTGAAGTTAAAAATATTTTAAACATTCAAGCGAAATGATATATCTGTCAGACTGCGGTTAGATTAATAAATATATATCTCTTTGCGCCCTTTCTCTGTTTAACTCCGTCTTTCTTTACACTCAGAAACGCACCGGCAACATATCTGTCTCTCTGCAACCATTATACACAAGACTCCTCGTTATCTGGTAATAAAAACTCAAGCTTGATGACACAAACCAGAAAAAATACGCAAATTCGTAGATCCCTGAGTATGCGGGTTTATGATTCAGAAACTGAACGACAACTTGACGTTATCGACCCTTAATGTAAGGTAATAACAAGTTACTGAATTATGAATCTTCAGGGAAAATTAACCCTTACATATGCAGGAGTAAAGGATAACCATAAATGGAACAAAGCGATTTCAAAAAAATCATAAAGGACGGTCGTAATTAGTGGAATTGGTGTTGAGGAAACTTGCCAATTACAGTGAATGAATTAAACTGTCAAAATTCCAAAAGCTTATGTTTTAATTTGTGTATTACCATGTGCCATTGATTGATCTAGTGACAATATATCGTTTTTCTACCATTCCGTTGAGAAGATAAAACAATATTTCGTGTAGAGCAGAAGTGTTTTGAGATTACGTCTACCAGAATTAATATGCAATACGTACACTCAACTATTACATTCCTTAATGAGTAAGCAAATAATTATACTGCAACACAGTTAAAATAAAACATCATCAAAAGTAACTGTGTTGCAGTATAATTATTTGCTTACTCGTCAATTGAAACAGTTACAGACTTTTATAAATCCATTTATTATGGATAAAGTTAAGATATTACATTCCTTACTTGTAGAAATTGTTATCTGCTTGCATCGTTACAAACCGCATGGGCAATTTATGCTACAGAATAGTATTTTCTACAAAAGAATGTAATGGCATGAATCTAAATGTAGTAATTTTTTTCGAGTCAGGGAAGCAGATAGTGGTTTCAATTTTGTGACCACAAAATTGGTTTTACACTTGCGGTAAGCGTTCTCGACAAAAATTATTTCCTCATCGTTAATAACTGTGCTGTTTCATCTGGTATCCAGAATTTTTCAACTGTGATTACGAAAATTAAAACATTTTTGATATTCAGCCATATTCACTTCAACAGTGTTTTGGCCATAAATAAAAAGTAATTAATGATTTTTGGCTACCTCCAATCAAATTATTTCTCTTAGGTTTAAAGAACACTAAGCTATCCCATGGTGGCCTCAATTAGATGAATTTGTTACATTTTTTTTCAAATAACACATTTAATTTATAACAAATTCTACCTTTCTGTAAACTTAATACTGGTGTGTGATCCAATCTTTCCGGTGAGTGTAAATATCGAAATTGATTAATGTTTTTTGCAGACGATGTATAATGTGAGAGTTGGTTACTCTATGTGGAATAAGCGGTAAAATTTTCTTGGGTAATCAGTGCCGGTTGAAAGTTACGAGTCATGTTCGTTTACTAGCTAATTGGGCATTTAAGTTAGGATTGATTGTCTGCAAAGTAGTAATTTCCACAAATTAGCCCAGAAATAGTTAAACGCTGTTGAAGATGAACTTGAAAATGGAAAATTGCAATTAATGCTAAGAAATTCTCTGCCCACACTTTTGTTAATAAAAGTTCCTGTTTTTCAATTTCGTCTGCTATAATTCACTATTCAAGGTTACTGGAAGATGAATTTTACATCTGTGAAACTCGTTTAATGTAAAGGGGTAGAAAATTAATGATTTTTTTTAAATGTAAATTTGCAAGATGTTATGCTGTTGGAAAACTTTTAAAATTCGGATACTAAATTTAATTATTTGTTTCTCAAATTTGATTTTTCAGTCTTTATTCCTAATTGTTACATTTAATATAATGTTACGTGCTGCGTTGCTAGATATTACTTATCGTCCAATTTTAAATTTCCTTGGAATAACCTCAGTCACCACGAATGGCGATATCCTCCTCCTCTCTAATATACACCGATTCATCATCTCCTGTATTACCTCCCAGCTCTAATTTACTACCTATCCTATTACAGAAGGGGAGTAAAACTAATCAAACTTGCGAGATTCGATATTCCTCACTTTGAGTTTCTCGCTTCGCTCAGAATATAATTTACAGTACCAAATATCATTGTTCTGCTGACGTATTGGTGAATATTTGTTCCTGGTAATACTCACTTGAACGTCGGGCTGATCCCTGAGGTCTATACTGTGCATAGAAGTTTGAAGTAACTGATATTACTTTTCTGCTAATTCCTTAATATATACGATAGCACATATACTAATCATTCTTTCGTAGAAGAATTAAAATCCTGGCTCCGGTAAATATCAGGAAAATTAAACCTGGCCCGTATATTTTGTTGTATAAAATCCTAGGGTAATTTCAGTAACTTTCAGTTTATAATATTTGTCACTCCGATGAGACTGTTCTATAAACGACTCTATGATATGTCCCATTTCTCACCAGTATTTGTTAATTTTTTTTAGAAACCTATAGAAAAGAGAACTTTTTTCCCATTTTTCTCATATTTTTGCTGCCATCAGTCTCTCGACTGGTTTAATGCAATCCTCCATCCCTACCTATCTTGCGGTAATCTCTTCATCTGAATATACCCCTTACAACCCACTTCAATTATCTGCTTCATATATTCTAATCTCAGTCTTCCTCTAAGTTCTTACGGTCGACTGCTCGGTCCACTAACAAATTAACCAATCTCGCAGTTCTCAAAATATCACCCACCATCCTGTCTCTTCTGTATTAAACTTTTCCTCACCCATCATTTACAAAAGAATCTTTATTCACCAAAAATTAACAATACTAAGAAATTTAAAAACTGGTCCTTCATATAATTGTCTTCTATAAAACCTGTGAAGTGCATCACTGTTACATTTTACATTAATTTACTGTTTGTAAAAACTGAAAAAATCTTACAAAAGTGTTGCTGAAAAGACATCACTACAGGAAGAGAAAAATCTAGCAGATCAGCATGTTCGGCGTAGAAAATTCTGAATTACGAAAACCGTTATTACTATACACGTAACGAAAATCCAAATATGAAGAGATAAACTGGCAAAAAGAGAGAGTTTGAAGGCTTGAGACTGCAGAAGGATGCTATAAGGATTCTAATTTCGGAAACGTTGGTGTGTTGTTCTCGGAGAAGTAGAGGCGAACAGAGGAGGCTGCTGAACTTCCGAACTAACCTGTCTGGCACGCGCAGCGCCTGTTGAATATGTAGCCCGCTGGCCGCACCCAATTAGCTTTATCCGCTTGCCTCGTGCCGTGAGCATAGCATCGCACGTGTGGCTGAGCTTTGCAGTTGGTAGCTACTCACACCGCCGACGGCCTAAACGTCATTAGAATGGTCTGCATGCAGTATTCAGAACTGCGAGAAAGGAAACAAGTGACAGCGATTAGAAGGACTGATTTCCATTCTCGATACTACCTAGGCATTTTTTTTCTTGCCGAAATCAGAGATGATTTCAGCAATATCTATTACAGGTAAAAATGGTTTTCAGAAATAAATTTAATGGAATTATAACGATCCAGCAGGACTACCCGAAAAAGCGGAAACGTTTAATGATGATGATGATGGTAACGATCCAAAGATTTAAAAAAAAAAAAATCTAAATTTTGCGACAAACTTTTGAGATGAAAACCGATTGAATTTTTAGATCTTGCAGAAGGTAAACAAAGTTTGCAGTAAACCGCTTCTTTCCTTTATCTCTTTCAATTATAGACTGGACGCAGCAACAAACACAACTTTATTCCACTACTTGCTCAGTATTAGCCGGTTACAAAGTCTGAGTTTTCGTGAAAATGTAAGTAAGTTGGACTCCTAACAGTTGGCTGCAAATGATCAAAAACATTTTAAACCTATCGACTAATGTCGCTGTAGTTCTTATAGTTATTAGCTTGTGATGTTAGATTGAATAAGCTGTTCATTGTGTTCCTGCAGTTATTTCAATCCATATTAATATGCGTTTTTTTTTTTGGAGAAAGAAAGAGATTTTGCTTTATAAAGTATTTTAGAAGAGATTAATGAGAAATTTAAAGTCGTAATTTAGAATATGAATATTTTACTTTAATCAAAGGTGATATCTATACCCGCCAGTGTAGCGCAATGCACAAAGGTGCCACACACTGGATCAGGGCAGTATTGCCAGTATTGAATCCTTGTTCCTGCGTATCGGAAGTCCTGATTGAGATTTAAAGTGGTTTTCCGTAAACACCAAGGAAAATGCAAGGACAGTTAAAATCGCCACCTCATACACTACGATTTACACAATCAAAAATACACTTAGAACACATGGAATACAGCTACACGTTTTGAAAAAGGGTGGCAACACAACGTTCCTCGCCGGGGTGTCTGGATCAGCTAGAAGCCAGCCACACCTCAAAACACGCCACAGCCTGATAAAAAGAGAGAAAAAAAGGGCCGACCCCGCAATTGCGGAAAAAGTGCAAGAAGGAGATATATGTCCGTTAAATTTAAGGCTTACGAGTAAATTTCAAAGAAGTTTTAGATTCAATAAGTCACCAAGCGTATGACCGTCAAACTTTATTAGTCACTAGTGTAAGCTTGTGACCGTTTTTTGCGTATCGTCATGGGTCTAGAATAGTTATAGTTTTTAGGGCCGAAGATTGTGGCAGGTTAACTTGATCTGACCTAAAAGGAACTTGACCTGTGTTCCACATTTAGGGTGATTAAAATCTCTTGAGCTTGAAGAAGTAAGAAGTATTAATAGACGTAGGTGTTAAACACGGACAGGAACGATCGCTATATTGTATAATTTTTCAAAGGTTGTAGACTCGAACTTTCTGAAATACAAACCTGACTTGTATTTGACCCTTTAAATTCACTCTGAAAAATTTGAATAATTTCTGTTTGCTTTGAAAGCAATGTTTTTTTTTTTTTTAATTGAGGCTGCGAAAACGTTAATTTTGTAATCGTTGGTCATAATGTCTTAACGGCCAGAGAATTTTATGCAGATTCCAATTCATTAAACAGTTGAGCAACTCCCAAGAAATGAATTGCCAGAATTCTCGATTGGGAAACATATTTAGTCTAATGTCCACTTAAATAACCTAATAACTCAGATACAGCGAACATGAACAAAGTCCATTAACGAAAGTGGTTAGTAAAATACGTAAAATGTAAATAAATCGTAATGTATAGCAGCAACATTAGCGAAAGTTTTAATGAAATTGAATTTTAGCCGGGATGACAATTGGCATTTCTGGTTACAGCAGAAACCATGAGTAATTTAAGTTTTATAACGTTTTTAATGTTGCTTTCATTAGCAACACGTTACTGAAAAGCAGTTCCACTTTTTTCAGTCATAATTATCGATATTTTTATAACTATGAAATGCTAAAAAAACCAACTTAATGAATGTATTATGGTAATTAATTTGGTATCAGTTGCTTAGGTATTAAATTGTGGACATTACGTCGAATTTCTTCTATTGATATCTCTGGTCACTGTTAATTTGAGAGCGAAGGCTAACACGTGACACCGTTCTCCAGCCAATAACTATAGAGGTGAGTGAGTTAGTGAGCTTAGGAAATTTTTAGTAGATAGGAGCGAGAAAAGATTCTGTCACAGTTTCGCGGTACTTGTAATACGCACATCGTAATAAAACCCTAATAGGCAGAGGTTCAATGCTCTACACGATGATATGTGAGATCCTCGGAATGGCAAAGGCTCCCTGTGTTGGGCTGAGTAATAAACTTTTGGAACGACTATCACAGTCCAGAACATGCGTATTATTTTGTAGGCAGAGCACTAGTGTTTCGTTTAGCAGATATATATATGATAGGCAGTTGAAATGGTGGGCGCAAACATTGAATTAGAAAAATTTATTACAAAAAAAAAATCCATCATGTAAACATAATGTCTATTTCCATTTTCACACTGCTTTACCTGGACAATTCTTTCTTTATATTAAAAAGGGCCGCACGTAACAAAAATTCAAGATTTTCTGTAAGTTATCTGCAGTCACTTTCTACTCGTATACAGTTTTAATACAATTTTCAATATATGTCTGCAAGGTAACTGTAAATACACTTCCATGCCAACTGTCTAAATGTTATCTTCTTCCTGGCCACATTTTCCGAACATTTTCGAGTCAGTTGCCTTTGATGAGTTTTACTGATTGTTGGCATAGTCATATTTGGAGCTTTGATTTTACGGCTACATGCCATTTCTGACGCCAAGCAATTTACACCTACGGCCAGGTCGTACTATGTACTAATGGGGGAAGTGAATTGTTGTCATGTGTTTGTGAAACGGTACTATGTTATGTGTGTATAAATGCATATTTTATTAGTGAAATGTGTAGTTTTTCTGAGGTGCTAATTGGGGCAACCCTGTCATTCACCTTGATGACTGTGGAAAACCACCTTAAAACCGCAGTCATGGAGGAGGGGAGGGGGATTCGCGCCCAGTCCGAATGTATCTCCCCGATCCACTGTACGCACAGAGCCAAACAGGCGGGTTACAGTCTGAAGTATGATTTTTATTTTTCGTTAGAAATTGATGTTATTGCTGCACTGAATCATCTAGAAATTCGATAGATGTTTTATAACAAGAAGCCAAGGTAATAAACAAAATTCGTAAAAAGTTTTAGTAGTACTTAACTCATGATTTAAATGGCTGAGTAAATATTCAGTATTTAAATATTAGTTTGCAAGGATCAGCGAAATACGAAATATTGTAGAATCAGACTGATAGCTGTCAGAGAACAGTTACCGAGTTACGTTGTGTGTTCCATTGGGTTTGCTTCTTCGCTGACAGGAAAATGTCAGTGATCTGTTTTCCACTCCCACAACAAAACGAAATGCGTACATGGTTAAATCAAATCAGGACTTGAAAGCTCATAGGGTTACTAAGGGATGCCAACAATGTGATATCATACGCATTATGAGCTGACAAATTTGTCCAGACACTGACAACCTTCGTAGATGTCGCGGGCCAGTGCAGAGACGATTAATCAAGATGGCAGACTACATTATAGGTGCTTGTATGGGACGTCAAGTGATGAATTTTCCGGTTAGGGAAACCGCAAATTTCACAAATATCTGCAAAATACTTTGTAGCATAGCATGATTATGGGTATCTGAGCTGTATAAAGACATCTGAATGACATAATTTTTTAAATTAATTAATGTATTTCGGTCTCTGAGAATGATGACCGTGGTGATTCTCAGACAACGGAACTCATTTCTAGTTAACAGTCACGGCTTGAAAGCAATTATTCTGCGTAATAAAATTACACGAAAGATGAATTATTATTTGAAAATGGTTCAAATACGTATTGGTTTGATAAGTAAGGGAGTCTTGTTTCTTCAGGCCAATATATGACCTTATGCTTTTCATCACACTGCGAGCATGTTAAAGCAACTGGTCTGGAAGGTATTACTACATTATCAATACGATATGGATCTCACTTTCAGTGATTTCCACTTCTTCGTAGCCTTGGAAGCGTTATTCGGAGTTCAACATTTCAGCACTGATGACGAAATAAAACAATCTCTCCTACGGTGCATAAGCTTCCTATGTAAGAAATTTCCAGTGATTTCTTACAAGCTGGCATAGGTGTATAAATGTTGAAAGTAAAGTAAATCGAAAAATAAAAGTTTAATTTTCAATTTTATACAGCCAAAAATTGTATGTTTGTATAACGTATCATGATGGTACAGTCCATATTAATATGATGGTTATTGAGGAAAAGAGTTTAGAAAACTCTTTTAGTGTACTCTGAAACAAAACAGGGGCGACCGTGTCACGTGACATAATGTGATGAGTGTGTGATGTTTACAGACGAAAATATCAACAATACTGATTAATTGAAGTGGGTACATTTCGATAGATTGTTCATTTTTGTTTTTTTTATTAATCCCGAGTTGACCTGAGACTTTCATGCTCTGGAATTAAGATAGTAATAATTTTGTTGTTTGTGTCGAAGAGTGTCTTGGAAATTATACTTATTCAATATAGAAGATCTGTGACTGTTTAACGAACTTGTCTTGATTTATATAATATACATAGTAATCTCGCCTCCTCAGTTATAATTGTCTAATAATTAAATTTTAAAGAATAAAAGAAGGTACATTTAACAGGTACATTTCAACCCTAATACAAATTTGGATGATTTTCGGAGCTGCTGTCCATGTTCATTGAATTTGTTCGTTTTCCATTTTTACAGTATAGGTAGTTGCTTGTTACAGGTGTTTGGAGTGGTTAAATGGGAGAGCACCTGCTGTAAGGGCTGAACGAACTATTAAGGGACGGGACAAACTTAGTCCACAAATCGAACCCCACTCTGAGTTACCACAAAGTGAAAGCTCTGCGATCGGTATGCTGATGCAATGCTAAGTGGAATTCGGGGCAATTCTGTTGCGGTTCGCATTTCATTAATAGAGGTGCGTCACTCGCGCAGCCATTTAACATGCTCACACTGAATGCTCCAATTAAGGGTAGCTTCAGTTAGCTAATCAAAACTGGCCTGATAATCGTTCAGAATTGTCGGACGAAACAGTAGTCCTCTGTGTTACAGGGTATGGTTGCAGTGTAGAATCAAGCACTCTGTAACGTACACACTGTATACTACAGCTACTTTAAACATTGAGAGAACAGCTGAGCACAAAATAGAAAAAAGGATTCAAAATATTATGGAGCAGAGATTTTCTCTGCACATTGATTATTCGGTATGGTTCCCAAAGTCTACCAACCCTGTTAAGAAAATAATTTCTTTTTTCTGTTATCAGCCTCTCCATTGGTTTTATTATGCAAATCTTCTTTTCTTTCTATCCTGATCGTATCATCTCAGAATAAGCATTACAGTCTATGTTTTCAGTTATCTGCTTCGTATAGTGTGTTGTTATCTTCATTTACATTTACTTCCTTCGGATATTCCTTTTACTAAAAAATTAATCAATTCAGTATGTCTTAAAATGTTAGTATCTTCTTTCTGGAAAACTGCTGCAAACGTTTTTCCTCATCTGTCATTTACAAGAAATGTTATTTGGTACTTTATTTGTCCACCTGATTATAAAGATGATTCTGTAGCGCAAATGGTTATGTTTTCCTACTTTCTAGTATTTTTAAAGTCCAAGTTTCACCGCGGTGAAGTTGTTTGATCCATAACTACTATTTTCTGACGTTCTTTCTGTGCCTTAAATCATGATATTAAACAAAAAGATTTTTTTCCAGGTAGGCTGTTTTCGTTAATACCAATCGCTTCTAAAAGTATTTTTGCTTGTGACATAAGTTGTGATAACTGAGTTCACTCAATTCTAGCATTGCATCTGATCCTGTTTTTATATTTACTGTTATTTCTACCATTTTCACTAAACTCCTCAACTTTTCTGTTGCTATGTTTTATATTTAATCCAAATGTCTTCTCTCAGTATTATGTTCGTGCAATTCAGTAAGTAGCAATATATACCGAGCGTGGTGGGTGAGTGGTTAACGCTCTGGCCTCGCATTCGGGAGGACGCCGGTTCGAATCCCCGTCCGTGCATCCAGATTTGGGTTTTCCATGGTTTCCCCAAATCACTCCAGGTGAATGCCGGGACGCTTCCTTCAAAGGGCCATGGCCGAATTCCTTCCCACTCCTTGTCCCCAATCCAATCCCGCCTCTAATGACCTCAACGTCGACGAGGCGAAAAGCCATAGTAAAAAAAAAGTAGCAATATCTTCACTCTTCTCTGCTAAGTGCACAATATCATCAGAAAATCGTACTGATTTTATTTCTTAGAACACAATACATTCAAAGTGTTCTGTAACCTCCTTGGCTTCTACATCTACATCTACATCCATACTTTGCAAATCACAAAGATTGTGGGTGGCAGAGGGTGCTAAGCACCAATCCTAAACCCGCCCATTCCAATCCCGAATAGTGCGAGGAAAGAAGGAATACATATAAGTATCAGTACGGCATCTTATTTCTCTAATCTTATCCCTCCGGTCATTGCGACCTAAATAGGTTGGCGGAAGAAGTATTTCATTGCACTTGAAATTTAAATTTTTTCGCATATTCTCCAATAAATTCGAACGCAAGCTACGTCGTCTGTCTTCCAAACTATCCCAGCCCAATCTATGTATCAATTCTGTGACGCTTTCATAACGGCTGTAACAATAAGTCACGAATCTAGCGGCTCTCTTCTGCACCCTCTCAACTGAGTCAATGAGAACCTTGCGATACGGATCCCAAACCCCACAACAGTAATCCAGATGCGGACGCACTAGTGTTTTATACGCTCTCTCCTTTGTTTGAGCATTACAATTCCTCAAAATACGACCTATGAATCGTAATTTAGAATTAGCCTTGCCTACGACGGAAGTTATGTGCATGTCCCATTTCATGTTGCTTTGTACTATCACCCCCAGATACTTCACAGAATCAACCGTGTCAACAGGTGAATTGTTTATTTTGTACTCGTGAACAACCTGATTCTTCTTGTTACTTATCCGCATTGCCTTGCACTTTTTGCAATTAAGTGTAAGCTGCCATTTACGGCACCAATCGAAAATAGCATCCAAATCACGCTGAATTTCTAAGCAGTCGTCGGAGCACCTTATTTCCCTATAGATAACCGCATCGTCGGCAAACAATGGCACCCAGCATTTGACGTTGTCACCTAGATCGTTTATAAATATTAAGAAAAGAAGTGGACCTATTACACTTCCCTGAGGAACGCCCGAAGTAACATTTATCTTAGATGAGGCTTCCCCGTCAACAACGACATATTGTGATCGACCAGTTAGAAAATCACGTATCCACTCGCAAATCTGAGCCGAAATACCGTAAGCTCGAATCTTCGCTAAAAGTCGGTTGTGTGGCACAGAATCAAAAGCTTTCTGAAAATCCAAAAATACCGCATCAACTTGCGAACCTGCATCGATAACTTTCATTATGTCGTGGGAAAATAGGGCCAATTGTGTTTCACACGATCGCTTCTTCCGAAATCCGTGTTGGCATGGTGTAAGTAACTCGTTCTCATCTAGAAACTTCATTATGCTCGAGCATATGACATGTTCCAGAATTCTGCTACAGACCTATGTTAGAGATATGGATCGATAATTCCTAGGATCACTCCGATCTCCTTTCTTAAAAAGGGGAATTACCTGGGCTATTTTCCAGCTAGAAGGTACTTTTCTCTCTTCTAGTGATTTACGGAATATATCTGACAGAAATGGTTCAATATCCTCCGCGTATTCAGAAAATACTCTTACCGGTATACCATCAGGACCCGGCGCTTTACCGCACTTCAGGAGTTTTAATTGCTTTACAATTCCTACGCTATCAATTTCTATCGGATCCATCTCTAATTCCACACGATGTGGTAAAGTGGGGATGTTTTCCAAGTTTTCTTGCGTGAATGAATTTTTTAATTCGGTGTTAAATAAGGTAGCCTTGTCGCGGCTGTCTTCAACCTCCCGTCCGTCTTTTATTAGAACTGGCTTATTGTTCCCACTACAATTAACTTTTCTTACATACTACCAAAATTTCTTAGGGTTTTCAGTGAGGCTCTTAGAGAGAGAATTTTCACGAAATTTATTCAATGCCTCACGCATCGCATTCTTAACACGTCCCCTTATCTCCTCTAACTTATCTAAATCAGTCCGATGCATCGTCCTTTTTGATCGTGCATGTATCTTCCTTTGCTTCTTCTAGATATAACTTGAAAGTCAGTAACAGAGTATCGAAAGGGCTAATAAAAGAATAAGTGGTTGCAGCGTTATTATAACCACAATACCTCCACTTTATATCCGACGTCTTCGAAAGGAAAATGAAGCTCTGTCCCCACCCATATCACTGTAATAACATCAGTTCATCATCGTTACATATACTGAGATTACCGAGCAAGGAAAAAAACAAGTATAGAAGATTTCTTTGAGGCTTTGTAGATTCTCGATTTGTGATTGGATATAAGATTTTCAAATAATGGCTTACACTCAGTGTAAAAAATTTTATGGAACAATAGAATACCGGACGTAATAGTAAAATTTTCGCCACAAAAAAAAAAAAAAAAAAAAAACACTTTATATCCGACGTCTTCGAAAGGAAACTGTAGCTCTGTCACCATCCATATCACTGTAATAACATCAGTTCATCATCGTTAAATATACTGAGATTACTGAGCAAGGAAAAAAACAAGTATAGAGATTTCTTTGAGGCTTTGTAGATTCTCGATTTGTGATTGGATATAAGATTTTCAAATAATGGCTTACACTCAGTGTGCAAAATTTTATGGAACGATAGAATACTGGATGTAATAGAAAAATTCTAGCCAAAAAAAAAAAAAAAAAAAAAAAAAAAAAAGCGTGCCGCTGATCGCTACAGTTCCACGCAAGCCACTCGATAATTTCGTATCAAATACTCTTTTACAGCGTGCACACAATGCAGGTCATACGGAGCCCCTGTTTTATTTGCCTGCAGACCGCGAGTGCAAATGTAATCAACGCTATTTCGCCCGCATGTTCGCTAGCCATCCGGCCACCCACGTAGGCTTCAACCCGTGCAGCCGGGAACGTGGCTGGATGAATATTTATAAACGCGACACTCATTTCCCACTCACCTCGCTTCGTGTTTTTGGGGAAGGTAAACATCCAAATACTTTTCAAAACACGAGAAACAGTTCGAACAACCTGAAATGAGCGCCGTTATTCGGAATGTTTTTCCCCTTGTCTGATATACTCGTGGGTTATCACCCAGTTATTCGTATTTCACGCATAAAAATAATTTTTTATTTTCTCCATGTGGGATAGTTTAGGGAAAGCACTTCCTTAAATAAAAATTCGAGCTTCAACAAATCCCTACTTTTATATGTCTCACATCATTATTTGCACTAATCTTGGAAATGCATTAATGTCCGTTTTTTCGCCTGTGATTTTGTGACAGTGCAAGTGGAATACTAAAGTTCTATATTGCAAAAAATTTCTTGTTCATCTAAGGATTTATAATGCGGAAACTAAACTAAGTTTTGAACATTTGTGTCAATACGTGTTTCTTTAATTACACTAACACGGAACTGTTTGTATCTAGAGAAAAATAAAGCTTTAAAGTTTCATAACAAGTGTTCATACTGCTCCCGATGACAACTTTCCTTGAACACAATAAATTTAATAATAATGTGCTTATTTTCTTGTTGAAGACCTATTTTATTCCACAGTTGCTGTATTAAATAATGGCATTTGATTTTGAAATCTATGATTTAATTTGTATAATAGAGCAGTCTGCTGGCTCAGTGCTTAGGTGTCTCTCTGGTGATAGAAACGTTCTCGGTTCGAATTCCTGTCTCGTCGTGAATTTTCATATGCCCTTAACCCGACCTTCACCTCTGGCACAGCTTGTTGTGTAATGTGAAGTACGCCAGGACACTTCCCCAGTTCGGATTCCAAGTGTAGCCGTAGGTCCACTGTATCCGATAGGACTACAGGTTTAAGTTAAGGCGGCTACGACAAGGGCGGAATGTGCAGCCAATAGTCACCATGTCATTACCATCACACGGAATTATTATTATATTTGTGTAATAAGGCAAAATAGGAAACAAATTCTTCAAATGTATGTTATTCACTGAACGAGGCCTTTTCTCCACTTTTCGTAAGAGATACAAATTCTTATTTTCTAAACAGTTAGATTTCAAACATCTGCTGATTACAGTTTCATCAGATTTCTTCTTTGTCCACAGTATTCGAAAATATCGGACTTACACGGGTGATTTTTATTTACCAAAAAACCTGTAGCTTAAATCACCAATTCTTATCGGCTTTGTTGATGTTATTTTGAAACGTACACCACATTTCGGGTAGCAACCTATCAGATATTGACGTCATAACTTGAAGTTACAATTTTGTTATTAGATGTTCTACTGAATATGTTCATTCATTCCAGGCAGTCACTCATTTGCCAGTTTATATATGACTTTCTATTTATTATTTACGAGTCCCTAAGTGGCTGAAAAGGACTGTTTCAGAACTGCATGGTCTTCTACAATGATGGCACATGCCGAAAACACCAGCACGGGAACGTAGCGAAACTGTTTTCCTCATCTTCTCCTGTTCTTTCCCACGATTTTTTGTCTGATTCTAGTCGTCGACGTTGTTCTTCAAAATGTTGCGAGACCTCACGAACCATTCGCCACCATAAAGATCGATCAGAGTCTACATCATCTCTGAACATGTAGTTGAAATTGGAAACACACATATCCTCGATTATCGAAACTGCTAACCAAATTATTTTCTGGATTCGTGTTTGAGGCTGTTGTAACCATTTTGATTAGAAATAAACTACACAAAAATTGGATCTGATTCGTGGTGGTTTGTTATACAGTCTGACCTCGGCGTAATACTAACATTATATGCAGTTGTAGTCCTTCAGTCACTGTTGACGGGCCATGAAATATAAATACACAAGTCGTTGCTTCAATTCTGCAAGTTCTGTCGAATAACTCGGCTGATTACGGGATAGGTTGCTGGTTCACAAAGCAACAACATCGTGCTGAGATGATTACAGTATACACTTTTAGTGGTATAAAAAAATTGATGCAGCTCGGTAAGGTAAACAATCAGTGATTAATAACCTAACTTGACGGTATTCCAAAGATTGCACAGCTCATATATTAGGAAAATGTTCATGCCAACGCATACCCGCCGTATTACTGTCCGCCGTTTCACACACGCTGAAAGCACTGTTTTTACCAAGTTCACAGTCACGACACCAATGTTTTGGAGTTCTTCAGATACTGGGTGAGTAGCTATGTAGCTTTGCACCCGTGTAATCACTAACATATGCACAGTTACCGCATTCGCACCATTCTTCCGTTAAAAGCCGACCCGCGCGCGACGCGTCCATGCTTTTCGCCAACTAGCAATGGCGGCATCTTTTCCAGCGATGCTCTTCTCACGTTTACCAATATCGATATTCCAGCGATACTGTCGAATCGTTACACAGTCTTGTATTTTGAAACCTGCTTCATAGGCTAGTCCCATCCCCTATCAGGCCACACGTTTGTATTTTTCCTTCTTCTTCTACAACCGCCTTGCCCGTGTCCGGATGTAGGCGGTTATTGTGAGGTATGTTTATCCTTACATGGGAACGTCTGGGTGAGTTGGTTTCCGTTGCCTTTCCCAGTGTGATAGTATTCGTAAAAGTTGATGTAAGTGTGGGTGACTATTATAGTGTGCACGTTTAGTGTGGACTGTTGTTTGTGGATGAGAGATGAAAGAACGGAAATAATGATTCCCAGTACCGACCCACTTAGGCCTACTTTACCTATGTTCCTTTGGCCTTTGGTATAGCAACTAATGCTAGTTGTATCTATCTATACTCACCCAGTCTTAACACCAGATCACCATTTCTCTTCTAATATATTTAACAAACATCTAGAGACATATACCTTCAAGAGTCTTACTTCATTCTCATTGCGGAAATATTTTAGTTTTGCGCAAACTTTTAATGGGTAATATCTAGATCGCGATACTGTTGCAACCACTTACCCCCTCGCGATATAAACACTTCCGATTAGGTTGAAACGCAGCCTGGATCATACTAACAGTTATAGATACGATTTGGAAATTGGGTTTCAGCAACGGTTTCACTATGGTCCAGGCTGCATTAGAAGCTAAACAGCGATAGATACGACGTTAGGTATCCGCAATAAGGTGTTTTCGATAGTTAAGTTTCAGTGTGGTCCAGGCTGCATCAAAACCTCATCGCAAATGAATTTATTCCTGTACTACTGGTGCAAAATTAACGATTTCTCGGTATGAGACGTATTAGTGTTGGACTACTTTCCGTGGAAGGTCCCGTTAGTGACATTTAAAGCTGCGAGCGGAAAGTAGACGTCATATTCAGCAAGGTAGTGACGTCATACTCTCTCCATCCGGAAGTGTTTACATCGCGAAGCGGTAAGTGGTTGCAGCGATATCGCGATCTAGATATTACCACATTTAATGATATCAGATAATTCCAACCGCTGTTAATGAGCTGTATAGTTAATGATGTAAACAGGTTTCATTGCCATAAAAAATTGTTATAGACATCAGCTTCAGAATTTGCGTTCCTTATCTTATTTGGTTACCTTAAGTTTTTCATTACATTATTGCCAGAAGTCACTGATCTTGTAGAAAATTTTTGTTTCCCTTAAACGTGAAATTGGAGCTCATTAGACGGAAGTGAGTCCCTAATAATTCGACTTCCCATCAACTACACTGTGTATACGGCTGGGGTACTTGCCAAGAAATGCTATTGCTTTCTTCATTTAAATGCCCATATTAAATTCCATTGCAATCAGATAACGAGTATGAACTGTTTCCACCAGGGATCTTTAAATTTTTGTAATATAGCTTTGTCATTAGCAAACAACAGTGCATCAATATATACAGTGGCATTAATTTCTACATCCGCTAAGCATATATACTGTTCGTATTAAATAAATCGGGTGAAATTTTACACTATCGTCTTACATGAACACTTCTTTTGCCAGACTGACATCAGTATCAAACCTTGCAGTATTATTTTTATGTAAAACCTAATGACTGAATGTTTTGGAAAGATTCGTTTATGAAGTATGTTCTACTTATAGGTGTAATACACTGAAGGTTTATCGTAATCAATGGAGGTCAGATGCTCCTCTAGGTTAATTTAAACATTGTTTCTAAAATTTTTTTCGTAATAAACCGTTGTTGAACCCTTTTTTTTTTTAGAAACCTGCTGAAAATATGTGTGCAGGTATCTATTTTATACTTATGTTAATAATTATAGAGAAGACCTTAATTCCACTATCTATGGCACCCTCTTTCATAGAATTTTTAAAGTAATTTCTATAAACTTACTCGAACAACGATATGTGTCGTTTTTTTATTTATGACCTATGAATTTAAAATTGTTGAGGTAATTACGTAAACTTGCTGTGAGAGCTGTCCTTCTAATTTAAAGATTTTTGATTAATGGAATTTACCGAGTAGTTTGTTGCTTATATATATTTTGAGGTTTCCTTTGTATTAGGTATTTCTCTAGGATCTTTCAGAACAGGTATACATTTTTTAATAAAGCTGCTGCATAACTGTTTATTAGCAAGCAAGAACGTCGTTGAGGTGCGAGAGAATTCCAGTGCTAAGTAAGAGCGTGAAAAAGTAAACACCACTGCAGCCGTTTCTTGTGCAGTATGTGTGGCATCCAATCCCACGCCAACCGAAACGAGAATAGTCGCCGTGAAAAACCGAAACCGCGGCTCGATCGGCATTTAACGGTCCGGGAGTGCGGTCCGGCGGTATCGGGCAGCTGAAAAATTCACACTACCCAGGGTGTGGCAGGGAGGGTACTGTAGGTCACTCTCGGCGATCGTGAATAACAAACGACGCATCCGAGGCAAGAGCGGATATGTAATTATTTAGAAGCCCGTCTGAATGACTGTGTTGCTTTGCCTGGATGAAATAAGATTCGGAATGTACATTTGTATTATCAGTGTTGTCCATCGAGAAGGAGCTATCAACTTTTTATTTTAATATTTTTTTATGAAAATATATTCCATAAAATTCGCGAAGGCCTTGGTCATATTTAGTTTTTTTTTCTTGCCGACAAGTCTTTACCACCTACATTGATCTGAACATCAACAAGTCGTAGCGCCAAGTTTTTTTAAACCCTAATTCGTATTTATATTTCTAAAACGTTTTCATACTATGGTAAGGTAGGAGTTAAAAAGTCATAAATTGCGTTCCACTCTTTCATCAGAGAAATAGAAACGAAGTTATTCAGCACAAAATGACTTCTTTATATAAAACTAGTGCAAGACCGTGACCGATTTTTGCGTATCGTCACGAATCTAGTACAGTTCCAGTTTTTAAAGTCAACGATGATGACAGGTTGACGGAACTGTAATTTACCCATAGGGTGAATAAAATCTCTTGAACTTAGAAGTATTAATAGACGTATAAAACATGGTCTGAGACGATCGATCTATCGTTTAATTGTTTCAAAAATCATTGTTGGTAGACTCAAACTTGCTAAAAAAACAAAATTGACCATAAAAGTTCACTCAGAGAAATTTGGAAAATTTCTTTTTAAACGGAGTGCTTCGAAAGCATCACGCTTTTTTTTAATTATTATTATTTTTTTTTTTTAGCTGGGTAAACGTTGATAATGTAATCTTTAGTCATAGTATCTGTAACGGCCAGAGAACTTAATACAGATTCCAGATTATTAAATAGTTGAGCAACTCTGAAGAAATGAATTGCCAAAATATTCGATTCGGTAACGTATTTGGCTCCACTTTGAATAACCTACTAACTCACGTATAGCGAATATGAATAAAGACTATTAACGAAAGTGGTCAGTAAAATATGTAAAAAAAACCCAAATAAACCGTAATGTATAAACTCTGGTCAAGCAGAAAGGTTAGCGAAAGTTTTAATTAAATTGAAATTTAGCCTGGGCCGGAATGACAATTGGTATTGGTGACTATAAGTTATTTAAGTTTTTAAAAGTTTTTTATGTTGCTTTTATTAGTGACTTTTTACTGAATAGCAGTTCAACGTTTTTTTCAATACTAGTTTAGCAATTTTTTTAACTATGAGATGCTACGAAAAGAAAACTTAATGATATGTATCATGGCAATTAATTTTGTAGAAGTTGCTTAGATAATAAATTGTGGACTTAATTATGAATTTCTTCTAATGATATTTCTGGTCGCTGTCAATTTGCGAGCGACGGCTGGCGCGCGACCTCACCGTTCTCCAGCCAATAGCTATCAAAATGAGTGAGTCAGCTTTGGAAATTATATAGTAGATAACATGAGTTTTTGTATTTTGTGATATACTGTTGCTGTACATTGCTTGTAAACAAACGATATGATGCCTCCGTGATGAGATAACGTGAATGTATAAGGGACGTGCTAATTACCCAGTTACATATGATATACAACAAAGGCGAAATCAACAGCAAATAAGAAATAACTTTAGATCAAACAAAAATTTAATCCATTAATAGAGTCTGAGCAAGTAACAGTTTTATAGGTAGGATATCTTAACAGAAGTACGCACTGGAAGAGAAAGTTCGCAGCAATGTTTAGGAAGCTACGGAGTGGTGGAACTAGGAGGGATGGACAAAGCTCACATTTTGGGAGGGGAATTCAATGGTGTTTACGAACTTCCAGCATCAGACACGGCGTCCGAGCAAACTGGCTGAAGGCTAGCTACTCAAGAGACTCTTAAATTCCGCCAATCTCGTTAAGAAAGAAGTTGGGTGGCGCCGGAGAAATGTGATAGCAGTTGGACTCTTTGTTTCACAAATTAAGTCCCCTCCAGCATCGTCGGAGTCTGACTGGAGTCAACTTCTCGTAGCTCCAGAAGTGAGTACAAGAAAAACGTTTTTGTGAAAGAGATCCCTGATACGGCCAAATGAAAAGAGTAAAAAGCTGGTAGTGGAGAGAATGATAAGCGAATCAGCAACAATTTACCAACAGCAGGTAATGTTTGATTGTTTCTGGGTTCTTAACACTAGTATTTATCGTAATTACGTCATAGTAAAACACTAATTGTGAAATACTGAACATGTTCATGGGTATAGTTTGATCCAAAATTAGCACAGGAAGATCTTTCCAGAATTCAATAAAAATACTGAGGGTATTTTCAACCACCAAAGCAGGTATTTTAGAATAACCTGGTAATTTTTACCTTAGATAAAAACTAATGGATTGTGTGTTGCAGTTCACTCGGATGTATCATTCAGGAACAAACTTTCTCACAGGCTTCCCCTGTGCCTCTAACATATTTAATTTCTACTGTTGGATGTGTAAGCGAATACTATCATCTCTTTTGATATCTAATAAATTACTGGTTAGCGTATATGGCATTAATCATGATTTTGAAATATTCCTTTTGCATGTGAAAATAATTTTATGCTGTAACAACCTCATAATGTAGTCTCTGATTGATGAGTACGTACCTCATCTGTAAGGCTTTTACTCTCTAGGAAGCAGTTAATCTGAAATACAGGTCCATATTTATGATAGTCCTTGAGCTAAAAAGTTATTTGTGACATCCACGTTTTTGTGCTTGTGTCTGAATGTGGTTGATTCCAGACAAATTCTGGGTCATATTAGAACCCCAGAAGGTTTCACATTTTCTATTACAGAAGCTTCATTAATAGTGCTTATTACACTGCTGGCGTTTTTGCGGCTTTGTTATTTGCTGAGATTTGGCAGTCAAAAACTAATTTTGAAAAACTATGACAAATTTTTTACAGAAACATTAACATTTCTAGCAGGTTCGTGACGTCAATACTTCCGGCCATCAGTAAATCCATCATTCAGATAACTAGATGGCAACGTCGTTCACGATTAAAAGACTGATGAACGCGATAATGCACACGTTTATAAGCACTTGCTCAAAATCGCCAATTAACTCCAGAAATCAAAAGACTTCACGTTTAGGTTGCAGTTCGTAGTGGCTTTGGCAACACATTCAAGGAATACAACTTACTGCTCTTGACAGCTGAACATGACCGGTTATCAGACATTGCCCAATGTTTTACGTCACTTCACAGAATGATGATTACATGTTCTCCATAGCCAAGTTTTTGTGGATCGTGGTAATACATATCAGCAATAAAATGACTTCTTTGGTCATAGATTCCAGCGTGCACTATTTTACTTTCATATATTTTGCTAGACTGACGCTTCTCCCCGTTGGAGTCCCCATGTTGCCAGAGTGGGAAATTTCCGAATTTAATCGTCTAATCAAATACGGCTGTACCTATGGAAAATACTATTATAATACAAACTGAATAATTTTAATATAATAAACTAACTGATCTGAAATTATATATTAATTGGCGAATTCTTGCCAAAAAATTCATAGAAATTGTCTCCCAAACTATCCTATTTATCTCTTCAGCTCCTAATTCACACCACAATGTAATAGAACAGACATAATGCCTTTAATGTAATTTTATTTAATTTAACATAACTTACACATATCGATAAGTTGGTAATGTATTTAAGCTCTCTGAAGTAAAGACATTGTCGCAGATGTATCGCTGACGGGTCATGGCGTGTGATTTGTATTGAAATATTGATCGGCAGACAACGAGTGATTTCTTAAGTATTAATCTGGATTAAATGTAATGTTATTATTCACTATTTTCCTACCTTTAAAAGTACGAGAACCTGCAATCTTGGGAGACGAAGTGTCCGGCAGTTTGCTTCTGTTGCGAAGAACAATTTTGACGATGAAATAAAAAAAAAAAAAAGTTGCAAATGTGCACTAATTTCTCGTGTGTAACTGTTAACTTTGAAAGTTGTTATCTATACTAATGAAACTAACCAGACTGGCGACTGTGATCTAGTTCAGTTTGTAACATTCATAGCTTTGAAAGTAATTCTATCAGTTAACTTTGTCGTCGATATTTAAGAATACATTATAAATACCTACAAAACCTTAAAAAATTGAATGAAAAGAGTACCGTTTAGTCACTATAAAATATTACAAATTACGAAAATACTCAGAATTATTAAATTTTACGGATTTTAACTAATGGCAGCAACATCTTAATAACTTATCTTGGCTTGGAGTGCTGGATATTTTATTGGATTAGTGTACTTGTAATAACAATTTAGTTTTGATATAGAATGACTCACTATTATTGCTACAGCATAAGATATGGTTGCACTGTTCAGTGATTTAGTCTAGAGCACACGGTTGTACGACGTTTAGTCCTTAATTTTTTTCCCAGTGTTATAGTTATATTTAAGAAATTCATAAAACAAAATTGATATTTTAGTAGTTGGTGGAATGTATTAATCCTAAACGTTTATTGTAACTCGTTGTTTACCAACTTCAAATAGGTTAAAACATATTTATTTATTTTCATTAATGCTTTTTGGCTTGTCAAGTAAAAAAATCGAAAAACTTCATTTTGAAACACTACCAACTGTTTTGCAGACTATTAGACACTGGCTTTTCTTTTTGTGAGTGCAGTAATATTGACTCAAGTTTATAATAAATTATGATATAAAATATCACTTGCTGATAGGCTGTTATTCCTTTAAATAAATGAAAAATTGTTACATTTCATTCGAGCTCCTCATGTTTCAAATGTTAGTAATTTAATGTTTCCTTTATAATAACTTGGGTCTTTTCCATTGAGGTGAGTCTCAACACAAATATATTTTAGAAGATTCAGGTGACTACTACAGTTCAAGAAGTTGATCTCCGGTTTACGCCTAGTGAAGCTCTCATAAAAGATTTTTGTTTTAAATAAATCAATTATTTTTAATTTGCTGTTTATCATTAACGTTGGAAAAGATTTTTTTTATATATTACAACAGCAGCAAAAGACACTACAGAGGTGTAATAACTGAATCATTCAGTATGCCTAAAGTTAATAGACTTTATACTTTTCTTTTTGATTTAAAAAAAGTATTGGATAAGCTTGTAGCTCATAATTCTGATATCAAGCGTTGAATTATGTACTATCTTGTTTTTAACACAGCAGAAAGTATATACATATTTTTAAGTTGATTTCTTCCCTATTTAACAAGGTAACTCCATACTTTGTATTTAGGAAATTGTTGTTTTCCTCATTAATATATACTTTCATTCTTATAGATAACATTGATTTATTTTCAGTTTACACAAAAACTATGTATAGGAGAGGTATAGTTCTTCAGTAACATTTTTCTGAAACGGATTTATTTAATAAAAGTACTACCGTAAATTTAAGGAAAGCATAACTTTGCTGAAGATTTACGAGGAGATGATAACCAAGACTTTTTTCGCCTTCACATAATCCTCTTTAATCTGGAGAGCATGTTTTATTTTCCTTCTCGTGTTACTGAGATTCGGGGAAGGGCTAGCCCTGCTGCTCGACTCGACGTCACCGTGAAAGATCGTAGGAGAGGAGACATCCTAACACTTCTTTTTATCTCCGCACTAAACTTAATGTAAAAATTCCGTCGATGTATCATCAAGACATCATCAGAGCATTTGCGATATATATTTCGTCACTATTCATTCTACTAGATATTATTAGATTGTTCGTGGTTTAATTAATATAATAAGTAACTAGTCCACGATACTGTTCAGTTTAAACTTGCTTTTATTTTCATAAACACGACGTCAAAGATACTGTTTACATGCATACATACAATCCAGAGATTGCATACAACACTCCTTCCACAGATAATACAGTTCTTGGCCGTCGTAAATTGAGTCGGTGAAAAACTCTCTCTGTCTCGGATGATCGATTTATATAACTCCACCGAAATTTCTAGAAGACTTCAAAAGATTCCGACAGATATTTCTCGAACATTAACAATACTTAAAGAATTGAAACATATTAAAAACAATCAGAATTAATACATTATCATTTACAATCAATACAAAATGGTCAGAAATGGAAATTAAAGATACTTAAACACAAATTATTAACAGAAATCATTTTAAAATGTAGCAAATTGTCCTTTAGACATCGTAACTTGCCTTAATACTTGGAATTACAAACATTTAAGCAATTGTCTTGCATAATTCTATCCTTAAGCACATTAAATGGCCTCTAAATAATGTCTTTTCATAAAACAAAGTCTATATACATTGATTTATAGTAAATTGCAAAACACACAAGATTACATTCAACAAAACTCCAGCCTACTATAAATGCTTCATAAAATACAATTCCATCTAAATTTAGGTTTGAGGCCTGTTACAGTATACTTGATGTAGGCGACGATCCCCGAAATCAAATTCCACCTGTTGATAATAATACGCTACGTAGTAAAAATAGACAGATGAAGAGACACGTTGAAACATATAATGATGCTTTCTGCCGACGACCAATCTTAGAATTACTAATAACGAGACTCGAGAAAAAGTAAATTAAAGACATGAATAATATTTGATCTTCTGGTTCTATCCTACGAATTATTAGCGCCATGGAAAATAAAATATAGAAATAAATACTCGCCTATTAAATAAATAAATATTTATCTGACTAATTTTTCCACGTTTGGTAGTATTAGTTTTGTAGTTCTTGTCACTTCAGGATAATTTTAGCACCTTCAGGACGTGATAATTTTTGGAAGGTATCGAGAATTATTAACGTTTCATTTCAAACTTACAGAAAAAAGTAAATAATGAATGTTGTTGGTTCTCGGTTACCGCTAGTGTGTGAGGAAAGGGCCCCTTCCTCGGGCAACTTCCACTTCATTATTTACGGCCTCGACTTTGCGGTTATTTCCATTTAGAAGGAGTTCCGAATTATGAATCAGTCGGCTTCGGGGTTCTTCTCGACTCGGGGGAGAAGCATGAAGTCCGTTACCAACTCGCGTAAAAAGTGGTCCCGCATGCGGCCTGGCCACCCGTTTTGGAGAGGTGCCAACCGAGCTCGCTGCGGCAAACCTGCGCTACGCCTACTGTACCCGCTACCCAAACGACAACATTGGTTCCGCTGCGTGCAAGCCTTAAACATGCGTGTTGAGGGTCGTCGGTTCGACTACCCCCCCCCCCCTTTTGTACGGATGGTTTTAATTTGATGTAGTGTCTTTCTCTTGCAGTTCTGCACTGTGAGAAACACCTTTCAGATGAATACTATCGAATACCGCTAATATCATTAAAAACCACGAAACTAACTGAATGGCTCATCCTGCCAAACGCCATAATTGAATAAAAAAAAACAAAAAAACAATAAAACAAAAAAAAAAGGATTAAAGGAAGTTTTCACAGGTACAATATATTTAAAAAGTTGCGCATCACAATAGGTTAACATGAAAAAAAGTTAGCTAAGATTTGCATACATTGGCATATTTTTGTAATGTAACATTATAGCAAAGAATATAGTATACTTTGGCTAGTCGATTGTTATTTTATATTGACATTGTCATTTATGCCACATAAGATGACTCAAATTTTCGTCTACTGTGTCATATTAAAAACGAATGAAAAACTATACTTGAATGTAGTATTATAAAGTCGAGACACCAGTAGCGAAGACTATGTTGGCCCTCATTTAGAGGAAGTAAAACAAAATTCACTGTAATATACCTTAAATTACTCTCTTGACAAAACACTTTGATAAGGGCTCTCTCTCTCACACACATACAGAAATATATATAGAGAGAGGAAAGGAGGGCAGAGATTGGCTAGTTTGACCAAAAGTGAATTTCTCGATTGTAGCTGACTCGCTTTTTAGTATGTGTGGTGAAAGTAATTCTTTCAGTGTCATTTCTGTTGGAGTAACAGAATACTGATGTATTGAATATGATAAAATATACTTCATTTAGAAAACGTTTTTGATTAACTACAATGTCAAACTTCAGTTTCCTTCTAAAGCCTGGAAAAGAACCATGTTATAACTGCTGAAAAATAAACGTAATTAACCTCATACCAGTCTAGAAGCTCCATTCATCGTTCTCTTTAAAAAAAATTCTGGTTATCCACCTCATAAAACTCATTCAAAGGCGGTCATCTATTGTTAATGCCACTCCTAATTATACCAACCTCCAAGTGCGAATTATATAGTACAAAGTAGCAGGCAGGAACATGTTGGCTGTGCAGTTTACAGGAAATTCAGAGCAAACTTTCTCCTCTGCGATGGAATATTCGGCGGTAACAAGCGCCGGGGATAAACGAGTTTACAGCCACCGCAAAGTGCTCGCTATGCTGGCGCCATGTTTGTCAGACGCGAGAACTCTCACGGCACCTGTTTTTGTTTCCATCCTCTCCACCTCCAGCTTACCTTCCCGCCCCTCCGTGGTTCTCTTTGAGGACGCCAGGAACAGACGAGAATGCTCAGGATCGTAAAACCACATTTTTGTGTAAATAACTGCGCGAGTGAAGTTGTTGTTCAGTAAGCTGCAGTGCGTTTCGTTAATTACAAAACCTTAAGACTGACGGGAAACACTTTCATAGGTATTTATAATCGTCTGTATCTCTCACCAGAAGGATCTGTAACAAAGACCTAGAGCGCTGTTTAAAATACTCTTCACAAACAGTTATATGAATCAGACACGATGGAAAATTCTTTGGGCTTCAAAATTTTTGAAATTAGGCTCGTCTCCTTGTCAGTTTAAACGCGTTGCTTTCCGGTTTTTGGAATCGACGCCTTTCGTTTCACAAATCATGGCAGCCATATTATATCTTCCAAACTTGTGGTAACACTGGAAATCAAAAACATATCTTCGGAAGCCCGAGGAATGTCAGATCCAAATGACTCCGCGATATGGCTGCACTCGGAACATACAAAAAATTACGGAAGAAGGTATTAATGTTTTAATAAGGGTCGGAGCATAAAATTAATGCAGTAATGTATACTACAAACAAATGACGTTTCAATTTCTGCTTAGCAACTCTGATTACCCACTTTGTCAGTGTGTGTGGTTGGACAACGTGAGCCATCTGCCATTTTCAAGCCGTTATGATTTCAAATTTATTTTCATTGGTTTTACATGAAACGGCTGCTTCAGTTTTGAGATGAGATCATTGTCATATATAATGAAACGGACGAATAAAGAGGTGTGTTAATTCTTCTCTTACCGTTGCAACAAAAAACTCTAAACAGGCGTTATTTTATCAGCTATGACTGGAGAATTATGCTATCTGTTGTTAATATTTTACAGAGACTTACAAATGTATCTGTTAGATGTCTATTTTTACGTCATGTTCGGGAGAAATACAGTTACAATAACTTTTAGAAGGACCTACTCGTATGTTAATGATGCAGAAACGTACAAAGAGCTTGACACTACTTTATAAGAAAGTAGAAATGTTCCAAACCACGTTTAGTTAAGTTTCTTTTTCTCATACTGGACTAATATAATTATGGTTACAGGATATATGCCAACTTATACTTAATCAGCGAGGTCACCTGCTTTTGATACCCTTGCTGGAGATCTCATAAATAAATGAAATTGTCAGTTTTCTTCTAGATGACAAGTTGTACCTGCAGATAAATTATTTCTGTTTCAATGATTTAAAATACGAGGTGCTATTTTGCAGACTGATACCTACAACCACTACAGTAAACATTCAAACGAAAACTTTTTTTAACCGAGCGTGATGAGTGAGGGGTAATGCTTTGGCCTCCCATTCGGAGGACACGAGTTCAAATACCCGTCCAGTCATCCAGATGTGAGTTTTCCATAGTTTCACAAAATCACCTCAAGCGAATACCGGCATCGTTCGTTCAAAAGGCCACGGCCAAATTCCTTCCCGCCTCTAATGACCTCGACGTCAACGAGACATAAAGCCATAAGCAAAAAAGAAACATTTTTGTGTTTTTTTTCCAAAAAAACTTTGATATGTTAATTATATGTGTTTTAAGATATGATTGATTTTGGTCGTGTCGTTTAGTATTTGCAAGAGTGATCAAATATTTTTGTGAAATTATTATTGAAAAATAATTGTATTCTACCGTCATTTAAATGTAAGAATAAGATATGATGATATTCGAAATTCGATGTTTCACTGGGAGTGATATATCTTGAGAAAGACTTAAAAGCCCAAGTTTGTTCCTATATTATCATAGTTTTACCTAATATTTGAAAGTCGATGTTCATCATTTAGCCATTAGTTTGCGTCATAGCAAAAGGACACAAACTGTAGAAAAGCTCGCATCGTACGATATGTAATTAAGATAATCATTAAGTTTATGTTTGTTTCATTTTATTGTTTTGTATATGCACAGATTCCCCACTTAATCCACTTAATCCTTTCGCATCTCTGTTTTCTTTATTAGTTCTATGATAATATAATAAGTACTGCGATAAAGGAAAGATAGTTTGCACAACTAGACGAGAAAGATAGAGATGTGGAAGTGATTTATTGGCGGACAGTCTGGTTGTTATCAAACTGTCCTTTTCAGACTAAAGAATGCGAAACAGTTGCATAGATTGAATTGTGATATAGTATGATGTAAAAACTGTCAGAAACATGCCAATTACTTTATTAGCTATATAAAAAAGCGGGAGAACTAATAGTTTTCGCCATTCGAGAGAACTAATGATTTTGTATACATCAAGGACTCAGTACAACGATTATTTATGTGAATACGAGTTTAATAGGGCAAGTGTTTTAGAAAATGTTTTTTATTTACTTGTGCACAAACAGTATTGTTGTTTGGTGATATTTATGTTATAGATTTTTCTTAAATAAAGTAAACGTGTTATATGTCTTCCATAGCGAGAATTATGCGTGGTTCTTGATGGGTTACGTGAGTTTAACAAAATGGCGTTTAGTATACACGAAGACATCAACTGTTAAATTAATCATTCACTTCGGCGATATGTAAACATCAGGCATGCATTCCAATATGCATTAGAAATCTACCAGTATTAAATTCATGTTTCAGTCACACACGCCCCTGAAATGTTGGCGCATCAGTGAACTATACGTGTTTAAAGATATTCCAATTTCCCCGCGAATCCTAGATCTTTGCATCAGCCAGGAATCGGTTTGAATCTCAGCTCGCGTGCGGAGGTGCCCTCCTGTTATTGGGTTTCTGAGATACCGACTCATATGTTGGCGCTCTGAACACGGGACACAAAGAGCGTTCGAGGAAGAGAAATAACTCGAACAGAGTGGTGGCGGAGGTTGGGGCGTGCTTGCGGCGTTTCTTTGACACGCGTTTAATAATGTATCCCGGCCTCTTTCACAGCGGTCCCTGCTACACCCTGTTTCCTCAGCAAATAGATACTACTCCCTGCGAACGACCTTTCCTCTCCGTCACACATCCTTTACTGGCATCGCGGCGGCTCCGTAAGAAGTCCTCCCCATTCAGCGTTATTTGCATTCACGAGTCGCCGTCGTTCCTATTGAACGTGACTCGAGTCTTTCCCTGGGACGCAGTGGGGCACACCCTTGGCTGCTGCCTAGACTGTAAACAGTTTCGTTTTTTTATTCGTCAATTTTTACCTTTCGTGGCATAGAATCCTTCGAAGTTCCGAGTAACTTCTCAAAATTCAGACACATATTCGGCACACAGTCTGAGAAATTTCATTAAATTTTTAATAATAGGTCTAAAGAAGAGCCCTGAAGGCAGGGTCAGGAGTGTAAACAAACACATAAGCAGGCGAAATTATTATTATTAATTTAATTGCGATGAAGCACACCCTCCGGCGACAATTCCTTTAGTCATCTAATTACCCCTTTTTATTTTATTTTATATAATTTAAGAATTAAATACTTCCCCGTCTACTTTTGCTATTTAAAGATATTAATTTTAAATTCCATCAGCGTTTATGGCAAATTATTCATCACTTCTAATTGATACCAATCCCCGACACCCTTATCTACAAAAGAAAATTTTCTCATTCCCTATTGCAATCGAGTGCCAGTTTGTGGTTATGGTCATCTTTCCCCCTTCGATGCATTATTCCTAATTCTTCGACCAATATCCCTTCAAACTCCACCATCAACATGTGCCTAGTACATTCCCACCATTCTATACACGCTCCTCCTGCCCCTCCTATGACTCCTAACCCAGTGCCTTTATCATATTAGTTACCTATTGGGCCATGCGATAATTTAAACAAACAAATCTGGCTGCTTCTTTGCACGCCCTCCAACTCCTGTATTTGATACCCAAATGTGGGTCCCAAACTACACCACCATACTGAACCTGCGTTCTGACCAAAACTTAATAACTCAATTCCTGACTTCTCTGGTACATCCACTCATCGCCCTCTTTAGTAAATGAATTAGCATAAGCAATCTTATAAATACGTCAAGATTGGTAATCCATTTTGTCCTCGGAAACGCTATGGACGAAGAGTACTGTATTATTATTATTATTATTATTATTACTCCGCGGATCACTAAAAGTGTGTGGCGGAGGGTGCATTGTACATATCCGGGAAGGTAATGGTTTGGAAAGGATATACGGGACATGGCAGGAGGCGCCCATGGGTTACTGTGAGGAACCATCCCAGCATTCGCCTAGAGGGATCCGGTAAAATCATAGAAAACCCAGAACAGGATGCAGTAGTGTTCTAAGAATCATTTACGTACTAGGTAGCTTAGAATTGGGCAAGATCATGGTGTATAAACGGCGAATTTTCTATTGATTCACACGCAGATATTCGATTTTTCTTGGATCTGTTGCTGCATGAACCGTTCGTGCCATAGCATTCGTACGCTTCCTTCTGGTTTAAAGAAAATAGTCCAAACCGATTGGTAATATCTTGCCCGTACATGTTAATTTAAAGAAGACAACCATGAACAATATTCCTTAGTGTCTTCTGTAAAAGAAACATTAGTAATTTTATGAAGAAGTAAAGATTATTTTTTTATGCAAATAGTGAAGTTCTTTCTCCTGTATGCCTGACGTGAGTGGTAAGCCTGGAGAATGTCGTTTCTCAACTACTTCCTTTGAATAATTTTTGTACAGTTCCTCGATTTTATATTGCCTTCCTAAAAATGTCTAATGCGTGAGTGAATATACATGTTGTAAAGAGACCATTTGTTGGCTACCGTTAAGAAAACGTGAGTTGCCAAAAAAGGGAGGGGGGAATTATTAAAATCCAAAATAATTCTGAAAAATGAAAATTACATATAATAATGATGCTATAAGGGGATCTAATAGGTTACTAACTAGAACCATGAATTTCAGACACAAATAAAACCTCATTTATTGAGTCTTATGGCCTTACAAGGTCGGGTAGTAATTAACGTTACGTTAAACACAATTAGATCAGCAAAACAAGCAATACCCGACGTTTACAATTCGCCGGAGTAAGCAAACAAAACTGAATGAAATATCTCAAACCAGTAATAAAAACAGCAAAGTTAACATTGAAATAACATGGCAACACAGGCCATCAAATTGAAGCTAACATTTTACTGTACAAAGGAAAATCCCAGGGGGCGCCGTATAAAGTGAATGAAAAGCATCAAAATTGAATTAACAAACAGCAAGATGCTTGAGAAAAAATTGAATCGAAATATAAATTCAGCTAGCTCAGAATTTAAGTGGCGGGAGCAGAGTCTTAACCCAGGCGGTCGCTTAAGGGCACATAAGTCTGTTAAAATCCACTGAATAGTGACCGTCGTTTCTGGTACATTACCATAGAATCATCGCCGTGATGGTGAGCGACAAACACAATGCCACTGCAGCAATGGAAGCTAAAGAAGCGGCTACGACCGCGTTATTAGCATAACTTCCAAATAATGGCAAGCATGCCACTCCACATCTCGCTTTTCCAAAGCAAGAAATGATCAACCACAATGATCATCAGAGAGCGTGCCGGGCTGACACGTCTATTCACCAGCTCGTCTTGGACCCAAGTCACGTCCGTTCATCAGCTCGTCTTGGACAGAAGTCACGTCCGTTCATCAGCTCGTCTTGGACAGAAGTCACGTCCGTTCATCAGCTCGTCTTGGACAGAAGTGATCTCTAAAATGGCTCCTTCTTCTTCCTCGGCTAGTTGCTCGCCACATGTAAAAGAACTCCACGGAATTAGTATTGTAGACCCCAATAAATGTTCAGGATTGGCTATCTACACATTTCCGTCGTCACGTGTTTAATATCATGCGTCGCATTCGCCGTCTCCTTCGCGCGTTTCCTACGTGGCCTTCGGGGTAGTAGCGGGGTAGGGGTAGGTCACCGCCCGATTTCGAACGGGACTCAAGCCGGGCTGTCCCGGCGCCATCGAGTCGCCTCGCTTGCTCCATTGTTCCTCTCTCAACCGCCGAAATGGCAGTTTCTAGCCTTCGATATTCAACCCTTCTGAGCCATGCGTTTACAGAAAAATTGATTTACAATAGAATATACCTTTGGCCGCCCTGGTTTTAAACATACATTTAACCTATCCAGACAACCCTCATTATTTACAATTAATTACACGTTGCAAGACTAAATAATTAATAAATTTGAATATAACAAAAAAAAAAGAATTATGAATATAATTAATAATAATTTAATTATATTCATTGTGGGTGACGCTGTCACACCACAATATACCTGCTACCCAATCAAAATAAAATTATGCCAATAATTTTATTTGAAACTATTCTAACCCTACAGTTGCATCAAAATCATTGCCTACACTATAGTTTCATGGTTCCAGCTCACTCGAACTATCGCATACATGA
>JARYHS010012519.1:74996884-75070935 GCA_031002005.1 Vandiemenella viatica
GCGCACAACACCGACCGACTGTCGGTATGGTGCGCCAACTTTAACAGCTGGGAATCCATAGTTGCTGCCACTTTTACACAGGAAGCGCAAATTTTTTTATGTTCTTTCAATGTCTCTCGTTAAATTATAATTTATTTATTAAAAAAAAAAAAAACAAGTGATCGAAATTTTTCGAAAAATATAATTTTTTGAAATTTTAATTAAAAGTACTAGCGGCCATATTTTGATAGGCAACCCGGCAGAACAGTATTCTGCTATTATTAATTATACATAAAAATTGCATTTCGATTAAAAAACAGATGGACGTAGAAATCATGCACCCGGATTTCGAGCTATTACTGGCAGCAAATATTTAAATTCCTAATTCTTAAACGATTTTACAGTGTTACCCGCACGCTTGCTTGTGTTCAGTGCACAAGACTCAGCACTGGAATTATTACGCTATATCAGGCAGACCCCTAATGTTATTAGTGTCTTAGAACACTCACGAGGACAACTTGGTGCATTTATGGAACGAGCTAGCAGTGTTGCCTTTGCGACACCTGCTTGTTGTTAGGGAAACGACTTTTGCAAACATGCAAACAACTTTGTCGCGTACTCAACAAACTGCTCCATAACACGCGCCTGGTGATGGTAAGTATGGCTAAGCACACGCCGCTTCTGGCATTATGTTTTGCTGTTAGCTATCCCGAGGCGGTTGCGTAGACGAGGCAGCTACTTGTCATAGTGATCTCAGCTTGTGATATTAGCGGAGTTCTTTAGTGTACAAAATAAATCAGACCCCTGCTTCGGGAGACCATTTAACGTCTTAACATAAATGCTTACTATGTAAAACGAATATAACTGGAAACAATCCCCAGTCTTTTGCATCATATTAATCAGAATATATGTCAAAAATCGATTAGTGATATTGCTATCAGCTATTTAAATGTCGTTGTTTGAATGTTAATTGAGAAGTTTGATTTTATGCTAAGCAGGTTTTAAAATAAAGCCACTTTGATTTTATGCTAATGAGTTCTGTTAAGAAATTATACAATTTTATTCATTTCATAACAAGCTCTCTCTATACTCCAACAAGTTTTATTCGGCTTTAAGCATGATAACATCCCGGCTGTTGATTACTTATTGTAGTCCTGTGAATACTGGTTTTTGTTTTATCTCAAGTACTAGTGGCGGAATAAATTCAGCTGACATAATGAAAACACAGTACCTGTCTTCAGAAAGTGTCTTAGCTACATCTCTTTATGTAACTTAAATCCACTAAATATAAACTTAAGTGGCACGACTTGGGATTACTCCAATGCAGCAGAAACATCTTCACACTAACCACGCTTTTTCTCTCCTTACAAAGCTTTATGTCAGATGCGAGAGACAAATAGTAAGTAATAATTCCAGAATATGTGCATGAGAAACAAAGTAACTCAACGGAAAAGATCGAATACTGTATATTGAAAATGACATATAAATTTGGTTATTCCAAAAGCGACGTATAATACCGAATTCATTTTTTTATTATAAACCTGAATTGGGATTTTTTTATGTACCAAAATGTTTGTTTCCCTGAAGTAAAATCAGCTTACGGCAGCAAGCAAGCAAGCAACCTTGTGCAACTTCTCACACAGTCTATCCAGTTTTAAGCTCTTGTTTAACTTGCTTATCAGACTTCAACGTCATGGCTCATTCCGCGCCGTAACTTTACCAACACTCCAGAGATTTGAGGAATACATGCTGACAGTTTTCACTTTTCCGAGTTAAATCTAATGGACACCTTTCGTTATTTTTGTACTTCACCTCAGAGCCAGATCTATGGGTGGAAGGGGGGGGGGGGCACTTACCCGGTCGTCAACGTTTTATGGGGCGGCAAATCGTGTTTGAAGGACGGCAATATCAAAATTTCACAGCATTGAACACATTTGTCATATTCAAATCTTGAAATTTTGCAGAATACCTTTATAGTTCAGTAATCATCCAATAAATAAATAAATAAGACACAAAAAGAAATATTCGAAACTTAAAGTGTTACTTTTAGACAAATTCATCACGAAAAAAACTAACGAAAGGACTCGTAGTAACAACTAGAAGTGTTATTTACAGAGGTCAAGCTTGTGACTAGCCTGGCATTTATCCAGCGCTCCAGTTCATATTACAAGAGTAGACCACGTCTTACTGCGGGTTAACTTCTTGTGTGGGTGGGGTGACCGCTGGCTCGCTACTAAAAAGGGTTATAATGCGTTTGGGCAGTCTCTTCCGAGGCCACTGTATTAAAAAAACAGACGTACTAACTCTCAACTGTGTAGTTTGTATGTTGTTAAGTGCTTTCACTGTCCAAAGGGCTTTTTTTAATGAGGTAACGGATGTATATCAAACGTCACAACAATGCTAAGTATTAACTGTTTTAATCATTGGCCTGACCTTCGAAACTTTTTGGTTTATGTTCGGACAAACTGTTGCCATCACATGAAATCTACGCAGGCTCTGATGTTAGTACTACTGTTCAAAAAAATGAATAATTCGTCAGTCAAAATTATTACCAACAAGTATTCCAACCCTGAAGGAATATTTAGTGAAGGTGTAAATCCAATAATTTTTTCGTTCAAACTATAGCTGCATTAAAGGAGTATTTCAATATATACTTAACACATAGCAGCGAGTCACTTCCATGATTATTATTATTATTAATAATTAATCTTAGTGTAAAACACTCATAGAAAGAAAGGATTCCATTTTAAGGCATATAGGATTAATTGTTAGTGGATGTAACAGATAAGATTAAAAAGCAGTAGAGAAGGAAAGAGATTAGAATAAATGAAGCAGATAAGTGAGGACTTGGGTTGTAAGGGCTATGTTGAGATACAGAGGTTAGTTCATGATAGCAAGAGACGGAGAATTTTATCAAACCAGTCGAGAGACTGATGATCAAAAAAAAACATCAATGCCACGCGTCCCTTTGTCTTAGGTGATGATGTTCAGTTTCAGACACGGGATTATTGGTTCGAGCCCCGGTTGTGGAAGGAAGATTCGCCATAGGGACTTGGCTGGCAGGGTAGTAAAGGTGATGGTACACGATTCCTAATCACCGAATTGGTACCAAAGGATTGCGTTAGATTGTAAACCCTTCTGCAGTATTTACGGAGTGAGAGCGTACGGCACATGTTGGGATTTCATTCGTCGAATATGGATTTTAAACTTGACAGCCATTCGGGTGTCACTCGGAAGCATAGGCCTGAACAACTGGTATACAGTTTCAGCCTCTGCCTTCTCAAATAACTCATTCATCCATAACACAAAAAATACACATGAGTCATCTGCACAAAAACAGAAACATTAAAATTTCACCACCCCAATTCAAACACCAAAGACATTTGCTATTGAGGAGTAACTCCAACCATGGGAGCAACACATTGATGGGCACGGTGATTTTAATTATCGCACGTCGATGACAGAGGAGTGAAATAAAGCAACAACTACAACTTACACTAAAATAATTGCAAGACAATGCGCATAACGAACTAAAATTAAAACGCTTGCCCTTGAGTTCAAAGTGGTTTAGTACTTGATAAAATTGATTCCGTGAGATATTTCGATGTACCACTACAAATCAACTCGAAGTTAATTCTGCATATAATCGAAGAAAGAAGACGAAAGAAGAAGATTTTTTCCGTATACCCAAATGAAATAGTAGGTAAAATTATTTACGTTCTCTATAATAATTGAGTTGTAAAGGGGGGAAGTATTTCCCCATTACCTGTGGAAGGTAATGAATGAAATTATTAACATTTAAATAAACTGAGGAATAAAATCCGCTCCAAAAATTGTAAATGAAAAGTAATAGTGTTCAATGTACGATCGTAATTTTTTACGGCGTTGAATATTAATATATTTTTCTCTGGCTTCCAGCCATGTTAAGATGTCACATTTGTGGGACGTTTCGAAGGCGTCCTTCTCTGCCTTCATTCTCAACCAAATTTCAATGATTAAATGTTTGTTTATTCAGCCGCTGCTACGGAAACGTGGAAGACAAAAACCAACACAACGCGATTACGTCATCCGCTCTTCTGCTCGTTACCGACGCGAAACTGTTTCAGAATTTTAATAGCCGGGTGAATGTGGCCGCGGCTACATCGGACAGACGCAGCGATGCATTGTGCAGCGATGTGTAGAGCACGCCAGAAATGTTCGTCTTGGGCAAGAAGAAAAATCTGCGGTGGCGAACATAGTGTGCAAGAGGGTCACACTTTTGAATTTGAAAAAACAACAATTTTAGCCCGGGTCAAAGATTTTTGGTCCAGCGTTATTACAGAGGCTGTAGAAATAAGATCAACTGATTTATTAGTCAACAGGGACACTGGTTATCAACTCAGTGCGGCCTGGAACCCGGCTATTAAAATTCTGAAACAGTTTCGCGTCGGTAACGAGCAGAAGAGCGGATGACGTAATCGCGTTGTGTTGGTTTTTGTCTTCCACCGTTTCCGTAGCAGCGGCTGAATAAACAAACAGTTAATCACTCACATTTGGTTGAGAATGAAGGCAGAGATGGACGCCTTCGAAACGTCCCGCAAATGTGACATCTTAACACGGTTGGAAGCCCGAGAAAAATATATTAATAGTATTCAATTATCTATGAGTATGCATTTTAGGTTTCGTTAACACACCAGTCACACAATAATTTATATATATAACTTAATGAAGCCTTCTAAAATACATTTATAAACATTGTTTCTCACTGAATCCCTATACTATGAGTATGTTAATCTTTCTTAAATGTAAACACATAAATTTATAGAAAGTTAATTTTTGCTAGTGATCGACAAGTTGTCAAAATTCGACCTTAACGAATTCTTGTTCCATTGACTAATGCTTCCTTTGAATTTAAGTTTCTGATCAGTAAAACAATGCAATTAACTTTCAATACTGACTTATGTAGTGGCGTACCACTAATAGTTAAGAATTCAAAAGCTCTATTGGATAGTTATTCATTTCATTGTTGCCATCACAAATTATTTTATCGTAGCTATGATATGTTTCCTGATCACCTGGTATTCGATTAGGTAATTCATTTTTAATTAAAGTGCATTAATCACTTTTAGGTACTAAAATAACTGACTTCAATATGTTAACTGGAGAGTATGTTTTCGGAAATATTTCCTTGCACCTCATTAACAATATATTTTCATGTCTTATTAATTGCTGAGGTATTTCAACAATATTTTCACCAAACTGAGGGAATAATGGTGCCTCATCATTACCAATTTTTTAGTAAGAATTCGATAAATTTTGTTTCACTTGGTAAGGCTCTCATGTTTTAATAAAACTTACTTTATGAAAATATACAAATGTATGCCAACTCGTAACACAATTTTCAGTTAAAGTTACACGTGATTCAAGTGGAACAACTGGTATGATGGGCAGAAAAATTTTGCATTTGTTTTGAAGCAATGCCGCTAGCACGACACGCTTAAGCAAAGTTTAACCTTTTAAATAATAAAATGAACTCAATTTTTATTAACTACCAATTCAATTTACTTTTTCTTTTTGGCAGAAACCGTTAGGCGAGGATAAAGTAAATTCAAATTATCCGCTAGGATGTCAAATTTTCTTTTTATCGAAATGTTGCTTTTTGTAAGTTCAAAGATTAATCTCTACTCTATGTGACTGTGTTTTGTTTGACCAAAGGCCAGAGAGTATCTTAATGCTGGGAATACACGTCAGATAGTGGGCTACGATCCGATCCGATCCGACTTCACGCACACACACGCGCAATTAATGTATTTGTAACACATCTAGATATATAAAGATGAATGTATGTATCTTTGTTTGTTTGTATGTTTGTTTGTTTGTTCTTCATACAAATGCACAGTTTTCATCCGATCTCGATGAAACTTTGCACACTTATCCTTTGAAACAAAGAGAAAAATACTGTCTACATTTGGTTGAAAAATTATCTGTATAAATAATAAATCTTCTCTTATAATTTCGAAATATGACTGAACGGTGATAGACAGACGTGTTGGATATAGAGGTCTCTGTACTGTTTTCAGTGTAGCGGTCAGCCAGTTCAGTGGTTAAAGCGCTTGCGTACTAATGTTTGGGTCGTGGTATCGGGTTCAAATCCCCATGGAGACCGAAGTTTTTAAAAATTGTTTTTGATCGTAAGAGTCACGCCTGGCCCGTCTGTTATTCGGATTGATTGTTAAACTATAGATATCACAAAGTTAGGGGTGCAATGCGAGGCAATTTGTAGGTAGTCTTGCAATGCTGTAGAAATACACTTTTTTACGTTATATTAATCCCTCAGGGGTGATATGCAGTCAGTGTGTGTGTGATCTGCAGTAATATTTATATACGATATAAAGATATCGTATATAAAGATGAATGTATGTATCTTTGTTTGTTTGTTTGTTCTTCATACAAATGCACAGTTTTCATCCGATCTCGATGAAACTTTGCACACTTATCCTTTGAAACAAAGAGAAAAATACTGTCTACATTTGGTTGAAAAATTATTTGTATAAATAATACATGTTGTCTTATAATTTCGAAATATGACTGAACGGCGATAGACAGACGCTTTGGATATGAATGTCTCTGTACTGTTTTTCCGTGTAGTGGTCAGGAAGCTCAGTGGTTACAGCGCTTGGTTGCTAATGTTTAGGTCGTGATACCCGGTTCAAATCTCCGTGGAGGCTAAGATTTTTAAAAATTGTTTTTGATCGTAAGAGTCACACCTGGCCCGTCGGTTATTCGGATTGAGTGTTAAACTGTAGATATCACAAAGCTAGGGGTGCAATCCGAGGCAAATCGTAGGTAGTTTTGCAATGTTGTAGGTGTACACTTTTTTACGTTATATTGATCCATCAGGGGTGATTCGTAGTCAGTGTGTGTGTGATCTGCAGTAGTAATTCTATAAATTCGAAAGTAAGTCTCTGTCTTATGTTACGTTTTGACAACTAAGTGCCTATACCGATATTGACGGATTTTGACAGGAAAATCTATAGGGAGGGCACAGGACATTTTTTTGGTATGTTTAACAGTTGTAGTCACGAAATTTTGAGAACTTATCGAATAGTGACGGAGAGACGGATGTGTAAGACTGTAATGTGTAGTCTGTAATGTTACGTCGCTTCTCGCGCATTATGTTAGTGTATAATTTGTTAATAAATTTCGTTTAGAGAAAAAACGTATTATTTAGTATAGATGTCGATTTTCTCTGTCCTAATACTTTGTGTCTGCTTAAATGTTTCTGGCATCAATTTATTTCGCCTTCTTTTTTGACATGCCTTGCGGGCGTAAACTGGCCTAAGTTGTAGCTCTAGCAGAGCACGAGCAGCTTAAGTTACACAGACGGAAAAAAAAATCCCAACACCAAGAAAAAATTATTGTAGAGTAATGAAATTTGGACAATGCATTTGTCAAGTTAACATGTTTAATTGATTAAATTTTCAAGATCACAGGTTAATTTAAGCTCAAGAAAATGCATTTCAAATGTGAAATACTGTTAAATTAATAGCCGGTGTAACCTCCAGAATTTTGAATGCAAGCCTGCAAACGTGAATGCATTGTGTCATACAGGTTTCGAATGTCACTTTGTGGTATGGAGTTCCATGCTTGTTGTACTTGTGCTGTCAATACTGGGACGGTCAGTGCTGGCTGTGGATGATGCTGGAGTTGTCGTCCAATGATATCCCATACGTGTTCAATTGGAGACAGATCTGGTGATCTCGCAGGCCAAGGTAACATGTCGACACTCTGTAGAGCACGTTGCGAGACAACAGCGGTATGAGGGCGAGCGTTATCCTGTTGAAAAACTCCCCCTTGAATGCTGTTCATGAATGGCAGCACTACAGGTTGAATTACCAGACTGACGTACAAATTTGCAGTCAGTGTGTTTGGTATAACCACAAGAGTGCTCCTGCTGTCATAGGAAATTGCTCCCCAGACCATGACTCCAGGTGTAGGTCCAGTGTGTCTAGGCCGCAGACAGTTTGGTTGCAGGCGTTCCCCTGGCCTCCTTCTGACCAACACTGGAGATCTGTTGTGTTTTCTGATGAAAGCAGGTTCTGCCTTGGTGCCAGTGATGGCCGAGTGTTGGTCAGAAGGAGGCCAGGGGAACGCCTGCAACCAAACTGTCTGCGGCCTAGACACACTGGACCTACACCTGGAGTCATGGTCTGGGGAGCAATTTCCTATGACAGCAGGAGCACTCTTGTGGTTATACCAAACACACTGACTGCAAATTTGTACGTCAGTCTGGTAATTCAACCTGTAGTGCTGCCATTCATGAACAGCATTCAAGGGGGAGTTTTTCAACAGGATAACGCTCGCCCTCATACCGCTGTTGTCTCGCAACGTGCTCTACAGAGTGTCGACATGTTACCTTGGCCTGCGAGATCACCAGATCTGTCTCCAATTGAACACGTATGGGATATCATTGGACGACAACTCCAGCATCATCCACAGCCAGCACTGACCGTCCCAGTATTGACAGCACAAGTACAACAAGCATGGAACTCCATACCACAAAGTGACATTCGAAACCTGTATGACACAATGCATTCACGTTTGCAGGCTTGCATTCAAAATTCTGGAGGTTACACCGGCTATTAATTTAACAGTATTTCACATTTGAAATGCATTTTCTTGAGCTTAAATTAACCTGTGATCTTGAAAATTTAATCAATTAAACATGTTAACTTGACAAATGCATTGTCCAAATTTCATTACTCTACAATAATTTTTTCTTGGTGTTGGGATTTTTTTTTCCGTCTGTGTATTAAAACCCAAGAATCGGATGCTCATGCTGAAGAAAAGTCCAAGTTGAAATAAAGCTGCCCTTAGTTAACACTCCCCCCCCCCCCCCCACACACACACACACACACACATCCCGTCACATTCGTTTGTTTTTCTGTTTTTAAATATGTTGGAAATTGATTCTCTTCAAGAGACAGGTTCGATGGTAGAATGATTTAGTGATGGGTTTCCGGTCATATTATGCCAACTCGGTGTTGTTTGGGACCAATCCTTCGCTACCAACAACTTTTTATAATCAATTCTGGCAAAGAAATTCTTAATCACGCGTACGAAGTCGCGATTATCAGGTAGTATTATATATAAATTTTAGTTTCCCGCTGTCCTTCTCCATTAAACTTTCAAACTTGAAGTACGATTATTGTAGTATTTTCTTTACTGTTTGTCCAAAGATCGCAAAGTACCTTATAGACTTAACATTGGCAGAGTCAGTAAGGGTCGTTGCCATTCAAAAAAAAAATTAAAAATAAAAAAAAAAAAAAAAATTGAACGTAAACAATGAATTTTCCGTTTTATTTAATTTAATGTATTTGTAACACATATTATATATAAATTTTAGCTTTCTGCACTTCTTATCCATTTAATCTCACACCAGTTCTTAAAAAGGGATTGGTATATAGATACCAATAGCGAGCCACGTCTTTATAAACTGCCGTTAATTTCAGTGCCTTCTCGGCGCATTCTGCTCTCCACTCTAGGTGCCATGGTCCATTTCCGGATGGACGAAACGAAAATTAAATTCCCCTCCCACATCGCAAGCCTAGCCGATCGCTAACGAGCCAATCCGGGACGCTGTCGAGCCATCTGGCGCACCACACACAGTCACCTATCATCCCCCACCCTACCAAAAAAAAACTCTTCATATTTTTGCCCTCAATTTTTTCCGGTCTCTCACCTCTGACGTCCAGAGGCGTTGGAAAAAAAATTCGAAGACCGGTTTTCCGGGTGCTCCATTGATCGCCCGCTCTCTACCACACCCCAATTTCGTGCTTTTGGCTGGACGTGCGGCCCGTTCGTGCAAAGAAAGGACAGCTCTCATCTTTCACTCCTCCGTCCGACTTGTCCGATATCCCACACCACCGCCTGCCCACGACAGAGCCGGTGTACAGTGCCGTCATCCATATTCAGCGGCGAGAAGCAGCACGGCATGGCGACATCGTGGGTCCCAGAGGTGATCCCTGTGGTATGCTAGGTCGTGTCCGCATTGCGGCTCGCGCAAAGTAGCTCACTCAAATAAAAAAACCACTTCGCAGTTTTCCTCTAGCTGGGTATAGGATGTCTGACAGGGCATCGAAAGCTCCATGGTTCATATTCCGTATTAATTGGCAGTCTCAAAGGTGTTGTAGGATTACCGGTTACCTACTCATCACAGCATGAAACATTTGCATCTGATTATTAAACTGAAGATTTAATATAATCTTAGGAAAAGAATTTAATAACCAATAATATATCTGGATTTAAAAAAATTATGAATCTGAAAATATGGCTCAGATTTTATCATGTGCAATGGTGGTTTATCTGTTTAAGGAAAAACAAATAATTTCTGAATCAATAAATATATTATTAGCAAACAGAGTTTCTGATATTGCCCTGTTTAGTTGGCGTCGATTTACCCATACACTATTTTTATTCACCCAATGGGAAATATGTGTACCAAATTTCATAAAATTCGTAATTAAAGCAAGCCTAGATTCACCCTCAATCTATCCAGAAAGGGGTGGGTTGAAGTTTATTTACTCATACACCATTTATATTCGTTCCAAAATATTCATGTATACCAAGCTTCATTAATTTGTTACCAGCAATTTCCGGTTTACCCGCACTGCTCTCAGAATAGGTTGGGTTCTATGCTCTGATGTGGTTTTCATAATATGTATTAATGTGCGTGCATAAAATAGTATCTAGAATGTGTCTGTTTATTCTGGCATCGCGCAGAAAATAAAGATTTTGAATAGATTTTCAGAATTTGAAAGCTTGAGGTCAAAGTTAAAATATGACGCATATCTTATTACATTACGACTCATTTATTTTACGAATGATCTAGTATTCAATTTTGACTAAGTTTTCATAGTCTCAAATTTTAGGTGTGTCTCGTTATGCTCGATCATCCGTTGGGATTGAAAATTCTCTCATTATGCTATTTCATCTGGCACTGGAACTAAAAATTAAAATCAATTTCGTAGCTGTACAGATGAATATCAAGTATTCAGGATTATTTTCCAAAATTGTGTTGATTGACAACACGAAAGGCTCATTTTCACTTAAAAAGCAGTTGTTACGCATAGGTTCTGTAAGTAGTCAAAGATTGTAGATTGGTTGCATGAGATAACTTCGACGGTAACGATGTTCTCTGGGTTTATTTCGTAATTATTAATTTACTTATTTCCCTCTTTACATAGTTTCTTCGCCGCATTTAGTACGGCCGAAGTATGACGTATGCAACATCTGGTTGGTATTAGATCTTTGGTGTTAAACGCAATAGCTTCATGATTTACTGTTTCGGCGTTATGAAACGTTAAAGCATAAGAGATATCAAACAATTCAGTTTAGATTCTAAGCTTCAAAACAGTGAAAACCCATCGTAATCTGCGCAATAGTTTTTTAGTTTTTCTGGAAGCAACATACCCAGCTTTTAGTTTTATAGGTATAGATACTGTAACACTGTATTAGATGGTTCGTGATTTAATTAATATGATAAATAACTATTCCACAATACAATTCAGTTTAACATCCTTTTATTTTAATAAGCACGACGTCAACGATATTGTTTACATGCATACATACAATCCAGCGATTGTATACAACACTTCTTCCACAGACAATACAGTTCTTGGCCGTCGTATATTGAGTCGGTGATAACTGTTTCTCTGTCCCGGGTGTTCGCTTTATATACGCTACATCGAAATTTCTAGAACACTTCAAAAGCTACCGACAGATATTTCTCGAACATTAACAATACTTAAACAATTGAAACATATTAAAAACAATCAGAATTAATACATAATCATATATAACCATTAAAAAATGTTCAGAAATGGAAATTAAAAATACTTAAGCACAAAATTATTTACAGAAATCATTTTAAACTGTAGAAAATTGTCCATTAGACATCGTAACTTGCCTTAATACATGGGATTACGAATATTTAAGCAATTCTTTTGCACAATTCTGTTCTTAAACATTTTAAATGGCCTTTAAATAATTTCTTTTCATAAAACAAAGTCTATATACATTGATTTACAGTAAATTGCAAAACAAAAATTCCAGATCGTATTCAACCAAACTCTAGCTTACTATAAGTGCTTCATAAAATACCATTCCATTTATGTTTAGGTTTGAGGGCTGTTACAACTGGATCAGGGAGGTACAACTGGTAAAAATGGTTTCTGGTAAAAATGGTGACAGTGATTGAGGTCGCCGAAACATCGTGTAATTATAACACTCCTTTAGCTCTGCTAGTCACCCGATAACAATTTTTATATAAGTGGAAACAGTTTCTCTACCTTAAGAATGAAAATATAATCGAATGTAGCGACACAAATTACTGAAAAGAAGAAGTAATTAACAGTTCAAAGTTGATTATCGACTGAAATTTTAGCATACCGGCTTATGATTTCACACAGTTCTGTAAGAATGTATTCAATGAAGTAGGATATATTCAAATAAAACGTCTCTGTAAGATTATTTATACGTCATAAATAAAGTACTTTTCTTTCATCAACTTCAACTGAAAATACCACTACTACCACAGAAAATAGTTGTGAACAACACAGAAATCAGTTTTTTGCCTGAATTTCTCCTCGGCTATTCATTCCCCACGGATCCCGCAGTGTTAGTTCTTGGTGTAGCGGGCTACAGCGTTACAGGGGCAGCCTCTGGGCAGCTCGCCAGGGCAGCCAACTGCAACATGGCGGCGGCATTAAAATACTGCCGTGGGCTAATGTGCCAGCCGGACAGGCCGTTACGTACACTTGCCGAACCAAACTGCAGGCACGGAGTCTGGCGAATGGCGCTTTTTATGTGCCGGACCAGTTTTAAAACAGTTCCTGACGAAAGCAGTTCCGCTCTCCGCTGCATTTACAGACGCCGGATTGTGGTTAACAGGATTGCCGTTTCTCTGCACAGTTTCTTAACAAAAAAGCAACATGACTCAGCTTCCATACCAATGTTATAGAAAATGAAAAGGAGCGTTTTATTTTATATTTTTTCAAATCGTTCCCAGAGTTGACTAAGCCATCGACAACAGATTTTAACGCAAGTAGGAAAAACTGTTACGTTTTTTACAGCGATGTGTCTTTACCGATGGCGCTACATTTTTGCTATGACAACTTTCAGCTGAATAGTAATGGATGGAAGTATTATGCTTCGAAGAATTCACAGAACTGTATTTAACTGAAAACTTCTGTTTATCTCTATTAAGCGATGATCTGAACACATGTCAGTGGCACTTTAAACACACAGTACCAATTTTTTTAAGTTATTATAATGAAACCTGTTTACCAACGTCGATCCTTAAGACAATATTTGCCTCTGATGACTTTTATTGAGCTCCAAGTTAGAAAATGTTTCAGTTTGAACGCAATGTTATGATTGTTTCGTCGGTATGAACGAACTAACGAAACTGTTGCAAGAGTATCACGAACATGTTGGTATATTATCAACTTTTTAGACTGATATAACCACAGAGGTAACTATCTTTTTGCCGTCGATTTGTTTTCAAAGGCCCTCGAGGTCATAAAGGGAAATGAGCAGCAGTAAAGTTGAAAATCGTGAATTCTCCATTCAACGCGATTTTTTACAATAAAACAATTCTTTTCTTAGTTACAGTAGTGTTTACACTAAAATGGAAATTGGTTTTAGAAGACAATTAAATAGTTTTCAACTAAGAAAACCAAACTACAGCAAAAATTTGAAAAAAACAATCTTGATGTTTGTATGTAGGGTAACGAGACATACAGAAAATGTAACTATTCGTTTTTGTGGCCGAACACATAAAAACAATGAGCATTTTACTGACTGTATAAGATCAAGTTAAACATAAAGAAATCTTGAGATGTCCGTAGTATATTCAGAAGAAATCCTGATACGTCAGAAAAAGTATCAGGTCAGTAACGTCGTCAACTTTACTATTTACTGTAGGGAACAGACTATTTGACAAAACCAATACTTGACATTATAAAGTAACTGGCAAAATATCTAGTTAATATACGGCGTACTGCTACGTCACTAATGATTCGCACGGACACACAGGATGTAATTAAAAAAAATACGAAATAAACTTCTCGTTTGCTCCAAAACTTTTAAAATAATTCTAACAAGTTTCAGAATTGAAATGAGCCTTATCAATTAATGCTTTATGATGATATCATATTCTGGTGAACTGTAAGATTTTTTTTTTTCCTTGCCTAGGGCAGTAAAATTTAATCTGCATCGCACGTTAAATATTGTTTCCCTGAAGTTTTATTCTTGATTATTGTAAAGGATAGTACCAGCATAATTCCAAAATCACGGATTATACTCGAACAGAAGACCAAGAAAAGGTCCAAGAAAAACAGGGCAGGGGTTACTCGTGATACTTGGCCGCAAGGATTTTGTGTGAATACGTATTTTCTCCCGGAGCACGCTCTATAAAACGTCTGCTGCAAGCGGGCATTCCTGGCGCCGGAGCCTATGGGTATATTCGTATTCGACACCAAGTTGCATTATGTAGTGTTGCTAAAGACACCGACTTTTACTACCTGTGGCATACGTACGGGCGCTGTTTCTAACTCGAATCGCTTCGTCAACTTTCTTGCTTTAAGGCACTGTTTAATTCGCTTAAATGCGATTTCATGGGTATCACTTCATAGTTGATAAGATCTATTTGCAGACGTAAAAGATTTAATGATTTAGATTTATTTTTTGACGAGTATAGAGTGTCATATGCGGGGTTGAGAAACTTAAGATTGTAGAATGTTTCATGTATTTTGTAAGGGCGATAGAAGTGAATGGTAAAAAAGAAGAAATAAATAAATTAAATACTCAGAGCATCAGACGAATTGTATAGAGTGCCAGAAGAGCGATTTTAAGCTGGGAGGTGTCACAAAAGTGCAATCGCATTATTTACAGTAACCAAGCGGTAACTCTAGGGGCTTGCATTGGAGAGGAGGTGGGCTCGAATTCCCGTCTAGCCATCCAGATCTGTTTTCCGTGGCTTCCTGAAATCAGTCAAGGTGGATGACAAGATGGTTTCTTCAAAAGGCATGGCCGAATTTCTTCCAGATCTTTCTCACCCTTTTTTCCCGTCTCCAATAATCACAAAGCAAAAAAAAAAAAAAAAAAAAAAATGCGGGACTTACTTTGAATCAATATTGACATGGCCCCGAAGCACGGGGGTTGAAAGAAAGAGATTAGTAGAATTCAGGCCATAGATATGAAATTTCAGAGGAGTGGACCTGCTGCAACGATACTAAATAAGTATCTGAGGAAAGTAGTTAAAGATGAACACGTAGAGAACAGAACTGGAAGATTAGAACTCCAGTTGTGGGACACATGAATAAGATGAGTTATTAAAGGATACCAAAGAAAGCGTATATTTTGAAATTTGAATTGAATACACCTTGAGGAAGACCTCGGCGTAGATGGATTAGTAGAATAGAAAAGAAAGAGTAATACACAGGGGCACATTGGAATGTGGTGGAAGAGTTGGGATGGTGAAATTAAAGGTAACTTTGGAGAGGTGTTTTCCCGTAAGATCAAGCCAGAGGCTGCAATCACACCAGTATGTTCATGTTAATACGACATTGTTCTGGATTTTATTTAATTAACCGTTAACACTCGATTGCAAGAAATTCTCTGAATCTTTAGCTACCTAGAAGTAAAAAAATAATAATTTTAGGTGTAAAAAACAGATTCAGAAATGTGTCTCTGCGTTTCGTGAAGTAGCCCCCAGCACGGAAACGAATTCGCAGACTTTTAAGTCATGTGGTATACGTCGTCGTATCGCTAACCTACTCGAGGCTCAAGTATTTGGGAAGTCGGCCAGCGATCCCCAGCAGGTAGTAAACTCGACACCGTAACTCGACACCACACAGACAGCACGGAGGCTCAGCACTGCACTCGACAAGACCCGCTTGCCTTGCCTTGCCCGCCCCACTGCAGTCACAACTTACTGTGCTTGAAACCGTTCTTTTATTTTCTACGCTGAAGACCAATTACACTCCGCTTTCAATATATATACAGGGTGTTACAAAAAGGTACGGCCAAACTTTCAGGAAACATTCCTCACACACAAACAAAGAAAATATGTTATGTGGACATGTGTCCGGAAACGCTTACTTTCCATGTTAGAGCTCATTTTATTACTTCTCTTCAAATCACATTAAACATGGAATGGAAACACACAGCAACAGAACGTACCAGCGTGACTTCAAACACTTTTTTACAGGATATATTCAAAATGTCCTCCGTTAGCGACGATACATGCATCCACCCTCCGTCGCATGGAATCCCTGATGCGCTGATGCAGCCCTGGAGAATGGCGTATTGTATCACAGCCGTCCACAATACGAGAACGAACAGTCTCTACCTTTGGTACCGTGGTTGCGTAGACAAGGGCTTTCAAATGCCCCCATAAATGGAAGTCAAGAGGGTTGAGGTCAGGAGAGCGTGGGGGCCATGGAATTGGTCCGCCTCTACCAATCTAAAATGAGCTCTAACATGGAAAGTAAGCTTTTACGGACACATGTCCACATAACATATTTTCTTTGTTTGTGTGTGAGGAATGTTTCCTGAAAGTTTGGCCGTAACTTTTTGTAACACCCTGTATATGTGTGTATATATATATATATATATATATATATATATATATATATATATATATATATCTGTGTGTGTGTGTGTGTGTGTTACAGCTGGCTCAATGGCAATTAAGTCATCTAACTGGTTTCAATCAGGATTCACCTGGCATTTCAATTATCTAATCCCACTTCTAGAAAATCTTGCATTTTTTGTGAGGTTCGGCTTACACGAAAAACTGCAAATTCCCCTTAGCCAATTGGTTTCCTATCCTATCAGTTAAGGTAGAATACATGAGGTAGTTTTATGCCCATCTAATATATTTTTGTAACACTTTCTGCGCAGCACACTATCAGCAACTAGTCTTACAATAATTACTCCATCTCTGTACGTTTGTCTTTCATTTTTCTACGACGTTATTTAGCATTTAAAGCAATTTTTGCCGAACGAGCACATAAGCAATTCTCATGAATGTCAGTACATTTTATTTTTCTAACCTTCCGTAGAATCCTGCATTAGTGAATCATAAAAGCTAGCAAAGATCTGGGATTCAAACTTCTAATTGGATTTAGCTTTTATTGAATGCTTTACAAATGCAACCTAAAGCTATCCACCTCCTTTCAGTTTGGTTGAAATACACATCGCATTCAATTTTAGTGGCTTAGCCTCTTTTTTCTAACCCATGGAAGAAGGTTATGGGGAAGAAAGTGACATCTCTTGGTTTTCCCTACTTTTACTGAAATTAATACGATTGTCTTAAAAGCTGATATCCAATTTCAGAGTTTACCTATGTCTTCCATATTTCTATTGAATCAAATAAACAAAACATTAAAGATGTCTACATTTTCATTAGGCCAGTATTTTGAATAATATCATAATCTTCATTGTTACAATGTCGTAGGACTACAGCCCGTGTCGTATCTCACTTAAATTTACATTGAATGATTTGTAAGTAATTAAATTTTTGTTTTAATATCAGTTATTTCAGAGAGTTTATCAACAAAAAACAATACAAACATAAGCTACATCGCTGGGTACGTTGGTGGAAAATCTTTGATGCAGAGATAATTCGAAGTTAGTCGGAAAAGAGAAATATGGCTTGCTAAATTAAATTTAAGAAAAGAAATTTGTAATTGAGAAATGCTAAAGCAGCGATTAAGTATAGCGAAACAGAGATTCATAAGTGAATAAAAGTACTTATTTAAGAATAGAGAGTTATTTGAAACAAAAGGAAATTTTGTTTTACAATCGCGTATAGAGGTGGAATTTATTGCGCGAAGTACAATTTTCATTAAATTCGGTATAAAACGAAGTCCAACTGTTAAAGAGTGTAGGATGGCTTCTAAATCATTCTTCTATTGTGTAGAATCAACAAGAAGTATAGCATTAAGAGTAAGCTACTTTTAGACCAGGTATTTGTGACAAGCACAAATACAAGAAAAGCAAACGGAAAGTTATTAAAATTACAGTGTGTTAAAAGTAATTATTGTTCTCTAATATTTTGTGGTTTGTTCCAAACACTAGAGGCATCAAACCTATTACTATATCGCTTAGTTTTCCACAGTGATGATCATTTAATTTAATTTAATTTAATTTAATTTAATTGCAATGGAGCACTCGCTCCGGTGGCAATTTCCCTACACACCCAACTTCCCTCTATCCTACACTCACCTACATTTGCCCTCTACAAATTTTAACTTTAAATTCTTTTAACGTTTTCGGTAGGTTATTCATCATTCCCCTTGGTAACTCATTCCAATCCCTGATACCCTTACCTAAAAAAGAAAATCTTCCCACACCCTTGTGCCGGAAATCGAGTGCCAGCTTGTGGTCATGGTCATCTTTTCCCTTCCATGAACTACTTTTCATACCTACTGCAATATCTTTCCATGCCTCATCGCCAGTATACGCCCTGTACACTCCCATGACCCTCCTCATCCTACTCCTGTCTTGCAATGAATCCCATTCCAGCTCCTTTATCATATATCTCACTGATTGCATTCTGCGATAATTTCCAGAAACAAATCTAGCAGCCCTTCTTTGCACCTTCTCCAACTCCGTATTTGATACTCAAAATGTGGGTCCCATACTACACTACCATATTCGAGCAATGGTCTTACCAAAGTTTTGTAACCCAATTCCTTTACTTCTCTCGTGCATCCTCTCATCACTCTTTCCAACAAGTGCAGAGTTTTGAAACCTTTTCCTACCACCTGTCCAATGTGTCCTGCCCAGTTAAGCTTGTTATCAAATGTAATGCCAAGATATTTACATTTCAAGTCTTCAGTAAGCAATTCTTTCCCCACCTTATATTCATAATTTACCTTTTGTTTTTTATTTGTGTATCTAATTAGCTGTCTCTTCTTTGCATTTATCTTCATCCCATGTTTACCAACCCAACTAGATATCCTGTCCAGATCAGCCTGCAACTGTTTACAGTCCTCTATTCAACACTATGAATCAACACAATTATTCATTAGAATAATGAATAGCAATGGTCCCAATACGCTACCCTGCGGCACTCCCATTTTTACTTCCACTTCCTTTGATACCGCATTTCCCACACTAACTTTCTGTTTTCTACCTTTTAAAAATTCTTCTACCCAGCAAATCACTTTCTCATCCACTCCAATACTTTTTACCTTATTTACTACCATTTTGTGGCTTACTCTGTCTAACGCCTTTGAAAGATCCAGCGCTACACTATCAATTTGGCCTCCCTTGTCCATTTCATCTGAAATATCTTGCATATATCCCACCAACTGAGATTCGCATGAATATCCTTGCCTGAACCCATGTTGCCTACTTGAAAACCACTTACGTTCCTCACATACATTTCTGATGTGGTTGCATATCAATCTTTCCATTAATTTACCTACCACTGAAGTCAAACTGATTGGGCTGTAATTTTCGACTCTATTTCTCACCCCTCCTTTATGTACCGGTACTACTATCGCACTTTTCCAGTCTTGTGGTAAGCAGCAAGTATCCAGACTCAATTTAAATAATATTTCAAGATAAGGTACAATGTCACATCCGACTATCTTTAAGATATCTGCAGTAATATTATCTGCACCAGCCCCCTTATGTTTTTTCAGCTTTCTTATTTCCTTCATGATTTCTTCAGGATGAATTTCAAATTTTCTTTTATCATCATTTCTAATCGTATTGTTAAGCTCGTTCTCCGAATTAGACCTTCCCGTTTCCGATTCATTGTCCCTAATGCTCTCACTAAACCAGTTATTTAAAATCTCTGCCTTTTTCAAATCCTCAGTAACTACTTCTCCATCCTTATCTATGAGCATCTCTACACCCTCCCTTCCCCTCAGTTTCCTGATATAGCCATAGAAATTTCGAGATGCATTAGTCAGTGGTCCTCCTGCACTGACAATACTCTTCATAAACCCATCTTTAGCAACTTTCTTTGCTGTTATTAAGTCCTTATTTAGTTGTTTCAAATATTCCCTACTACCCTGCTGTCTCTTAACTTTGTTATGTTCTCTTCGTACCAACCTCTTTAACCTCCTCACTTCCCTATTATAGTACACAGGTTCTCTACTTCTCTTTATATTCTGCTTTGGAATGAATTTTTCTTCCCCCTTCCTTATTATCTCCTTGAACTCTTCCCACCTTGACTCTACTGTACTTGTACCTTCCTTCCATTTGCTGAAGATATAAAATGGCGACCTTTTTTCTTTTACACGCGCACTGTTCAGTAGTGAAGTATCTTGAACATTTCCACCATCGACACAACGTAACCATGTGGTCTAATGAATCGTATGATGGTGTTAATATATCGTTTAGTTATTGAGGCATTTTTATCTTTTATTATTTTTAAATGAAATTGCAGGTGACATGACAAATCATGTCGTCGATCAACAAAACTACACTGCTGAATACATTTTCGTGCTCTACTGACTTTCCACGAATGATTTTGGTTCCTGGATATTTAAGGAAACAAGATGCAGTCGCGCTGCTCTGCCCCAGACCATTTAAGTATTTCATTCTGTAATGGTCGACCGAACAGCGCATGTTACGACCTGACATTGGATGAGGCAGCGCCTGCTGGGAGAAACATGGGCCAAACTTGGAACGATTTATTGAGATTTGTTGCTCGTAAAAGTTTCTCCCTCGAAGTGCAGTTCGGTAGGACCTTCGTGAGTTTCCTGAATCATCTTGTGGGAACCATAATTTGCTGCTTAAGAACTTGACTTCGGCTATGCCACACGGAACCTTAAGATTCTAATAGCTGCAGCACTAAAATCCAGACATGTTTTAAAAATTACTTTTTTCTTTTACTTCTGACAGTATACAGCACAATAAGGTCAGTCTTATTACGAAACAAAAATGATTCTCAACATGATTATTAACTTTGAAATACCGATTCGATCTGATCGGTAATTATGATGTAGCAACACTTTATTCCACTCGTTGTCGAGGATACAGATATAGATGGGGGTAGAGATTTAATTTAATTTAATTCAATTGCAATGGAGCACACCCTCCGGTGGCAATTTCCCTAAACATACATCTTCCCCTTTTCCTGAACCCACCTACATTTGCCCTCTACAAATTTTAACTTTAAATTCTTTCAAGGTTTTTGGTAAATTATTCATCATTTCCTTGGTAACTTATTCCAGTCCCTGACACCCTTATCTAAAAAAGAGAATCTTCCCACACCCTTCTGCCTGAAATTCAGTGGAGCTTGTGGTCATGGTCATCTTTTCCCTTCCATGCACTACTTTTCATGTTACTTTGGTGAGGTTATAAGTGTAGGGTAGTGTAGATTTTCTATTTATACCACATTGCGATTAATCTACTAATATATAGCGAACGAACTAATACTGAAAAAAATTGGTAGAAGCTGACGAATGGAAGGTACAGTACAGTTAGCATGTTGGAGAAAAAATACAAAAATAAAATTACCAAACAACCATAAATTGATTTCAAAACGATCCTGATGGTAATCACTTCACTGCATTAGTGATTTTAATGACTATCTTGTCATAAACCACCATTTACAACAACTATGATGAAGTTCAAGCACCAAGCGATTATACAGGTTATCATTATAAACCTCACCGGATTGCGTTTGAGTAGATAGAAAATATCTAAACATCATGTCATGGTATAATTCTACAATTTACTAACTATATTTAAAGTAATACTGTAAAAAAACGCTCCGAAAATCCTATGAATGGCCAATAACAATTTTCGAGATATTTTTTTGCTCATATTTCCACATACACATTGGGATAAATACGAAAATAGAAACCATTTTAACGGAAAATAAAGCAACAAATAGTTCCAGTATTTCAAATTGCTTGTGTGTATTGACTGTTTGGTAGTTATGTTGAGGAGAAATAACAATACTTCCAGATTGTTATCTTTTCGTTTTAACAGATCACATTGCAGCAATTCTTCTGGAAATTCTCCAATTAATTACACACGTTTAAGATTGTATAACTGTCGAATGGCCCTGATAGTTTTTCGTATTGTTCGGTTTATTTGTGTGTGGCTTCTAGATGATCCATACACCATTTTACGTAGAAATACCCTCATAAAATAACAACACACTGACAATCAAATAGTACAAAATCGAAGAACCTATCCCTCACCCCCCCCCCCCAAAAAAAAAAAGAAAACTGGTGTCGTCTCTAACAAAGCTGGGGATAACTTAAGCAAGCCATATTGATAGAAATGTATAGTCTGATACAGTGTCTAGTGGCCTAAATCCCTAGAAGAATACGAGATTGGATTAGACAAATACTTACGCTGAGGATTACAGAGACGGTTTATGCTAGAAGCTGGGATACAACTAACATCTGTAAAATTGTGTTAATTGAAATTTAAAAATTTTTACGGGTGTGAGACACATCTGACTCCTGAAGTACAATCACAAATCTGTAACTACAGAAATCATTCAGAAAACATAATACAATCAATCAAAACCATATCTAACTTATCACCTAACAGTACACCCAAAATTAATTTATTTCGAGGAAGCGTTGCCGTCTTAACCTAAATATGAATTTATGAGTCCAAAAATTTATTTACCATTTATTTCATTACAGAAGAGAAAATTAGTTAATCCTAATGATTTACAGTACCAAAGAATTCCTACACGCTCGTAATTGTTACCGTAGGTTTATTTTACTACTGACAGTGTGTCTGTAACAACATTTTGTTATTGTTATTGTTATTAATTCCAGTGCAGCATGTGCCTCTGAAGAAATTTACCTACACTTTAGGAGAATGTTTACCTTAATTAATCGTAGACTTCCGCGGTCAGAGTCAGTATATTCTTGGTTGTCCGGGTGGCGCCGTGTCATGTTCATTGTTCTGCCCTGGAAGAAGACCCCAGAATGAGGGTCGAAACGTCGGCTACAATGAACATGACGCGGCGCCACCCGGACAGCCAAGAATCAATTTTTACCTTAAGTTATTTAACTGTTTTAGTTGTTCAGCATATCCCTCAATAATTTATTTTAGTCCTTGACTCCCATATCCACCAAAAAAAAATCCACCCTTCAAACTTGAAATCAATAGTTCCTAATGGTTCATGATATTAATTGTATTAAACTGGGGTATGTTTATGAACTGTCAAAATGAGAAAGCTAATAAATCAGCTTAATCAAGAAAAAAGTAACGCCATTATACTTCTGTAACACTGCGATCTTGCTTGTAACTAACCATGCACACAATTTGGCTAACATCGGTATAAATACATGTTATAAAGGACGAAGGCAAAACGAAAAGTAAATATATAGAATTAACCGATAATCTGATGACATATATTCACTTCTACCCTCATCCGACCGCTTAGAGCATAAGTTCCCAACGTTAATTGTCGTATAGCCGCCTTTGCAGGAAAAAAAATACACCGACCCGTTTTGTCTCGCAACCCACTTTTCCAAACAGTGATCCGGTTTCGTACCTCTTAAATGAAGTGTACTATTTTATATGCTGAAAAAAAAAACAAGAGTAGATTTCTCTAACTACTTTATTAAGGTATTAACAATATTGGTGCATCTTTCATAGAATGATTAACAAATACATGTCGTGAAAAATTAGTTAGAGGGCTGAGATCGGCATAAAACCACTAATGTTATATATTTGGTGTCTCCTTTACCATCATACATTCTTAAATCGCCAAGTCCCAGTATTGATCGAGTTTCTTTTCTCAGCTAGTTAATTGCTGATTACGTTAAATCCTCTTTCAGTTACATACGATCATGGGATTGCAATGAAAAACTTCTTTGATGGAACCCATAAACCCAGATATAATACTGTAAGGAAGTGGGTTGGTGATTCGTCCTCAACGACCTTGGAACAAAAACGCTCCCTATGATTTCTTCATTGACTATTGGTGGGCGGTACTTCCCCCATTGGGAACCACTGGCTTAGACGATGGTAATAATTAGAATTCTTGCTGACGTTTTATGTTCACAAGAGAGTTGTGTGCGCGTATATCCAAGCGCAACAGATTTAAGCAGCTACGGACATTATAAGTGCTAACGACTAGGAGACAATTAATTTAAACACTGGGTTAAGATGAGCAAGGGTGAAGAGGGTGTAAGGTGGTTCTCTGTGTTTTCTGCAGAGCGCGACAAACCGACCCCAACGCAAATCCTGTAATTCGGGGGAGCGAGCCGGCTGGGTGAAATTAGCTGCAAGGCGGAGTTAAGGCTGGCGCTTGCCGTAATTAGAGGAGCCAGGCCTCCACGGCTCGACACCCTGCCATGAAAATATTGCGGGCGGTCAAACTGAGTCAGCTACTTCTCGTGTATAGGCCTACTCTATAAAAAAGCAATATTATGTAGCTCTAGGATTCATTCACCTGTATAGTGGTAAACATTTGTCCAACACAGAGAATATTGGACCCCGATAAAAGAACAAAATTTACATTTTCTTTTAAAATCTAATTAGAGTACATTTTTTTTTTTATAATCATCTGCCAAGTATATGAAATCGAGGAACAATGTGAACCTCATTCTCAATGCTTGTCTTGCATAAAAATGCATAAAAACTGTACTCATCTCAAATAAATTACAGAAAAATCATGCAGCTACCGACTCGTTTTTTTTCAATATCCGTAACACAAATAATTGCTAGCAATATGATCATCTTGCATAGAACACCATTTTTATGAAGTTCTTTGTTAAAATAGTAAAACTTCAAAATATATTTATTTACTGACTCATTCCATCTGTTGCCGAAGAATCACCAGCGATCGAAATTTGAATGAAAAATCATTTACTATTTGAAACATTTTTATGTTTTTTGTATATTTTTAAAAACATTTTGATTTGACAATTATGGTTGCCTTTGCTGTCATCAACCACACAAAAATGTAGTTAACTGTTAATGGGTTTATAACTAAAATCGATCTCTGATAATAAATGTTTCCGAAAATAAATATGAGTTTACATTCGCGTTTGTAAATAATTTTCTTATTTTTAAATTGTTTAGTAAGTGTTAAATCTATTATAAAGAAATATTTCAGAGACCACTTGGTACAAACTTTAAAGGTAGATGAAGTAAATACTTAACTTTTATCCCGATTATGAATTACTATCAAGTAAATAATGCGTTCTTTAAATAAATTTACTATGGCCATTTCCGTGTTAAACGTAATTTTGCGCGTAATTTCTTACAATTTACTTAAACATGTATTGAATTTTTTTTTTAAAAAATCAGTCCACCGAAAAAAGATCCTTATGTAGTGAAATCTCGATATTAAGAACGCCAGCAAATTAAGTGAAAATGAAATGGGAATATTATTACCTCATCAGTCCAGTACAGACGAAACTTTTATAAAATCGTTCGACTATCAGCAAATAGTTGTATAGAATTGTAACACATATATTAACTCCCACTTTCATGTAACTACGACTATAAAATAGTGATGTAGCCATAAATTTATGAGCACTGAAAAGAGTTCAATGATTCTGTATTTCAAATTCCCGTACACTTTCACCACTATAACACTATAGATGTTAAAAAAAAAAGAGAGAAATAACTTCACAACTAATTAGCTTTTTTAATATTCCCGTATTATAAACCCCCTACAAAATACATTAAACATTTAGGATGCGTTGGAGAAACCGATTTGTTGATGCACACTCGATTGTATCGTCCATGTATTGTATGTGGAGCCGTCTGGCATTAGCATTCCCTACAGCGATTGTTCATTTTTTACGTCATTCTCTTAAATTATTGTTTCTACACATTGCCGTCATTTTATCCTTAACTCTGTAATCGTGACTTCATAAATATTGCAAAAAAAAAAAAATTTTATAAAGATCGTTCAAGGATGATGTAGGAATCGAACTGGACAGTCAGCGAGCTTGGAGCTACAAGAGCCGCTTTCTTAAAAAAAAAAAAAAAAAAAAAAAAAAAAACCTGGCCGCCATTTTATTGTTGCTTGTACTCATTATCTAATGTTATTAAGCAATTAATAAAAGATTAAAGTCTTTATATCGAGACGTGATGAGATTTGTCGTATGCTATAACGAGATTTCTCCTGGGTACCACTCTTAAACCCTAATAATTAAAATCTCCTTATAAAACATAATCTCGCGCTAGGCACAATGAAATTTCCGAAAATTCCCAGGAATTATCGGAAGTTGTTTGCGTGAAGTATCACGACAGAAATAAGATGAACAGCCGCATTGCGTCAGAAAGCGGGCCACTTAGCAGTCGAGAGTTGGGTCACGAAGTCAGCAAAGACGGAGTGTGGACGCGGAAGAGGGAGGGACTGGCTTGAGCTACTGACAGAGTCTCGCTCCGTGCCAAGAGATTTACGTCGCCTGCAGTGCTTCCCGCCAGACACCGCACACCAGTGTCGTCCCGGACTCTCCACAGATAAATTTCACACAAGTAAGTGGATATAGTATAACCAGATAATTCATTACTTCTTCATGGTACCAAACTAGAGTAAATATTATCTACAGCAATCTACACAAAATTTTGTTTCCGACACTGTAATTGGTCCTCGTATATCAGATTTATAGTTAACGGTATTCAACCTTTCACGATTCACCACTTTTCTGAAATGTTATTTAGAAAATGCAATAATAACACTCAAAATTATACGGATTCATCAGTTACTCGAAAACGTTTTGTATACTTCAATGAAACAATCAGCGCAGAAACAGTATGTTATATAACTAATTCTTAGCTTTAACTAAAGGCAACATTTTATTACCTTGGTAATTCACATTTTCAGTGGTATTTTATTCTCAAGTCATAATTTTTTTATCATTTATGTTTACTCATAGTTGAAATTTTCTGTCATTATTTTTTAATACTTTAATAAGTCTGTTAATATTTCTTCTTACAACAATTTTCGTAATTTTACTTCGATTTCGGCCACGTCAGTATAGTAGTATCTATTAATTTTATAGTAGTATCTATTAATTTTTCATACTTTAATTAATTATTATATTTTCAAACCGGTGACCCATACAGCGTAAATCCACACCATTTTTTGAATTACCATGCACAGCTGAGGTAAAAAAATTAAACCAATTTAATGAAGTTTTGTCTGTATTTTGAATCAGATAACGTGGTCGATTTATTGAAGGTAAACTTAACTATTGCAAAAAATTATTGCAAATGCTGGAGTGTACATATTTTTTTCTTCATATCTGCATGTTCCTAGCATCTCATTACTCCCATCTTTTGCCAAACTGATAATTTACCAACCCTTTCTCGGTACTGAAAAAATATATGACGCTTCAGCTTCATTTTTTATTAAAATAAACGGAAGTTCATTACAACATCACGTAGCAGATAGCTTAAGTTGGTAGCAGGGGGAAAAAAATAAAGTGAGAAAACTAATTCTAAAGCCAAGTATTTAATGTATTACAAAGTGACCGAAAATGAAGTAATTAGACTAATTAATCATTTATATTAATCAGCAAGGCGTTCTCTGCAACAGGACTACATCATTTACCGTCAAATCTCTGATCGTTTTTTATTTATTTAGTTCAGTTTAGTAATTTTTTTATTTTATTTTAATATTCTGTTATTTGTTTAGTTATGTAACTCGTGCATCAACTGATTCACTTCAAAAGCTGCGCAGTGCTGTGTTTGTCACCTAGTATGAAATTTACCGTCGCAAAAGTCGTTATAAAAATTGTTATCTTTTCGAATTTCGGTAAAAGTGTTTTTCTGACAAAAGTTTCAATCTTTTTCTACTAAAGGGTCTTCAGTAATTTTGGCGTTTTCTCCATTCATGGTCTCCACTAGCAATGCGCCACTTCCTACACCAGGCCTTGGTCATTCTTGAAATCTTGAGTGTGCTAAACACTTTGGGTTTCACACATACAAATAACGTTATGCTGCTTGCTTCTTAGCTAACCAGATTAAATATTTGACCCGTGAATACAAGAACTTCACCAGTTTCTGATGTCGAAATGGAAAACTATTTAACGAAGGCATTTCTACCCTTTGTCCATAAAGTCTAAAATGGAGGAGAACAAAGAGAAGAAATTCGCAGCAATTTTATTTAATATTATAGTCGCAGTTTCAATTGTGTTTATGGCTTTGAATAATTGTCATACATATTGCTATTGTGTCTGCAATTCACGGTCGCGAGTTTTAGATGATTCATGAAAGAGATGACTTTATTAACATGGCAATCTCTTTCAAAAAAACTGCTCTGTGGAGTTGTACATTTGAGATTCATTAAACGAAATTGTTGCCGACTTGTGATTTGAGCGTGTTGGACAGCAGTTTAATTTTCCGCTTGTAAAATGGAGAGCTGGAAGTATTTTATTAGTCCGGTTACGATGCATGCTACTCAAAGAGAATCACCACCTCGCGGAAACTGAAGTCGGACATTCTCGCTACAAAATCAGAATTGAAACATCGTCATACGTTGTAATTATTAGAGAAGCCTCCACGGCACACATACACCTCAAGAGAACTATACCTCTCAGCGTTTAAAGGATATTACTGCTTAGCGGAATCTGTTTTCTGAAAAACAATTGAAATACCTGATATTGCTCGTTAATTAACAACTTGAACGTAAAAACAATTTATAAACGTAAGAATAATCTATTTTGTCATTACATCCAATTACGCATGGTATTCCGCTGAAGGAATAAAAAGAAAAGTTTTCGTTGTGCCCGATCTGGAAAGATCTTAATTAAGTCCAATATTGCGTTCTGTTTGTACAAAGGATTTCATACTTACATTTCAAATTATTGGTCTTTTTATATCATACAAAAATGATACATCAGTTACGCATTATTGCACTTCGATAAAAATCTTTAACAGTAAACTTAAGAAGTCTCTTATATTATTGTTGAACAGAAGTTTAAACAGAAGAAATATATTCTGTATGTATCGTGTGAGAGTGTAGAATTAAGGTCAATATTATTTTCGGTTTATCTAAACGATTTTAATTGGCACATACGATGTTTACAATTCGAACAAAATCTTGCTATTATTGCTCATTAAATTAAATATTCCGAACAATTTTTTAAGATAAGATGTATTTAAAAATTTCTTAAAAAATTATTTGGATGATATAATTTACGGAGCAATTGTAGAAATTAAGAAATGATAACGATGTCTTTTCTTACCATCTTTTGGAAGTAATGCATAATAGATATGTTATATTATTTTTATTATTATTTAATTGCAATGGAGCACAGGCTCCGGTGGCAATTTCCCTACACACCCGTCTTCCCCCTATCCTGCACCCACCTACATTTGCCCTCTACAAATTTTATCTTTAAATTCTTTCAAAGTTTTCGGTAAATTATTCATCAATTCTTTTGGTAACTCATTCCAATCCCTGACACCCTTACCTAAAAAAGAGAATCTTTTATTAACTAACTTATATTATATATAACTTTTATTATCTAACTTATATTTATATATAAGTATTTTAAATTTTTAATTTTTGGTTTGATCATAATATAAGTGGAACAAATTTTGTATCAGTTCAAAGTAATGTATTAGCATAGCCATAATATCGACTTTGAATCGTCCCTAAAAACGTTGCCTTAGTGAAGGCAACTTATTTTATACTGCTTAATTTTAACTTAACCCTATAAGGAATAATTTTCCATTTGCTGTCATTGATAGAAAAATTTTTACAATGAAATAGCTGATACCAGTTATGAGTCTTGCAATAAGCTACTGAAAATATTCGTAACTTCTTCCAAATATTTATTATTTTCTACTGTATTACAGTTTTTGATGCAGTTAAAAAATTGTTCTTTAAACAAAAAGAGTAAAAATAATTTTTTTATGAGTTTAACAAATCCTTAACATTTTTGAAGCATGATTTAAAAACATACTACGCATAAATACATATATTTCTCAGTGACAAGACACACATGCAACATGACACAGTAAAAGAGAAAATTAAAATTTTACTTCTTAACTTCGAGGACATTAATGATTTCGCCTATGATGTCAGCTTTCAACGTGTAAGCTCTATACGTTACTTTGGTACACTTTAGACATTTCGAGTGAAAATATTTGAAAACTGGTACACGCACTAAATTTCATTGATATCCACGGAATAATTTTAACTCAAGTAATTATTTATGACAAGTATAATAAAAACTCATCATTAAGCCGGATTAAATCACTTTCTCAACACTTCGGCTGTTCCGTAAAAACTGGAATAATTTGTGTATGCAAACTGCTTAATACACTCATTGCAAGAGTAGAATATATGCTCGTTCTTAAGATTATTCAACAGTAAAAATAAGAACTAAACAGTTCAGCGATAATACGAAACCAAAAAAAAATCGTCAGAACGCTTTCGGCTTTAACTGATTTATATCAAATAATATGTAAAATGGCAGTACTATTACATATGTACGATCGTCTTGAAATATACACATCATTTTTCTATCGCTTTCTGGTGTATGTATCTGTTTTATGGGGAAAATGTGTGGCATCAATGAGAAAACCAATTCACCTTACGAAGAAGAACAAAATTTTCATTAGAAACTGTCTAATTTTCTGCCTATTCCAACTGCAATTTTGTTCGGACAATGATTTTTGTACGTTAATAGGCAGAATAAAACAGCAGCGTAATCGTAAACGAGCTGAAGCAATAATATTAAAATTATGCGGCTGCAGATCGTTAATATCGTAATTTATTAAATACGTATAAATGTTATAAAGCTGTAGCAGAATTTAATTATTCAATAGTTTTAAATGCAAACACTGATGAACTATGTCACATCCCCAAATCACTCTAACGGAATCAGCCCCGAATGTTGACATCTCGTACTTTTTTGTTACTCTGACTTGTATTTTATGTCAGCATTTTCAAACAAATTGTAGCAGTCAACACGAGTTTCCAGCCAGTGGTTCCATATCGACCCAACAGAGGCTCTCTTCCGATACGCCGCAGCGACAATCGTAATGATGTGCGCGAAACGTCAGTCGCACTCGACGTAATAACAAGATCGCTCGACACAGCAAGTACGATGCACCGCTAACAGGACTCTCCTTGCTTATCAGCCAGACGTTCGAGAAAACAAATTTCGAATTGAGACACTTCTGAAGCCATCTTATTGTGATAAAAGAATGATAGCACAGTTGTATAAGGGAACAATAGATGGAGTATTTAAACGGGTTAAGATGTCTTTTCAATTTCTTAAAAATATACTATGGATAAAGCATTAATAATTTTGCGAAACTTACATCTAAAATGTTTGAGACATTATTCCATTTATAGGTCGCAGAAATTGTTTCTACTATTTGCAGTTGTTTCGACTATTTTCAGCAAGATTACAGTGTGTATTTCAGTTTATTTGTCTATTGGTTTATGTGCTAACATTAGCGACAGATCTTTCGGGCAATTTAGTTGGAGTATATTACATTGCTAACCGTGGTTGATGTTGCAAGATACATTCACAAAATGCAAGGTTGTGTTTTATATTTAGACAATTAATTTGAATCAGTTCACATTTTCCCTTTACAAAATAGCTGAAGTTTGAGTAACTTATAATGATTAATAAAAGTTACTGATAGCTCTAAATTTTAGATTTTCTTCACACAAGCCTCTGTTATTTTATTGGTGGTTATTTTTAATTTCCTACAAGTACTGCAGCGCCAAAAAATTAATCTAATACTGATTATAAAATTGTAATCAGTCATGACTTTTTCGCTTTTGAGCGTCTAAAAACAATTGTTAACCAATAGCATTCCCTCCCTTTCTTTTAATTGGGTTCACAAGTACAGAAAATTATCCAGAAATAAAAAAAAGAATACGCATTATCTTTGACATCACATAAGTATTTTCCTTTGTTTGCGATTACTTTTACACCTTTTTTAATTATCAACTTAGTAACAAAGTTAAATAATTAAACGCCACACCTGTTCTGATCATTCAAGCCAGTTATAACAATTACGACAAAACTTAAACAAAAAAGTCTTTTACTAAACCAGATTTACTACATTTATTAATATGAAGAGAGATGGATCTGCGTTACACAGATGATTAATGAAAATCTTATTTCTTTGAAAATCGCCGCATTCTTACAGTAATCGTAGTGTAAATTTAGGTAGATATATTCCTGAGCCAATGCTGATTTCGACTGATGGCTTTTTCAGTCATAGTCTGTTATTACAATTCAGGAGGATTCAACCAACCTTCGGGTTGTGGACTAAGTTAAGCTAACGTCTCTTAACAGCGAGGTCTTTAGAGACGGGATAGGATGGGAGGCAAGGAATAGGATGGAATTCGGCCATGGCCTTTTTGAAGGAAGCATCCCGGCATTTGCCTGGAGTGATTTGGGGAAACCATCGAAAACCCAAATCTGGATGCCCGGACGGGGATTCGAACCGCCGTCCTCCCAAATTCGGGGCCAGAATGCTAACCGTTACACTACCACTCTCGGTTGGACAGTTCTAAGTCCGTAAATAGACGTCAATTGTGTTACGAATTGTCGAATGGATATTTCGTATGTTTAAATATGAAATTACATGAAGATAAGGTAATTTGAGAAACGCACGAATGAATAATTTTAAATGGTTTACACCGTGCGCACAGCAAAATGTTTTTGGTGACTATTTTAGTAACTGCAGAATATGTCAGTTTCTTAAAACCGTATCATCATTGTGGTTCTTGTACGATCAGCGAACTCAAGAGCCAGGCTGACATCTGGTGGCTGTAAATACATTAACTACTTGAAATCTTAGTAATGTTACCAGTGTTTACAGGTAGTGAGAAAAAAATCAACAAGCCACAATTAGACCACTTAGTTCTGAATTAGTTATGTACGATATTAAATCGCTAAGGGTAAATAATAATGTTCCCAATAACAGTATACTACGAGTGCTATTATCTTTCTTATGTAAGACCATTCTCATCCATTTATCGTACAGCTTATTCTCTGAGTTAAGACCAATGAAAGTAGTATCAAGCAAATAGTGTTAGACATAGGGAGAGAAATTTTAGTGTAGACTTGAATGGTAATCCCACTTCCGAATCAGTCAGGACTCGTTTTGTGATGTATATATCATAGATTTTAAACCGTTGATATGATATAATGCACCCTTGTCATACGCCTTTAGATATTCTGAGGGGTGACGATACCCAAATCGTGACGATACCTAAATCAAATTTTTTCGACTTAACAAATATATCTAAATTGAATTTTCAGTTGGTGTTCAGCGGTAGCTAAAATTTAATTTAAATTTACTGTTATAAATCACAAAACAATAATTTACCTTCAATGAAACTTTTTACTGATAAAATTCGTTTGTCTTTCGAATTTATTCTGGATTTTTATGTCATTGCTAACAACTTCGCTTGTAACTTCTCCAGCAACCTAAATCGTTACGAAGTACCAGGTTCAACTGTGGTAGGTAAATGAGTGCTGCTTTTATAATCTTTTTTAGAATATCGCAACGATAAACTGTAATGTAATAAATAATGCTGAAATACATAACGAAAGTTGTGTGTGCTACGTAGTATTCACAAAAGCCATGTATTTACACAAACTGCTTCTTCTAAATAAACGAGCATTATTATAATGATCACAAAATTCTAGCCATATCAGACGTTTTTGTATTTTTTATAAATTGTCTTACAGATTACTGAAAATGTACACCTCGTTACTGAATTTCATGGAGTCACTATTCTGTAGAGAAAGTTTAAGTTGTTAAATGTAAAACTCAAATTCATGCTTATTGTGTATATTTGGCTTTAATCCTCGTTGACGTCAAAGTCATTAGAGACAGGAAAGGAGTATAGGACAATAAACGGGAAGGAAGTCAGCCATAGTCTTTTTGCCGGAACCATCCCCGCATTCGCCTTGAGTAATTTGAAAAAACCCATATCTAGATGGCCGGACCAGGATTCGAACTCGCGCCCTCCCGAATGCAAAGCCAGAGCGTTACTGTTCACCAACCACGCTCGGTATGCTTATTGGATGGTGAGATGAAGTATTATTTATATTGTGGCTTTTCATCACTTGCCCATGCAACGAACATATTTCCCTGCATTCATCACCAACGTTTTTCTAGATAGCATAAACTTTACAAGTAGAGAACACGTAATTAAAATTCCTCGTACACGAGATACGTTGAGCTTGGTTTTACCTCAATGATGCTATATCCCACTTAGCCATGGTATAACAGAATTCTCTTAGTCGATTCAGCATTCTGTTAATTATTTTTGAGAATATTGTCTCTAAAAATTATTTGTGACTACTTACATATTGATAGAACATACCTCAACTAAATTAACTTCTATGAATATTTATCATGTCAGTTGCGAAATCGTGAGCCTTCTGTCTAGTGTACATCAAAATTTTAGTTACTCACGCAAAATAAAAGCGTAACTGTCGCCTTTTGTACAGTCTCATCTTTCAGTCGATATGCAACAACTAGCTCCCGTCCTTTCAAAGATTTCGATCATTTCAGCATTTTTTGTTTGTCAGTTTAATTTTCGATTCGGCAAACTAAGGCTTTCAGGTAACTCACTTTCGAATCCTTCACCAAGTCAACCTCTAGAATGGATTGGACGAGTTAGATTGTCGGTCGGAAGTTCGAAAGGACTCATTAATGAGTTGCATAAGTTACTAGTTTTCTCGCTTTCACTGATTTCGGTGTCTTCTGAATTAACTTCTTGTATTTAGTGACTTAAATGTTTTAAAAAGTCATTAAAGAATTTAAACTACTTTTTCTGATACATCATTTGAGAATCACATTCATAATGTACTCAAATGGTTAACTAATTCTTGTAGCCGAATATTCCACAACCTTCAAAAGTTTCGTTGCAGATTACCATATATTACGTGTATTTAATGATTTACCAACTTTTTTATTTAATAAACACAGTAACAATCAGTTTGCGAATGTGAACTTAAATTAGAATCATTTCAGCAATAGGCTAGTAGAGTCATCATCGTAGTAGTTTACCAACGGATGTGTGAAGTCCCAAGTCAATGTTCGGATTGAACGATCTTGTGATCGTGGAACAGGAGACACCATTCTTATCAGTAAGTGATGAAGAATATTTAGTTAAGATCCCAAAATGCAATTTTCAAAACTATCATTAATTTATATATTTATACATAATTTCAAGAAGAAAAAAACAACGTGCACCACACCAGTGATTATGAGTAATTTTGTCAAATTACCTCCCTTACTCCAATACATACATTGTTTTCTCAGTTCTATCCGGGAATCATTTCTCAATAAAAAAATTTCCTAAAATTCGTTCTGAAGGAAAAAGTTTTCTGTTTGTATTTAAAGCTGTCAGGTTTCTGTAGATAACAGTTCTGAGTTATGAGTAATTTTGTCAAATTACCTCCCTTACTCCAATACATACATTGTTTTCTCAGTTCTATCCGGGAATCATTTCTCAATAAAAAAATTCCTAAAATTCGTTCTGAAGGAAAAACGTTTTCTGTTTGTATTTATTAAAGCTGTCAGGTTTCTGTAGATAACAGTTCTACTTCCCGCGACATCACACTGAATAAAGAAGAGGCAGAGGATGATATCCCTGTCTACTGAAAATGAGTTGTAATCTGTGTGGCTGTTGAATTCTTTCCTAGTCTTTAGCTATGTATATCAGCACTGAGAAGTGTTTATGGATAGTCAATATTATTCTGCTTGGTGTTAGCTGAAACCAAGATTAAGTCACTAGCGTAATACTTTTATGTAGTACTTCTAGATACCGCGGATAAACTCTGTGTTCTTGTTTTCATACTGGTTACCCGCATTTCTGGATACCACCTTATAGTAATTACAACTTGGTGAAAACGGATACATGAACTGATTATGATATATCAAGCAAGGAGCGAGTATAAACGATCTAAACCTCAGTGTTCTGAGCTGTGAAACGATACATTTCATTTTTACAACCAATTATGTTACAGTTAGTGATCTGCTTCCGGTTTAACAAATCTACATGATGGCAGTGAATTCATTCTGTACATTATATTACAAGATAAAACACGGTTTACTGTGTTGATGTTCATAATTATTATTTCTCTTCGAGCATGCGCCCGTGAAACCTCTGCACAATTTTGCACTTGCTCGCAAATTAAAAACTCTAACGTCAACAGACACCACACTTCCTGTTATTGGTTTCCGATTTGCAATAAAGAATGTAATTTAGGTTGCTGCCGTCCTTTGCAAACACGGAGAGAAACAGAATACCGTATACTGGTTAGAAACAGCCGTTGAATACTATGGAGATATTAAGTTTGCTCATAACTTCTAACTGAAAATTAAGTTTTATAGATCAAATATTTAATTTCGTTTTTCTGATATGAATTTCTTCTGCCTCTCAGGATCATAATAAGCCTCAATCTGCATTGCCGTAGAAATGTCGCTTGTATGGCGTAACCTTTGCTTATATATTCATTTCTACTTCACAGAGTAGTGGAAATACAGAAGTGTGTTGGATTATCCAAATAATGAAGCAAAATACTTATCCTATTAAAAATCCGTATGAGGAAATATGGTAAAAAACAATACGCATTGGTACAGGGCGTTTTTCTTCATTTTATCTATTAGCACGCACAGTAATGTACTACTACGAAAGAGTATTATGAATTTTATACAAAACTTTTATACTTTCTATGTCAATATTTCAGTTGATAGTCATGTTTTGTGTTCTACTGAAAGTGTTTTTTTGCGTAGTAAATGCACCTATTTTTAACCAGCAAGAAAAATAACTGTACTGCTGCTATAATATCGGAGATCCGATTAGAGTTTTATAAACTTACTATATTGCCTTTTTGAGTTATTAACCTATATCTTTGGTGTAGCAATTCACCTAGTTTCTTTCAGATTTTCACTTTTTGTGACTAATCAGAATGAACATTCAGACATACAATGCAATTTATCAAAGTTAAAGAATATCTCAAACCACGACCATAGGATTTTCATGATGCTTCATATTTAGCACTTCAGTCTCTAGACACAAGCTAATTGGTTTTAGTTCTGATCGATTGTTAAAATTATAAGTGTTCGCACTTCTTTGGTAACTATGTATATATTTCGAGAAACAAATAGTAATTCATGGTGCAACTGAAACGAATTTAGCTTTCGCGTCAGTAGTACAATGATATTCTAAAGGAAAACACTGAACATCACGACAGAATTTAATTTAATTCTGCTGCTTATAGCAATACATTTCTCAGGTACTCATAAGCCCTTACCGAAATGTGAGAAATAACACTGTGTACTTTTTTGTTACGGGACACACACTTTTTTTACATCACTTTCATCAGAATGAAGATAGGCTGGTGCAGATCTGTGATACGCCAAAAGTAGCGTAATGATTACGTTACGTAATAAGTTACATATTTTTTTTATTGCAGTCGCTCCTCAAAATTTACAGACTCACTGGCACAAGTTCCTAATAATAGGTGAACCAACTGTACTCTCGAAGATTTATTTAAGTGTAGACTTAATTTATGTACCTAATCATATCAATCGATACTAATTGGAAAGTAGAACCGAATTTGAAGTTGCTTTATTTCGGTCGTAAATTATTAATAAAACGTCGGACAATTTGGGAATGAATTTTTAATCTTATTTTAAACCACTGATATAGAATACGACGACAAAGATTTAAATGTAAAATTAAAATTAATACTAATTTCAGCAACGTACATCTCGCACAAGGTGAACTACACGTATAGACGATACGTGATTAATTAGTATAGAAGGTACATTGAAGAGTTAATAATAAGTGAGTAAATATCTGCATTATGGCAAATCAGTGTCCACGCTAACCATGTTCACCACAATAATTACTCTGGCTTCCTACTTAATTAATGGGTCAAAGATCAAACGTTTAAAGGGAACTATGAAAATGACATTCCAAGATTCTTTATATCTTTCGACTCATGGTTTAACTGAAAAAACAGCACATCTTTATAAAAACCTTGAATAATTCCACGGAACCTGGCGTACTTTATAAACAGAAATTGTTTCCATTACTCATGCGGTTGTTCTTCAACGTCAGTCCTGTCCCCTTTGAAATATCGCTTTCCATAGTCCCTGTACTTAATCCTGAGTGTTTGATAAAGGAAAAAATTCCTGCAGAACTTCTTTTATATTCTGTGCAGCGTTGATGATGAATTTAATTAACTCAGTGACGTCAAATTGATATAAAATGACTGCCTTACAAAGATTATTTTAGTTTCCACAGCAGTCAAATCGTGTTAATACGGAGATAGTGGGAACAAGCCGTGATCCGACAAATACTTATTCAAGCAAACATTGGAAGCACAATTCGAAAAACAGATAGAAAACAACTGGTTATACGAATAGTGCTGCACATTCGGTCAACACCTAATTCAAAATTTAAAAGCCTATAAATTTTCTACACTTATCACTAACTGACAAGAATTATATCGATTATTAAGTATTAACTGGATTAAAGGTATTTATACATCTATTTGCGGAGGAAAATTGAAAAATTTAAAATTTTTGGTCACTGGATTTGACGTTCTCTAGTTTTAAGTGCGCTAGTATATACTTGTCATGAGCACAATGCGGATAAAATATGGTAACCACATAATTTAATAAGATAAATTTTGCCTGAGTGTACTGTGATAATGATCATCAGTCTGAATCTCATAATTGTGCAAGATTACTATGCACCAAAACAGTCATGCAATTAAGTAAACAATTTACGTTGTGGTAACAGTTTCCATGGTTTTGATTCCACGTTAAACTGTAGGTCCCAGAGGAAAGGAACTGGCCATCCTATCTCTGTCACAATGGCTTAGTATGCCTCCTTCGGGAGGATCCAACCAACCTTCGGGTTGTGGACTAAGTTAGTTAGTTTTTAACAGTTCTTATACTGAACAGAGGGCACCTCATTTAAACAAATAATAGATTGAATTTCTCTTTAGTTTTGTGCGGTAGTATTCAGAATAACGCTCATTTTCTCAAATTTGCATGGGCATCAGCTTGTTTTGAATTACAGTAACAAATAACATTGCCAGACAGTATGTATGGTGCACTGCTAGGTTACTGATGAGGATGGTCTCAGGTTGCATGGTATTAATTCTCGGAGTATATAATTTGGCGGTTTTGTTTCAAAAATGTAGCTTAAAACAATAGTTCACATACTTCCATTTTTATTTACTTCTGTTACGTTCCGTTGGGTTGGTGTCAAAATTCTGAGAGCTAAGTTATTTCTTGATAAAACAAAAACATTTTCGCTAAAATGTTTTCGGGCGTCTCAACATCTATTCGATTATCACTGATAAGATTTGTTGATTCTATAGAAAAGTATATTTAACATAATTTGGTACCAACATGTTTTATAATCCTGTAAAAAATTTTGATCGCTTGAAGTAAGCTATTCCTTTACTAAAAATAAGTTAAAATAATTGTTTCCTGCCTGCATGTAGGCCTATTTCTTCTCCACTTATACATACCAAACCAACGACATTGCACGCTGATTGCTAAACGATTCGAATATGTGTAATAGGCAATTATTAGTAAGTTGGAATTACTGCGTATCTAATAAAGTTGAATATTCACCACAAGAAATTCCAGTTAACTATGTTGGATTGAAAATAAAATGAAGTAAACGAACTATTGAAAATACTGGAGAATAGAATGAATATTATTAAATGATTTAAAATACTACTCTGACATGTAGTAAATGCGTAGGACAGTTAGTTTTCTCTCAAAGCTTTTCATTCATTCAACGCCAAGGTATGTTTCAACTTTCATAACTCTCTTCAGTATATTTCTAGTGGAAATGTTACGACCTTAAGTCGTCTATTTTTGCCTTTAATATAGAATGGCGCCACGGTGGTGAATGATTCTGGTTCGGAAGCATATTACAAGGATTAGCCTTGTTCTGATAACAGGTTGGAGTGGACATAGAACACGAGCACTTAACATTTTGATTCTATTTATTCATTCATTTATTATTAGGGCTTTTTGACTCTATCATTAGAAGTGGTCATAGTCTTTTGAAAAAACCAGCACGGCCTGCGCCTAGGGTGATTACGGAGAGTCATGAAAAAATATAATATGGATGACCAGACCTGGATCAAATACGTAGTTACAAGTCCTTCCGTTCTGATGAGAAACCAGTTGTTTAAAACGAATTTTACAAACATCGGTGATAATTTCCACTCTATCCAGGTGACACCGCGGCCTACTATAAATCGCTGACGTTTCGGCCGCCAAGCAAAACATCGGCAATTCATATTAGGACGCGGCGTCATCTGGACATCATGGAAACCATTTACTCCGACCGCGGAATCTGCAACATCGATAACTTTTACAAAAATCACATTTTTGACCGTGTTACTACGAATACATGTGAACTAAGAAGCAAAATACAATTAGTAGGAGCCTAATAATAATTAAAATAACCACTATGGGGCAATCGTATAGTAATTTTAATGATTCAGGAACTAGTTACTTTCACCTAATATTACACGTTAAAACGGGTTATTTTTTTATATTTTTTGTATACATGGTGGTCTATATAAGCTTAGGGCTTAAGAACAAGATAATATTTTCGTTACGGGACACATATAAATAAAGAAGGTATCTTTCGATCGCATCTAGAAACAAGATGTTTCACCTAACGTACGTTGAATTCTCGAAACTAATTTCACACGAAATACACGAACTGCGGCGAAATCAGCTCATAAAAATGAAGTTTATGGTCAGTTAAGAAAAGTTGTTTTCAACACAACTTTATCAAATACTTCTGCGTGAAATTCCAGTTAGAGGACTGAACAAGTGTACCATCTGACGGAAGTTCAACAAAACGACGATTTAAAGTCTGTTGCGATAACTTTTTAGAAACTCATAAATCAGAATCCAAAGTTAGAAGTTAGCAGCAAATTTATTTCTGTGAATTTATCTTGAATTCGTCTGAAAAATACAGGTGAACAGGAATATCAGAGATAAGGAATCTGAATTTTAGTTTATGGAGAAAAATTTAAGACTGCGATTTGCAGGCAATACTTCAATCAGAATGAGAATATGACTTTAAATTTTTGTTAAAGAGCAGGTTAATTTCCTAAGAACAGACTATAAGCAAGTTACTTAAACCATCAATACAAACAAAACTGAATGATTTTACATAAAGTGGCGAGGAATGAGGAATGAGAAAAATGTAAAATATGAAAATGGTTAATTGGGTACTAAAAAAATCAGTAACAATAAAAGCAAATACGTTCTCAAATCTAGCATAACAATAGGCATGAAAAACGTTCGTCAGAAATACAAACTTATTATTATCAAATGTTGATTTTAATATCAATTCTTTTATGAAAGAGTTTATTTGAATTGTTTCTATGAAAGATGGCAAAGCGGAACGAAGTGAAGAAGTATTAAAGATCTTTGAAATGTGCTGTTATAGAATAATTCTGATGATCATAACAATATGACGAATAGAGTTTGATAACAAAAATAACGATAATAAGTGATATGTTGGAACTCCACCGTTCTAGTAGTTATCAAAGTAGTATTTGATATTATAACCATGTATGTACGGAGACCAAGATATGAAACAGATTCTGCCAACCGTCGACTGTGAAATTTATTTCGAGTTGAGAAAATTAGCACAGTACTCTTAAGCTAGTCTATTTCATTACTAGAGGAAGTGTCTTATATATAGTCAGCACATGTCTAAACAACAAGTGGTGGGTGAGCGATAATGTTCTGTCTTCGCATTTGGAAGGACGAGGGTCCGAATCCCCATCCGGCCATCCAGATTTGGGTTTACATGGTTTCCCCGATCATTCCAGGTGAATACCGGGTGTGATACCTTCAAAAGGCTGGGGCCGAACTCCTTGCTTTCCCCCCTCCCCCACCCTTCCCTTCCCTTTCCCACCTGTAATGACTTCGACGTCGACAAGGCGTAAAGCCGTAAAAATAGAATTGTAAGCACAAAACCGATTAAGGCTCGGGCCTGCCATTCGGAAAGACGCCATACCCGTCCACCCATCCAGGCTTCGGGGTTTTTCATAGTTTCCCAAAGTTGTTCCAAGTAAATGCTGGGATGGTTCCATAAAGAAATTCAATAACAGAATTATCATCCTTTCCTTGTCCCAGTCCTTCTCCGCTTCTACTGACCTGACCGTCAACGAGGCCGTAAATCCTGAAGAAGAATTAAATATGACCTCGAGGATTTTATTAAGGTAGTGATTTTCGTTGATTTAAATAAACGTGTTCTGTTCTACGTGATATCCGCAATTGGTTAAAATACATATATTTGAATATACTGCCGGACATGTACGCAATATACATTCTAGATTTCAGATTGTTTTATCTCCTAATGTCGGTGCCGAGCATTTATCTTTGTCCCACAACAGTGGAATACTGCCATAAAGTAAACCTAATCCACTTGCATGATGATCAGCTAAACCATTTTTGTAGTATCGGACAAAACATTATGACCGTGAGTGGAATAAAATTTAACATTGACGTGATGGTATCGTTTAGTTCTTACATTCGATTTATAACCATCTGAAAATCGATCAGGTTTTTGGAACTAGAGAAATAAATTCTGTCACTAATTCTTTAAACTCACTCCTGATGTTTGATATGAGGTTCCACGATTCGGAGAACAACTCACAAAAAATACATGTTTTTTTCACCATCGAATAAAATGCCTCAGTAATCTCTCTTTCTATAAAGTCAGAATATTATTAAACGGCCATAATAAATCAAAAAACATTTAGCTCCAAAATAATGGAGAAATCGCTGATAATTAATTCGTTCCACGGAACTGAGACCATAGGAAGAAACAAAAAATTGACTATGCTGACAGTGATGATCGCATGTAGTTAAGAAGTAAATTTTCTTAGTACCGCATATTGACACAAATCTCGCGCTATCCAAGACAAATCGTCTAGCAGTAAGTAATTCTCGTTCCCAACTAATAATTGAAGCTGTCTAACCAACGTCAACTAAAATGATAACTGAATTCGTAAAGTCACTTGATGCCTATATACAACATCAAAAAATAAATATTCTTGTGATTATTATTATTATTACTCCGCGATTCCATAAAAGTGTTTGGCGGAGGGTGCATTGCACCTATCCTAAAGTGTAATAGTTTGGAAGGGATATACGGGATATGGCAGGAGGAGCCCATGGGCTATTTTGACGACCGATCCCAACATTCGTCTGGAGCGATCTGGGAAAACCATGGAAAACCCAGATCAGGATGGCCGAACTGATTTAACGAGAACTCCTGTCGGATTTTAAGTTTAGTCGCCCTGTAAATTCTTCCATTTCCATTCCCTAATCGCTCGTAGGAAAAATGAGTACAGAAATGAATCGGTTCTGACCCTGATTTCTCTTATCTTATTTTCGCGGTCATACCTATATATGAATGTTACTCGTAGTAATATTTGTTTGCTGTCATTCCGAAATAAGTCAGTAGTGAATTTTTCAATTAGCTTCTGTCGAGAGCAACGCCTTTGGTGTTGCAGGTCTTAGGCGTAATTAGCGCAGCATTGGATTTATAAAATACGTTTTTAGAATTTAAAGTTTATGAGTTTTAAGGTTTTAGAATGTCTTTAATGCAAAAGGAATGCGAATAACTTAGAGAAAATATTTGTCTATCTAATGTGGCGGAAATTTATTCATGGAAATTCCATAAGGAATTAAAGAAAGCAGTAGATCACTAAAATGATTTACGGTTGTAATTATACTTGTGGTTCTGCTCCAGTCTGATCACTGTTTAAAAAAAAAAAAAAAAAAAAAAAAAACAAGCAAAATGATCATAATCGAGTCCTCTAACCTGTCATTGCTTTAGATTTTCAGAAACGATTTTCCACAATAGTCCTAAGCAATCAACAATTTAAAAAAAAATCGTTGATTGATACACAGTTGATAACTGGCTCTCCATCAGTTTCCCGCTATCGATATAACTGATATATGTGCATATTAATATTTCCATTGTTACACCGTAACTTGAACAAACATTTATGATCGATCGTGGTCATGCCGCGTTGCAGTGTCCGACACTACAGCTTAGGGTCCAACGAGTTCGATTGTTTATTGTATCGCAAGGTGAAACCTTTACGCTATCGTCGAGAGGTGGACGACGTACAAGTAGAAACTAATTTCACGAAGAGACTTATATTTGTAAAATCGTCGATATTCCGATCTCACATATTAACTGTACGTCCCCCATAAAAAGGATAAAACAATAAAGAAGCCTCAAAAAAATCATCCCCAAAGCTTTGGAACAACGAAATGATAAGAAACTTTTAGGAAAAAATATATCTTGAAGAAAGATAGCGGAGCTTCACCTCAAAAATAGGGAACTGGAGAATTATAAAAATGAGAGAAAAAATTAAGAAACTTCCGGCATCCAAAAAAAATTGAATTAATGAAAGAAAGATGCGATATATTTGGAAACTGAAAGCGTTTGAATCTTAAAGTAAAGAATTCTTGAAGAGAATCACATATCCAAAAAGATCTAGGATTTCGACGGTTTCAAAGATTTTTTTTTATCTGCTTAACGTCTCTATAAAAGCGAGGTCTTTAGAGACGGGAAAGGGATGGGGGGCAATGAATGGGAAGGAGTTCGGCCATGGCCTTTTGAAGGAAACATCCCGGCATTTGCCTGGAGTGATTTGGGAAACCATGGAAAACCCAAATCTGGATGCCCGGACGGGGATTCGAACCAGCCGTCCTCCCGAATGCGAGGCCATAACGCTAGCCGTTACGGTTTCAAAGAGTCACCCAAGAAACAAATAAAAAACGTTTTTGCAGAAGAAAACCAATATCAAATGAAGAAAAAATATTGGTATCCAGTAAGAAAATAATGCATGTAATCTCCGGTGGGCCAAGATTCAAGAAAACGAGAATATTTTAATTTTTAATTCATATTATTTCGGACTAGAAGTGCCTACTCGTATAAATGAGGGAAAATGCAGTTGTTACTGAGAAATTTGTTAAAGATTTATAACGAGACTTTCGAAAATTTATTTGCCCCGCATTTAGTTTTTATATGTATAATACTTCGAGGGAAAATGCTGATTTTATATACCGATGAAGCAACGTTATTAATTTCTTGAAGTAGGTATAGGAATAAATTGGAGTAAAATCCGTTTATTTTAAGGCAAATGGAAGGAAATTTTACCCCCTAACTACTTAATGTATGATTGTTATCAGAATCATACTAATTATTTAGATATGAACAAACGTAAATCACGAATAATGGAATCCTTCGCATTTACATTCTCTTGATGTTTAATTTTATTCTGCACAAAGAGATAAACACATTTGCGCTTCATGTGTTCATTTTTGACGTCTCACCTGATATCCAAGTATGTCCTCACAGTGGGTTTCTCGTCCGGCCCTACAGCTGGAGAACTGGAGATACGAACAGTAGTTCTGGTGAGCTGTTCTCTCGTAGCAAGGAGTTTCGGGGCTTGTACCAGATGTCCCCTATCATGTCGCACGCAACACCATCAAAACCAACAACCACCAACAACCATCACCGATAACACACGCATGCACGCCGCACAAAAACGCTATTACTAGATCTCTGGGCTCTCTCTAAAGTACCCCAAAAAAAAAAAAAAAATTGTAAAAGTAAAAAAAAAAAAAAAAAAGTTGTGTAGAGTATAAAAATTTGTCGTCTAGTGGGAGCCACAAAAAAAAGTGAGTTCTAACCAGTTAAAAAAAAAATCACAAAAACTCTTCTTGCTTTCTGTCACAACTCGTTCTGAGCAAGTCTCTTCCAGCGTTTGTCGAGTGATCGGTCACCACCGAAGTGGGAACAAAAATTCCAGCCAGTAATGTTGGCCAGGCTGCCGGCCCAAAAACCAAATAGTCCTGGGTTCGTACGCCACCGACTGCCCTGTGGGTTGTGCGCGGGGTAGCGGCGCGCTTCACACTGCAGCACCCACCGGCCACGACACCCCGCCGGACACCCTTAGTTCCAGCAGCTGCCGGTGTGCGCCGCCACTTGTCGGCATTCGGCTGCCGCCCGCGCCCGTAGACCTCGCCAACACTGAGTTACATGGCCAGGTTTTCTAAATGAAGTACATACAGATTGCAGTAGCACAGATATAATTGAAAATAGTGTTGATAAAGTGTGAATATTAATAACACTATCAGACTATAAAAGTAGCACTATTGGCTTTGGGCTTGAGTGTTTTTATACCAATAGTAAGTTTTAAAAGAACCGCAATTAAGTTTGTTTGATTTATGAACAGTAGTGATACTTTAATATTTTACTACTTTATATTAGATCTCCTTTCAATTATCCTAGTACGGCGAAACGCAATCGTTAAAAAAATTTCAAGTAGTCCACGATTTTTCTTTTTTTTTTTTGTATCTGTCTAGCTAATCAGATTAAACTCTGATTTGAAACTAGAATGATGTCATTAACTTGTGTAATTGATCTGCTATTTGTTCCTAATTGATTAAGTAAACGTATGTTTATTGTTTTGTTAACTTGTTTGTTGTATAAATTTGATTAAAGTTTCAATTTCATTCCAATACATAATTTGTGAAATTATTAACTTCATTTGATATATAATTCATGTAGAAGTAATACCATACCGTCTTTCCTGTGCTGCTTATTGATTTCATTGGTATATCTATCAAAAGGAACTAATTTTAATTATCAATCATTTTCCATTGCACCAATCTTTAAATGATATCATCGAGAAAGGCAATCATAATTATCAGCAATATTCATTGCGAAAATTTCGTGTGGTACCACACAAGTAGCAATCTATTTTATTTTTATATCATTATCACCCAGTTCAATCATTTTCTGATGTGACCTCTTAAAGTCATTATTTTTCAGATATAACTTGAGCAGTCTTCTCCAAGTCGCACGATCTTGGGTGATCCTCTGCCAGTTAACTCCGACAAGCCTGCGTATGTCCTTGTTCCATCGTTCTGGTGGTCGGTGTGGCGTGATCTCTTGGGTTCCATTCTAACACTGTTTGTGTGCCCCTCTGGTCTTTTCTCCGTGCAATATGGCCGGCCCGTTGCCACTTTAGGGGTGCTGTCTTCTCTAAGATGTCTGTGACCTTTGTAACTGACTTAATGTCTTTTCCAGTTAAGCCTAGCAATGACCTCTCCATAGCTCTTTGGCAGTCCTAAGTTTACTTTTTGTATTTTCATTCCTCCCAGGTAAAGCCCATCCCAGCATTTGCCTTGAGTAACTGGGGAAAACCACTGAAACTCCAGTCAGAATGGCCGGACGGGTTTTGACCCCCGTCCTCCCGAATGGTAGGTAGGAGGGCAAATTGGCCCTTCTCCAATATATCGCACAGGTGTACATGAACCGACATATACGCTGTCAGGCTAGTGTTGAACATTTCCACTTTATTCCAGTGTTGCTGTGTGAGTGATTTCAAAACATGAAATTCCATTTCTGGAACTCAAGTGACGTTCATGATTTGGAATGGCAGATCGCATGTTCGAATCCCTGTTTCCATAGGAATTTTACGGGCTTGAACACCTAACTTTGACTTCTGGTAAAGCTTCGCTTTGTTCGTGTGAAGTATAATAGGACGATCTGTGGTTCGGATTCCACGTAAAGATGTTGGTCGCCTTTACCCGGTACGATTGCTACTTCATGCGCATGCGTGACTAATCGAAACTCTGTCACACGGTGGCCGAACGGTCCTTAGTGATCTTCCGGTCAACAATGCCATACGCATCTAGAATATTTTACATTCTAAACTATTTATCTCATACAAAACAAAACTGTAACCAATACGAATTAAAAAATCAATAAACATTAGACATAAACGGAAACACCAGACATGAAACTCAATCAATCACAAAGTAGTAAGCGAATTATTTTTTTTCAGACTATTATCTGAATTATCATAGGCCAATAAAAAATAAAATAACAACAACTATGAAATACAGGTAACATGAAATTCTATTCTTTTTAATTTCGTATATTTTAGTCATATTATCTGTACTGTTCTTAATTTTAGTAAATACTGTTGAAGGTTTGCCGATAATTACCACAACTTCCTTGATAATATATTTCACACACCAGTTTTGTTGGAACTAATGATATTATTATTATCGAAGCATGATATCTCTTTCGTGATTTGGTTGAAACTGAGGAATAATTCCATCGTGTTTAAAAGACATTTGACGTTATCCTAAAGTCAACTATCAGTTCTTCCCTGTAAACATCGATAATATGACTCTACAATAGACAAATGTTCGTAGCTTAGAAAGACCCAGACTGAGTGAAAAGAAGTTGCCAAGCCTGGTGAAGACTATAATGACAAAATGGAAACTGGAGACAAACTTCAGTGTGGCTGAAACAACAAACTACGATAAATATTACCATCATGATCAAGAAAAAAAATAATAGTGCGTGGATGTATCCATGGAGGAAGGAATATGTGGAGACGGACGCAAAGGGACCTTCACCACGAAATGGAGTGAAACCGGGTAGAGAGAAGTGGGTTGGGGAGGCTGCCATATTGCTCGGCCGTAGAAACACGGGGAAAAGGCACAAAAACCTCTAGCGAATCATAAGAAAACCGTGCCACCGCAATTTGATCATGGATTATTATGTAACCCGACAAGGCAGATCAAAAATGAAGAATAATTTTTTTATATATCCTGCTTAGTTCTCGAGATATACTGTCTCAAAAGTGAGGAGTTTCAGGTTGAAATTCAAAAGAAAAATTTCCCCAAGATTAAATTTGATGATACATTCTTATGTAACACGACGAGACAAATCGAAAGTGTAGAATAAATTTTTTCCATACCTCGCTTAGTTCTCGAGATATGCTGTCTCCAAATTGTGGTGGTTAGGTTAGGTTAAGTTAATATTTAAAACTTTAAAAAATAAATTAAAACCGAACCCTTCAAAAGACCTCATAGATTCAGAGCTTACTCAAAACATATTGTACTGTTAGTGTTCTATGTAACTGTGCTAGCAACATCAGTGGATTTATCTTCTTACCATACATCAATAGTCAGTAGCTTAGATGGGAGTAGTTTACAACGCGATACACATTGTGTCACTAACATAGTGCTCATGAAATTAGTAACAACTAGTAATAATAATTTGTTTGTAACCCTTCTGGTACGCGCTGCATTTCAGCCTACCAACAATTCCATTAATATTGCCACTACTAAATCAAACTGTCGACAGATCTAAACACATAAATGCATCGCGAACTACATTTCGCGTATCAACAACGTTTGATTCATCAAGTTCAGTAGTTCACACAACACAAATTATCACAATTAATTTCATCGTACACTTTCAGCGTAAACTGAAACTGGACTAAAGTATGCATTGTATCGCGATGTAAACATGACCGCTTAAATTAGAATTTCAATACTTGTTTACAATAAGGCTAGCCTTTTAGGTGCAAAGTAGTAACATATGCTGATTGTCTACACTACACCAACAAAACATTTGAGAACGATATCATCCTATTGAGAGCAATGAATAAATTTATAGCGATAGGCTCTATCTTGCAGTTATCTATCAAACACTTCAAGAACAATAATTACAATGTAATCTAGTTACGGAATGTTATTTCCAATATTGTCTGTTTGTGCAACCGTATACAACACAACTTGGCATTATAAAAAACTTTGAAATATTAGAAATGAAGTGTTTCATAGCAGCATACACAGGGCAAACAGCCCAATGTTTTGAGGTGATTCCTGTGGCCGCCGCGCATCACCGTAAGAGACGAGTTTTTATATCAGGTTTCACGGATTTGGCGTTATTTCGTCTCCATATATTCCTCCCTCCATGGATGTATCGTCCATCATAACCTTACTTCGTCGTTGTATTTGGCATTTGTTAAAAGTAGGTCAGTCAACAAACAATCATATAAATACTTTTTCAAATAATTGTCAGCATGATTCAACCCTCCCCAATAAAACGGCTGTCGTGAGAGATAACAATTCAGATATTAAGTGATTTTTATGATTAAGAGAAAATGAACGTCCTCAACCTATTTAGCCCACCACCTTTACTTTATATACGCCCTTCTTAGATAGGAAAAAAGTATTACGCGGAACATCTCTTAAAGAAAAGAAGTTTATCTCTAAAGAACCGTGCAGTAACATAAATATATTAATTATCATTATTATTATTGTAAATTTTTCTAGTAACGATAGGAAATAACTTAATATGAGTACTTTTCCAATCACTCTCCAGCATTCGATGACCGTATGCTGCCATGAATTGCCAGGTATGGTTCATTTCGGTAAGCGTTTTCTTTTATGGTACGACAGCAACATACAAAACCCTCCTGCGACAAGACCTATTCCGAATTAAAAGCCGAAAATTTTTTAGTCCTGACGTTTTGTTTGTATAGGTGGCTAAAGTTAAAATACAAGTGTATATTTTAAATGATTTCGAGAAGATAAAAGCATTCATTTTACTGAGCGCTATTTTAAAGGGTTTTTTATTTCATTATATATATAATTTTTTAGAATGTACAGTTTTATGAAGACATTTTGTGTTATGATATTGTCGACAGATGTTTGCTCTTAATAACCATAACGGGTTCGGTTGACAACCAAGTCCCCGTCAACGTTGGCTGTGTTGCCAAAACAACGGCGGCTGACGTTCAATAATGTAGCATGTTAGCTAATGGACGTGGCGAGGTTTTTCAGCGACGATAGCTACACCGTTAATTAACGGAATGCAGTCTGCCTGCACTCGAGCTCAGCTGATCTTTGCTAGGTTCAGTAATCCATTTAGCGAGTGGGATGGAAGGGAAGGCAGACAAAGGAACAACATGCGTGAATAGAAAGTAAGGTTCACAGGAATAAAACGCTGTTTGCATTCCGAAAATTAATCTGGTCTTGTGGCAACACTGGCTATGTTTTAACAAAAGAGGACAGAGTGATCAACCGAGAAAATGAAGCTACTACTCAATTCTGAGCACGTAGCTGCGATGGCTACGAGTGGTCAGCTAGTTTTAATAATTTTTAAAAGGCAACACTAATGTCACAACTGTATAGAGCTTAGTTTAATATATTACAACTCAAAAAAACTCTTGTTTTTAATTATTTTATTTGATATATTTGTGTGTGCATGTCCTAAACAGATCAATAAATCCATAATATATTTCCAATATCATTTCAATAGATCTTGGGCTAACAGTTAAATCGATAATAATCAATCAACTAAATTTATTAATTAGATGTTCACCAATCTCGTTACACGATTCTTCCGCGGTTCAGATATTCCTTGAGCTGTATATCCCCTTTCCTTATAAAATTAACTGGTTTACTTAGGGGGCATCCATAAATTACGTGAGGTGAAATAGGGGAGGGGGGGTCCGGCGAAATCTCACCAGATCTCACCAGATCTCACCAAGGGGGAGGGGGGGGTCTACGGAAATCTCACGTGAGATTTTGCGAAAAATTTGGGTTGGGGACAGTAGAGCAAAAAAAAAAAAAGTCTCGAATTTGCGGCAAAGTCGATTTTAGGAGGGTATTTCGTCAAAAAAGTTAGGGTGTGACCTAAAAAAAAAAAGTTTCCAGGGCGATTTCTAGGGGGGTTCGACGGACCAGATCTCACCAGAGGGGGGGGGGTCCGGCCAGATCTCACAAAAACTCACCAGGGGGGAGGGGGGGTCCAAAAATCCGGAAAACACCTCACGTAATTTATGGATGCCCCCTTAGATCAGGGAAAGACGGAATACACAACCTGGTTCAAGCTCTGTCACCAAGTCGTTCAGGTTATACTAAATTATTATTGTTATAATAGCCGATAGTTTTTTTCATTCCAGTTTAAATATCAACAATAATCGGTTACGTATACTGTGAAATACAGATAATAGAAAATGTATAGGATTCTTCATTTGGGAATATGCGTTATGAGGAGTCAAAAGATTCGGTTGAGCCGTTTTGGTACTGGTGACATTATTTTCCACCAACTGATACTGTGATATATAGATAACAGAAAATGTATAGGATTCTTCATTTGGGAATATGCATTATGAGGATTCAAAAGATTCGGTTGAGCCGTTTTGGTACTGGTGACATGATTTTCCACCAACTGTTATTTTATACGCACTTCAATAATTTATCGCCCCTTTTTCATAACAATTTTTGTATTTTATGCGTATGTCATTAACACGTTCGGTAAGTTACCTTCAATCAATCGGCAACTGCCACGTTGCTATTTTAACGCCATTTATTGGGTCAAAGACACATTATCTTATAATAAGCAAAAAACATACTCCCCGTCCTTTTAGCTAAAAAACGTTAAGAAATTTTACATTTCAAAATACTTCTTACTACGACGGAATAGCGGTCTAGTGGCTCGGTGGTTAAGGAGTCAAACTTGAGATCGCAAGGTCCCCGGTTTTAATCCTGTATCGGCGGGGATTTTCATATACCTTTAACTTGACCTTCACCTCTGGCACAGTTTGTTGTGTAATTTAAAGTACGCCACATCGCTTCTGGATTCGGATTTTACGTTATCTTGTAGGTCCCCGATACCTGGTAGGCTTACCACACCGAGCGTGGTGGGTGAGAGGTTTACGCTCTGACCTCCCATTCGGGAGGACGCCGGTTCGAATCCTCGTCCGGGCATCCAGAGTTGGGTTTTTACATGGTTTCCCTAAATCACTCCAGGCGATTGCCGGAATGCTTCCTTCAAAAAGGCCATGGCAGAATTCCTTCCAGATCCTAGTCCCCAGTCCCAGTCACCTCGACCTCGACGAGGCGTAAAGTAAAAAGTAAAAAATAAAAAAAAAGGATTACCTGGATAGATTTGGTGGATACCGTAGAGGCGGATTACGCAGCCGATAAGAAACTGTCACCAGCTCATTACGACCATAGAAATTTGTTTTATTTACCATTGGGTAATACCTGCGATAATTTCCCTTCTAAATAGAACCATCTCGGCAGTATCGTTCAATGTACGTCAAATTTATATCGCAACCGGGAGATAGGAAGCGTAGTAACTCGCTAATGTGGGTGAGAGCGTTCGAGTGAAATGCCGAGCCTGGTGGGTGAGCGGTAATGCTCTGGCCTCGCATCCGGGAGGACATGGATTCGAATCCCCACGGTTTCCGGAAATCAGTCCAGGCGAATGCCGGGATGGTACCTTTAAAAGGGCGTGACCCAACTTGGTCGATATGGCGTAAAGCACTTAGCAAAAAAATGAGTGAAGTAATAGCAAATTAGGCTCTCGTAACAAACACAAGCACGGAAGAATAGTGCACGCGTTCTGGACATCGTTCAAGGATGATAACATTCAACAATACACTATATAAATCGATGAGGGAGGAAGTTGAGTGTACTGTCTTGATAAGAGCATCGACGCAGGATGTTCCAGTCACTTTATTTCTTTGTACACAATAATTTTATGGAACAATTGGCCCATTATCATTCTCCTACAAAACTAATCTATTATGTCAGTCATTTAACCTCTCACAGTATATGTTCAGTCTAAGAATAACGTTTTTTCATAGGTACGTCATCTTGCCTAAGTACAATATTCCTAAAAAAAAAAAACAGCGTATTTATATCCTGGCAAATTCGACAACTTTCTCCAATCCGCCAATAATAGGAACGATCCCATGTTCATCAAATCACAGAGGAGTCTAATAGTTTTCTTATTTCTTATGGCTTTACACCTCGTAGAAGTCGAGGCCATTAGGAGTGGGAAAGGAGTGGAAGCACGGAACGGGAAAGATAATTGGCCATGACCTTTTGCAGGAACCATCCCGACATTCGTCTGGAGTGATTTTGGGATCCCTCGAAAAATCTAAATATGGATGGCCGGACAGGGATACGACACCGCGTCCTCCCGAATGCCAGGCCAGACGGTTACCGCTCACCCTTCACGTTCTGTAGCTTTCCTGGACACTTTAGAAGAGTGCAATGGACGGAATATTTCTAGGCGTTAACTAAACACCACGTTCCGACAGATTTAACATAACTCCTCTTCTTCAATACTGATTAATAACATATGAAGTGACCCGGAGGGTATTCACCTTTGTCGAAAAAAAAATCTCTGCTTTATTTAAACTCCTGTCTCGCGGTTCATTAACAGTCACATTACTAAGTGGGTTAAGCGATCTGCTTTTTTTAAAGTTGATTCAACAACAAGCTGAAGGATAGTGCTGTTACTAATGGGCTTGTGAATTTACCTTTCATAACTAACCCAGAGATTTTTAAAAATACGTTAGAAATATTAATTTAACGCTCCAGTCTTTTGGTCTCAAACCGACAATCCCATTTTGCGGGACTAGTATCTTTCCAACTTGCGTCAACAGCGTGTTACCCTTCAGTCGATGACTTTCGCTATGCAACCTGAACACAGAATTTTTCTGAAAAAGTAACACTGTAACTTTTTATGCGCACTAAGTGAACGCTTTCGAGAGTTCCATTGCGTTCATATGTATATCCCGCTCAGAGGATGCGTTGTTAGCTCCAATCTTTGTATCGTAACTAGTCTTCTTGATCGATAACTCTAAAACAGTCTGCAAACGTGTAAACTTCTCTCGATTTAACATTCCCGTTAAAATAACAATGGGACCAGTGAGAGCTTTCGAGTTTCACGCGGAAGGCAACTCGAGAAGAATCTATACATTATTAATGCCGTGATTAAGTTCTCTGTTATACCTCCACCAATGACTAAATCCAGTGCCTACTTCTCACATTGTCTGGTGTCATTAATTTGATAACATAAAGAGCATTATATAACAAGTTTCGGAAGTAAATCAATAACGCTGAAGTAAGTATAAGTAATAGACAAAAAAGGTACATGAGGATTAACATTGTCCTAGCTTTGAACTTTCCTAAATGGAGTGGTTTATTAGCTGACTTCAATCGAGTCAGGTCACAAAGAATCAGATTGTATATTAAAATTTCCACTCTATAGTAATTTACAGCGTGCTATGGATGAGAAGGCCCATCTCATATCGAACACATATAAGCTACTGCTCTTTTAATTTTGAAGTTAAAACACTGTTAATTTAATTAGAAATTATTGTTATGAAAGAATGATAATCACTGTTCCAAAATACACTGGATTTGTTCTGGAACTGCATCGATCAGCAAAACCAATATTTCAATATGCTTAACATCACTGCTTGTCTTGATTATACACACACATTACAATCTTTTTAATATCTCCATACTGCAGGGCCTCAGACACGCGTGTCTGCGTTAAGGTGGGTTCCCACGACGTCTTTTAACGAAGACGGGACGGGACGGGACGGATACTCAACACAACGCCATGGGAACGGAGCCGCCTCTGCTAGCGGAGATGAGACGCAGCTACCCACTCCATGTCGGTAAACATCACAGGCGTGTGTAGCGGTGCTCTGTTGACATCGGTTTGCAGCAGCGGTGCACACCCCTTCTGTTGCTGTAAAGTGCTCTGTGCCAAACGACACTAGGCAACGTGGTGAGGATGTGGTGGCGAGGTAGCGAGGGCTAACCTGCGGCGCGCGCTCGTCCCTACACTTCGGCTAATGAGGTGCCGCCTCCGTTACAAGAGATCGTGGGAACGCGGCTTTACGACAATTCGCGCACAACTCTGTCTGCGTAACAACCGACGATCTTAACACTACTTATCGATGCTATCTTATTCAATTCTCCAAAGACTACAAGTACTACAGACTGAGGAATCCTACGATACAATACTTTGGTGCAATTATTTATAACCATATAAATTTATTAAGAAAAATCGTAATGATAAGAAAAATAATAACTATCGGTAGGATGCGATATTAACATTTAGAAAGATATTAATGTTTCCAGTTGATAACTATAGCGTGATGTCTTTTCAAAAACTCCATTTGTTTATGGTGATGGACCTGATTTGATGTGATCCTTACATCCTTTGACTCCTCAGGGAACAATATTATGCATAGGCTTAGTAATCACATTTTTGAAACACCGTTGATTATCAATTCTAATTTGGAAACAAACATCTCGTAGCTTATAACAGCTTCAAAATTAACACCAATGTTTTGTGTGGGTTGGTTTACCTTTATTCCAACAGCTCTTCAAACATTGTCTGGTGTAATTAATTTGATAGCATAAACAGCATTACATAACAAGTGTTTTAAGTAAATCGATAATGATGAATTATGTATTAAGTAAGAGCCAAAAAGTTGACATTACATAGTAAGGTATTCATGTTCGCAATTGATGACTGTAGCGAGATGTAATGGCTTAAAACGATTTCTTTAGGCGTTTTTTCAACCAAAAAAAATGTATGGTGATGGAACTGCATTGGTGTACATCTGTCTTTAACTCCTCGGGGTACAGAATAATGCACAGACTTAACATACACGGTTTAAACATGTTTTGTTATCAAACTCTGCTTTAGGAACAAAAATCTCGTGGTTAATAACAGCTTCAAATTGAAATAAATATTTTGTATAGTCGAATTGTGTTTATGACCATTGTTCTTCATACACTTTAGCCCTCTTCTTATAAGATGTAAGTGGATTGAAATAGTATGTATAAAGTTGAAAAAACATAATTTTTCATATAAAATTTCTACCTATCAATTTAAGCTTTAGAGAGGCTAAGATAAACTAAACGCTGCTGCTAGGACTGAGGGAATGCAGATTTCACTGTACAAGTTCTCTCGTTATGTGCTATCCTCGGGCACACGCAAGGGCTTATGACGGAACGAGGCTGTTATTTTTTCCATTTTTGCCGATGCACGAAATATTGATGTGCTAACGTCAGAGACTTCTGGATGCGGTAGGACTCGTAAACAGAAAGTCACAATGTAGCAAAACAGCTGGATACGCGCGGTGACTGGAAGAGGACAGCATCCTGTTTGCAACTAAATTCAATGTGACCTAGGCCGTCACACAGAGTGGTCAGTGAGATACTGAGAAACCGTAATGAAGCGATCAGTAGGCCGTGAGCAATGAAACAGAGTTGTTCAGTGTTCATCTACATCTACATCTATACTCTGCAATTCACAAAATTGTGGGTGGCAGAGGGTGCTCAGCACCAAGATCAGATAGATGTTGTCAAATTACTAGCGGTTAGGTGCTACTTTGAATTGTACTAATTTGTAATAAAGTGTCTTTAGGTTGGGAAAATTATTATAAGAGCAGCAGAGAAAAAGCAAACTGTAGAATATAACAATCTTTGAAACAAAACATAAAAGTGAAGTGAGAACAATAAAGTGAGCTGTTGCGGTGAGCTGTTGATTGATGTTCGATTGCTGGTGATCTATTTTATTTGTGAATGATACTAATAAAGGAAGTTTGGTATTGGGATAAGCCTTATTAATTGATGTATATGAAGCGCATGAACAGCAAGATAACGCGAATTAATTTCTTCACAATTAGATTTAAGCATATTAAAGTAAAACATTACAATAAAACATCGTAATGTGACAATGTGCTCGAACTATAGCAAAACAGATGGATAAGGGCACCGCGACTAATAAGTGTGAGCGGAAGAGGTTTTTTTCTCAATTACATTGACGAACCTGGACCTTCAGTTACAAGGAAAGACTCTGTGACTCAATCTGAATATAAATGAAGAAACAGTCTGCAGCCAAACTTTTATTTCGTTGTTATCTTTCCTGTACCACAAACAAGGAAACAGTCTTGTTTTTGGAGTGTAATGTTACTCGAGTGATAATTAATGTAACATACGCGAGGATTACATTCCAACAAGCGAGAGGTGTATACTCGGACATAGAGTTTGAGTCAAGTCGTCACCTTGTCTTCACGGCGGACTGTCGCTTAAGATCAACCGATTAGTTTCAGTAGACGGGTAAAACGCGCAGATAAAGACAGGGTGTACAACCTTTTTTTTATCTGCTTAACGTCTCTCTAACAGCGAGGTCTTTAGAGACGGGATGGGAGGCAAGGAAGGGGAAGGAATTCGGCCATGGCCTTTCGAAGGAAGCATCGCAGCATTTGCCTGGAGTGATTTGGGAAACCATGGTGTACAACTGAAAGGGCTAAGAACAGCAAGGAAGCAGCGTTTAATAGGAGACAGAACATATCGCAAAAAAAATGTACTGTGCTTGATCCATCGATCCGGTGCAAGCTAAAGAGAAAGCAACTTACTTTCGACTTATCTTCCTAACCTAGCCACACAAACCACCGGCCACCGAGAAACCATCACCGCCGCAGAATTGGGTCACTTGAATAATCACCCGCCGTAAAGACAAAAATCTTTCCGCTTTTTTAGCAAAGACGGTGAGGCATAGAGTACTTAGCTATCCTGGAAGGGTGCCCTCTGTGAGTTACGTGGAACCGGTGCCACCACGATCCTGGTGCCTTAAGTCCCTAACCTGAATAGTCTGTATAGCAAACATCTCTGCTTGCTCCGCCGAGCACACACCTTCAGCGCCCCTGTGTACTTCCGTTTACAGAAGCCCGAATGGGCAACGATCCCAGCGCAAGTTCTCCCAGACCCCGTGGGACGAGCCTGGGTATCCAATAGAGTAGGGTTCCCGCACGCCTATCCGAGCATCACAGAGCACAGTCGTAACACACGATCGCGCATAGCACGTAAGTTAGTGCGCCGGGTCAAATTATATACAGAACACAACATATACAGAGGATCTAATATGACAGCCGTAGGCACTAGCATCCCTGCGGCAAACGGCACCAAACCCTGACTCACCGCCACGCACACTGCAACCCCGATTAGCCGAGGTTTTAGGTCGAGTACGGAAATCTCCGAGCTGACTGCTACTCTCAACTGTATACGGAGACACTCCCGACAACTTATGATACCAGCACTCCCCGTGCTCCGTAAGCCACACCCAAGAGTGGCGAACAACATCTAACCGCAGCGCAGTGTTCAATATCATACAGGGATCATTGTTTGCTATATCGCTGACACCAGGTGTGCATCGAGCTCTTCACACACCAGGACACCTTCAGCGATGGAGTAATCAGGGCATGGTTGCTCTGCGTGTTAAGAAGCCAGCCAACACCAAAGTGCTCCTAGATGACAACTTGATTACCCAAAGGTCACCGACCGCGCAGAGTCTACAAACACCACTGAACCCTAGTCCGTAAGTACCTGAAGCAACGTGACTGTGGACGCCAACAGCAGCCTCAAGAGCAGCCACCCCAACTAGCCGAGGCTTAAAACCAAGGACAGCACAACTGCACAACTATATATGTCAGCTGTTATCATTATTTGTTATTGTATAGTATAATATGGGTACAGGATGAGCAGTGCGATAAATCGAACAATTATTATGTGTGCGTAGATAAATTAACACAGACTCTGGAGGCCCAGACGGTCAACAACACCCGGGCTTTGAAGAAAGGGAATCCGCTTAGCAATGTTCCACTAAAGACATCTGAAGAGGGTGGCAGACCCTCGTTACCTGCCATCCAGTGAAACCTTCAATAGAGTCGTTGCCCTAAAGCGGAATATTTATGTCTCTCTAACATCCACCGTGGATAATTCCGTCTTCGTGACATTTTCAAAGTTATTTGGATTTATGGAAACAAAACTCAAGTGACCGAAGCGAGTCAACACGGGATTAATAGATATGGATCAGACAAGTCTTTTTCTCACGTAAACACACGAGACGAGGACAGACTATCTGTTAGCCAGAGAAGCCCGTTGTACGAAATGCCCTGAAATGACGACAGGGAAGAGAGATTTCACCCAGGCAGGTAGAAACTGTATAAAGAGGCGTGGTCTAAAACATACATGTGTGTGTGTGACTCTCCAGTGCGGAAATTGTTTATCTGAAGTTACTATTTTATAATGTTTCATGTTTGTAAGTATTGCGAGATCTAAAGAAGAACTTTGAGACGTTATTGGGGCTAGCAACTTTCGTTGATTTGAAAATAAGTCCTTCCGAGATGTCGAGGCAAGTAGCGAGAATGCTAACGGGGACTGATCCATCGACGGCGATCGAGGACACAGCTCCTATCAGCTTGCAACTGTGACCAGAAGCATTTTTATTTTTTATTTTTTTTAGTTTTTCATTAGTTCAGGTGGATCTTAGGTTTTTGATGGAAGAAAGCGTGGGTGTGTTGCTCAACGCACAATGAGGTCTTATACGGTAAAATGGCAGCAGATACTCTGAACTGTGCACTAAAATTCCAATAAGTTTTTTTGCCCATATAACGTCCGTGGCATGGAGACTTGCTGATGAGAATCTCAATCTATCGAACAGTAATGAGTTTAGGCGAACCATATATTTCTAATGATTTTTGTTTATGAAATCAACGCTGTACCTTTGTTATTTCTTTGATTCATTAATTTATTTATTTATAATGTCACATTATAACTTTATAATGCTAGCCAAATTGATAGGTTCATTTTGTTTGTCTGAAATTGTAGTTTAGGGATGTTCATCTTTAGTATAGACAAGGGTGTAGTATTTAATTGCCATTGTGATTAATGTAGCTTCAGTTACGCTTGTGCATTTGAGTTGGGCCAGGTTATGGCAATTTTAGATATATTTAAGCTGTTGTCATTCATGTAATTAAAGAACCCTTCCCATTTTCAATAAATTCAAAATAATTAAATTTTTGCCGCCAAAGATTATAAAAATTAAATTCATATTCATAAATTAAGGCACCCAATACCCGTCTACAACAATAGTAATTAAAAATAAATGAATTTCAAGAGACCTTCATGATCTAGTTACAAAAGATCAAAATGCGTAAAATTGCCCAGTGATCCAGTGGATAGAAAGTGGACTTCCATCTTAAAAAGGAGAAAGTATTTATTTTTTGTCAACAGTATCTCGTCTGGTTTGAATAAATCTTCCGTTTTCTGCTATCTTACGCAAATCTTTTCATCTCAGCATACCAATACTTCAAGTATAATAATCTTTGTCTCCCTCTGTAGATAGTTCTTTCGAATATTCAATCTAGAAACAAATTAACCAACGATAAGAGCTCTTAAAATGCAGGTAGAAACCGGGATTCGAAGCGATGAACTCTCGTTTCCGAGCATTTCTCGATTCTAAGCAGAGATCAATTAGCCTATTCATATTTATAAAATATTATTTCCTAGCTCAACACATCATAATTTAAGTTCACAATAATTTCCAGTTCATTCAAACGTACCTTCTGATTGGTTTTGTAGGGAGAAGCCGTGACTCTCGATTCCCAGTGATACACATAACCAATGAACCATCATATAACTAGTTTACTGTGTAATCACTACATGTGAAAGGGTAACGGTGCTGTCGTTAAACACCGATATATATAGATTTGTTTACAGTTAAAAATATAATCCATGTTACGGTGGTTTACTTCTCCTTCATGGACGCCGGTGACAGCTAATTTGTAGCACACAGATAGGTCGGTAAGATCAAGTATCGGTATTTGTACCTTAGCACACTCCTGTTTCCCGCGGGTACACTTTGCTAGGCTGTAATATGCTGGCTGTGGGTTACGCACTCACAAAAGCCCCCTCACTTTCCACAGTGTCCTTTGGTGGAGACTCCCCTTCATAACTCCCTCTAATACGACCGCGTCGCAGCCTGCTACGGGCGCGTTTAATTATTTGCTACGGAGCTCCACCGCTGAGAAGGTAGTGAGAGAACTCCGGAAAACATGTGACTAAGCAACGACCTTAGATGAAAGTTTTCACTAACCGCTTTGAGTAGCAAACTTATTAAATCTATATCCATAAAACTAAAACCGGATAAATTTCTTTTATAAAAACTCGGAAACTACTGAGCAGATTACGATGGGGTTTTCGACGTTTTAAAGCTTAGAATTTCAATTCAGTTGTTTGGCATGTCTTATGTTTCAACGTTAAATATCGCAGGAGCATTAAATGAAATTCTGAACATATGATGACAAATCTCAAAGATAGAAGGATTAGATGTTGCATACTTCGCACTAAACACACAACTACAATGTCTCTGACCATAGCCTTTAATGAAAGCAATAAGATAACTTTACAGTAATAACTATTTTGCCGATTAAACAAAACTTGAAATATTCTTTCCTTTAATTCGGGATATTCAATTTTTAAACGCCATAAATAACCATAGCTTGAAATATTTTTCCTTTAATTTCAGAGATTCAATTTTTAAACACCGTAAAAATAACAGTGATTTTCTGCAACTATAATGTCTCTGACTATCAGCATTAGTGTTCTGTTCACAATAAAATCATTTGTTTACCGTAATATTAATCTAGATTCACTTTTGATATTTCTATAAAAGGCTGGATCTGCGGAGTTAAAGTATCTGGCGTTTCGAGCAAAAAGTATATCCATTCACTTCGCAATTGAATCAAATGTGAGTTTCTATCATAATCTAGCGTTGTTTAGTAATGCAGTATTTCAGTTTCTTAACCAACTTAATGAAGTTTGATACACATGGATTTTTTCGGACGAATGAAAATAGTGTACGTGCAAATAAAATTCAAATCACCCGTTTCTTGGTAGTGGGCGGGTGAATCTCGGTTTGCTTTAATTCCGAAAATAGTTGTACAAATGTTTCTCAATGCGGGAATAAAAATAGTGTACGGGTAAATCTACGCCAACTATACCAGGCAACGCCGGGAACTCCGCTAGTATTAATTAAAATCGTGTAGAATTATCTTCTACGTTACTGCGCTGAGTGAGTTAACGCTCGTCTTTTATTTTCTTAAGAGTGTTGTCACATAATAAAGTAATAAACTTCAGAGATTTTTTTTACAATTTTCGCACTGTAAAAGTGATATCTGCTTAAAAATAAGATTTGTAATATAGATAGGAAGAAGTAAATTAATTTCTCGACAAAGATGACTTTTCATTTCTGAAGTATGCTTCAGTGTTCATGTGTTTCGTTTTCCATTTAAGACTATATAGCCGATTGTTGTGGGTAAGCGGTAACTCTCTGGTCTCGCATTCTGGAGGACGCAGGTTCGATTACCAGTCCGGCTATCCAAATGTCGGTTTCCACAGTTTCCGGAAATAACTCCAGGTGAATGACTGGATAGTATCTTCATAAAGGCGACAGCCGAATTCCTTCCTGTTCATTGCACTCAGTCCTTTCCTGCTTCTAATGAACTCGACGAGGCGTAAAGCCATAAGAGAGGGTCAAATAGGAGGGGGGGGGGGGGGTTCGACGAAATCTCTCCATGGGGGTAGGGGATTGACAGAAACATCACGTCATCTTTCTGCTTCTTGGAATTCTGAAAAAAAAACACCACGTAATTAATGGACACCCCTTTACGCTGTGACAGCAAGGACACTTTGCGGGAGCGAATATAAACTGTCCCCAGCTCCGTAATCCCACAAGAAATCGATATCATGTTTCTGAAGTGAAACTATGTTTTCTCAAATGTTTAGCGGTAATACCATTACGTCTCGATAACGGTTGACGCTACCCTAGAGCTCTAAATCAGTTCTCGTCTATACCTGAAGGGTAATGAACCCAATAGACCATCTCAGAATAACACGAAGGCATTCGCGTATCGAGTGAAACGAAGTTACCGTGCATGATAATGACCACATAACCATACGTTGAAGATAATACTTATGAAAAAGTATAGATAAATTTATATATGAACTTAATGACTTCCAGCGGAAAACCGTACTATTAGAAAAGAGGTCAAAACAGAGTATTTTCCTGTTAATGATTATCTTGTATTATCTTGTTAATGATCATAAGCTAATCATTTTTTTAATGGCTTTCGGTTTCTGAGGACATGCAGCCAGTTCGAGTGTGATTACGAATAATCAATAGTTTCTCGATTAACCAGACACCAAGTGCGGAAACGACATTAACACACGTAACACTCAATCACCCGTGCCTACGGCCGGGTTCGAACCGGTGACCATTAGCAAGCAGAGCCAGTGCTCTAGCCCCTACGATACCGGCCATAAGTCGGCGGTCCCTTTAACAACCAGTAGTGATTCTAAACGTTAATCATCCAACAAATGACTATGCAAATAGATTAGGTATTTCTATAGTATGTGTCAGAATTTTTTGTATCCCTTTAAAAATGAAGATCAATAACAAAATTAACATATAAAACGTTAAATTATTTTTATTATTAGGGTCAAATAGACTTTTATTCAATTCACCTACCAACATTTACTTTCTATAAATTCTTCTTATATCTAAAGAAATTATGCCAAGCTGTATTAAAACGAAAGAAGTTTTACGCCAACGAGCCAATACCACGTAACACCACATCTGTTTTTCACAGGTTCTTTTTTGTCTCTTCAAGATGTAACGACTCAGATTTGGGCTTCATGTAACAGTTTTTCCCAAATTGTGAAACATTTGATCTATGTTTTTCACGTCAATCTTTTTTCTTTCTTGTTAAACGTGTGTTTATCGATGCAGATGTTGGATAATTTTGCAGCATTTGTCTATCGGGTTAAATAAAACCATTTGAACAGTTGGTGAGCTTACGATGCCATTTGAACTTAAACCAATAGCACATCATCAAGTCCAATATGGTGATTAATTCTAAACTGCCGGAATAAATACAGATAACACTAGTAAGTCTCAGAGATAGATATAATGGTTCACTGATGAACGCCAGTACGAGGGTCGTCCCTGAAATGAGTGGTCTTACGCTCTTGTACATGAGCTGAAACAAAAGTTGGCGTCTTCCAACAAAGACCCTCCTCCATTCTTGGCTACGTATACTTCTTCTAATGATGTTCCAAAGTTTTTATTTATCACGAGAAATGAGATGACAGAAAAAATGACGTCATGAACTGACTTGAAATAGATGTCAGAGAAAAGTTTTTTAGGTTTGGAAAAATGTGTCTGAGGGAGCGGATTATTATTTAATAAAAGCGTAGAAGACAAAAGGTCTCATTTCATCTGCCACACTGTTTTCTGATAGCTTCATATCTGACATGATATTTTGCATGAGAATGTAAAACATGCAAATAATACTATGACAGTTACGTAAACATTCATCACTTGTTAACTTTATGCCTATGCACAGTTTTGGCGAATTACAAAAATCAGATACCGAGCAACGTACAGTAAAGTTATCTGTGACAAACTTTAATTTTAACAACTAATGTTTTCACTGTTTTAATACATTGTTTAAACTAGGTTTGAAACAAGATAGATAGAGCATAGTGGAAATTGTGATGTCTACAAATAAACATATAATTTAATGATTCATCTATCTTCATCAGCAGCAACCTGATCCTGTGAGAGATATACGCGTATTATGCTCTTCTCTCTAATAAGCACTAATACCTTTCAGTCTAGTTCAGTAATCGGAGCAAATGTTTCAGTATTTAAGCTTAGTATTTTCATTAACACGTTCAGTGCTGAGGACGTCTTCGACCGTCCGCTAGGGAGCATCCCAGTGACGGTGGACGGCTTGAGACGACCTTTCCCTATGGGATTATATAGAAGGTTGGTGATTCCAGTACCTGGCCTACGAGCTCGCCCTTTCTCTCAGCCATTCATTAAAGTCTTACCTTCCACCGAGTGAAGACCGTTTTCAAATCGGACAACTGGTGTTTTTTAAAAAATAATTTTTCAAACTTGGTGTTTTTTTTTTTTTTTCAAGTGCAAAATATTATTCTGTCCACGTCCCTCTTCTTCTTCTCGATCATGTTCCCCACGTCCTATTCCTTCCTCTCAATCGTCTTCTCCACAATCACCACGTGAGCCAATACATTTCCCAAAACGATACGACATACCTGACGGAAAGACGAGAGCTCCACAAAAGACATGTCGACAATGTTCGAAAAATAAACTGAGGAAAGATACCGCCTATTATTGTCATGTCTGCCCGGGAGCAATGCTTTGAAATTTTTCATCTAGGAAATTAAGATTAATTTTATATTTTTTCATTTTATTTACGTCCTATTTTATCAATTTATATTTTAAAAGACTCAACAATTAAATATTTTATTGTAACGAAACTAAATTTAAATATATATAAATAATTATTATTTTTGTAATTCTATATGATTCACACGTTTTTTACTTAATCAACTTAATTTATACGATAATTACCGATTGTTTTTCCCTAAACTCTTATTTATTATATTTAATTAGTCTAATTGTATTTTTTTCAATTAAAAGTGAAATAAACAGTTTAAAAGGGCAGAAAATTAAAATCATCCGCCGTCTGAGGTAAGATGGTCAATAGTGTGACGGCGGACTTCTAGAGGCGTTCCTCTACATTTCTTATCTTCCACTGTTCCTTCCACTAACAAATTAACCAATATTGCATGTCTCAAAATATGACCTACCATCCTATCTCTTCTTTCCGTAAACTTCTTCCACTAACTTGCCTCCTCACCAGTCATTTCCATAACTCCTTCATTTCGTACTTTATCTGTCCACTTAATTTTCAGCATCCTACTATAGTCCACATTTCAAATGCTTGAATTTTCCTTCTTTCTGGTATTCCTAAAGTTCATGCTTCGGTATCACATAATGCTGTGCTCCACACATAGAGTTTTAAAAAGTTCTTTGTAAGTCTTAGAGCAATATTTGAAACTAAAAAAATTATCTTTTTCATCAAGGCTATTTTCGTTAAAGTTATTCTGCTTTTAACATCATTCCTGCTTCGGCCATCAGTTGAAATTTTGCTTCCCAAGTAGCAGCAAAATATTACTGATATTTAAAAGGAATAATGATTCAAATGAGATTTTGGAGATCATTATTTAAACATATCAATACTACACACTTCATTTGAGAATTGTTATATTAATAACTCAAGATAAGCAATGTGTGTATGCATATTGTGACGTATGAGTAATGTGGTCAAAGCTTTCTCGTTACTTTCTCTCTACTTTCCTCAGTTTCAACACGTAACCATGGAACAATGCGAAGAATAATTTAAGGCGATGCAACACTTTTTAAACGACACTTCTACGTCATATAAAGAGAAGCAATTTCATCGTTATGGTGTTTTACTTCTCTGCAATCATGTCACAATTTAAAGTCAGAAGAAATTCAGCCTTTCAACAGATACATTCATTTTCTGCCAGAGCCAATACAAAAATTTCAGTGCCCACCCTTTCCACCTCATTACATCTGTCACAGCTAAACCACTCTTACATAAGATAGAAAGTCAGTTATGCTTTTTGAATCCACTAATTTAAAAAAATAATATGTAAATGAATTCATCGTATCATTTAAATGCACAAATTGGAAGAAGCTACACAGAAACAACAAGGAATAAGTAGAAATGAGAACTAAATGGAACGTAATAATCGGAGCATTAGATAATTAACGAAAGAAATGCAAGTGTATGTATCTGTGTGTGCGAGAAAGAGTTGTTCAGCTTAATCTCTTGGCGTCCTTACTCCGCCACTTTCATAAATTACTTTATTCAAGCCGTGCCTTGGAGCAATCCATCAGACGTTGTACTTCTTTATCTAATAACGCTATCACAGGCGTCGTACTTTATCACCGTCAGAGCTGTTCCTGTTTCTTTTATGCGTTACCTTCCATCTTGATCTATTTATAAGATGATAAATATATTATAGTTTAGAGGCATGAGCCATATCGTGCACCATTTTCCCATTACTTATCTTGTTACCGTACCAGATGTGAACGAAACCTTTCGCCTGTCTTAGAAAAAACTTTTAACTGTACAGATATATAGAGCAACATCAATATAAGGTTAACACAATTATTCTAGCTATTAAGCTGAAAGAACAAGGAATTTTCAGCTCAAACTGTGGTGATCTCAAAAAGTCACCACATGTTTTATTAGAAGAGACGATTGAAATACAAAAATTTGCATTGGGTGACCATGACTACACCGGTCGAATTCGGTGACGAAGGGATTCCAGTTTGGCGCCACATAGTCGTCTGGCCCGAGAAGACAATAGTGCGGCCTTGGAATGCCCAGGCCGACACAGGGTGGCCACAGTTGTAGGGGGAGGAGAGAACCGCTAGAGCGGACATTGCGGCAGAACGTGGCAGGGGCCGCGCAGTGCTGTTTGCTGCGAAAAGTCTAATTTTTGTATGTGTGGATGCTGCAGCAACAGTGAGGACTTCACATGGTAATGTACCACCCCTTCTGACTGAAAAGTGTTGACATTTCGCTGCCATAGTGATTTAAAAGCCCAGTACGACCCTGACAGCAGTGAAAATTGCTAATTGCGTCTCCCAACATATATTTGACTTCAGTGAGCTAGCCGTGCAACTTGTTGAATTATTGATAAACGAATGTACGTCCTTCTGGTACAGAACTCCAGAATCCATGCATACATATCATGTGTGTCAATTTTGTAAAACTTCATATTTAATATGTTTCAATTGTTTATGCTAGAATAAAAATTCGATGGTTTTAAATAAATTCCTCATTCTAACATTCAAATGTAAGGCAGAACTCTGTTCCCTTAATTTTCCTCTTTTGGAATGGCACCCTTGGAATCATTTTCATAGTAATTAATTGAATAAGTTAAACTCAAAAATCAAATTATAATCATTACAAAGTGGTCACTCAGATACGAGAGTAGACAGAGCATTTCAAAACCAAATAGTTAGTCTTCTGATTGAGATGTGATGAATGTGTTGGATTCTCAAGCAATGTGATCCAATTTCCATATTCTTGGATATCTCTCAAGCCTCAGATGGATTAGACGTAGAATTACTGTAAAGGGGACATCCATAAATTACGTGAGGTGAAATAGGGGGGGGAGGGGTCCGGCGAAATCTCACCAGGGGGGAGGGGGGGGGGTCTACGGAAATCTCACGTGGGATTTTGCGAAAAATTTGGGGACAGTAGAGCCAAAAAAAAGGGCTACAATTTGCGCCAAAGTCGATTTTAGGAGTGTATTTCGTCAAAAAAATTAGGGTGTGACCTAAAAAAAAGGTCTACAAAAGTTTCCAGGGCGATTTGTAGGGGGGGTTCTCACGGAGCAGATCTCACCAGAGGGGGGGGGGGGGGTCCGGCCAGATCTCACGAAATCTCACCAGGGGGGAGGGGGGGGTCCAGAAATCCAGAAAAACACCTCACGTAATTTGTGGATGCCCCCAAAAATGCTAGTTAAAAAATTTATATTAAAAAAAAAAAATCCGAAGATTTGAGTTAACAAAGAGTCGAAATGTGACACCGACGCACAGCCGTTGATGCCGCCAGCGTTGAAAAATCGGTGATAGTCTCTTAAAATGTTGATTTAATCCTTTGTTGTAATGTTTTCTTGTCGTTTCAGCTCTTCTCCGTAGTAAAAAGTCGCACAAAATTGACAAATCGACAAAATATATCCGCGTTGTAATTCTGTGATGTGCGCCATCTTACATAGAAACGACCAACCAGAGATAATTAATCGATTGCTTCCTTTGTAAACAAATACACCATTCCCGTGATAGATGCCGCAGAACGAAAATTTCGTAAATTTTTTTCTCTTGGTCCAGGCCGTATTAGAACCTAACCACGAACGCTATGACGAAACGAAACTGCTTAGGTTGACGTGATCACTGTACCGATATGGGTTCGAATCCCCGTCCGGGCATCCAGATTTGGGTTTTCCCTGGTTTCCCCAAATCGCTCCAGGCGAATGACGGGATGCTTCCTTCAAAAAGACCATGGCCGAATTCATTCCCGTTCTTTGTCCCCAGTCCCATCCCGCCGCTAATGACCTTAGCCGTCAACGAAGCGTAAAGCAACAAGTAAAAAAAAATATTTGTACCGATAATTTTTATGTTATTTTTGCAGTGCTAATAGCATTTCGCAGTTGTGCAGCCTCTCATATTTCGGCATTTTTAATTAAATTTCTAGCGACTTTTCCGCAAAACAAGAACAAAACGTGAAGAGGAAATGTTGATGAAGCAAATAAACCAAATTTCAACAGGTTAGTACCAATTTCGCGTCGATTCCGAAAGTGATACAGTCCCCAATCCCGCATTACCTCTCGCTATTTCGCTGCTTCTTCCACAGCATGTAATGGCAGTGACAAAATACACATTAACTATGACTCAGAGCAAGAAAATGAACAACGCATCTCCTACTCGCGTAATTTTTATCTCTGCCCTTAGTTTGTGGTACTTGCTTTTACTTTCACAACAAATATGATGGAAATTTTTATCATTATGGAAATATTTCTAACGAAACTGTATTTTCAAAACCAAATAATGATGATTTATTTTATCGATATATTTCACGGTTGCTTACGTTTCCTGTAAACTTTCTCTGACTATTTAATAAACTTCCCTTTTTCCTACCCACTATCACAGGATTATTAGGTTATGTTGCACCTGTATTTAGTAACTGCTACAGAGAAAGAATGGGTCATTACATGAATTTATGATTTTAACTGCCGTAGAGAAACAAATAGCAACATGTAGATTTAAACGAACGTCGCCTTATATATATATATATATATATATATATATATATATATATTACGCAACAGACAAGTGCCTTTTAACTGGTATCGCACATCATTTTGACATTATAATTTCAAATAAAATCTTAGGTTATATTATCACTTGTTTCCTGTAATAGATACAGATAATACAGGATAACCATCGGCTGTTCTTCCCCTTATATGATTTTCTGCATCTAGTCATTGTAAAAAACAAAAAGCCACACTTAAACTTAAAGGTAGGTCGCACTGCAATTTTTTCATCTCTGCCACGCATTGTAATTTTTCGTATTTTTATTCTGTTACATACGGAACAAATAATTGCCGTTCATATACCATCGTAGTTACACTTTCTTTTAACAATGTAAGTGCAAATAACATAAAATTCGATTATTTATTTGAAATTTACAGTTCCTTTTTGCAATACAAGAGCAAATAAAATAAAATGCAGTTATTTATTTGAAATTTCCGCTTATACAAGTAGTTCTGTGGTGGCAGTCGGCGTAACTAACACCTCCGGCGTTATCGAGACTCGCCGAAGATTGCCGAAGGTTGCCGATCTATTGAGGTGCGTAGTATCCAGGCTCAACGCATTTTACAAGAGGATGAGTCAATTATAGGTAGAGAGATACTGTATGAAAAAAATCAATGAAAATATAGTAAAAGCCATAAATTGTAAAACCTATGATCATAATTATCAAAAAGTACGTTATAACAGCCAATGTAAAATATTTTTTAATGAAGTTCTGCTAATTTCGCAGTATAGAATTACAACAGCAATCGAATGGATTTTCATTATTTCAAAACTTTGTCTCATTTCTGGCTCCGAAGCTGTTTTATCAACACTAAGTAGAATGTCTACATAATATCCGAAATTATGTATCTGTGGGGAATAAGATAGATTTTGCTAAACATTATGATTCATGAAACACTAGTCAGATTAAGGACTTTTATATTTCTTCTCACACTTACGTAAAATTTTTGTAGTTGTATTGATGTATTAAGACTCTTCATTTACGAAATTTCACAGGAACATTATAGTAAAAGAATTGTTTTTGTTTAAGAGCAAATAACAGAAACTAAACTTTTCTAAGATTCTGTCATTCCTCAGAATGCAAAATTTGAACAAGCAAAGCTATTCAATAGACAATGCATTAATCACCTTGAATTTTGGAGTATTTGAACGCGATGTATATCTCCATTCATCTTGGTCTATATTTTTCCCGCTTTTTTTCGTATGACTCGAAACGAAAGCAGCAATGTTTCCTGAAATACGCCCATTTACGACTATCTCCCGAATCCTTTCGAATAGTCTTTGACAGAAGTGTGAAATGCGGCGATAGTAATAATTTCGTGTGGTCTCGACGAGGTATTAACAGGATTTCTTTCCCACTGCGTATTCCCTCCTCTGACATTGTTGCATGCACTTTTACGTGGAATCGAAACTACAGAGCAACCTAGAACCTTCACAACAAAGTTTTTCTACAGATGAGTGTCTATTCGAACCAGAGATATAGTCCGTAGACCACTCGACCTCCAGTGACGCTTCCTAAGCAACTGAATTGTAGTAGTTCATTGACAAGAAAAGTTGGGTTTATTTGATAATGAGATTCACGAAACCTGTCAACTGAAAGTACCTAAGCAATGTCCTGAACCCGAACGTTGATTGGACTCACCCGAAGGAGTCATACTAAGCATGGTAACCCAGTAATCCTACCGGGTAAACGGGTTTAGAGTTTAACGTGAAATCCGTACCACGGAAGAGTTCCCACTACACAGCAAGCTTTACCAGAGGTGAAGATTAGATTAAGGGGCATTTGAAAATCCCCGCCCGACATAGATTCGAACCAAGACAATTTCGTTCTTCAACAACTGAGACACTAGACCACTACCTATAGACCAAAAAAAATAAAAAATTACTAACGCAGTTGTGGTTACACACCAGGGGTCTAGAGATACTTGTATTTACCTATTGTATACTATCACGCAATTATCTCCCGCCAAAAAATCGGAAGTTTAAAGGATTTATGTAAACGTGAATCAAAGTTCACGTGTCACGTTTTTAATGGAACAGTGTTTCAGCGGCGAATGCTTTCAGCTATCTTGTTTTGGTGAATATAGCATTATCTATAAATTTCATTGGTAACAGCTGGTGCTACGATTTCAACCAGTCACTGGTAACCGATCAGCTTTCCCAAAGAGAACAAACGTACGTATGAAGGAGAGTGCGCTGTAACTCCGAAGAACTGTTAAAGCCTCCTGCCAGCAACAGCAGTGTGCTATGGCTGTATGTCGATTTTTATGGTATGTCGGCTTGCTTTAAAATATTCCCTAGCGGGTGCGCCCGATATTGCTGTAGTCAGCAGGTGCGACACTTACCCCAAAAACTGCAGCTGTCGTCCGAAGCATTGGGCCTCTTCAAAAGTCAAGAGCATCCTTATTGTCTTAGCCAGTGAATAATGAAACATCTCTGTTCATAAATCACCAGCGAATGAAACTCAGAAATGATCCACAAACACGGTTTGAGTTTCAAATATGTCATTCAACCCTTAGGAGTTGTCGGAGTAAATGAATCACTTAAGGTTATCGGAGCACTTATTTTTTTGTTTCTTGCTCTTTTGTAACGGTCATTTTTTTAACTTTTTAAAATTTAAGAACATGTAATCATTCGTAATTCCAGATTACGTTTATTACCAGCATATTTAAAACCATCATATTTTAATAAGTCAGCAATTTTTATATTATTTAAGCAGCTACCAATTAACTACTATTCATTTAGAAAAGAAAAAAAAATCCGTTACTTAAACAAATTATGAGTGTCCGGATCTCCGTAAACGCTATAAATTATGACTTTTTAATATTCAAACAATTGTTTCACTAGTCAAAAGAATTTCGTTATTGTTTAAAGAAAATCATAAGTCGGATTTTCAATGGTTTTAACAGGAAAAAATGACCGAATAGTTAAGCAATCGTCCCAAGTATTATGGTGCTAATTGCGTTTTCTTATAGCCACTATATTTTCAATTTCTGGTTTTAAAATTTTGCTTTCTTAAGCATACCTATCTACTAATTACGTAATCGTCAAGGTATCTATAATTATTTTTCTCTTTTAATACAAACCGGAGCATATTTGAATAAAAAAAAAATTATCAATTAAACTGGTTGGCTAAGCCCTAGAAGTATGCATGAATTAGCTTCCAAAAAAAATATATGATGTATAAGATGATGTTATATTGCGAAATTAACCAAGAATACCATAAGGCAAAATTTAAGGATCTGATTATGTGAGTGTTATGGCCCTCCTACAGAACAGACGCACGTAGATCAAATGTTAAATCATGTGATCCCAGTAACGTATTGACTAAGTTTCAGCTACTACCTATTCCGCATAGCTGATCTCTGTTTTCATATGTTGAAGGAATCCAGATCGTCAGTGGGCTTAGTTGTCACCGAGCATGGTGTGCGAACGACAACGCTCTTGTCTCGCATTCGGAAGGATGCGGATTCGAATCGCCGGCCGAACATCCAGATTAATTTTGTATTGTTTCCCGAAATAAGTCCAGGCGAACGCTCGAGTGGTTCCTTCAAAAGTCCGCGATATTTATGCTGTTTTCCTCTGGTTTACAACTGTGTAGAGCATTGTGTTTTTCACGTTCCTCTACTGGTTAGACAATTTTATTTCTTTGCGGCAAACTGTATTCAAAATCTTATTTAACCGAGACATAAATCGAACTACAGATGAGACAGCAAACTGATTTAATTTTCTACGGTGCTTGGTGGGATTTCAGTGT
>JARYHS010012519.1:75071935-75177271 GCA_031002005.1 Vandiemenella viatica
TTGAACGGGAGACTTATAGATGATCCATCAGGTTCCTTAATTACTAATTCACTTGTTGGCTCTATTTTCAACAATAATAGCAATTATCAAACGTATGTGACCCCATATTTCAGTTAAAAATTAACTTACTACTGAAAAACAAGTACTGAATTATGTACGTTGTTTCGTAGGAGCAATATACCACATCCTCAACAACAGTTAATTGAAACTTAGGTTACCAACTCAATTGACCCAAAATCTTGAAAGCTTTTGTTGGATCATAGTTCACCAAGGCATTTGGTTTTTTCCTGCTTCCATAAGTTCAAAACACTCCATGTTGACTGTCTATTCTATGGCAGCCCATTTTTTTTATTTAAATGATGACTAGGATGATCCAATTTCTTAGGGAATTTACATTGTACGACCAAAAAAATTGGAACAGCTGGTAATTGGAGTGACCTGACCAATCCAAATCCCTTTCCCACTTCGTGCGGGGACTAGACGAAATTTTGGATAGTATATTTCTTCTTTAGAAGTTTCTTCTGTCAAACGCTTCATTCCGTAATTCTCCATTGCATAGTTTTTGAGTACTAGTTGTTAAAAAGAGACAGTTTTCATTTCGGTTGTAATTCTGGGGGGCTGCCCAGTACCGACCATAGAAGATTCGAGTAAAAAAAGTGTGTTTGTCAGCGAAGCATGACAGGAATAAGAACATCGTGCCTCTATCTTTTTCTACGAACGCACTGATTGTATTTGTTATAATTTTATTTCTAAGATTTCTCTGCCGCAAGCACGATCTCGTTACTCGACTCGTGTGATAGAAACTCTGGTTGTACGTTTTTTTTCACGACTGTATTGCTAAGCCCTCATGTAATAAAACAGTAGTGTAAAAGCGACAGCAAATGTAATTCATACAGATAAATACTTACATGATTCCGAAAGCTTCCGCGGTCACTGTATGTATTATCTTGATTCTCCGGGTGGAGCCGCGGTGATTTATTCAAACTTAACGTTTCTGCCATCGTACTGTGGCTTTCACCAGAGGATCAGTCCTCTGATGAAAGTCTCAGCACGATATCAGAAACGTCAGGTTTAAATAAATCGACGCGGCTCCACTCGGAGAACCAAGATAATAAATACTTACATGTACAAAAATCCCCATTTAATAAACTGCACACAATTACGAGGACGATCAGAAACTAAAGCTATAAAGCCTGCAGTGTAACGTGTTCATTTTGTATCATACAACCAATACAGCAGACTGATAGTACATACATTAGGTTATTTTTCGATATTGTATCCATATCGATTTAAACAATTGTCGCATAGTGGGATGAATTTGAACTTTCCCTCTTGGTAAAAATCCTGTCATTGCGTGTTCAGCCGCGTTGTCGCGAAGTGTTTCACCTCCGCGTCCGTAGCGTTATCTTATCTTATCTTATATGTCGGATCTGGAATATGGGGCTAGCTACTAGAGGGCGCCACAGACGCAGCGAGCAGCGCCACAGTGACATCTGCGAGGGGCTACTTAAAGGCGGCGCACAGCACACGGTCACTCCGTTATCTGTCATTGTGTATTGTAAGACTGAGTCTAATAAACCGGATTCATGTATACGCGGTGTTCTCGTAGTTACTCTCCACTGTCCGAGGGATAATCACAGCCTATCTTCGCTAACGAGCCATCTGCCTCTAACCGGGAACTCCATTCAACTCGCTCGACTCCTGATCTTTCCCGGATGGATCCGACATATATATATATATATATATATATATATATATATATATATATATATATATAAAAATCTCGTGTCACGATGTTTGACCGGGATGAACTCTTAAACTACTTAACCGATTTTGATGAAATTTGGCTTAATGTGTGTAATTTGGTACAACTTAAATTATAGGATAGTTTTTATCTCGATAATTGACCTCAACGTTTATTATTGCGAATTAAACGTTTGTCATAGGGCAGTGCTTTATAATTTCCATAGGCTTCAGACAGATGGTGATGTGTTAATTTATCGTCACAGGTTGGGTAACCATCCCGTAGATGGCGTTGTGTTTCAATTTATTTATTCTACAGTCTGTTCCACGCCATATGTGTGTTTCTTGAATTTTAATTGTGCTGTTATTGTATTATAATTATACTATATTGTTGTGCATCGTTTATGTGTTATTATACGTAACGACAAAGTAATTACACACATGAATATAACATTGAAGAAAACGTTACGATAAATTCAAAAACGTGTGCGTATTTCTTGCTTGCTTCTAATTTTTTTTTTTTCGCTATGGCCGGCTCTCCAGAATTCCGTAATTATTGCACTGTGTTTTCTTTTTCTCTCCTATCTACCTTGGAATCCTGCTATATTCGAAATCTGCTTTCGAAATTTTTTCTCTCCATACTGTTAACTCATTTTCGTACAGCAACGTGTGACCGGGAGAGTGTGTTCCCAGATATGTCAAATAATTTTTTAGATCATAATTGGCTCAGTAATTGTGCTATTTAGGCATAAAAAAATGTTGACGTCGACGAAATTAACTGTTGCGAGGTGATCTGATGTCTTTTAAATCAATAGACACTGTTGTAGATGAAAATGAAGCCGTAAATTTTTTCAACTGAGTTTTTAAATTCTTTGGATATACCGGGAATGCCACCACACGATCTTCGGTTAAGGATTGGTTTACAGATTCTTCTTCTTCGTAATTTGAATCCACTTAGATCATGTAACGGTACACGTTTGGTCATCAAAAGGATCACCGGAAATGTTCTTGAAGCAACTATTTTGACTGGAAAGTTTAAAGGAGAAATCGTCCTGTTGTCACATATTCCAATGATACCGTCAGAATCTCCAATACCATCCGATTCGTTTGTCTTTCGCTATGACCATAAATAAATCTCAAGGCCAAACAATGTCCATTTGCGGCTTGGACTTGGAAAATACGTGTTTCTCTCATAGATAGAAATGCCTGTTCATGTGTGGGGAAACCATCAAATCTATTTGTATTAGCAAAAGACAGTCTAACCAAAAATATTGTGCACCAATTATTATAAATTGTAATAATATAAAATAATGAAAATAATTGTTATAAATGAAAAATCAACTTCATCTACCTCATTTATAAAACTGAAATTTCAATAAATAAATTATTATTTAGGTACAAATGTCAATTTTTTTTATATATTTTCAAAAAAGTAATTTGTAATAAAATGTAAATTAACAATTTTTATGTTCGTTTGTCCTTAATTTCAACATTCCGAAACTCTTTACCAATTACTTTTGAATTTTCAAATCGACTAAAACGTTTTTGTCTTTATTAGTGAATATTAATTTGACTTTAGAATAACGTTGATCCAGCCTAGGTACTATAACTACCTAGTCACAGCAACGCGTGACCGGGTCAGCTAGTATTAGTATAGATTTATCACGATCTATCAGGCTGACCAGATACTTGTATTAAGCTTCTCTATAAAATCCTTCTCTTTCGATAGTATAAGCTATAGGCCCCTTTAAACCGCTAAGATTAGCATGTTAGATTCTATCATCAGTCGTTAATACAATACAGGATATGTTTAAATTTACCTTTGCTGCCAAATCCTTACTCCATCAAAAAATGTTTGTTGGTATTTACTAGCCCGAAACGCTGCTTTATCTTCGTCATAACTCTTGTTGCTAAAGCAAGCTTAGGTTCGTCTAAATACATGAAAATTAGAACTGACAAATTCATGACTGTATGGATGAAGCCGTAAGCTATGAAATGTCACTCTGGAATAATGGCAATGCGATCCATCTCATCATTGACAACTACGCAGTGGCTTCGGGAGTGTTTATCATCATGAAATTGTGTGCGCCCTGCCAGTCCTGCCAACATATTGCGTGTCCTCATTTTGCAAGGGCCGCCAATTTGAGTCACACTGCTGGCATGTGCGACATTTTAGTTAAAATATTGTAGTCGTCTTCCGTATTATTTTTGTGTTGTACACTACATGTAAATAGGTATAACACAACCATAAAGCGCAATCAACTACAGAATGATTGTGAACAAATTGTTAACTTTTTATTTTTTTCCTAATTGCTAAACGCCTCGTCGACGGCTAAGGTCATTAGAGGCGGAATGGGACTAGGGACAAGGAACGGGAAAGAATTCGGCCATTACCTTTCTGAAGGAAGCATCCCGGCAAAATGGTTCAACTAATTTCGACATTCATAATTCGCGGTTGCAGGACTCTCAGTACCGTTGCAGTATTCTTCAGTAAATCTCACGAGATTTGACACCACACGACCACAAAAATCGGATGATTGTCTTTTCCTCCCCAGAAATGCGATCATACAAAGAAACCGTGATTTTTCCCACTGCTGTTCTAATGCGACACGCCATGCCACCAATTGGACAATGTAATATCACCAATTTGTCTAAGAACATTAGTTTCGTGGACGGTTGGCGAAGGTCACTGAGCACCATAACTGTGTCTAGCGATCGGCACGAATGACGCGGTTCGAGCCACAATGGTGAAGAAATTTTTGAAGTGAAAACTTCTATACACGGGATGTAGGCTCGGGGTAAATCTATAAATTCTCGTCTCCGACATGCTATGACGAATTGCGAGTATCATACGCGCGTTGGACGCTTTATGGAATACACCGTTTTTATCAGATTTTGATGGAACTTTGCATACGTATACATTAAACAAATAGAAAAATACTGTTTATGTTTGAATTAAAAATATCTAAATCCCCTCCTCCTTTCCCCCTTCACCTTAATTTCTGTCGACGTTGTTCATACAAATCCACAGTTTTTAATCCGATTTTGATAGTACTTAGCACACGTACACTTCAAAACAAGGCGGTCTGGTAGCTCAGCGATTAAGGCGCTTACTTCCGAAAGTTCTCTCTCCGGTCGCAGTGCTGAGTAGGAATTTTTAGGGGTTGTATTTTATTATATGACCTACGACGAGATCTTTCGTGGTTTTGAATCCACTTTAAATTGTAAGACCCTGAAGGCAGGAATCGGCCTTTCTGCCTCTGACACAATAGCTTGGCACACCTCGGGGAAGATTCGACCAGCCTTCGGGTTGTGAACTAAGATAGATTTTTAGTTTTTGTAGTGAAAACTTCTTTAGGCGCGTTGGGCAATTTTTGGATGGGTAAAGCCTTATGAGTTCGCGTTACCACATGTTAATGTTAACAGTATATCTGTAGTTATAAGTATGACGTAATGCTTTCCCATAGCGGTCAGTTGGCTCCGTTGGTTAAGGCGCGTAACTGGGGAACGGTAGGTGCCTGGTTCTATTGCCGGTTTCAGCTGGAATTTTTTATTTTTAACTGAAAACTTCTTTAGGTGCATTAAGGGATTTTTCTATAGGTAAAATCTCATGTGTACACATCATCGAGATGTTAATGTTAACATTATGTCTGACGCAGGCTGGTGGATCAGTGATAAAGGTGTCTAGCGAGGTCATTAGAGGCAGGATAGGATTGGGGCAAGGACATCTATGCCTGCACCAGCATTGTAATCTGCCGTCAGATCTGTCAAAGATCGCTCCCCATCCTGCCTCAATTCTCTATGTTTTGTGATGAAGCGCGGACACCCATCTCCTTGTCGCCTACTTGTGATGCCATTATCCTTCAGCCACTTTTCATAGATGTTTACTATAGTAGTACACGAACTACCGAACAGTCTCGCCAGTTCCTAGATACCCGTTTCCAGGCACCAGCGATTACAATCTTCCCATTGATATCATTTAACTTATCTAGTACAGTCACCTTCATGTAGACAGCATATTTTGCTTCCATGCAGTCACTGCGCCATTGAGAAATTAAATTTTAAATCGTTTTGTTGAAGTCACTTTAATTTCACGTAATTTACCGAAAAGAACTCTTTCGTCTGTACTAAAATACTCCTTAACTTCTCACTTTCACAAAATTTTGTTTTTCGACATGACGGTGCTCACTGATCCACTGCAGATTTAACACTGACTGAGGATTATTTTCAAAGAGTATTGTCTACAATGCGACATTGATTGATTCTCGACACATGCTGCTGCTGCATTGTCTAGATTAAAATGTTTAGAGTGTGACAATAATCTATAATTTTAATTCTTGACTGGTGCATTCTGCCAAACTCAGTGACAATTAGTTTTTTCTTTTCCTTCAACTTATAACAGGAATACAGCGCTGTGAATAATTATCTTAATTTCTTCTCATCTGTAACTTCTCGTGAATTCCCGGTACTATTAAAAATTACCACGTTTTTGCTCAAAATATGACCATATGACCATAAATATTATTTTAATAATACCAAAATTAGGGAAATGGCGTGAAAATGCATTTATATTTAATTTAATTTAATTGAAATGTAGCACATGCTCCGGTATCAATTTACCTAAACACCCATCTTCCCCCTATCCTGTTCCCACTTACATTTGCTCTCTACAAATTTTAACTTTAAATTCTTTCAACATTTTCGGTAAGTTATTCATTTCCCTTGGTAACTAATTCCAATCCCTGACACCCATAACTAAAAAAGAGAATCTTCCCACACCCTTGTGCCCGAAATCGAGAGCCAGATTGTGGTCATGGTCATCTTTTCCCTTCTATGCACTACTTTTCATACCTACTCCAATGTCATTCCATGCCTCATCGCCAGTATACGCCCTGTACAGTCCTATGACCCTCCTCATCCTCCTCCTGTCTTGCAATGAATCCCATTCCAGCTCCTTTATCATATCCGTCACTGATTGCATTCTGCGACAATTGCCAGAAACAAATCTAGCAGCCCTTCTTTGCACCTTCTCCAACTCCTGTATTTGATACTCAAAATGTGGGTCCCATACTACACTACCATATTCGAGCAATGGTCTGACCAAAGTTTTGTAACCCAATTCCTTTACTTCTCTCGTGCATCCCCTCATCCTCCTCCTGTCTTGCTTGTTATATAAAATACAGTCTGAAACGTTTATTCAGTGTTTAATCCAGCATTACAGCTCAAAAAGAAGACATGAACAAACTATGACTTGCCATAAAGATCCGAGCCCTACTTATGATATAGCCGTAACGTCATTCAATCTAATTGGGAAGGGTCCTTAGCATTTTATCTCATAAGTGTACGTGCTTGTTTCAAAGGCGGTAGTACGAAATATTTGCATTGTTCGGATCATCATCAACTGCAAATTTGTTTTTATTTTCTGATAAAAAACTAGAAAATCCTCGTATTTTTACGGAATCTCCTTTACGCCTGTCGTGGATGCTTCTGTGCGCCGTGCTAGGCATACAAGTTACATCACAGACCTGTGTGGTGTTAGCTTTGTAAGAAGCCTCTCCGCGAGTAACTTCGTTCACTTTGAGCCGGGTAACCGCATTTCGTCATCACGGTCCAAAATTACAGCGAGCGGCTATCTAGCCCGCAGTGACGGCCCAACAAGCAAAATTAATGAACGGCCGCCGCAACGTTAACGGCTCCATTAACGTCAGAGTTATATCGCGTGTAACTTATCGATAGCGCGCCTGCGGAGCGAGCGGGCCTAGCGTAGCCTCGTGCGACGGCTTTGGCCGTTTGCCACACTCCACGGAGCTGTATGAAAAACACGGCCGCATGACTATGCTTCCTTCCGAACAAACGGACATGTCAGCTGACTATTTCATATACATGCCACATAAAGAGAATATACAATTACTAACGTAACTGCATCACAGAATTGCTATCAAAACTCTTCTGCCCTGACACCTCCAAAGGGATATACAGAGTGTATCATAAAGAATCATCCGATTAAAAAAAAATCATAACTATTAATGTTATGAATAAAAATACGTCTTCTAACAACTGTTTTTATTATTGATTTTCATCTACCAGGTGCGTTTCGCCCTTCTGGAGTGGGGCATCGTCAGTGGTAAAAATTGTGGCGGCTAGCACATGACGATGCCCCACTCCAGAAGGGCGAAACGCGTCTGGTAGATGAAAATTAATAATAAAAACAGTTGTTAGAAGACGTATTTTTATTCATAAACATTTATGCAACAACTGCGGAACATGGCCAACAACAAAGTTACATAACTATTAATGTTATTTGAGATATGGGCGTGAAGAACTTACTGCTTTTTTTTTTTAATTTTACTTATAGCTTCAGCCTAAGGCTAATACAGCCAATAACCTCATACAATATATTCGACTGATTTTAAATTACACCTTTAGTACATTTAATATCTTGACCACTTTCGTGCTCGGAACTGGGAGAGATTGCATCATAGAAGTTGTATCAGTTATATTCAGACCATCTTCTAGCAGTTGTTTCCTCGCTGATTGATGTTGCTTGCAGCTCAGCATGAAGTGATAAATATCCTCTACAGAATCACACGATGGGCACATCGGCGAATCCACCAACCGCATGACGTATTTTTTGTCACGTAATAAAGTGTGTCCTGTCCTAAGTCTGTTCATTAAAGTAATTTCTTTCCTGTTCAGCTCTAGTTGAGCGTACCATGGCTTGCTTACTATGTTGTTGCTGATGGCTCGATACCAAAGACTCTTTCCCTGGCAGTCGGCAAGCCATCTCTTCTCCCACTCAGTCTTAACAGTGTTGGTAACAATGGCCTTGAAGTCTGTGCAGGGTTCGAAAACTTTTTCTGTTTCTGCAGCAGTAAGGTGACGACGTGCTGAAGAACGTACTGTTGGAAAGAGCAAACTCTCGAGATTCACATGGTTCCCGCTAGGTAGCAGCAGTGTGCGTCCCCTTCAGTTCTAGTAAAAATGGCGTCGGGACAACAGAAAGTGTTTTGTGTTCTACGTTTTGCGCAGTGCGGGTACGTAACAACTGTTCAGCGTGACTTTTGTACTAGGTATGGAGTGGATCCTCCTACGGCACAGAGCATTAGACGATGGCATGAACAATTCCGAGAAACAGGTTGTTTGTGTAAAGGAAAATCGCCGGGCCGCCCCCGAGTGTCTGACGCAGACGTTGAACGCATCCGCAATACATTCACTAGGGCTGCAGTGTGGGAAGAATATGAATACAGCACTGACATATGTCGTGCATCTCAAGGGGGGTATATTGAACACCTATGAACATCAAAAAACAAAATTATTGTATATGTTTATTAGTTTCAGAAATATAGACGTGCACAAATCGGATGATTCTTTTTGATACACCCTGTATATTTTTTTTTCATCGGAATACCTCCTTGTTGGTCGTTTGTAATTTAGAGCGAGGATATTGTGTATACTTACTGTAATTTGAGATTCTGAAAAAAGTATTGCTGTGCAGGAACTCATTCTTAACGTTGTGTTGCTTCAGATAAGGGATAAGTTGCTTTTTCCAGTAAAAAGGACGCATGGCATTGTTGGCCGGGAGACCACAAAGGGCAGTTCCGCCTAACCCGGTAATCCTACCGGCTGTAGAGAACTTATAGTTTAACTTGGAATCCGAACCACGGAGGCGTTCTGGCGTATTCCATAGCCAAATTTAAAGGTCTTTTAAAATCGACGTCCAGACATGAATTCGAACCGGGAACCTTTCGATCTCCGGTCAGCCGGCTTAACCACTAAGCCACCAGACCACCCGCTTTTTCAAGTAATGATTCTTCTTATGATGCCATAACCGATTTTGAGCGCAATGGAGGATCCATCCCTCCAAAAGAACTTTCTTGGGAAGATGAACTAGGGAGATTTTCAGAGTGTATTTGTATGTGTTATCGTAAGTGTAGAATGTGACAGTGTGTCTGTTCAATATGGTGTGTTGTTTGTGTTATGTGAGCTGAAGATGGGGGAAATTTGCTGATTGACAATTCAGTTCGGCTCTTCCGAAAGACATAAAGGGGGTAGCCAGGCTTAACGTACCCATCTGACGTTACCATCAACAGTACCATCACTCAATACGCACTGCGAAGAGATTTCGGATTTAATCCAGGACTTAAGCGCACAATGTGGTGATTAGTAATTGTGCACCACGACCTCTACTACCCTGCTGGTCAAGTACTGGAGATAAATTTTTTTCCCCATCAGGATTCGAGCCGGCTACACCTGCAACACAACCCCGTAACCAGCTGAGCCAACAAGGTGAGCCTAGTAATGCTTGTGACATTGATTAGGACTATTTGCTTTGCACGCCGTGTGGAAGCGTTCTTCCTCCCCCAAGACAACACACTTGAATTTCCAACACAACTCGTTAATAGCGGGTTTCAAATCACTGGATTGATGGATCCGTATACGGTTTTTATACTTCAGCTTGACTTTAGACCTTTGTTCCGGTAGTCTAGCCCAAGGAGGAAATAAGTGTGTTTTGGGGTAATGTTATGTACGTCAAGTAGCAGCTTGTTTCCGAGGTATGTATATATACCGAGTGTGGTGTGTGAACGGTTAAAGTTCTGGCCTCGCATTTGGGAGGACGCCGGTTTGAATCCCCGTCCGGGCATCCAGATTTGGGTTTACCATGGTTTCCCCAAATCACTCCAGGCGAATGCTGGGATGCTTCTTTCAAAAAGGCCATGGCCGAATTCCTTCCCGTTCCTTGCCCACATCCCATCCTGGACTGCGCTCTTCACGCTGACCAGTGGACGCTACCTGAAGATGATGGTATGTTACGCCATCGAAAATTCGTACATCTGCGATCAATTGACCCGGCTGCACGCCCGAGAAATCTTCCAGCATTTTATATATTTTACAATTAGAGAAAACATATCAATTCGAATAAGCGGTTCGCCTCTTCGTTATGAAGTTTAGGAAAGCGTACGGCAGCATTTACAGGATCAGTTTGAATAACACCATGATAGGGTCTGGTACTAGGGTTACAATAAAATGACTAGCAAGATCAAGGGAAGCTGCTTGTCACCTGTTATATTTAATTTAGACTTCGTAAATATCAAGATAGATATTGAAAACCAAACATCCAGATTTACCATATTATTAACAGAAATCTTGTCTACTTCACTGATGATACTTTGTGGCGATCACATTCGTTACTACATGATTTGCTGGCAGGCAAGGTTTTGAGTGAGTAAATATGAATGTTTACTGTTGTATTCGCGAGGAATCCTGCATGCTAGGAGGTAGACAATAGAATGGCTTTAGAAAAGGTGATTGACTTGTGATCCGGGAGAGGCCCACAGTTGTGAGGAGGAAGAACATGGCTTCCACTTCACGACATTTGTGAGAGCGAATGAAGGTGCTTTTTACACAGCGCAGATACAAATTTTGAACAAAATAACCAACCAGGACGCAAAGAAATATTGCACGCGCAGACTTTTTCGATATCTTCTATTCGGCTGTCGACAAGAGAGTGCGTTGTTCGCCTACAGGAGGACGCGACCAAGAACGACAAGAGGAGTGGACATATCGGTCCAAGGAGCGAAGACGTGACAAGAAAACGGTGAAGGCTGCCGCTGTTACAGATTTTTCTCTAGGGTACAACGAGTATAAAATGTTTATTTCGTATCAGTGATGATATCGCGCACTGCCTACAACTGCGTAACAACAACAACAATTATTGGTAATGTACTATCCCGCAAATGATGCTATAAGCGAAATTCGTAGCCAAAGTGATTCTTCCCAATGTGACCTTGTGAGCGATGGAAACTGCATACATCGAGTCTCCACAGTTAAGACTCAATTTTTCGGTGAGCTACTTGTGGAATAATGAGAATGAAACCGTTTCACTGAAACAACTTTTTTTGTTTTGTTTTAATCGATTATCAGATCACCGTACATCTGGAACAGAACTCCGTGATCAAATGTATTGTCATACCTGTAAATTCTGTATTAACGATTTTTAATACATACTATATAGCGTCATTTTGGTTCAATATATAATTTTCAGTAAAATGTGTTTTAATATTGCTATAATGAAGTTAAATTGTTTTAAATAAGTTCATTCATTCTTATTTTCAATTGTAAGATAGAACTTTATCCCTCTATATTTCATATTTTTAGAATGGCGCCCTTAAGTCAATTTTTAAATAATTAAAAATAAGTAAAAACTCAAAGAGAGAAATTATTCTCATATCGAGCGAGGAGCTCACTTGAAATTGAGCTTTCAGTTTGTAATGAATTATCACGTAACAAGTGTAAGTGATAAAATTACGAGGACTGCAAATTTCGGCGATGTATAAAAGCTGCAAACTCGTGACGTAAGCACTGGCGGCCAAGCTTACTGGACTCTATGGTAAAGATACCCAAGTTTTATTTTTTTTCCACTCCCCCTTCCGTTAAGAGAATAGTACCCACGCCTCCCTCCCAGGCCAAAGATTTACTTTTAGAAAGCTATTTTTCATTACTAACAATGACATCTCAGAGAAAACTCACAATATACATGATGTTGGAATAAAGGTTTTCAACTCTAAGAGGCGGTCAAGGAGACATAGTACTTCCGGCGGTGTAGAGCTAGGGTATCTTCGAGGTGGCGAAGCTACCTCGCTACCTGTTCTCGTCCTGAGATGTCTTCGCGCCCTCTGGGGGAGGGGGGTGCCTCCATTTTGGGAATCTCTATTCTATGGTAACCGACAGTTCTGGTTTCAGCTAGCATAGCATAGACAGGATGTCATATTTATAGTTTCCCTCTCCAATAAATGGCTTTAAAAGTGTTCCGAATAACTTAACAGAGATTGGAGGTTCTGCGTACCAAAGTACGGAGAATTTTAAGCTACGAAATCTGATCTGTTTTCGCTGCTATTTCTTGGAAGCGACTGCTACTCGGGAAGTGAGAGGAGAAGCACTGGCTTGCAGCAGCTTCCGATGAAAAAAATATTGTATTTTTTTTCCCAATGTTTCGTAAATCACGGTTCAGGAAAATTCCGAAGACGAAAAGCATTGGCGGAACGACACCATCGCAAACAATGAACCCATATTGGAAGGATTTTTTTCTTGGGCTTTTTCTCCTCGTCGACAGCGAGATTATTAGAGGCGGGATGGGATTGGGGCAAGGAACGGACAGGAATTCAGCCATGGCCATTTTGAACGAAGCATCCCGGCATTCACCTGGAGTGATTTGGGGAAACAAACCCAAATCTGGATGCCCGAAAGGGAATCGAACCCACGTCCTCCCGAATGCGAGGCCAGATTGGAAGGAAACCAGATAACTTGGTCGAGACAATCTGGTTTTGGTCTGTTGGCTGATAGTTCAACTAATACACTTTCGTATCAAGATGGGCTTGCACTTTCTGTATTTTTTTTTTTTTTTTTTGCTTTGGGTTTTACGCCTCGTCGACGTCGAGGTCTTTAGACACGGGTAAGGACTGTAGTCGAGAAATGAGAAGGAAATCGTCTATGTCATTTTGAAGTAAGCATCCCGGCATTTGCCTGGAATGATTTGGGAAACCATGGAAAACGCAAATCCGGATGCCCGGACGAGGATTCGAGCCTGCGACCTCCCGAAAGCGAGGCCAGAGCTTTATGTCTCACCCAGCACGCTTGGTGTGGTATTTGGTAATGGACCAGGAATCGTCGGAGCCCTCAATACAGTAGTCAGTGTGATGGTGGTTTCCCACGGCCCGTGGTTTTGTAGGGCGCGACTGCAGCCAAATTGTACGGATCAGCATTCGCCACAGGCTAGTCCTCGCCAATTCGCAGTCACCTCACCACCACGTTGCCAAGTGTCGTTTCAGCTACCCGGGCGTTTAGGCCCGGTGCACACGAGCGTCATTTCACGTCGCGCGCACGCCGTGTGCACGCCGCGTGCACGCGACATCCGATGCACACGTAGCAGGTGGCAGTAGGCGTCCCACTGACAACGTTGGACATGTATAAGAAGCGCGTAATTTTTGCGTACTTTATCTTTAAAAATCATTCATTAAGGACACAGGATAGACGTTACTGGTAGTATAGGACTATTTCAAAGAACTTATTTTTATAAGAAGCTTGAAAACGATTAAATAAACATTCCGAGAGGACAACCTCTGCCGGAAATGCAGATCCAAAAATGTCCTTTTATTTTGTTGGTGATGAAGCATTTTCCCTTTCACCAAATATATGAGGCCTTACAGTGGTAAAGTTTTATCAGAAAAAAAACAAGGATTTTCAGCTACAGATTGTCACACGCCAGGAGAAAAGTAGAAAGTGCATTTGGCATTCTGTACAAAAAATGGAAAATTTTTCATAAAACAATGTAAATTTTGATTTATCTATCCTATTGATAAAGACGTGTTGTTCACTTTACAATTTTTTCAAGAACGAGAGATGGGTACAACATTCAAGACGAAATGAGTATAGAAGATTTTGTCGATATCGGAAAGGACGCTTCAGTTCCAACAAGAGGAACTACTTCAGTATATCCAAGTAAGGAACATGATAACAGCATATTTTGTTTCTGTTGTTGCCACCTTACCCTGGTGAAGAAATTTTATTTAAGAACTTGTGTGTTTGCAACAGCAATTTACTATAAATTTTATAGGTATGATACATAAAATCTAGATTGTAAATACTTTACTTAAACCTGGAATTATAATAAATACGAAATATTTTGCTTAAATATTTCATTTTTGCCCTTGTCGTCCTTCTCCTCGAATCCCTCAATGAATATCCGACATATGCTGGTCCAAGCTCTCCTCTTGATTCGATCATGACAATTTTTTGACAGATGTCCCAAATTTCTGGATAAGTCTCAATTACACCAATAAAATTTTCGATGTCAATATTTTCCAAAACTAATAACTCTTCTGCCATGCTTTCCGCGCTAGCGTGTTCTGCCGCCCGTGAGCACCGCTCCATTGGACACAATGTACTAGGAGACCGCACTAGCGTGCGCGGCGACCCTGCGGCGTGGTGGGCGAGAACAGGTAAAAACGACCGCGGCGTTACCGCTTGTGCGTGTGCACTGCCGTATCTGTTCCTGTGTACTCCTAGCCGCTAGCGCGGCATCTCGGCGTGCACGCGACGTGAAATGACGCTCGTGTGCACCGGGCCTTAATGTTTACGGACTGGGTGGCGCATAAAGGCGCGCCATCCCTGTCAGCAGAGGCGGCTCCCTCCCCACGGCCCGCTGTTGATAGCTGGACCGGCGAGGCTGGCACATGAATGAGGCATGGGAAGCCACCTTGACTGGGATGAGCGCTATCACCTATAGTCAGGTCTTTTGACGTGTGCAACCTTGAGTTCCGTGGAGAAAACAAGTCTTTCGCCTGTTTTCAGTGAATGAAATGGTAAAAATATCCGTCATGGTGTGAAACTTTTATAATATCATTCCGTTCTGTACTCGAAACGTAGACGAATCCATTTGCTCTAACGTGAACATTGCAGATTCATTTTCCAGTTTTGTAAATTTTAATTTCCTTAACACAAAGTTTTTGTGATGTTTAATAAAACAATTAACGTCATAATTAATAAACCATAATCAATTTGTGAGCCAGATTAAATGATGCTATAGAGTCAATAACTATGTCACGTTAACTGCTTGCAAATTATAATTAATAATAACTTTGAATTCTAAACAAAAAGTAGTGTTCATCATTTGGTCTTTACAACCGTAATATCACCTTAATCGTTTACGAGTTAAGTTACCCCAATATCAATCATTTAGTCTATAAAAAAAAAAAAAAAATCGATGTAGTTTGCTTCGCTTTCAACTATATCCACGGTTATATGTCGCACTTCGCGCCGACTCTTAGAAGTGAACTTGCCGAGCATGCTTCTTGGAATAAAATATTCACTGAAAAAGTTGGATAAGTCTTGATCGATGGACTCCTGTCTCAAAGGAGTTGTAAGAACATACCTAAAAGAATTTCTGAAGTGAAACTTTCTTATGGCATCGTAGATGGAGAGTGATCTCTTTTTGCAGTATATCGGAAATGCGTGGCACCTGTCAATTACAAGAAAGATGAACTTGTTTAGTATATTACAGTATATTGTGTAAGTTGTAAAGGAAGTAATTTATTCATATCATCATTCGAGTTTGCATTTCCTGTATGATCATTTTATAAGATAATATTTTTGTAGTGACAACTCTTATGCCGGAGCTTAGATAGAGTTGTGAATCCGCTGCGGCGACACATAAATGCGTCAAGCTGGGGCGACATGTAATTGTGCTCGCGTCGTATGTCAGCCAGTTGTAGACACGTAATTGCGCATGTGCAGTCGGTATTAATAGGCTTGTTTATCTCAACTTGTTTATCTCAATGACTGTTACTATGGTGGTCTTCCAAGAAATTTAACGGTTCGTAAGAAAACTTCTGGAAATTGGTGTACAAGAACAGTTAAATGCCGTTGGGAACATTAAACGAAAAGGTGCAAAAAATGTTTATTGCTGAATATATTTTAAATATTAATAAATACACTCACGTAACTGGCCGAATGAACACGAAGTTTCCACACGATATGTCGGAGATCCAATATCTGTCGCGATCGCCTGGTGGGCAAGTATGTCACCGTGTGCTTTACTTAAAATGATTTGCTCTTTCTAAAACCTTTAAAAGTCATCACATTGAGGACCTCAAATCCTCGCCCAAAATAAAAATAAAACACTGTAAGTCTTTCTTGGTAGAATTTATTTCAAAATCAATGAAAAAATGATTTCTTTATTTCAAAAACCTTGTCGTTAAATGTTTTTGTCAACTACTCTGTCTTTGGTTTTGATCAACTGCAGGGTGCTTTATCAAAGCATCAAATGAAGTATATTTTTTGTAATCGTAGTAACCACGTTTCTTTAACGCCCTTGTATCACTTCTCTTGTATTTTCATTTCCTCCCTTTTTTTAAAATTGCTAATGTAAGGTATCAATTCTCTACTAATGAAGCCGCCAATACTGTACATCAATGAAATTTATCTTTCACCTCTTACCAGATTTTATCATTTCTCCCTACTCTTTAGATTCAGCCCTCTCGTAATCCGCAATAACAGTTTCATAAATTGAAGGGAACTTTATTATTTTGTACCAAAACATTCAGATCAGTTTCTCGTTACACCATTTGGCTTGCCATAATGAAAACCAGATATGATATGTAATGGTTTGAAGAAGATTTTATTAGCCTCTTCAACCTTAATGTCAGCAAAGGATTTTGTAAAAGAATCTTTCAGAAAAAAAATAAATAAAATTGTAGACATGCTGGATTAGTTAATTAACTAGAAGAGGTCACAGTTCTAGAGAAGAAATATCGATATATGAGTAATAGGTGACTGGGGATACAGATTGTAATCGATAAGTCGAGGTTAAGGGATTGACTTACTGTAGTAAGTTACGGAGGACTGTATGGAATCAGTCTAGTCTGTTAGGGGAACGGGTAAATGTAGACCAAGAATCGAATTCAGCGTATTTTCTCTTGTAACAGTGGGGTTTTCAGTAGATCTTAAGTGTCTCGTGGTCTCTTAATAAGCTAGTAAGTCAAACTTTCAGCTACTTTGAAGTTAATTATGAGATCCAATGCCGTCAAGCAATGAATTAATTGGTCATGATTTCCTATTATCATTGAAGTAGTAAAAAAAAAAAAAAACGCCTGCACTAATCTCACATACACCACTAAATTTTTTTCTCATAATTAACGTAGTTATTAAAATATTGCTTTAGAGAAAAAAAAACTATTATTTGAATAAAAGTTAAAGAAGTAAGAAAAACATGAAGGTACCGTTTTTAAAATAGCATCATTAAAAGACAATAAACAAAAGTTCAAAAATTCTAATTTCGGTGGCTGCTTGCTTTTGAATCGCTGTGATATTCTTCTGATAATAACATAATTTCAGCAAAGTTATTTAGGCGAAAACCCTTTATAAATTATCTTATAATAGATGTACAAAAAATCAAAATCCAATTTAACTGTAAGCGAAACCTGTCAATTACAAATGTAAATACATAATTTCGGGTTAATAATATCTCTGACAGTTGTGTGCTATTAACTTACAAACACCGTATAAATAATTATCAACATCGCTATTGTGGGATTCGGAAACTGAGAACTACCTAAATCTCAAAAATAACATTTTCCACTAACACTTTCCTTTCTCTATTTTATGGTATGGATAGAAAGAAAGTGTTGAAACAATGGCAAACTTTATAAGAGCATTGAGATCAGGCAGTTTGTGATTAGGAGCAATTTAAAAATGGATGCGGCCCAGCCCATGATGTAAACGCTTGATGATCCAAAAATAGAGTAAACAAAAATTTTATTGTTTTGCTCATAACACCCAACGCATAAATCTAAAACAAACGTTTTACTCGGTTCGAGAATGGCAGTGGTGAGAGTGAAAACAATCAGGAAGATTATTAACCACAAATTGAACAGCCAACACAAAGAATTTAAATAAAGTGAATTGAATTGAAATAATGACAATGATTGTCAATAATAATAATAATAGTAATAATAATAATAAATACATTTTGAGGTTTATTTCTTGCTATGGGAGAATGTATTAATCTTGTCGTTAAGATTTAAACTAATTGGTCCGCTTCTATTTTAGTCCCGTCACAACGAACTTTGTTTCGGAAATTGAATATTTACATTCTGATTTTATTTAATAGTTTATGTGCACGAATTTAACATGTGTTTGGTACACACACAGAAGTTTTAATTCAGTTCAATTCCGATGGATCAATGCTCCGGTGGCAATTTCGCTGAGCACTTATTTTCCCATTTTTTATCTTAAATTCTTTGTTTTCAATTTCTAAAAACATCTACTTTTGCCATTTACAAATTTCAATCCTAAATTGTGTTCGGCGAATTGTTCAGTAATTCTCTTGGTAATTTATTCCAATCCCTGAATCCCAATAGCAATTTTTTCTCACTCTCTTATGCCGGATATAGAGTGGGAATAGAGTGCCAGCTTGTATTTATGTTCATTTTCCCCTTCCGGGCACTAGTGCTAATTCTTCCAACAATAATTCTCCAAACCCCACCACTAAAATAGGTCTTACGACAGCGTCCATAAACTACGTAGCACCATTTTGGTCTCCTGTGATCCCCTCTCCCCCCCACGTAGACTGACGTGGCTTTTGCCTCTACCCTCCTTCCCTTCCCCCCCCCCCCCCCTCTTCCACGCGTTGCTCACAGATTATTTCCCTATTGATTCCAAAACAAATTTTGTTCTGTTTTCTGTTGTCAGACTATCGTAAATTACATGCGAAGATAAATAAATAAGTGAAATAAACATTCACATGCTGTTGTGTGTTCTGTACCTTATTTTAACAGTGGCATTTAGTATGAAAGACGGGCTGCGTGATTTACCTCGGACCCTCCCCCCGCCCCACGTACATCAGCGTAGCTTTCTACCGAACCCTTCCCACCCTCCTAGACCAAACCACGTAGTTTATGGACGTTCCCTATACATTCACAGCACTCACTTCACTCTCCTAGTCTCCCAGTGACTCCCAGTTCAGCACCATCATCATGTCGGTTACTGATTCTGTTCAGCGGTATTTTCGGCAATCTAGCTGCCCTCCACAAAACTCCCTGCAACTGCAGTACTTAAAATCCAAAATATGGATCCCATACTTCACCATATTCAAGCTATGGACTGATCCAAGATTTGTAACGAAAATCCTTAACTCCGTGACCCATCCCCTCATCACCACTCACTACTATCAAATTTTATACCAAGCTATTTAGACTTTTGATTCTTTAACAAGCAACTCCTTTACCTGTGTACCTTTAATACACTATTACACGACTGAGATCAACAAACATTCTTTTTGCCATTACTCTAGAAATTTAATACAAATATTTTTCACCATTCATATTTCAAAACTCACTTTATACGACGTAAGTCCTTTTTACCATTACCACGTTCTTGTTGATTTGTGCTTAATAACTCGCATATTGAACACGATTACTGTATACTAATAAATTTGCCGTGACTAGTACTAGATTTTAAAATAAAAAGTTCACTCTAGTTTTGACTAATGGTCTTGTCAAGCACGCATTTACATCGACCGCTCTTGGCTAACTATGCTGGTCCTCCAAAACTCAAAATACTGAAAATGAGTTATCGGAAAAAATTGTAATGACTAAAACATTTCTGTATAAATAGTTACGTTCGTATAAAAGAACTGGTAAAATCGAATTAAAGTGAAAGGGGTATATTTGCTCGTAGGTTGCTCTACTCGACAATTGACTAATTCGTACTGAATATCGAGCCATTTTGTGCTTTTTTCCTCTGACTTTACGCCTTGTCGACGTCGAGGTCATTAGAGGCGAGCAATGAACGGGACGGAATTCGGTCACAGTCTTTTTAAGGAAAAATCCAGTCATCCGCCTGGAGTGATTTGGGGAAACCATGGAAAACACAAATCTGGATAGCCGGACGGGGATTCGAACCCGCGGCCTCCCGAATGCGAGGCCAGAGCGTTACCGCTCATCTACCACGCTCGGTCATTTCTTGTTCATCCTATGCATATTGCCTCTGTCTATGAACAATTTATTGAATCAAATTAATTATAGCCAATAATCAAAATCATGGCCGTATTTTAAAATGAAAATACCGTTGAATACAAATAAAGTAACAAATTCTGCGTTCTTTTGGGGAATCAAGCGATAATGCGTTAAAGGATTTCACTCTGGCTAACCGGATAGAAGAAGGCAAAGAAAGCTAAATGGAGTGTTTTATTGGGTTAGCACTGAAATCCCACCAAGCACTGTAGAAAATTAAATCCGTTTGCTGTCTCATCTGTAGTTCGATTTATGTCTCGGTTAAATAAGATTTTGAATACAGTTTGCCGCAAAGAAATAAAAGTGTCTAACCAGTAGAGGAACGTGAAAAACACAATGCACTATACAGTTGTAAACCAGAGGAAAACAGCATAAATAACGCGGACTTTTGAAGGAACCACCCGAGCGTTCGCCTGGACTTATTTCGGGAAACAATACAAAATTAATGTGGATGATCGGCCGGCGATTCGAATCCGCATCCTTCCGAATGCGAGACAAGAGCGTTGTCGTTCGCACACCATGCTCGGTGACAATGAAGCACACTCACGATCTGGATTCCTTCAACATATGAAAACTGAGATCAGCTATGCGGAATAGGTAGTAGCTGAAACTTAGTCAATACGTTACTGGGATCACAAGATTTATCATTTGATCTACGTGCGTCTATTCTGTAGGAGGGCCATAACACTCACATAGTCAGATCCTTAAATTTTGCCTTATGGTTAATTTCGCAATATAACATCATCTTATACATCATATTTTTTTTTTGAAGCTACAGTAATTCATGCATACTTCCAGGGCTTAGACAACCAGTTTAATCAATTTTTTTAAAATTCAAATTCGCTCCGGTTTATATTAAAAGAGAAAAATAATTATAGATACCTTGACGATTACGTAATTAGTAGATAGGTTTGCTTCAGAAAGCAAAATTTTAAAAAACAGAAATTGAAAATATAGTGGCTATAAGAAAACGCAATTAGCACCATAATACCTTGGACGATTGCTTAACTATTCGGTCATTTTTTCCTGTTAAAACCATTGAAAATCCGACTTATGATTTTCTTTGAACAATAACGAAATTCTTTTGACTATTGAAGCAATTGTTTGAATATTAAAAGGTCCTAATTTATAACGATTTCTGAGATCCAGGCACTCGCAATAATTTGTAACGGTTTTTTTTTTCTTTTCTAAATGAAGGCACAGCTGCTTAAATAATAAAAAAATGCTGACTTGTTAAAATATGATGGTAATAAACGTAATCTGGAATTACGAATGATTACATCTCCTTCAGTTTAAAAAGTTAAAAAAAGTGATCCGTTACAAAAGAGGAAGAAACAAAAAATAAGTGCTCCGATAACCAAACGTGATTGATTAACTCCGACAACTCCTAAGGGTTGAATGAGGTATCTGAAACTCAGGCCGTGCTTGTGGATCATTTCTGAGTTTCATTCGCGGGTGATTTATGAACAGAGATGTTTCGTTATTCACTGGCTAAGACAGTAAGGATGCTCTTGACTTTTGAAGAGGCCCAATGCTTCGGACGACAGCTGCAGTTTTTGGGGTAAGTGTCGCACCTGCTGACTACAGCAATATCGGGCGCACCCGCTAGAGAATATTTTAAAGCAAGCCGACATACCATAAAAATCGACATACAGCCATAGCACACTGCTGTTTCTGGCAGGAGGCTTTAACAGTTCTTCGGAGTTACAGCGCACTCTCCTTCATGCGTACGTTTGTTCTCTTTGGGAGAGCTGATCGGTTACCAGTGACTGGTTGAAATCGTAGCACCAGCTGTTACCAATGAAGTTTGTAGATAATGTTATACGTTCACCAAAACAAGACAGCTGAAAGCATTCGCCCCAGAAACACTGTTCCATTAAAAACGTGACACGTGAACTTCGACGCACGTTTACATTAATCCTTTAAACTTCCGATTTTTTGGCGGGAAAAAATTGCGTGATAGTATACAATAGGTAAAATACAAGTATCTCTAGACCCCTGGAGTGTAACCACAACTGCGTTAATAAAATTTTATGTTTTTTTTTTTTAGTCTACAGGTAGCGGTCTAGTGTCTCAGTTGTTGAAGTTACGCCGACTGCCACCACAGAACTACTTGTCTAACCGGAAATTTCAAACAAATAACTGCATTTTATTTTATTTGTGCTTGTATTGCAAAAAGGAACTGTAAATTTAAAATAAATAATCGAATTTTATTTTATTTGCACTTACATTGTTAAAAGAAAGTGTAACCACGATGGTATATGAACGGCAATTATTTGTTCCGTATGTAACAGAATAAAAGTACGAAAAATTACAATGCGTGGCAGAGATGAAAAAATTGCAGTGCGACCTACCTTTAAGTTTATGTGTGGCTTTTTGTTTATTTACAATGACTAGATGCAGAAAATCATATAAGGGGAAGAACAGCCGATGGTTATCCTGTATTATCTGTATCTATTACAGGAAACAAGTGATAATATAACCTAAGATTTTTTTTGAAAGACTGTAACAAACATGGAAGTATACTAAAACTCAGAAAAAGTTTAAACGAAAATATATAATTAAATTTTATTTTATTTGAAATTATAATGTCAAAATGATGTGCGATACCAGTTAAAAGGCACTTGTCTGTTGCGTAATATATATATATATATAAGGCGACGTTCGTTTAAATCTACATGTTGCTATTTGTTTCTCTACGGCAGTTAAAATCATAAATTCATGTAATGACCCATTCTTTCTCTGTAGCAGTTTCTAAATACAGGTGCAACATAACCTAATAATCCTGTGATAGTGGGTAGGAAAAAGGGAAGTTTATTAAATAGTCAGAGAAAGTTTACAGGAAACGTAAGCAACCATGAAATATATCGATAAAATAATCATTATTATTTGGTTTTGAAAATAAAGTTTCGTTAGAAATATTTCCATAATAATAAAAATTTCCATCATATTTGTTGTGAAAGTAAAAGCAAATACCACAAACTAAGGGCAGAGATAAAAATTACGCGAGTAGGTGATGTGTTGTTCATTTTCTTGCTGTGAGTCATAGTAAATGTGTATTTTGTCACTGCCATTACATGCTGTGGCAGAAGCAGTGAAATAGCGAGAGGTAATGCGGGATTGGGGACTGTACCACTTTCGGAATCGACGCGAAATTGGTACTAACCTGTTGAAATTTGGTTTATTTGCTTCATCAACATTTCCTCTTCACGTTTTGTTCTAGCTTTGCGGAAAAGTCGCTAGAAATTTAATTAAAAATGCCGAAATATGAGAGGCTGCGCAACTGCGAAATGCTATTAGCACTGCAAAAATAACATAATAATTATCGGTACAAATATTTTTTTTTTTTTTTTTTTTTTTACTTGTTGATTTACGCCTCGTTGACAGCTAAGGTCATTAGCGGCGGGATGGGACTGGGGACAAAGAACGGGAAAGAATTCGGCCATGGCCTTTTTGAAGGAAGCATCCCGTCATTCGCCTGGAGCGATTTGGGGAAACCATGGAAAACCCAAATCTGGATGCCCGGACGGGGATTCGAACCCACATCGGTTCAGTGATCACGTCAACCTAAGCAGTTTCGTTTCATCATAGCGTTCGTGGTTAGGTTCTAATACGGCCTGGACCAAGAGAAAAAATATTTCGTTCTGCGGCATCTATCACGGAAATGGCGTATTTGTTTACAATGGAAGCAATCGATTAATTATCTCTGGTTGGTCGTTTCTATGTAAGATGGCGCACATCACAGAATTACAACGCGGATATATATTGTCTATTTGCCAATTTTGTGCGACTTTTTACTACGTAGAAGAGCTGAAACGACAAGAAAACATTACAACAAAGGATTAAATCAACATTTTAAGAGACTGTCACCGATTTTTCAACGCTGGAGGCATCTAACGGCTGTGCGTCGCTGTCACATTTCGACTCTTTGTTAATCTTCGGATTTTTTTTTAATATAAATTTTTTAACTATCATTTTTGCAGTAATTCTATGTCTAATCCATCTGAGGCTTGAGAGATATCCAAGAATATGGAAATTGGATGACATTGCTTGAGAATCCAACACATTCATCACGTCTCAATCAGAAGACTAACTTTTTGGTTTGAGCTGAAAATTCCTTGTTCTTTCAGCTTAATAGCTAGAATAATTGTGTTAACATTATATTGATGTTGCTCTATATATCTGTACAATTAAAAGATTTTTCTAAGACAGGCGAAAGGTTTTCATGTTTCGTTCACATCTGCTACGGTAACAAGATAAGTAATGGGAAAATGATGCACGATATGGCTCATGCCTCTAAACTATAATATATTTATCATCTTATAAATAGATCAAGATGGAAGGTAACGCATAAAAGAAACAGGAACAGCCCTGACGGTGATAAAGTACGACGCCTGTGATAGCGTTATTAGATAAAGAAGTACAACGTCTGATGGATTGCTCCAAGGCACGGCTTGAATAAAGTAATTTATGAAAGTGGCGGAGTAAGGACGCCAAGAGATTAAGCTGAACAACTCTTTCTCGCACACACAGATACATACACTTGCATTTCTTTCGTTAATTATCTAATGCTCCGATTATTACGTTCCATTTAGTTCTCATTTCTACTTATTCCTTGTTGTTTCTGTGTAGCTTCTTCCAATTTGTGCATTTAAATGATACGATGAATTCATTTACATATTTTTTTTTTAAATTAGTGGATTCAAAAAGCATAACTGACTTTCTATCTTATGTAAGAGTGGTTTAGCTGTGACAGATGTAATGAGGTGGAAAGGGTGGGCACTGAAAATTTTGTATTGGCTCTGCAGAAAATGAATGTATCTGTTGAAAGGCTGAATTTCCTCTGGCTTTAAATTGTGACATGATTGCAGAGAAGTAAAACACCATAAAGATGAAATTGATTCTCTTTATATGACGTAGAAGTGTCGTTTAAAAAGTATTGCATCGCCTTAAATTATTCTTCACATTGTTCCGTGGTTACGTGTTGAAACTGAGGAAAGTAGAAAGAAAGTAACGAAAAAGCTTTGACCACACTACTCATACGTCAAAATATGCATACACACATTGGTTATCTTGTGTTATTAATATAAGAATTCTCAAATGAAGTGTGCAGTATTGATATGTTTAAATAATGATCTCCAAAATCTCATTTGAATCATTATTCCTATTAAATATCAGTAATATTTTGCTGCTACTTGGGAAGCAAAATTTCAACCGATGGCCGAAGCAGGAATGATGTTAAAAGCAGAATAACTTTAACAAAAATAGCCTTGATGAAGAAGATAATTTTTTTAGTTTCAAATATTGCTCTAAGACTTACAAAGAACTTTTTAAAACTCTATGTGTGGAGCACAGCATTATGTGATACCAAAGCATGAACTTTAGGAATACCAGAAAGCATTTGAAATGTGGGCTATAGTTGGATGCTGAAAATTAAGTGGACAGATAAAGTACGAAATGAAGGAGTTATGGAAATGACTGGTGAGGAGGCAAGTTAGTGGAAGAAGTTTACGGAAAGAAGAGATAGGATGGTAGGTCATATTTTGAGACATGCAATATTGGTTAATTTGTTAGTGGAAGGAACAGTCGAAGATAAGAACTGTAGAGGAACGTCTCTAGAAGTCCGCTGTCACGCTATTGACCATCTTACTTCAGACGGCAGATGATTTTAATTTTCTGCCCTTTTATACTGTTTATTTTACTTTTAATTGAAAAAAATACAGTTATACTAATTAAATATAATAAATAAGAGTTTAGGGAAAAAATAAATCGGTAATTATCGTATAAATTAAGTTTATTAAAAAAACGTGTGAATCATATAGAATTATATAAATACTAATTATTTATATATATTTAAATTTAGTTTCGTGACAACAAAATATTTAATTATTAAGTCTTGGAAAATATAAATTGATAAAATAGGACGTAAATAAAATGAAAAAATATAAAATTAATCTTAATTTCCTAGATGAAAAATTTCAAAGCATTGCTCCCGGGCAGACAGGACAATAATAGGCGGTATCTTTCCTCAGTTTATTTTTCGAACATTGTCGACATGTCTTTTGTGGGGCTCTCGTCTTTCCGTCAGGTATGTCGTATCGTTTTGGGAAATGTATTGGCTCACCTGGTGATTGTGGAGAAGACGATTGAGAGGAAGGAATAGGACGTGGGGAACATGATCGAGAAGAAGAACAGGGACGTGGACAGAATAATATTTTGCACTTGAAAAAAACACCAAGTTTGAAAAATTATTTAAAAAAACACCAGTTGTCCGATTTGAAAACGGTCTTCACTCGGTGAAAGGTAAGACTATAATGAATGGCTGAGAGAAAGGGCGAGCTCGTAGGCCAGGTACTGGAATCACCAACCTACTATACAATCTCATAGGGAAAGGACGTCTCAAGCCGTCCACCGTCACTGGGATGCTCCCTAGCGGACGGCCGAAGACGTCCTCAGCACTGAACGTGTTAATGAAAATACTAAGCTTAAATACTGAAACGTTTGCTCCGATTACTGAACTAGACTGAAAGGTATTAGTGCTTATTAGAGAGAAGAGCATAATACGCGTATATCTCTCACACGATCAGGTTGCTGCTGATGAAGATAGATGAATCATTAAATTATATGTTTATTTGTAGACATCACAATTTCCACTATGCTCTATCTATCTTGTTTCAAACCTAGTTTAAACAATGTATTAACACAGTGAAAACATTAGTTGTTAAAATTAAAGTTTGTCACAGATAACTTTCCTGTACGTTGCTCGGTATCTGATTTTTGTAATTCGCCAAAACTGTGCATAGGCATAAAGTATAACAAGTGATGAATGTTATAGGATTATTTGCATGTTTTACATTCTCATGCATAATATCATGTCAGATATGAAGCTATCAGAAAACAGTGTGGCAGATGAAATGAGACCTTCTGTCTTCTACGATTTTATTAAATAACTAGCTCGTACCCGCGACTTCGTACGCGTGTATTAAGAATTTTTTTGCCAGAATTAAATATAGAAAGTTGTTGCTAACGAAGGATTGGTACCAAACAATATCGAGTTTGAATAATATGACAGGAAAGCTATCACTATATCATTGTACCGTCGAACCTGTCTCTTGAAGAGAATCAATTTCTTACTTATTTCTGTCATCATTCGATAAGGTCTCAAAATTTCATGCTACAACTGTTAATCATACTGGAAAAAATATCCTGTGCCCTTCATACAGATATGCTTATAAAATTAAATCACAACGATATAGCCATTTAGTCGTCAAAACGTAACAAAAAGACAGAGACTTACTTCCGTATTTATAATAATATTACTGTGGTTCATACTCACACACTGACTGCGAACAACACCTGAGGGATCATTATAACGTAAAAAAGTGTACACTTACAACATTGCAAGACTACCTACGATTTGCCTCGCATTGCACCCCTAACTTTCTAATATCTACAGTTTAATATTCAATCCGAATAACCTACGGCCCAGGCCTGACTCTTACCATGAAAAACAATTTTTTAAAAAAGTTAGCCTCCACGGAGATTTGAACCGGAGACCACGACGTTCGTAACCAAGCGCTTTAACCACTGAGCTGCCAGTCCACTACACGGAAACACGGTACGGAGACGTCCATATCCAACGTGTCTGTCTATCGCCGTATTTCGAAGTTATGAGACAACATGTGTTATTTATACTGATAATTTTTCAACCAAATGTAGACAGTATTTTTCTCCTTGTTTCAAAGAATAAGTGTGCAAAGTTTCATCGAGATCGGATGAAAACTGTGGATTTGTATGAAGAACAAACAAACAAACATTCATCTTTATATATAAAGATAATCCGCTCCCTCAGACACATATTTCCAAACCTAAAAAACTTTTCTCTGATATCTATTGCAAGTCAGTTCATGACGTCATACTTTCTGTCATCTCATTTCTCGTGATAAATAAAAACTTTGGAACATCATTAGAAGAAGTATACGTAGCCAAGAGTGGAGGAGGGTCTTTGTTGGAAGACGCCAACTTTTGTTTCAGCTCATGAACAACAGCGTAAGACCACTCATACTGGCGTTCATCAGTAAACCATTATATCAATCTCTGAGACTTACTACTGTTATCTGCATTTATTCGGCAGTTTAGAATTAATCACCATATTGGACTTGATGATGCGCTATTGGTTTAAGTTCAAATGGCATCGTAAGCTCACCAAGGGTTCAAATGGTTTTTTGTAATCTGATAGACAAATGCTGCAAAATTATCCAACATCTGCATCGATAAACACACGTTTAACAAGAAAGAAAAAAGATTGACGTGAAAAACATAGATCAAATGTTTCACAATTTTGGAAAAACTGTTACATGAAGCCCAAATCTGAAATCGTTCTCCATGACATGTTCGTTGGTTGATACACAGAGTCGTTACATCTTGAAGAGACAAAAAAGAACCTGTGAAAAACAGGTGTGGTGTTATGTGGTATTGGCACGTTGATGTAAAACTTCTTTCGTTTTAATACAGCTTGGCATAATAAGAAGAATTTATAGAAAGTAAATGTTGGTAGGTAAATTGAATAAAAGTGTATTTGACCCTAATAATAAAAATAATTTAACATTTTATATGTTAATTTTGTTATTGATCTTCATTTTTTAAAGGGATACAAAAAATTCTGACACATACTATAGAAATACCTAATCTATTTGCATAGTCATTTGTTGGAAGATTAACGTTTAGAATCACTACTGGTTGTTAAAGGGACCGCCGACTTATGGCCGGTATCGTAGGGGCTAGAACACTGGATCTGTTTGCCAATGGTCACCGGTTCGAACCCGGCCGAAGGCACGGGTGATTGAGTGTTACGTGTGTTAATGAAGTTTCCGTACGTGTCTGGATAATCGAGAAACTATTGATTATTCGTAATCACACTCGAACTGGCTGCATGTCCTCAGAAGCCGGAAGCCATAAAAAAAATGATTAGCTTATGATCATTAACAAGATCACAGGAAAATACTCTGTTTTGACCTCGTTTCTAATAGCACGGTTTTCCGCTGGAGTCATTAAATTAATATATAAATTTATCTCTACTTTTTCATAAGTATTCTCTTCAACGTATGGTAATTTGGTCATTATCATGCACGGTAACTTCGCTTCACTCGATACGCGAATGCCTTCGTGTTATTCTGAGATCGTCTGTTGGGTTCATTACCCTTCAGGTATAGACGAGAACTGATTTAGAGCTCTAGGGTACCGTCAACCGTTATCAAGACGTAATGGTATTACCGTTAAACATTTGAGAAAACATAGTTTCACTTCAGAAACATGATATCAATTTCTTGTGGGATTACGGAGCTGGGGACAGTTTCTATTCGCTCCCGCAAACTGTCCTTGCTGTCACCGCGTAAAGGGGTGTCTATTAATTACGTGGGGTGTTTTTTCAGTATTCTGCGCTATCCCCCTTGGATCTCGAGGAACCCCCCCCCCCCATCGACCTCGTAATTTTGAAGACCTTTAGCTCTGCTGTTCTTCCAGGAAGCAGAAAGATGACGTGATGTTTCTGTCAATCCTCTACTCCCATGGAGAGATTTCGTCGAACCCCCCCCCCCCCCCCTGCCCTCCTATTTGACCCAGGAGATTTTTTCTCCCTCTCTTATGGCTTTACGCCTCGTCGAGATCATTAGAAGCAGGAAAGGACTGAGTGCAATGAACAGGAAGGAATTCGGCTGTGGCCTTTTTGAAGATACTATCCAATCATTCACCTGGAGTGATTTCCGGAAACTGTGAAAACCGACATTTGGATAGCGGGACTGGTAATCGAACCTGCGTCCTCCAGGATCCGAGACCATAGAGTTACCGCTTACCTACAACAATCGGCTTTATAGTCGTAAATTGAAAACGAAACACATGAACACTAAAGCATACTTCACATATGAAAAGGCATCTTTGCAGAGAAGTTAATTTATTTCTTCCTATCTATATTACAAATCTTATTTTTATGCTGAGAATACTTTTACAGTGCGAAAATTGTAAAACAAATCTCTGAAGTTTATTACTGTATTATGGGACAACACTCTTAAGAAAATAAAAGACGAACGTTAACTCACTCAGTACAGTAACGTAGAAGATAAATTCTACACGATTTTAGTTAATACTAGAGGAGTTCCTGGCGTTGCCTGGTACAGTTGTCGTAGATTTACCCGTACGCTATTTTTATTCCCGTAATGAGAAACATTTGTACAAAGTTTCATAAAGTTCGCGTTAACTATTTTCGGAATTAAAACAAACCTCGATTCACCCGCCCACTACCAAGAAACGGGTGGGTCGAATTTTATTTGCACGTTCACTATTTTCATTCGTCCGAAAAAATCCATGTGTATCAAGCTTCATTAATTTGGTTAAGAAATTGCATTACTAGATTACAAAACAACGCTAGATTATGTTAGAAACTCACATTTGATTCAATTGCGAAGTGAATGGCTATAAGTTTTGCTCCAAACGCCAGATACTTTAACTCCACAGATTCTGCTTTTTATACAAATATCAAAAGTGAATCCAGATTAATATTATAGTAAATAAATGATTTTATTGTGAACAGAACACTAATGCTGATGGCCAGAGACATTATAGATGTAGAAAATCTCTGTTGTTTTTATGGCTATCTATGGCGATTAAAAATTGAATCTCTGGAATTAATGGAAAGAATACTTCAAGTTACGGATACTTATGGCGTTTAAAAATTGAATATCCCGAATTAAAGGAAAGAATATTTCAAGTTTTGTTTAATCGGCAAAATAGTTATTACTGTAAAGTTATCTTATTGCTTTCATTAAAGGCTACGGTCAGACACATTGTAGTTGTGTGTTTAGTGCGAAGTATGCAACATCTAATCCTTCTATCTTTCGGATTTGTCATCATAAATGTTCAGAATTTCATTTAATGCTCCTACGTTATTTAACGTTGAAATATAAGACATGCCAAACAACTGAATTGAAATTCTAAGCTTTAAAACGTCGAAAACCCCATCGTAATCTGCTCAGTACTTTCCGAGTTTTTATAAAAGAAATTTATCCGGTTTTAGTTTTATGGATATAGATTTAATAAGTTTGCTACTGAAAGCGGTTAGTGAAAACTTTCATCTAAGGTCGTTGCTTAGTCACATGTTTTCCGGAGTTCTCTCACTACCTTCTCAGCGGTGGAGCTCCGTAGCAAATAATTAAACGCGCCCGTAGCAGGCTGCGACGCGGTCGTATTAGAGGGAGTTATGAAGACGCCCCGGAGGGGAGTCTCCACCAAAGGACACTGTGGAAAGTGAGGGAGGGGCTACCTCAATGACGCCGGGGGCTTTTGTGAGTGCGTAACCCACAGCCAGCATATTACAGCCTAGCAAAGTGTACCCGCGGGAAACAGGAGTGTGCCAAGATACAAATATCGATACGTGATCTTCCCTACCTATCTGTTTGCTACAAATTAGCTGTAACCGGCGCCCATGAAGGAGAAGTAAACCACCGCAACATGGACTATATTTTTAACTGTAAACAAATCTATTTATATACGAGTGTTTAATGACAGCACCTTTACCCTTTCACATGTAGTGATTACACTGTGAGTTAGTTATCTGACAGCTCATTGGTTATGTGTATCACTGGGAATCGAGAGTCATGGCTTCTTTCTATAAAACCAATCAAAAAGTACATTTGAATGAACTGGAAATTATTATGGACTTAAATTCTGATGTGTTGAGCTAGGAAATAATATTTTATAAATATGAATAATTGATCTCTGCTTGGAATCGAGAAATGCTCGGAAACGAGAGTTCATCGCTTCGAATCCCGGTTTCTATGTGCATTTTAAGAGCTCTTATCGTTGGTTAATTTGTTACTAGTGGTAATATTCGAAGGAACGAACTATAGAGGGAGACGAAGATTATTATACATGAAGTATTGGTATGATGAGATGAAAAGATTAGCTCAAGACAGCAGAAAATTTAAGATTTATTCAAACCAGACGAGATACTGATGACAAAAAATAATTACTTTTTCCTTTTTAAGTTGTAAATCCACTTTATATCCACTGGATCACTGGGCTATGTTAGGCAGTTTGATCTTTTGAAACTAGATCATGAAGGTCTCTTGAAATTGATTTATTTTTAATTGCTATTGTAATAGACGGATATAGGGTGCCTTAATTTATGAATATGAATTTAATTTTTATAATCTTAGGCAGCAAAAATTGAATTATTTTGAATTTATTGAAAATGGGAAGGGTTCTTTAATTACATGAAAAAACACCAGTAACAAAGGCATGGCGTTGATTTCATAAAAAAATCATTACAAATATATGCTTCGGCTAAACTCATTACTGTTCGATAGATTGAGGTTCTCATTAGCAAGTCTCCTTGTCACGGAAGTTATATGGGCAAGAGAGCTTATTGGAATTTTAGTGCACGGTTCAAAGTATCTGCTGTAATTTTACCGTATTAAGCCCCATTGTGAGTTGAGCAATACACCCACACTTTATTCCATCAAAAACCTAAGATCCACCTGAACTAATGAAACACTAAAAAATGTTTCTGGTCACAGTTGCCAGCTAATCAGAGGTGTGTCCTCGATGGATCAGTCCCCGTTACCATTCTCGCTACTTGCCTCGACATCTCGGAATGCCTTATTTTCAAATCACCAACGAAGGTAGGTAGCCCAATGGCGTCTCAAAGTTCTTTTTTCGATCTCGCAATTCTTACAGACATGAAACATTACAAAATAGTAACTTCAGATAAACAATTTCCGCACTGGAGAGTCACACACACACATGTACGTTTTAGACCACGCCTCTTTATACAGTTTCTTCCTGTCTGGGTGAAATCTCTTTTCCCTGTCGTCATTTAAGGGCATTTCGTACAACGTGCTTCTCTGGCTAACAGATAGTCTGTCCTTGTCTCGTGTGTTTACGTGAGAAAAAGACTTATCTGATCCATATCTATTAATCCCGTGTTGACTCGCGTCGGTCACTTGAGTTTTGTTTCCATAAATCCAAATAACTTTGAAAATGTCACTAAGATGGAATTATGCACGGTGGATGTTAGAGAGACATAAATATTCAGCTTTAGGGCAACGACTCTATTGAAGGTTTCACTGGCAGGCAGGTAACGAGGGTCTGCCACCCTCTTAAGATGTCTTTAGTGGAACATTGCTAAGCTGATTCCCTTTCTTCAAAGCTCGGGTGTTGTTGACCGTTTGGGCCTCCAGAGTCTGTGTTAATTCACGTACGCACACATAATAATTGTTCGATTTATCGCACTGCTCATCCTGTACCCATATTATACTATACAATAACAAATAATGATAACAGCTGACATATATAGTTGTGCAGTTGTGCTGTTCTTGGTTTTAAACCTCGGCTAGTCGGGGTGGCTGCTCTTGAGGCTGCTGTTGGCGTCCACAGTCATGTTGCTCCTAGTACTTAGGGACTAGGGTTCAGTGGTAATTGCAGACTCTGCGCGGACGGTGACCTTTGGGTAATCAAGTTGTCATCTAGGAGCACTTTGGTGTTGGCTGGCATCTTAACACGCAGAGCAACGATGCCCCGATTACTCCGGCGCTGAAGGTGTCCTGGTGTGTGAAGAGCTCGATGCACACCTGGCGTCAGCGATATAGCAAACAATGATCCCTGTATGATATTGAACACTGTGCTGCGGTTGGATGATGTTCGTCACTCTTGAGTGTGGCTTAAGGAGCACGGGGAGTGCTGGTATCATAAGTTGTCGGGAGTGTCTCCGTATACAGTTGAGAGTAGCAGTCAGCTCGGAGATTTCCGTACTCGACCTAAAACCTCGGCTAATCGGGGTTGCAGTGTGCGTGGCGGTGAGTCAGGGTTTGGTGCCCTTTGCCGCCGGGATGCACTAGTGCCTATGGCTGTCATATTAGATCCTCTGTATATGTTGTGTTCTGTATATAATTTGCTCCGGCGCACTAACTTACGAGCTATGCGCGATCGTGTGCTACGACTCTGCTCTGTGATACTCGGATGGGCGTGCAGGAACCCTACTCTATTGGATACCTAGGCTCGTACCACGGGGTCTGGGAGAACTTGCGCTGGGATCGTTGCCCAAACGGGCTTCTGTAAACAGAAGTACACAGGGACGCTGAAGGTGTGTGCACGGCGGAACAAGCAGAGATGTTTGCTATACAGATTATTCAGGTTAGGGACTTAAGGCACCTGGATCGTGGTGGCACCGGTTCCACGTAACTCACAGAGGGCACCCTTCCAGGATAGCTAAGTACTCTATGCCTCACCGTTTTTGCTAAAAAAGCGGACAGATTTTTGTCTTTACGGTGGGTGATTATTCAAGTGACCCAATTCCGCGGTGGTGTGGTTTCTCGGTGGCTGGTGGTTTGTGTGGCTAGGCTAGGAAGATAAGACGAAAGTAAGGTGCTTTCTCTATAGCTTGCACCGGATCGATGGATCAAGCACAGTACATTTTTTTTGCTATATGTTCTGTCTCCTATTAAACGCTGCTACCTTGCTGTTCTTAGCCCTTTCAGTTGTACACCATGGTTTCCCAAATCACTCCAGGCAAATGCCGTGATGCTTCCTTCAAAAGGTCATGGCGGAATTCCTTTCCATTCCTTGCCTCCCATCCTTTCCCGTCTCCAAAGACCTCACCGTTAGAGAGACGTTAAGCAGATAAAAAATAAGGTTGTACACCCTGTCTTTATCTGCGCGTTTTACCCGTCTACTGAAACTAAGCGGTTGATCTTAAGCGACATTCCGCCGTGAAGACAAGGTGACGACTTGACTTAAACTCTATGTCCGAGTATACACCTCTCGCTTGTTGGAAGGTATTCCTCGCGTATGTTACATTAATTATCACTCGAGTAACATTACACTCCAAAAACAAGACTGTTTCCTTGTTTGTGGTACAGGAAAGATAACAACGAAATAAAAGTTTGGCTGCAGACTGTTTCTTCATTTATATTCAGATTGTGCCACCGAGTCTTTCCTTGTAACTGAAAGTCCAGGTTCGTCAATGTAATTGAGAAAAAAAACCTCTTCCGCTCACACTTATTAGTCGCGGTGCCCTTATCAGTCTGTTCTGCTATAATTTGAGCACATTGTCACATTACGATGTTTTATTGTAATGTTTTACTTTAATATGCTTAAATGTAATTGTGAAGTAACTAAACTTCGTTATCTTCCTGTTCATGCGCTTCACATAAATCAATTAATAAGGTTTGTTCCAATTTCAAACCTCCTTTATTAGTATCATTCACAAATAAAATAGATAACCAGCAACTGAACATCAATCAACAGCTCACAGCAACAGCTCACTTTATTGTTCTCACTTCACTTTTTTTTTTGTTTCAAAGATTGTTATACTCTACAGTTTGCTTTTTCTCTGCTGCTCTTATAATAATTTTCCCAACCTAAAGACACTTTATTACAATCTAGTACAATTCAAAGTAGCATCTAACCGCTAGTAATTTGACAACATCTATCTGGTCACTCTCTGTAGACTCTGGAGTACTGCGTCAACACTGAACAACTCTGTTTCATTGCTCACGGCCTACTGATCGCTTCATTACGGTTTCTCAGTATCTCACTGACCACTCTGTGTGACGGCCTAGGTCACATGGAATTTAGTTGCAAACAGGATTCTGTCCCCTTCCACTCACCGCGCGTATCCAGCTGTTTTGCTACATTGTGATTTTTTGTTTACGAGTCCTACCGCATCCAGAAGTCTCTGACGTTAGCACATCAATATTTCGTGCATCGGCAAAAATGGAAAAAATAACAGCCTCGTTCCGTCATAAGCCCTTGCGTGTGCCCGAGGATATCACATAACGACAGAACTTGTACAGTGAAATCTGCATTCCCTCAGTCCTAGCAGCAGCGTTTAGTTTATCTTAGTCCAGTGATGGGGAAAGTACGGCCCGCGGGCCAAGTCCGGCCCTTCGTGCTAGTCAATCCGGCCCGCGACATGGTTTCGAATAACCCCTACAATTACACATAGGACAAAATGTATTTTCTGCGTAGCTAGAATAGAATGTTTCCTTCTTATTGCGTTTTCAGTACGGTATTATCGCGTCTAATATTAACTGAGTTTGCGTAGTGACGTAGTATATGTCTGTAGATCAGTAGCATGGCGATGTGGCGTACAATGCGCGTGTTGCTCGGTTAAGTTCGGAACGACTCGGGCGCTACCATTGTCGTTTAGTCTGTTCTCAAGGTCAGTGCAGTTCGGACAGTCGCGTAGTCAGTGCTGCGGCTGTGTGTCTGGCTTGGTGTTTCTATAGTTTTCCTTTGTTGCTAGTGTTTTTTTTTACATTTTTGATCGTTACAATGGCATATAAAAAGCGTAAAGTTGATTCAGAATGTCGTGTTTTTAAATCTGAGTGGACTTGGAAATACTTTTTCACGCCTATTAAGGATAAACCTGTGTGCCTCATTTGCAATGAAGCTGTAGCCGTATTCAAGGAATTCAACCTCTCACGACACTTTATGACAAAACATAACAACGCCACTTATGAATCTATGACCGAAGAAGATCGGAAGCAAAAAGCAGGAGCTCTACGTAAAAAACTGTCAAGTCAGCAAAATATTTTTAAGAAACAAAGTTGTTCTCAAAAGCTAGCTACACATGCTAGTTACATTGTAGCATACAATATTGCAAAAAGTAACAAAGCATTGTCTGACGGCGAATTTGTTAAAACTTGTATGCTCCAAGTAAGTGACATTTTGTGTCCTGACAAAACAAAGGATTTTGAGACAGTAAGTTTGTCTCGAACAACAATTACTTCTAGAATTAAAGTAATTGAGAAGCAGTTTGTCTCACAACTAGAGTCAAAGATAAGGGAGTTTAAATTCTGTTCTTTTGCATTGGATGAAAGTACGGACATAACTGACACAGCTCAGTTACTGATATTTATAAGAGGTATTGATGACAACCTTTGTGTTAGCGAAGAATTAGCTTGCATGCGTTCATCAAAGGGAACGACAAAAGGATCAGACATTTTTCAAGAATTTCAAGAAACTTATCACGTCTTTGAAAGTACCTTTGATTAATATTTGTAACATTACAAGTGATGGAGCACCGAATATGATAGGGACGAAATCTGGTTTTGTAGGCATGTTTAACGAATCATTTCCTGGGAATGAAGTTGTGTTTTTTCATTGTGTCATAGGCCTACATCAAGAAGCTCTGTGTAAATCTGCTCTAGACATGAAACATGTGCTTGATGCTGTTGTTAAGATTGTTAATAGCATTCGTTCTCGAGCACTCATCCATAGACAATTTCGAGAGTTTCTTGACTCATTGCAATCTGAATATTCTGATGTACTTTACTACACTAAAGTAAGGTGGCTCAGTGCAGGACGGGTTTTCGAACGAGTTTGGGCTCTAAAAGACGAAATAATCTTTTTCATGGAAGAAAAAGGAATGGATGAGTGTGAACATTTGAAAGATATTGTATGGCTTTCGGACTTTGCATTTTTTACAGATCTTCTCAGTCACATCAATAAATTGAACCTTAAACTCCAGGGAAGAAATCAATTAATCCATGATAGTTGGAGTCATATCAAGGGTTTCAAAATGCAATTGAATCTATTCTCCAAACAATTAGTCAAGAAAGACTTTACTCATTTTCCAAGACTAAAGACTGTTGCAGTTAGGGAAGACAAACTTAGGAGCTATGAGAAAAGCTTCAAATGTCTTCATGAAGAATTTGAACGAAGATTCCAAGACTTTAAAGTTATCGAACATGACCTGGACATTTTTAGCATGCCATTTAATGTGGATTGTGAATCAGTCAAACCAGAATTGCAGTTGCAATGTAATACTGAATTGAAGCAACTATTTCTCAACGTTTCTAAAATTGAGTTCTACAAGGCTCTGTCAAAATCAAGTTTCCCAAACCTGAAATCTCACGCTCAGAAGATAATTGCGATCTTTCCATCTTCCTACCTGTGTGAACAGGCGTTTTCTACTATGAAGCTTCGCAGAAACAGCGTTAGAAACCGATTGACTGATCACCATTTAGATTCACTACTGCGAATCAGCTCATCCCAGTTTCTACCAGATTATGAACAACTTTTAGAAGCTCAGTCACAGTTTCATCTGTCACATGCACCTTCCTACTCTCAATTTTTGTAACTTTTTTCTAAGTTTCTTTTTACCATTGTTGCAAATAATATAAGTTGTGTGTGATGTAAAAATCAAAAATAAAGTTTATCACTTAAAAAAAAAAAAAAAAAAAAAAAAAAAAAAAAAAAAAAAAAAAATCCGGCCCGCCGAGATAATTTTTTATTTTATGTGGCCCTCCCCTTTAAAAGTTTGCCCATCACTGTCTTAGTCTCTCTAAAGCTTAAATTGGTAGGTAGATATTTTATATGAAAAATTAGATTTTTTCAGCTTTATACATACTATTTCAATACACTTACATCTTATAAGAAGAGGGCTAAAGTGTATGAAGAACAATGGTCATAAACACAATTCGATTATGCAAAATATTTATTTCAATTTGAAGCTGTTATTAACCACGAGATGTTTGTTACCAAAGCAGAGTTTGATAATAAAACATGTTTAAACTGTGTATGTTAAGTCTGTACATAATTCTGTACCCCGAGGAGTTATAGACAGATGTACAGCAATGCAGTTCCATCACCATAAAAAAGTTTTGAAAAAACGCCTATTGAAATCGTTTTAAGCCATTACATCCTGCTACAGTCATCAATTGCGAACATGAATACCTTACTATGTAATGTCAATTTTTTGGCTCTTACTTAATACATAATTCATCATTATCGATTTACTTAAAACACTTGTTACGTAATGGTGTTTATGCTGTCAAATTAATTACACCAGACAATGTATGAAGAGCTGTTGGAATAAACGTAAATCAACCCACACAAAACATTGATGTTAATTTTGAAGCTGTTATAAGCTACGAGATGTTTGCTTCCAAATTAGAATTGATAATCAACGGTGTTTCAAAAATGTGATTACTAAGCCTATGCATAATATTGTTCCCAGAGGAGTCAAAGGATGTTAGGACCACATCAAATCAGTTTTTGGAGTTTTGAAAAGACATCTCGTTATAGTTATCAACTGCAAACATTAATATCTTGCTAAATGTTAATATCGCATCCTACCGATAGTTATTATTTTTCTTATCATTACGATTTTTCTTAATTAATTTATGTGGTTATAAATAATTGCACCAAAGTATTGTGTCGTAGGATTCCTCAGTCTGTAGTACTTGTAGTCTTTGGAGAATAGAATAAGATAGCATCGATAAGTAGTGTTAAGATCTTCGGTTGTTACGCAGACAGAGTTGTGCGCGAATGCGTTCCCACGATCTCTTGTAACGGAGGTGGCACCTCATTAGCCGAAGTGTAGGGACGAGCGCGCGCCGCAGGTTAGGCCTACCTACCTCGCCACCACATCCTCACCACGTTGCCTAGTGTCGTTTGGCACAGAGCACTTTACAGCAACAGAAGGGGTGTGCACCGCTGCTGCAAACCGATGGCAACAGCGCACCACTACACACACCTGTGATGTTTGCCGACATGGAGTGGGTAGCAGCGTCTCGTCCTCGCTAGCAGAGGCGGCCCCGTTCCCATGGCGTTTTGTTGAGTATCCGTCCCGTCCCGTCCCACCTTCGTTACAAGACGCCGTGGGAACCCACCTTAATGCAGACACGCGTGTCTGAGGCCCTGTAATATGGAGATATTAAAAAGATTTTAATGTGTGTGTATAATCAAGACAATCAGTGATGTTAAACATATTGAAATATTGGTTTTGCTGATCGATGCATTTCCAGAACAAATCCAGTGTATTTTGGAACAGTGATTATCATTCTTTCATAACAATAATTTCTAATTAAATTAACAGTGTTTTAACTTCAAAATTAAAAGAGCAGTAACTTATACGTGTTCGATATGAGATGGGCCTTCTCATCTATAGCACGCTGTAAATTACTATAGAGTGGAAATTTTAATATATAATCTGATTCTTTGTGACCTGACTCGATTGAAGTCAGCTAATATACCACTCCATTTAGGAAAGTTCAAAGCTAGTATTATGGTAATCCTCATGTACCTTTTTTGTCTATTACTTATACTTACTTCAACGTTATTGATTTACTTCAGAAACTTGTTATATAATGCTCTTTATGCTATCAAATTAATTACACCAGACAATGTGAGAAGTAGGAACTGGATTTAGCCATTGGTGGAGGTATAACAGAGAACTTAATCACGGCATTAATAATGTATAGATTCTTCTCGAGTTGCCTTCCGCGTGAAACTCGAAAGCTCTCACTGGTCCCATTGTTATTTTAACGCGACTGTTAATTCGAGAGAAATTTACAAGTTTGAAGAATGTTTTAGAGTTATCGATCAAGAAGACTAGTTACGATACAAAGGTTGAAAGAACAACGCGTTTTCTGAGCGGGATTTACGTATGAACGTAATGAAACTCTCTAAAGCGTTCACTTAACGCGAATAAAAAGTTACAGTGATACGTTTTCAGAAAAATTCTGTAGTCAAGTCACATAGCGAAAGCCATCGACTGAAGGGTAACACGCTGTTGACGCAAGTTGTAAAGATAGTAGTCCCGCAAAATGGGATTGTCGGTTTGAGACCAAAAGACTGGAGCGTTAAGTTAATATTTCTAACGTATTTTTAAAAATCTCTGGGTTAGTTATGAAAGGTAAATTCACAAGCCCATTAGTAACAGCACTATCCTTCAGCTTGTTGTTGAATCAACTTAAAAAAAAGCAGATCACGTAACCCACTTAGTAATGTGACTGTTAACGAACCGCAAGACAGGAGTTCAAATACCGATAAAGCAGAGATTTTTTTCGACAAAGGTGAATACCCTTCGGGTCACTCGATATGTTATTAATCAGTATTGAAGAAGAGGAGTTATGTTAAATCTGTCGGAACGTGGTGTTTAGTAAACGCCTAGAAATATCCCATCCATTGCCCTCTTCTAAAACGTCCAAAAAACAGAACGTGATGGGTGAGCGGTAACCCTCTGGCCTGGCCTTCGGGAGGACGCGGTGTCGTATCCCTGTCCGGCCATCCATATTTAGATTTTTCAAGGGATTCCCAAATCTCTCCAGACAAATGTCGTGATGGTTCCTGCAAAAGGCCATGGCCAATTATCTTTCCCGTTCCGTGCTTCCACTCCTTTCCCACTCCTAATGGCCTCGATTTCTACGAGGTGTAAAGCCATAAAAAATAAGAAAACTGTTAGATTCCTCTGTGATTTGATGGACATGGGATCGTTCCTATTATTGGCGGATTGGAGAAAGTTGTCGAATTTGTCAGGATATAAATACGCTGCTTTTTAGGAATATTGGACTTAGGCAAGATGACGTACCTATGAAAAAACATTATTCTTAGACTGAACATGTACTGCGAGATGTTAAATGACAGACATAATTGATTAGTTTTGTAGGAGAATGATAATGGGCTAATTGTTCCATAAAATTATTGTGTACAAAGAAATAAAGAGCACTATGTCCAACATAGAACAGTAGAAAAAAGTGACTGGAACATCCTGCGTCGATGCTCTTATGAAGACAGTACACTGAACTTCCTCCCTCGTCGATTTATATAGTGTATTGTGGAATGTTATCATCCTTGAACGATGTCCAGGACGCGTGCACTATTCTTCCGTACTTGTGTTTGTTACGAGAGCCTAATTTGCTATTACTTCACTCATTTTTTTGCTAAGTGTTTTACGCCATATCGACCAAGTTGAATCATGCCCTTTTAAAGGTACCATCCCGGCATTTGCCTGGACTGATTTCCGGAAACCGCCCACATTAGCGAGTTACCACGCTTCCTATTTCCCGGTTGCGATATAAATTTGACATACATTGAACGATACTGCCGAGATGGTTCTATTTAGAAGGGAAATTATCGCAGGTATTACCCAATGGTAAATAAAACAAATTCCTATGGTCGTAATGAGCTGGTGACAGTTTCTTATCGGCTGCGTAATCCGCCACTACGGTATCCACCAAATCTATCCAGGTAATCCTTTTTTTTTATTTTTTACTTATGACTTTACGCCTCGTCGACGTCGAGGTGACTGGGAGTGGGGACTAGGATCGAGAAGGAATTCTGCCATGGCCTTTTTGAAGGAAGCATTCCGGCAATCGCCTGGAGTGATTTAGGGAAACCATCTAAAACCCAAATCTGGATGCCCGGACGAGGATTCGAACCGGCGTCCTCCCGAATGCGACGTCAGAGCGTAAACCTCTCACCCACCACGCTCGGTGTGGTAAACCTACCAGGTATCGGGGACCTACAAGATAACGTAAAATCCGAACCCAGAAGCGATGTGGCGTACTTTAAATTACACAACAAACTGTGCCGGAGGTGAAGGTCAGGTTAAAGGTATATGAAAATCCCGCCGATACAGGGATTAAAACCGGGGACCTTGCGATCTCCAGTTTGACTCCTTAACCACCGAGCCACTAGACCGCTATTCCGTCGTGGTAAGAAGTATTTTGAAATGTAAAATTTCTTAACGTTTTTTAGCTAAAAGGACGGGGAGTAATGTTTTTTGCTTGTTATAAGATAATGTGTCTTTGAACCAATAAATGGCGTTAAAATAGCAACGTGGCAGTTGCCGATTGATTGAAGGTAACTTACCGAACGTGTTAATGACATACGCATAAAATACAAAAATTGTTATGAAAAAGGGGAGATAAATTATTGAAGTGCGTATAAAATAACAGTTGGTGGAAAATCATGTCACCAGTACCAAAACGGCTCAACCGAATCTTTTGACCTCATAATGCATATTCCCAAATGAAGAATCCTATACATTTTCTGTTATCTATATATCACAGTATCAGTTGGTGGAAAATCATGTCACCAGTACCAAAACGGCTCAACCGAATCTTTTGACTCCTGATATTCCCAAATGAAGAATCCTATACATTTTCTGTTATCTGTATATCACAGTATACGTAACCGATTATTGTTGATATTTAAACTGGAATGAAAAAAACTATCGGCTATTATAACAATAATAATTTACTATAACCGGAACGACTTGGTGACAGAGTTTGAATCTGGTTGTGTATTCCGTCTGTTCCCTGATCTAAGTAAACCAGTTAATTTTATAGGGAAAGGGTATATACAGCTCAAGGAATATCTGAACCGCGGAAGAATCGTGTAACGAGATTGGTGAACATCTAATTAATAAATTTAGTTGATTGATTATTATCGATTTAACTTTTAGCCCAAGATCTATTGAGATGATATTGGAAATATATTATGGATTTATTGATCTGTTTAGAACATGCACAGACAAATATATCAAATAAAATAATTAAATACAAGAGTTTTTTTGAGTTGTAATATATTAAACTAAGCTCTATACAGTTGTGACATTAGTGTTGCCTTTTAAAAATTATTAAAACCAGCTGACCGCTCGTAGCCATCGCAGCTACGTGCTCAGAATTGAGTAGTAGTTTCATTTTCTCGGTTGATCACTCTGTCCTCTTTTGTTAAAACATAGCCAGTGTTGCCACAAGACCAGATTAATTTTCGGAATGCAAACAGCGTTTTATTCCTGTGAACCTTACTTTCTATTCACGCATGTTGTTCCTTTGTCTGCCTTCCCTTCCATCCCACTCGCTAAATGGATTACTGAACCTAGCAAAGATCAGCTGAGCTCGAGTGCAGGCAGACTGCATTCCGTTAATTAACGGTGTAGCTATCGTCGCTGAAAAACCTCGCCACGTCCATTAGCTAACATGCTACATTATTGAACGTCAGCCGCCGTTGTTTTGGCAACACTGCCAACGTTGACGGGGACTTGGTTGTCAACCGAACCCGTTATGGTTATTAAGAGCAAACATCTGTCGACAATATCATAACACAAAATGTCTTCATAAAACTGTACATTCTAAAAAATTATATATATAATGAAATAAAAAAACCCTTCAAAATAGCGCTCAGAAAAATGAATGCTTTTATCTTCTCGAAATCATTTAAAATATACACTTGTATTTTAATTTTAGCCACCAATATAAACAAAACGTCAGGACTAAGAAAATTTTCGGCTTTTAATTCGGAATAGGTCTTGTGGCAGGAGGGTATGTTGCTGTCGTACCATAAAAGAGAACGCTTACCGAAATGAACCATAACTGGCAATTCATGGCAGCACACGGTCATCGAATGCTGGAGAGTGATTGGAAAAGTACTCATATTAAGTTATTTCCTTTCGTTACTAGAAAAATTTACAATAATAATAATGATAATTAATATATTTATGTTACTGCACGGTTCTTTAGAGATAAACTTCTTTTCTTTAAGAGATGTTCCGCGTAATACTTTTTTCCTATCTAAGAAGGGCGTATATAAAGTAAAGGTGGTGGGCTAAATAGGTTGAGGACGTTCATTTTCTCTTAATCATAAAAATCACCTAATATCTGAATTGTTATCTCTCACGACAGCCGTTTTATTGGGGAGGGTTGAATCATGCGGACAATTATTTGAAAAAGTATTTATATGATTGTTTGTTGACTGACCTACTTTTAACAAATGCCAAATACAACGACGAAGTAAGGTTATGATGGACGATACATCCATGGAGGGAGGAATATATGGAGACGAAATAACGCCAAATCCGTGAAACCTGATATAAAAACTCGTCTCTTACGGTGAATGCGCGGCGGCCACAGGAATCACCCCAAAACATTGGGCTGTTTGCCCTGTGTATGCTGCTATGAACACTTCATTTTCTAATATTTCAAAGTTTTTTATAATGCCAAGTTGTGTTGTATACGGTTGCACAAACAGACAATATTGGAAATAACATTCCGTAACTAGATTACATTGTAATTATTGTTCTTGAAGTGTTTGATAGATAACTGCAAGATTAGAGCCTATCGCTATAAATTTATTCATTGCTCTAAATAGGATGATATCGTTCTCAAATGTTTGTTGGTGCAGTGTAGACAATCAGCATATGTTACTACTTTGCACCTAAAAGGCTAGCCTTATTGTAAACAAGTATTGAACGTCTAATTTAAGCGGATCATGTTTACATCGCGATACAATGCATACTTTAGTCCAGTTTCAGTTTACGCTGAAAGTGTACGATGAAATTAATTGTGATAATTTGTGTTGTGTGAACTACTAAACTTGATGAAGCAAACGTTGTTGATACGCGAAATGTAGTTCGCGATGCATTTTATGTGTTTAGATCTGTCGACATAGTTTGATTTAGTAGCGGCAATATTAATGGAATTGTTGGTAGGCTGAAATGCAGCTCGTACCAGAAGGGTACAAACAAATTATTTATTACTAGTTGTTACTAATTTCATGAGCACTATGTTAGTGACACAATGTGTATCGCGTTGTAAACTACTCCCATCAAAGCTTCTGACTTTTGATGTATGGTAAGAAGATAAATCCACTGATGTTGCTAGCACAGTTACATAGGCCAGTTACAGTACAATATGTTCTGAGTAAGCTCTGAATCTATGAGGTCTTTTGAAGGGTTCGTTTTTTATTTATTTTTTAAAGTTTTAAATATTAACTTAACTTAACCTAACCACCCCAATTTGGAGACAGCATATCTCGAGAACTAAGCGAGGTATGGAAAAAATTTATTCTACAATTTCGATTTGTCTCGTCGTGTTACATAAGAATGTATCATCAAATTTAATCTTGGGGAAACTTTTCTTTTGAATTTCAACCCGAAACTCCTCACTTTTGAGACAGTATATCTCGAGAACTAAGCAGGATATATATAAAAAAAATTATTCTTCATTTTTGATCTGCCTCGTCGAGTTACATAATAATCCATGATCAAATTGCGGTACCACGGTTTTCTTATGATTCGCTTGAGGTTTTTGTGCCTTTTCCCCGTGTTTCTACGGCCGAGCAATATGGCGGCCTCCCCACCCCACTTCTCTCTACTCGGTTTCACTCCATTGCGTGGTGAAAGTCCCTTGCGTCGTCTCCATATATTCCTTCCTCCATGGATACATCCACGCACTATTATTTTTTTCCTTGATCATGATGGTAATATTTATCGTAGTTTGTTGTTTCAGCCACACTGAAGTTTGTCTCCAGTTTCCATTTTGTCATTATATTCTTCACCAGGCTTGGCAACCACGTTTCACTCAGTCTGGGTCTTCTAAGCTACGAACATTTGTCTATTGTAAAGTCATATTATCGATGTTTACAGTGAAGAACTGATAGTTGACTATAGGATAACGTCAAGTGTCTTTTAAACAAGGTGGAATTATTCCTCAGTTTCAACCAAATCACGAAAGAGATATCATGCTTCGATAATAATAATATCATTAGTTCCAACAAAACTGGTGTGTGAAATATATTATCAAGGAAGTTGTGGTAATTATCGGCAAATCTTCAACAGTATTTACTAAAATTAAGAACAGTACAGATAATATGATTAAAATATACGAAATTAGAAAGAATATCATTTCATGTTACCTGTATTTCATAATTGTTGTTATTTTATTTTTTATTGGCATATGATAATTCAGATAATAGTCTGAAAAAAATTATTTGCTTACTACATTGTGATTGATTGAGTTTCATGTATGGTGTTTCCGTTTATGTCTAATGTTTATTGATTTATTGATTTTTTAATTCGTATTGGTTACAGTTTTGTTTTGTATGGGATAAATAGTTTAGAATGTAAAATATTCTAGATGTGTATGGCATTATTGACCGGAAGATCACTAAGGACCGTTCGGCCACCGTGTGACAGAGTTTCGATTAGTCACGCATGCGCATGAAGTAACAATCGTACCGGGTAAAGGCGACCAACATCTTTACGTGGAATCCGAACCACAGATCGTCCTATTATACTTCACACGAACAAAGCGAAGCTTTACCAGAAGTCAAGGTTAGGTGTTCAAGCCCGTAAAATTCCGATGGAAACAGGGATTCGAACATGCGATCTGCCATTCCAAATCATGAACGTCACTTGAGTTCCAGAATGGAATATCATGTTTTGAAATCACTCACACAGCAACACTGGAATAAAGTGGAAATGTTCAACACTAGCCTGACTGCGTCTATGTCGGTTCATGTACACCTGTGCGATATATAGGAGAAGGGCCAATTTGCCCTCCTACCTACCATTCGGGAGGACGGGGGTCAAAACCCGTCCGGCCATTCTGACTGGAGTTTTCAGTGGTTTTCCCCAGTTACTCAAGGCAAATGCTGGGATGGGCTTTACCTGGGAGGAATGAAAATACAAAAAGTAAACTTAGGACTGCCAAAGAGCTATGGAGAGGTCATTGCTAGGCTTAACTGGAAAAGACAAGAAAAGAGCAACAGACATTAGGTCAGTTACAGGGTGTTTCAAAAAGAATATACGTATTTCGAATGCATATATTTATTAAACTGTAAGACATACGAATATGAAACTTTACATACATATTTACGACCTCTTAAGTTTAGATTACAGATGTTCAATATGTCCTCCATCAGCCACACGAACAATATCACATCGATACTCAAATTCCTCCCATACTCGGGCAAGCATGTCCTTCGTCACTGATGTTACGGCAGTACGGATCCGGTTCCTCAAGTCCTCAAGGTTCTGAGGGAGTGGTGGTACATAAACGTTGTCGTTAATGAAACCCCACAGGAAGAAGTCACAGGGTGTCAAATCCGGTAACCGTGGAGCCCAGCTGATGCATGCTAAGTCGCCAGCTCCTTGACGACCAATCCAACGGTTCGGTAGAGTTTCATTCAGTTATTCACGCACTTGGCGACTCCGGTGAGGGGGTGCCCAGTCTTGTTGAAAAATGAAGTTGTCTTCGTGCAGCCTCTGAAACAAGCAGTTTTGTTACATAGCGAGATACTGCTGACCGTTAACCGTGTTTCCATCAAAGAAGAATGGGCCGTAAACAGATGATCGGGATATCACACAAAACACATTGACTTTAGGCGAATCTCGTATGTGTTCAATGACTGAATGTGGGTTCTGTAGACCCCAAATTCGAACATTGTGTTTGTTTACCTGAACACTAACATGGAAAATCGCTTCATCACTGAAAACGATGCGTTGTGCGAAAGTGTTATCATTGTCAATAGCATCATTAATCTCGTTACAAAATGCTACACGTTTCCGTTTGTCATCAGGACGCAGAGCTTGTAACAACTGTAACTTGTCTGGCTTCAAAACCAACCGACGTCTCAAAACACGCCAAATTGTTGTTGTAGGTAGTTGTAGCTCCCGAATGGCACGACGAGTTGATTTTGAAGGACTACGTTGGAAAGCAGTTCGAATTCGTGCAACATGTGCCTCAGAAACACGAGGGCGGCCAGGACTCTTTCCTTTACATACACATCCGGTATCTACAAACTGTCGATACCATCTACGAATATTCCATCCTTTCGGAGGATGCATTTGGTACCTCAACCTGAAACGTCTTTGCACTGTAATCACGGAATTGCACTTCGCAAACTCGATAACAAAAAATGATTTCTGCTGTGGAGTAGCCATTTTAAACATATGACGGTTACCAAGAATAACACAAGACGACTGACATCTAGTGGCTATTAAATAAACTAGACTTTGTATTCGTTTCTCCAATAGCCGAGCCGGGGCGCAGCGATCGATAGTTTGGACAATACGTATATTCTTTTTGAAACACCCTCTACAAAGGTCACAGACATCTTAGAGAAGACAGCACCCCTAAAGTGGCAACGGGCCGGTCATATTGCACGGAGAAAAGACCAGAGGGGGACACAAACAGTGTTAGAATGGAACCCAAGACATCACCCCAGACCGACCACCAGAACGATGGGACAAGGACATACGGAGGCTTGTCGGAGTTAACTGGCAGAGGATCACCCAAGATCGTGCGACTTGGAGAAGTTATATCTGAAAAAATAATGACTTTAAGAGGTCACATCAGAAAATGATTGAACTGGCTGATAATGATATAAAAATAAAATAGGTTGCTACTTGTGTGGTACCACACGAAATTTTATGAATATTGCTGATAATTATGATTGCCTTTCTCGCTGATATCATTTAAGGATTGGTGCAATGGAAAATGATTGATAATTAAAATTAGTTTCTTTTGATAGATATACCATTGAAATCAATAAGCAGCAAAGGAAAGACGGTATGATATTACTTCTACATGAATTATATATCAAATGAAGTTAATAAATTCACAAATTATGTATTGGAATGAAATTGAAACTTTAATCAAATTTATACAACAAACAAGTTAACAAAACAATAAACATACGTTTATTTAATCAATTAAGAACAAATAGCAGATCAATTACACAAGTTAATGATGTCGTTCTCGTTTCAAATCAGAGTTTAATCTGATTAGCTAGACAGATACAAAAAAAGAAAAATCGTGGAGTACTTGAAATTTTTTTAACGATTGCTTTTCGCCGTACTAGGATAATTGAAAGGAGATCTAATATAAAGTAGTGAAATATTAAAGTATCACTACTGTACATAAATCAAACTTAATTGCGGTTCTTTTAAAACTTACTATTGGTATAAAAACACCCAAGTCCAAAGCCAATAGTGCTACTTTTATAGTCTGATAGTGTTATTAATATTCACACCTTATCAACACTATTTTCAATTATATCTGTGCTACTGCAATCTGTATGTACTTCATTTAGAAAACCTGGACATGTAACTCAGTGTTGGCGAGGTCTACGGGCGCGGGCGGCAGCCGAATGCCGACAAGTGGCGGCGCACACCGGCAGCTGCTGGAACTAAGGGTGTCCGGCGGGGTGTCGTGGCCGGTGGGTGCTGCAGTGTGAAGCGCGCCGCTACCCCGCGCACAACCCACAGGGCAGTCGGTGGCGTACGAACCCAGGACTATTTGGTTTTTGGGCCGGCAGCCTGGCCAACATTACTGGCTGGAATTTTTGTTCCCACTTCGGTGGTGACCGATCACTCGACAAACGCTGGAAGAGACTTGCTCAGAACGAGTTGTGACAGAAAGCAAGAAGAGTTTTTGTGATTTTTTTTTTATGACTGGTTAGAACTTACTCTTTTTTGTGGCTCCCACTAGACGACAAAATTTTATACTTTAAACAACTTTTTTTTTTATCTTTTACAATTTTTTTGGGGTACTTTAGAGAGAGCCCAGAGTTCTAGCAATAGCGTTTTTGTGCGGCGTGCATGCGTGTGTTAACGGTGATGGTTGTTGGTGGTTGTTGGTTTTGATGGTGTTGCGTGCGACATGATAGGGGACATCTGGTACAAGCCCCGAAACTCCTTGCTACGAGAGAACAGCTCACCAGAAATCCTGTTCGTATCTCCAGTTCTCCAGCTGTAGGGCCGGACGAGCAACCCACTGTGAGGACATACTTGGATCTCAGGTGAGACGTCCAAAATGAACACATGAAGCGCAAATGTGTTTATCTCTTTGTGCAGAATAAAATTAAACATCAAGAGAATGTAAATGCGAAGGATTCCATTATTCGTGATTTAAGTTTGTTCATATCTAAATAATTAGTATGATTCTGATAACAATCATACATTAAGTAGTTAGGGGGTGGGGGAAAATTTCCTTCCATCTGCCTTAAAATAAACGGATTTTACTCCAATTTATTCCCATACCTTCTTCAAGAAATTAATAACGTTGCTTCATCGGTATATAAAATCAGCATTTTCCCTCGAAGTATTATACATATAAAAACTAAATGGGGGGCAAATAAATTTTCGAAAATCTCTTTATAAATCTTTAACCACTTTATCAGTAACAACTGCATTTTCCCTCATTTATACGAGTAGGCACTTCTAGTCCGAAATAATATGAATTAAAAATTAAAATATTCTCGTTTTCTTGAATCTTGGCCCACCGGAGATTACATGCATTATTTTCTTACTGGGTACCAATATTTTTTCTTCATTTGACATTGGTTTTCTTCTGCAAAAACGATTTTTATTTGTTTACTGGCTGACTCTTTGAAACCGTAACGGCTAGCGTTCTGGCCTTGCATTCGGGAGGACGGCGGTTCGAATCCCCGTCCGGGCATCCAGATTTGGGTTTTCCATGGTTTCCCAAATCACTCCAGGCAAATGCCGGGATGTTTTCCTTCAAAAGGCCATGGCCGAACTCCTTCCCATTCCTTGCCCCCCACCCTTTCCCGTCTCTAAAGACCTCGCTTTTATAGAGACGTTAAGCAGATAAAAAAAAAAAAAAAAAAATCTTTGAAACCGTCGAAATCCTAGATCTTTTTGGATATGTGATTCTCTTCAAGAATTCTTTACTTTAAGATTCAAACGCTTTAAGTTTCCAAATATACTTCTTTATCGCATCTTTCTTTCATTAATTCAATTTTTTTTTGGATGCCGGAAGTTTCTTAATTTTTTCTCTCATTTTTATAATTCTCCAGTTCCCCATTTTTGAGGTGAAGCTCCGCTATCTTTCTTCAAGATATATTTTTTCCTAAAAGTTTCTTTTATCATTTCGTTCTTCCAAAGCTTTGGGGATGATTTTTTTGAGGCTTCTTTATTGTTTTATCCTTTTTATGGGGGACGTACAGTTAATATGTGAGATCGGAATATCGACGATTTTACAAATATAAGTCTCTTCGTGAAATTAGTTTCTACTTGTACGTCGTCCACTTCTCGACGATAGCGTAAAAGTTTCACCTTGCGATACAATAAACAATCGAACTCGTAGGACCCTAAGCTGTAGTGTCGGACACTGCAACGCGGCATGACCACGATCGATCATAAATGTTTGTTCAAGTTACGGAGTAACAATGGAAATATTATATGCACATATATCAGTTATATCGATAGCGGGAAACTGATGGAGAGCCAGTTATCAACTGTGTATCAATCAACGATTTTTTTTTTTAAATTGTTGATTGCTTTGGACTATTGTGGAAAATCGTTTCTGAAAATCTAAAGCCATGACAGGTTAGAGGACTCGATTATGATCATTTTGCTTTTTTTTTTTTTTTTTTTACAGTGATCAGACTGGAGCAGAACCACAAGTATAATTACAACCGTAAATCATTTTAGTGATCTACTGCTTTCTTTAATTCCTTATGGATTTTCCATGAATAAATTCCCGCCACATTAGATAGACAAATATTTTCCTAAGTTATTCGCATTCCTTTTGCATTAACGATATTATGACATTCTAAAACCTGTAAAACTCATAAACTTTAAATTCTAAAAACGTATTTTATAAATCCAATGCTGCGCTAATTACGCCTAAGACCTGCAACACCAAAGGCGTTGCTCTCGACAGAAGCTAATTGAAAAATTCACTACTGACTTATTTCGGAATGACAGCAAACAAATATTACTACGAGTAACATTCATATATAGGTATGACCGCGAAAATAAGATAAGAGAAATCAGGGTCAGAACCGATTCATTTCTGTACTCATTTTTCCTACGAGCGATTAGGGAATGGAAAAGGAAGAATTTACAGGGCGACTAAACTTAAATCCGACAGGAGTTCTCGTTAAATCAGTTCGGCCATCCTGATCTGGGTTTTCCATGGTTTTCCCAGATCGCTCCAGACGAATGTTGGGATCGGTCGTCAAAATAGCCCATGGGCTCCTCCTGCCATATCCCGTATATCCCTTCCAAACTATTACACTTTAGGATAGGTGCAATGCACCCTCCGCCAAACACTTTTATGGAATCGCGGAGTAATAATAATAATAATAGAAATAATAATAATCACAAGAATATTTATTTTTTGATGTTGTATATAGGCATCAAGTGACTTTACGAATTCAGTTATCATTTTAGTTGACGTTGGTTAGACAGCTTCAATTATTAGTTGGGAACGAGAATTACTTACTGCTAGACGATTTGTCTTGGATAGCGCGAGATTTGTGTCAATATGCGGTACTAAGAAAATTTACTTCTTAACTACATGCGATCATCACTGTCAGCATAGTCAATTTTTTGTTTCTTCCTATGGTCTCAGTTCCGTGGAACGAATTAATTATCAGCGATTTCTCCATTATTTTGGAGCTAAATGTTTTTGATTTATTATGGCCGTTTAATAATATTCTGACTTTATAGAAAGAGAGATTACTGAGGCATTTTATTCGATGGTGAAAAAAACATGTATTTTTTGTGAGTTGTTCTCCGAATCGTGGAACCTCATATCAAACATCAGGAGTGAGTTTAAAGAATTAGTGACAGAATTTATTTCTCTAGTTCCAAAAACCTGATCGATTTTCAGATGGTTATAAATCGAATGTAAGAACTAAACGATACCATCACGTCAATGTTAAATTTTATTCCACTCACGGTCATAATGTTTTGTCCGATACTACAAAAATGGTTTAGCTGATCATCATGCAAGTGGATTAGGTTTACTTTATGGCAGTATTCCACTGTTGTGGGACAAAGATAAATGCTCGGCACCGACATTAGGAGATAAAACAATCTGAAATCTAGAATGTATATTGCGTACATGTCCGGCAGTATATTCAAATATATGTATTTTAACCAATTGCGGATATCACGTAGAACAGAACACGTTTATTTAAATCAAACGAAAATCACTACCTTAATAAAATCCTCGAGGTAATATTTAATTCTTCTTCAGGATTTACGGCTCGTTGACGGTCAGGTCAGTAGAAGCGGAGAAGGACTGGGACAAGGAAAGGATGATAATTCTGTTATTGAATTTCTTTATGGAACCATCCCAGCATTTACTTGGAACAACTTTGGGAAACCATGAAAAACCCCGAAGCCTGGATGGGTGGACGGGTATGGCGTCTTTCCGAATGGCAGGCCCGAGCCTTAATCGGTTTTGTGCTTACAATTCTATTTTTACGGCTTTACGCCTTGTCGACGTCGAAGTCATTACAGGTGGGAAAGGGAAGGGAAGGGTTGGGGGGGGGGGAAAGCAAGGAGTTCGGCCCAGCCTTTTGAAGGTATCACACCCGGTATTCACCTGGAATGATCGGGGAAACCATGTAAACCCAAATCTGGATGGCCGGATGGGGATTCGGACCCTCGTCCTTCCAAATGCGAAGACAGAACATTATCGCTCACCCACCACTTGTTGTTTAGGACATGTGCTGACTATATATAAGACACTTCCTCTAGTAATGAAATAGACTAGCTTAAGAGTACTGTGCTAATTTTCTCAACTCGAAATAAATTTCACAGTCGACGGTTGGCAGAATCTGTTTCATATCTTGGTCTCCGTACATACATGGTTATAATATCAAATACTACTTTGATAACTACTAGAACGGTGGAGTCCCAACATATCACTTATTATCGTTATTTTTGTTATCAAACTCTATTCGTCATATTGTTATGATCATCAGAATTATTCTATTACAGCACATTTCAAAGTCTTTAATACTTCTTCACTTCGTTCCGCTTTGCATCTTTCATAGAAACAATTCAAATAAACTCTTTCATAAAAGAATTTATATTAAAATCAACATTTGTTAATAATAAGTTTGTATTTCTGACGAACGTTTTTCATGCCTATTGTTATGCTAGATTTGAGAACGTATTTGCTTTTATCGTTACTGATTTTTTTAGTACCCAATTAACCATTTTCATATTTTACATCTTTCTCATTCCTCGCCACTTTATGTAAAATCATTCGGTTTTGTTTGTATTGATGGTTTCAGTAACTTGCTTATAGTCTGTTCTTAGGAAATTAACCTGCTCTTTAACAAAAATTTAAAGTCATATTCTCATTCTGATAGAAGTATTTCCTGCAAATCGCAGTCTTAAATTTTTCTCCATAAACTAAAATTCAGATTCCTCATCTCTGATATTCCTGTTCACCTGTATTTTCAAATGAATTCAAGATAAATTCACAGAAAATAAATTTGCTGCTAACTTCTAACTTTGGATTCTGGTTTATGAGTTTCTAAAAAGTTATCGCAACAGACTTTAAATCGTCGTTTTGTTGAACTTCCGTCAGATGGTACACTTGTTCAGTCCTCTAAATGGAATTTCACGCAGAAGTATTTGATAAACGAATGTGCTGAAAAAACTTTTCTTAACTGACCATAAACTTCATTTTTATGAGCTGATTTCGCAGCAGTTCGTGTCTTTCATGTGAAATTAGTTTCGAGAATTCAACGTACGTTAGGTGAAACATCTTGTTTCAAGATGCGATCGAAAGATACCTTCTTTATTTATATGTGTCCCGTAACGAATATATTATCTTGTTTCTTAAGCCCTAAGCTTATATAGACCACCATGTATACAAAAAATATAAACAAATAACCCGTTTTAACGTGTAATATTAGGTAAAAGTAACTAGTTCCTGAATCATTAAAATTACTATACGATTGCCCCATAGTGGTTTTTTAATTATTATTAGGCTCCTACTAATTGTATTTTGCTTCTTAGTTCACATGTATTCGTAGTAACATGGTCAAAAATGTGATTTTCGTAAAAGTTATCGATGTTGCAGATTCCGCGGTCGGAGTAAATGGTTTCCATGATGTCCAGTTGACGCCGCGTCCTAATATGAATTGCCGATGTTTTGCTTGGCGGCCGAAACGTCAGCGATTTATAACAGGCCGCGGTGTCACCTGGATAGCGTGGGAATTATCACCGATGTTTGTAAAATTCGTTTTAAACAACTGGTTTCTAATCAGAACGGAAGGACTTGTAACTACGTATTTGATCCAGGTCTGGTCATCCATATTATATTTTTTCATGACTCTTCGTAATCACCCTAGGCGCAGGCCGTGCTGGTTTTTTCAAAAGACTATGACCACTTCTAATGATAGAGTCAAAAAGCCCTAATAATAAATAAATTAATAAATAGAATCAAAATGTTAAGTGCTCGTGTTCTATGTCCACTCCAACTTGTTATCAGAACAAGGTTAATCCTTGTAATATGCTTCCGAACCAGAATCATTCACCACCGTGGCGCCATTCTATATTAAAGGCAAAAAATAGACGACTTAAGTCGTAACATTTCCACTAGAAATATACTGAAGAGAGTTATGAAAGTTGAAACATACCTTGGCGTTGAATGAATGAAAAGCTTTGAGAGAAAACTAACTGTCCTACGCATTTACTACATGTCAGAGTAGTATTTTAAATCATTTAATAATATTCATTTTATTCTCCAGTATTTTCAAGTGTTCGTTTACTTCATTTTATTTTCAATCCAACATAGTTAACTGGAATTTCTTGTGGTGAATATTCAACTTTATTAGATACGCAGTAATTCCAACTTACTAATAATTGCCTATTACACATATTCGAATCGTTTAGCAATCAGCGTGCAATGTCGTTGGTTTGGTATGTATAAGTGGAGAAGAAATAGGCCTACATGCAGGCAGGAAACAATTATTTTAACTTATTTTTAGTAAAGGAATAGCTTACTTCAAGCGATCAAAAATTTTTACAGATTATAAAACATGTTGGTACCAAATTATGTTAAATATACTTTTCTATAGAATCAACAAATCTTATCAGTGATAATCGAATAGATGTTGAGACGCCCGAAAACATTTTAGCGAAAATGTTTTTGTTTTATCAAGAAATAAATTAGCTCTCAGAATTTTGACACCAACCCAACGGAACGTAACAGAAGTAAATAAAAATGGAAGTATGTGAACTATTGTTTTAAGCTACATTTTTGAAACAAAACCGCCAAATTATATACTCCGAGAATTAATACCATGCAACCTGAGACCATCCTCATCAGTAACCTAGCAGTGCACCATACATACTGTCTGGCAATGTTATTTGTTACTGTAATTCAAAACAAGCTGATGCCCATGCAAATTTGAGAAAATGAGCGTTATTCTGAATACTACCGCACAAAACTAAAGAGAAATTCAATCTATTATTTGTTTAAATGAGGTGCCCTCTGTTCAGTATAAGAAACTGTTAAAAACTAACTAACTTAGTCCACAACCCGAAGGTTGGTTGGATCCTCCCGAAGGAGGCATACTAAGCCATTGTGACAGAGATAGGATGGCCAGTTCCTTTCCTCTGGGACCTACAGTTTAACGTGGAATCAAAACCATGGAATGAACTGTTACCACAACGTAAATTGTTTACTTAATTGCATGACTGTTTTGGTGCATAGTAATCTTGCACAATTATGAGATTCAGACTGATGATCATTATCACAGTACACTCAGGCAAAATTTATCTTATTAAATTATGTGGTTACCATATTTTATCCGCATTGTGCTCATGACAAGTATATACTAGCGCACTTAAAACTAGAGAACGTCAAATCCAGCGACCAAAAAATTTATATTTTTCAATTTTCCTCCGCAAATAGATGTATAAATACCTTTAATCCAGTTAATACTTAATAATCGATATAATTCTTGTCAGTTAGTGATAAGTGTAGAAAATTTATAGGCTTTTAAATTTTGAATTAGGTGTTGACCGAATGTGCAGCACTATTCGTATAACCAGTTGTTTTCTATCTGTTTTTCGAATTGTGCTTCCAATGTTTGCTTGAATAAGTATTTGTCGGATCGCGGCTTGTTCCCACTATCTCCGTATTAACACGATTTGACTGCTGTGGAAACTAAAATAATCTTTGTAAGGCAGTCATTTTAGATCAATTTGACGTCACTGAGTTAATTAAATTCATCATCAACGCTGCACAGAATATAAAAGAAGTTCTGCAGGAATTTTTTCCTTTATCAAACACTCAGGATTCAGTACAGGGACTATGGAAAGCGATATTTCAAAGGGGACAGGACTGACGTTGAAGAACAACCGCATGAGTAATGGAAACAATTTCTGTTTATAAAGTACGCCAGGTTCCGTGGAATTATTCAAGGTTTTTATAAAGATGTGCTGTTTTTTCAGTTAAACCATGAGTCGAAAGATATAAAGAATCTTGGAATGTCATTTTCATAGTTCCCTTTAAACGTTTGATCTTTGACCCATTAATTAAGTAGGAAGCCAGAGTAATTATTGTGGTGAACATGGTTAGCGTGGACACTGATTTGCCATAATGCAGATATTTACTCACTTATTATTAACTCTTCAATGTACCTTCTATACTAATTAATCACGTATCGTCTATACGTGTAGTTCACCTTGTGCGAGATGTACGTTGCTGAAATTAGTATTAATTTTAATTTTACATTTAAATCTTTGTCGTCGTATTCTATATCAGTGGTTTAAAATAAGATTAAAAATTCATTCCCAAATTGTCCGACGTTTTATTAATAATTTACGACCGAAATAAAGCAACTTCAAATTCGGTTCTACTTTCCAATTAGTATCGATTGATATGATTAGGTACATAAATTAAGTCTACACTTAAATAAATCTTCGAGAGTACAGTTGGTTCACCTATTATTAGGAACTTGTGCCAGTGAGTCTGTAAATTTTGAGGAGCGACTGCAATAAAAAAAATATGTAACTTATTACGTAACGTAATCATTACGCTACTTTTGGCGTATCACAGATCTGCACCAGCCTATCTTCATTCTGATGAAAGTGATGTAAAAAAAGTGTGTGTCCCGTAACAAAAAAGTACACAGTGTTATTTCTCACATTTCGGTAAGGGCTTATGAGTACCTGAGAAATGTATTGCTATAAGCAGCAGAATTAAATTAAATTCTGTCGTGATGTTCAGTGTTTTCCTTTAGAATATCATTGTACTACTGACGCGAAAGCTAAATTCGTTTCAGTTGCACCATGAATTACTATTTGTTTCTCGAAATATATACATAGTTACCAAAGAAGTGCGAACACTTATAATTTTAACAATCGATCAGAACTAAAACCAATTAGCTTGTGTCTAGAGACTGAAGTGTTAAATATGAAGCATCATGAAAATCCTATGGTCGTGGTTTGAGATATTCTTTAACTTTGATAAATTGCATTGTATGTCTGAATGTTCATTCTGATTAGTCACAAAAAGTGAAAATCTGAAAGAAACTAGGTGAATTGCTACACCAAAGATATAAGTTAATAACTCAAAAAGGCAATATAGTAAGTTTATAAAACTCTAATCGGATCTCCGATATTATAGCAGCAGTACAGTTATTTTTCTTGCTGGTTAAAAATAGGTGCATTTACTACGCAAAAAACACTTTCAGTAGAACACAAAACATGACTATCAACTGAAATATTGACATAGAAAGTATAAAAGTTTTATATAAAATTCATAATACTCTTTCGTAGTAGTACATTACTGTGCGTGCTAATAGATAAAATGAAGAAAAACGCCCTGTACCAATGCGTATTGTTTTTTACCATATTTCCTCATACGGATTTTTAATAGGATAAGTATTTTGCTTCATTATTTGGATAATCCAACACACTTCTGTATTTCCACTACTCTGTGAAGTAGAAATGAATATATAAGCAAAGGTTACGCCATACAAGCGCCATTGCTACGGCAATGCAGATTGAGGCTTATTATGATCCTGAGAGGCAGAAGAAATTCATATCAGAAAAACGAAATTAAATATTTGATCTATACAACTTAATTTTCAGTTAGAAGTTATGAGCAAACTTAATATCTCCATAGTATTCAACGGCTGTTTCTAACCAGTATACGGTATTCTGTTTCTCCCCGTGTTTGCAAAGGACGGCAGCAACCTAAATTACATTCTTTATTGCAAATCGGAAACCAATAACAGGAAGTGTGGTGTCTGTTGACGTTAGAGTTTTTAATTTGCGAGCAAGTGAAAAACTGTGCAGAGGTTTCACGGGCGCATGCTCGAAGAGAAATAATAATTATGAACATCAACACAGTAAACTGTGTTTTATCTTGTAATATAATGTACAGAATGAATTCACTGCCATCATGTAGATTTGTTAAACCGGAAGCAGATCACTAACTGTAACATAATTGGTTGTAAAAATGAAATGTATCGTTTCACAGCTCAGAACACTGAGGTTTAGATCGTTTATACTCGCTCCTTGTTAGATATATCATAATCAGTTCATGTATCCTTTTTCATCAAGTTGTAATAAGGTGGTATCCAGAAATGCGGGTAACCAGTACGAAAACAAGGTATCGAGATGTACTACATAAAATTATTACGCTAGTAACTTAATCTTGGTTTCAGCTAACACCAAGCAGAATAATATGACTATCCATAAATTCTCAGTGCTGATTTACATAGCTAAAGACTAGGAAAGAATTCAACAGCCACACAGATTACAACTCATTTTCAGTAGACAGGGATATCATCCTCTGCCTCTTCTTTATTCAGTGTGATGTCGCAGGAAGTAGAACTGTTATCTACAGAAACCCGACAGCTTTAAATACAAACAGAAAAAGTTTTTCCTTCAGAACGAATTTTAGGAAATTTTTTATTGAGAAATGATTACCGGATAGAACTGAGAAAACAATGTATGTATTGGAGTAAGGGAGGTAATTTGACAAAATTACTCATAATCACTGGTGTGGTGCACGTTGTTTTTTTCTTCTTGAAATTATGTATAAATATGGAAATTAATGATAGTTTTGAAAATTGCATTTTGGGATCTTAACTAAATATTCTTCATCACTTACTGATAAGAATGGTGTCTCCTGTTCCACGATCACAAGATCGTTCAATCCGAACATTGACTTGGGACTTCACACATCCGTTGTTAAACTACTACGATGATGACTCTACTAGCCTATTGCTGAAATGATTCTAATTTAAGTTCACATTCGCAAACTGATTGCTACTGTGTTTATTAAATAAAAAAGTTGCTAAATCATTAAATCCACGTAATATACGGTAATCTGCAACGAAACTTTTGAAGGTTGTGGAATGTTCGGCTACAAGAATTAGTTAACCATTTGAGTACATTATGAATGTGATTCACAAACGATGTATCAGAAAAAGTAGTTTAAATTCTTTAATGACTTTTTAAAACATTTAAGTCACTAAATATAAGAAGTTAATTCAGAAGACACCGAAATCAGTGAAAGCGAGAAAACTAGTAACTTATGCAACTCATTAATGAGTCCTTTCGAACTTCCGACCGACAATCTAACTCGTCCAATCCATTCTAGAGGTTGACTTGGTGAAGGATTCGAAAGTGAGTTACCTGAAAGCCTTAGTTTGCCGAATCGAAAATTAAACTGACAAACAAAAAATGCTGAAATGATCGAAATCTTTGAAAGGACGGGAGCTAGTTGTTGCATATCGACTGAAAGATGAGACTGTACAAAAGGCGACAGTTACGCTTTTATTTTGCGTGAGTAACTAAAATTTTGATGTACACTAGACAGAAGGCTCACGATTCGCAACTGACATGATAAATATTCATAGAAGTTAATTTAGTTGAGATATGTTCTATCAATATGTAAGTTGTCACAAATAATTTTTAGAGACAATATTCTCAAAAATAATTAACAGAATGCTGAATCGACTAAGAGAATTCTGTTATACCATGGCTAAGTGGGATATAGCATCATTGAGGTAAAACCAAGCTCAACGTATCTCGTTTACGAGGAATTTTAATTACGTGTTCTCTACTTGTAATGTTTATGCTATCTAGAAAAACGTTGGTAATGAATGCAGGGAAATATGTTCGTTGCATGGGCAAGTGATGGAAAGCCATAATATAAACAGTACTTCATCTCACCATCCAATAAGCATACCGAGCGTGGTTGGTGAACAGTAACGCTCTGGCTTTGCATTCGGGAGGGCGCGAGTTCGAATCCTGGTCCGGCCATCTAGATATGGGTTTTTTCAAATTACTCAAGGCGAATGCGGGGAAGGTTCCGGCAAAAAGACTATGGCTGACTTCCTTCCCGTTTCTTGTCCTATACTCCTTTCCTGTCTCTAATGACTTTGACGTCGACGAGGATTAAAGCCAAATATACACAATAAGCATGAATTTGAGTTTTACATTTAACAACTTAAACTTTCTCTACAGAAAAGTGACGCCATGAAATTCAGTAACGAGGTGTAAATTTTCAGTAATCTGTAAGACAATTTATGAAAAATACAAAAACATCTGATATGGCTAGAATTTTATGATCATTATAATAATGCTAGTTTATTTAGAAGAAGCAGTTTGTGTAAAAACATGGCTTTTGTGAATACTACGTAGCACACACAACTTTCGTTATGTATTTCAGCATTATTTATTACATTACAGTTTATCGTTGCGATATTCTAAGAAAGATTATAAAAGCAGCACTCAATTACCAACCACAGTTGAACCTGGAACTTCGTAACGATTTAGGTTGCTCGAGAAGTTACAAGAGAAGTTGTTAGCAATGACATAAAAATCCAGAGTAAATTCGAAAGACAAACGAATTTTGTCAGTAAAAAGTTTCATTGAAGGTAAATTATTGTTTTGTGGTTTATAACAGTAAATTTAAATTAAATTTTAGCTACCGCTGAACACTAACTGAAAATTCAATTTATATATATTTGTTAAGTTGAAAAAAATTGATTTAGGTATCGTCACGATTTAGGTATCGTCACCCCTCAGAATATCTAAAGACGTATGACAAGGGTGCATTATATCATATCAATGGTTTAAAATCTATGATATATACATCACAAAACGAGTCCTGACTGATTCGGAAGTGGGATTACCATTCAAGTCTACACTAAAATTTCTCTCCCTAGGGAGCGTGCACAAACCACGTAGCTCCATTTTGGACTCCTGTGAACCCCCCCTCCCCCCCCACGTAGCCCTACGTGGCTTTTGCCTCTAACCCCCCCCCCCCTCACGTAGCACGTAGCTCTTTTCCCTTTTAATTCCAGAAGACATTTTATACCATTTTCTCTTGCCAGACTATTGTAAATTACATACGGAGATAATTAACTGAGGGAAATAAATATTCACATGCTGTTGTGAGTTCTGTTCCTCATTTTAACTGTGAAAAATGTTATGAAAGGAAAGCTACGTGGTCTGGCTCGGAACCCCCCCCCCCCCACGTAGCCCAGCGTAGCCTTCCAGCCAACCCCCCCCCCCCCTGAACCGAGCCACGTAGTTTGTGCACGGTCCCCTATGTCTAACACTATTTGCTTGATACTACTTTCATTGGTCTTAACTCAGAGAATAAGCTGAACGATAAATGGATGAGAATGGTCTTACATAAGAAAGATAATAGCACTCGTAGTATACTGTTATTGGGAACATTATTATTTATCCTTAGCGATTTAATATCGTACATAACCAATTCAGAACTAAGTGGTCTAATTGTGGCTTGTTGATTTTTTTCTCACTACCTGTAAACACTGGTAACATTACTAAGATTTCAAGTAGTTAATGTATTTACAGCCACCAGATGTCAGCCTGGCTCTTGAGTTCGCTGATCGTACAAGAACCACAATGATGATACGGTTTTAAGAAACTGACATATTCTGCAGTTACTAAAATAGTCACCAAAAACATTTTGCTGTGCGCACGGTGTAAACCATTTAAAATTATTCATTCGTGCGTTTCTCAAATTACCTTATCTTCATGTAATTTCATATTTAAACATACGAAATATCCATTCGACAATTCGTAACACAATTGACGTCTATTTACGGACTTAGAACTGTCAAACCGAGAGTGGTGGTGTAACGGTTAGCGTTCTGGCCTCGCATTCGGGAGGACGGCGGTTCTAATCCCCGTCCGGGCATCCAGATTTGGGTTTTCCATGGTTTCCCCAAATCACTCCAGGCAATGCCGGGATGCTTCCTTCAAAAAGGCCATGGCCGAATTCCATCCTATTCCTTGCCTCCCATCCTATCCCGTCTCTAAAGACCTCGCTGTTAAGAGACGTTAGCTTAACTTAGTCCACAACCCGAAGGTTGGTTGGATCCTCCTGAAGTGTAATAACAGACTATGACTGAAAAATCCATCATTCGAAATCAGCATTGGCTCAGGAATATATCTACCTAAATTTACACTACGATTACTGTAAGAATGCGGCGATTTTCAAACAAACAAGATTTTCATTAATCATCTGTGTAACACAGATCCATCTCTCTTCATATTAATAAATTTAGTAAATCTGGTTTAATAAAAGACTTTTTTGTTTAATAGTTTTTAGACGCTCAAAAGCGGAAAGTCATGACTGATTACAATTTTATAATCAGTATTAGATTAATTTTTTGGCGCTGCAGTACTTGTAGGAAATTAAAAATAACCACAAATAAAATAACAAAGGCTTGTGTGAAGAAAATCTAAAATTTAGAGGTATCAGCAACTTTTATTAATCACAATAAATTATAAATTACTCAAACTTCAGCTATTTTGTAAAGGGAAAATGTGAACTGACTCAAATTAATTGCCTAAATATAAAACACAACATTGCATTTTGTGAGTGTATCTTGCAACATCATCCTTGGTTAGCAATGTAATATACTCCAACTAAATTGCCCTAAAGATCTGTCACTTAACACAGAAACCTGTAGACAAATAAACTGAAATACACACTGCAATCTTGCTGAAAATAGTCGAAACAACTGCAAATAGTAGAAACAATTGCTGCGACCTATAAATGGAATAACGTCTCAAACATTTTAGATGTAAGTTTCGCAAAATTATTAATGCTTTATCCATAATATATTTTTAAGAAATTGAAAAGATATCTTAACCCGTTTAAATACACCATCTATTGTTCCCTTATACAACTGTGCTATCATTCTTTTATCACAATAAGATGGCTTCAGAAGTGTCTCAATTCGAAATTTGTTTTCTCGAACGTCTGGCAGATAAGCAAGGAGAGTCCTGTTAGCGGTGCATCATACTTGCTGTGTCGAGCTATCTTGTTATTTGGTACGACATGTCTGACGCATTACGTCGAGTGCGGCTGACGTTTCGCGCACATCATTACGATTGTCGCTGCGGCGTATCGGAAGAGAGGCTCTGTTGGGTCGATATGGAACCACTGGCTGGAAACTCGTGTTGACTGCTACAATTTGTTTGAAAATGCTGACATAAAATACAAGTCAGAGTAACAAAAAAGTACGAGATGTCAACATTCGGGGCTGATTCCGTTAGAGTGATTTGGGGATGTGACATAGTTCATCTGTGTTTGCATTTAAAACTATTGAATAATTAAATTCTGCTACATCTTTATAACATTTATACGTATTTAATAAATTACGATATTAACGATCTGCAGCCGCATAATTTTAATATTATTGCTTCAGCTCGTTTACGATTACGCTGCTGTTTTATTCTGCCTATTAACGCACAAAAATCATTGTCCGAACAAAATTGCAGTTGGAATAGGCAGAAAATTAGACAGTTTCTAATGAAAATTTTGTTCTTCTTCGTAAGGTGAATTGGTTTTCTCATTGATGCCACACATTTTCCCCATAAAACAGATACATACACCAGAAAGCGATAGAAAAATGATGTGTATATTTCAAGACGATCGTACATATGTAATAGTACTGCCATTTACATATTATTTGATATAAATCAGTTAAAGCCGAAAGCGTTCTGACGATTTTTTTTTTTTTTGGTTTCGTATTATCGCTGAACTGTTTAGTTCTTATTTTTACTGTTGAATAATCTTAAGAACGAGCATATATTCTACTCTTGCAATGAGTGTATTAAGCAGTTTGCATACACAAATTATTCCAGTTTTTACGGAACAGCCGAAGTGTTGAGAAAGTGATTTAATCCGGCTTAATGATGAGTTTTTATTATACTTGTCATAAATAATTACTTGAGTTAAAATTATTCCGTGGATATCAATGAAATTTAGTGCGTGTACCAGTTTTCAAATATTTTCACTCGAAATGTCTAAAGTGTACCAAAGTAACGTATAGAGCTTACACGTTGAAAGCTGACATCATAGGCGAAATCATTAATGTCCTCGAAGTTAAGAAGTAAAATTTTAATTTTCTCTTTTACTGTGTCATGTTGCATGCGTGTCTTGTCACTGAGAAATATATGTATTTATGCGTAGTATGTTTTTAAATCATGCTTCAAAAATGTTAAGGATTTGTTAAACTCATAAAAAAATTATTTTTACTCTTTTTGTTTAAAGAACAATTTTTTAACTGCATCAAAAACTGTAATACAGTAGAAAATAATAAATATTTGGAAGAAGTTACGAATATTTTCAGTAGCTTATTGCAAGACTCATAACTGGTATCAGCTATTTCATTGTAAAAATTTTTCTATCAATGACAGCAAATGGAAAATTATTCCTTATAGGGTTAAGTTAAAATTAAGCAGTATAAAATAAGTTGCCTTCACTAAGGCAACGTTTTTAGGGACGATTCAAAGTCGATATTATGGCTATGCTAATACATTACTTTGAACTGATACAAAATTTGTTCCACTTATATTATGATCAAACCAAAAATTAAGAATTTAAAATACTTATATATAAATATAAGTTAGATAATAAAAGTTATATATAATATAAGTTAGTTAATAAAAGATTCTCTTTTTTAGGTAAGGGTGTCAGGGATTGGAATGAGTTACCAAAAGAATTGATGAATAATTTACCGAAAACTTTGAAAGAATTTAAAGATAAAATTTGTAGAGGGCAAATGTAGGTGGGTGCAGGATAGGGGGAAGACGGGTGTGTAGGGAAATTGCCACCGGAGCCTGTGCTCCATTGCAATTAAATAATAATAAAAATAATATAACATATCTATTATGCATTACTTCCAAAAGATGGTAAGAAAAGACATCGTTATCATTTCTTAATTTCTACAATTGCTCCGTAAATTATATCATCCAAATAATTTTTTAAGAAATTTTTAAATACATCTTATCTTAAAAAATTGTTCGGAATATTTAATTTAATGAGCAATAATAGCAAGATTTTGTTCGAATTGTAAACATCGTATGTGCCAATTAAAATAGTTTAGATAAACCGAAAATAATATTGACCTTAATTCTACACTCTCACACGATACATACAGAATATATTTCTTCTGTTTAAACTTCTGTTCAACAATAATATAAGAGACTTCTTAAGTTTACTGTTAAAGATTTTTATCGAAGTGCAATAATGCGTAACTGATGTATCATTTTTGTATGATATAAAAAGACCAATAATTTGAAATGTAAGTATGAAATCCTTTGTACAAACAGAACGCAATATTGGACTTAATTAAGATCGTTCCAGATCGGGCACAACGAAAACTTTTCTTTTATTCCTTCAGCGGAATACCATGCGTAATTGGATGTAATGACAAAATAGATTATTCTTACGTTTATAAATTGTTTTTACGTTCAAGTTGCTAATTAACGAGCAATATCAGGTATTTCAATTGTTTTTCAGAAAACAGATTCCGCTAAGCAGTAATATCCTTGAAACGCTGAGAGGTATAGTTCTCTTGAGGTGTATGTGTTTCGTGGCAGCTTCTGTAATAATTACAAAGTTTGACGCTGTTTCAATTCTGATTTTGTAGCGCGAATGTCCGGCTTCAGTTTCCGCGAGATGGTGATTCTCTTTGAGTAGCATGCATCGTAACCGGACTAATAAAATACTTCCCGCTCTCCATTTTACAAGCGGAAAATTAAACTGCTGTCCAACACGCTCAAATCACAAGTCGGCAACAATTTCGTTTAATGAATCTCAAATGTACAACTCCACAGAGCAGTTTTTTTTGAAAGAGATTGCCATGTTAATAAAATCATCTCTTTCATGAATCATCTAAAACTCGCGACCGTGAATTGCAGACACAATAGCAATATGTATGACAATTATTCAAAGCCATGAACACAATTGAAACTGCGACTATAATGTTAAATAAAATTGCCGCGAATTTCTTCTCTTTGTTCTCCTCCATTTTAGACTTTATGGACAAAGGGTAGAAATGCCTTCGTTAAATAGTTTTCCATTTCAACATCAGAAACTGGTGAAGTTCTTGTATTCAAGGGTCAAATATGTAATCTGGTTAGCTAAGAAGCAAGCAGCATAACGTTATTTGTATGTGTGAAACCCAAAGTGTTTAGCACACTCAAGATTTCAAGGATGATCAAGGCATGGTGTAGGAAGTGGCGCATTGCTAGTGGAGAGAATGAATGGAGAAAACGCCCAAATTACTGAAGACCGTTTAGTAGAAAAATATTGAAACTTTTGTAAGAAAAACACTTTTACCGAAATTCGAAAAGATAACAATTTTTATAACGACCCTTGCGACGGTAAATTTCATACTAGGTGACAAACACAGCACTGCGCAGCTTTTGAAGTGAATCAGTTGATGCACGAGTGACATAACTAAACAAATAACAGAAAAATAAAATAAAATAAAATAAAAAAATTACTAAACTGAACTAAATAAATAAAAAACGATCAGAGATTTGACGGTAAATGATGTAGTCCTGTTGCAGAGAATGCCTTGCCGATTAATATGGCATGATGGAGTAGCATAAATGATTAATTGGTCTAATTACTTCATTTTCAGTCACTTTGTAATACATTAAATACTTGGCTTTAGAATTAGTTTTCTCACTTTATTTTTTTCCCCCTGCTACCAACTTAAGCTATCTGCTACGTGATGTTGTAATGAACTTCCGTTTATTTTAATCAAAAATGAAGCTGAAGCGTTATATATTTTTTCAGTACCGAGAAAGGGTTGGTAAATTATCAGTTTGGCAAAAGATGGGAGTAATGAGATGCTAGGAACATGCAGATATGAAGAAAAAAATATTTACACTCCAGCATCTGCAATAATTTTTTGTGATAGTTAAGTTTACCTTCAAGAAATCGAACACGTTATCTGATTCAAAATACAGACAAAACTTCATTAAATTGGTTTAATTTTTTTTACCTCAGCTGTGCATGGTAATTCCAAAAATGGTGTGGATTTACGCTGTATGGGTCACCGGTTTGAAAATATAATAATTAATTAAAGTATGAAAAATTAATAGATAAAAATCCTTGTAAAATAATATTTTGTTCAGAACACCACGTAATTTACAATTAAGTTTAAATAAATACATATTTTAGAGTATCTGCCGAAGTACACGACTGCATAACAATAGAATATTTGACCACTATTATACTGACGTGGCCGAAATCGAAGTATAATTACGAAAATTGTTGTAAGAAGAAATATTAACAGACTTATTAAAGTATTAAAAAATAATGACAGAAAATTTCAAACATGTGTGAACACAAATGATAAAAAGATGATAACTTGAGAATAAAATATGACTAAAAATGTGAATTACCCGGCAATTAAAATGTCGCTTTTAGTTGAAGCTAAGAATTAGTTATATAACATATTGTTTCTTCGCTGATAGTTTAATTGAAGTATACAAAACGTTTTCGAGTAACTGATGAATCCGCATAATTTTGAGTGTTATTAATGCATTTTCTAAATAACATTTCAAAAAAGTGGAAAGCTTTAATTTATGATGAGGAATCGTAAAAGGTTAAATACCGTTAACTATAAATTGTTTTATCACTATATGTTCAGAAATCTGATATACGAGGACCAATTAAAGTGTCGGAAACAAAATTTTGTGTAGATTGCTGTAGATAATATTTACGCTAGTTTGGTACCATGAAGAAGTAATGAATTATCTGGTTATACTATGTCCACTTGAAGGCAAGTTTCTTACTTGTGTGAAATTTATCTGTGGAGAGTCCGGGAGGTCGCTGGTGTGCGGTGTCTAGCGGGAAGCACTGCAGGCGACGTAAATCTCTTGGCACGGAGCGAGACTCTGTCAGTAGCTCAAGACAGTCCCTCCCTCTTCCGCGTCCACACTCCGTCTTTGCTGACTTCGTGACCCAACTCCCGACTGCTAAGTGGCCCGCTTTCTGACGCAGTGCGGCTGTTCATCTTATTTCTGTCGTGATACTTCACGCAAACAACTTCCGATAATTCCTGGGAATTTTCGGGAAATTCATTGTGCCTAGTGCGAGATTATGTTTTATTATTATTATCATTATTATTACTCCGCGATTCACTAAAAGTGTGTGGCGGAGGGTGCATTGCACCTATCGAAAAGGGTTGTGGTTTGGAAGGGTTATAAGGGATATGGCAGGAGGCGCCCATGAGCTATTGTGAGGAACCATCCCCGCATTCGCGTGGAGTGATCTGGGAAAACCATGGAAAACCCAGATCAGGATGGCTGGAGTGCTTTATCGAAAGCTACTCCTGTCGGATTTTAAGTTTACTCGCCCGGTAAATCATTTCTATTCCATTCCCTAATCGCTCGTGGGAAAAATGAGTACAGAAATGAATCGGTTCTGGCCCTGATTTCTCTTATCTTATTTTCGCGGTCATTTCGAGATATGAATGTTGCTGGTAGCAATATTTGCTGGCTGTCATTCCGAAATACGTCTGTCGTGAATTTTTCAATTAGCTTCCGTCGAGAGCAACGCCTTCGGTGTTCCAGGTCATCCCAACCTAACTCCTTCAACATCGCACTAACGCTTTCTCTCCAACTATATATACCTGTCACGAATCGGGCGGCTCTTCTTTGGACCTTCTCTAAAGCCTCCATTAACCCCTTTTGATGGGGACCCCATGCAGAACAACAATACTCTAAGTGAGGACGTACTAGTGACTTGTATACAATCGATTTAATTTCCAGAGTGCATTGATTTAAATTACGACCTAGAAATCTGAGCATACGATTTGATTTTTCCATTACATTCTCGATATGCTCATTCCACGACAAATTATTACGAATTGTTACTCCTAGGTATTTAGCGGAATCTACCGTTCTAAGGACAGTGCCATTAATCGTATATTCATAGTTAAATGGTGTCACCTTTTAACTTACACGCATGACTTGGCACTTTTTAGCGTTTAACTCCAACTAACAATCTTTACACCACGTAATTATTTTCATAATATAGTCTTGTAACAAAGCGCAGTCGTCCTGGGTTTTGATTTCGCGATAAATTATGACTTCATTGGCAAATAAAGGAGATTTTAATTATTAGGGTTTAAGAGTGGTACTCAGGAGAAATATCGTTATCATCACGTCTCGATATAATGACTTTAAGCTTTTACTAATTGCTTAATAACATTGGATAATGAAAACGAGCAACAATAAAAGGGTGGTGACAAAATACTTAAGAAAGCTGGAATGTAGCTCCAAGCTCGGTGACTGTCCAGTTCGTTTCCTACATCATCCTTGAACGATCTTGACAGATTTTATTTTTTTTTGAAATATTTATGAAGTCACGATTACAGAGTTAAGGATAAAATGACTGCAATGTGTAGAAACAATAATTTAAGTGAATGACGTAAAACATGAACAATCGCTGTAGGGAATGCTAATGCCAGGCAGCTCTACATAGAAGCAGTTTTGTTGGACGATACAACCGAGTGTGCATCAATATAACGGTTTCTCAATCGCATGCTAAATGTTTAATAGTTCGTGAGGTGTATTTTGCAGGGTGTTTATAATACGGGAATATTAAAAAACCTAATTAGTTGTAAAGCTATTTCTCTTTTTTTAACATCTATAGTGTTATAGAGGTGAAAGTGTACGGGAATTTGATATTTTCCACTTCATTGTTACGTGCTATTTTCACTTTCAATTACGGATACGTGAAATACAGAATCATTGAACTCTTTTCAGTGCTCATAAATTTTAATGGCTACATCACTATTTTATAGTCGTAGTTACATGAAAGTGGGAGTTAATATATGTCACTATACAACTTTTTGCTGATAGTCGAACAATTTTATAAAAGTTTCGTCTGTAGTGGAGTGGTGAGATAATAATATTCCCATTTCATTTTCACTTAATTTGCTGGCGTTCTTAATATCGAGATTTCACTACATAAAGATTTTTTTTCGGTGGACTGATTTAATTTAAAAAAAAGTCAATACATGTTTAAGTAAATTGTAAGAAATTACGCGCAAAATTACGTTTAACACGGAAATGGCCATAGTAAATTTGTTTAGAGAACGCATTATTTAGTTGATAGTAATTCATAATCGGGATAAAAGTTAAATATTTACTTCATCTACCTTTAAAGTTTGTACCAAGTGGTCTCTGAAATATTTCTTTCTAATAGACTTAAAACTTACTCTACAATTTAAAAATAAGAAAATTATTTAAAAACGCGAATGTAAACTCATATTTATTTTCAGAAACATTTGTTATCAGAGATCGATTTTAGTTATAAACCCATTAATAGTTAACTATATTTTTGTGTGGATGATGATAGCAAAGGCAACCATAATTGTTAAATAAAAATGTTTTTAAAAATATACAAAAAACATAAAAATGTTTCAAATAGTAAATGATTTTTCAGTCAAATTTCGATCGCTGGTGATTCTTCTGCAACAGATGGAATGAGTCAGTAAATAAATATATTTTGAAGTTTTACTATTTTAACAAAGAACTTCATAAAAATGGTATTCTATGCAAGATTATATTTATTGCTAGCAATTATTTGTGTTATGGATATTGAAAAAAAAACGAGTAGGTAACTGCATGATTTTTCTGTAATTTATTTGAGATGAGTACAGTTTTTATGCATTTTTATGCAAGACAAGCATTGAGAATGAGGTTCATATTGTTCCTCGATTTCATATACTTGGCAGATGATTATAAACAAAAAAATGTACTCTAATTAGATTTTAAAGGAAAATGTAAATTTTGTTCTTTCATCAAGGTCCAATATTCTCTGTGTTGTACAAATTTTTACCACTATACAGGTGAATGAATCCTAGAGCTACATAATATTGCTTTTTTTTTATAGAGTATACCTTTACACGAGAAGTAGCTGATTCAGTTTGACCGCCCGCAATATTTTCATGGCAGGGTGTCGAGCCGTGGAGGCCTGGCTCCTCTAATTACGGCAAGCGCCAGCCTTAACTCCGCCTTGCAGCTAATTTCACCCAGCCGGCTCGCTCCCCCGAATTACAGGATTTGCGTTGGGGTCGGTTTGTCGCGCTCTGCAGAAAACACAGAGAACCACCTTACACCCTCTTCACCCTTGCTCATCTTAACCCAGTGTTTAAATTAATTGTCTCCTAGTCGTTAGCACTTATAATGTCCGTAGCTGCTTAAATCTGTTGCTCTTGGATATACGCGCACACAACTCTCTTGTGAACATAAAACGTCAGCAAGAATTTTAGTTATTACCATCCTCTAAGCCAGTGGTTCCCAATGGGGAAGGTACTGCCCACCAGTAGTCGATGAAGAAATCATAGGGAGCGTTTTTGTTCCCAGGTCGTTGAGGACGAATCACGAACCTACTTCTTTACAGTATTATATCCGGGTTTATGGGTTCCATCAAAGAAGTGTTTCATTGCAATCCCATGATCGTATGTAACTGAAAGAGGATTTAACGTAATCAGCAATTTACTAGCTGAAAAAAAAATAACTTGGCGATTTAAGAATGTATGATGGTAAAGGAGACACCAAATATAAAAATTTGTGGTTTTATGCCGATCTCAGCCCTCTAACTAATTTTTCACGAGATGTATTCTTTAATCATTCTATGAAAGATGCACCAATATTGTTAATATCTTAATGAAGTAATTTTAGATTTTTTTTTTGTATATAATATAGTACACTTCATTTATGAGGGGCGAAACCGGATCACTGTTTGGAAAAGTGGGTTGCGAGACAAAAAGAGTCGGTCTATTTTTTTTCCTAAAAAGGTTAGCAACTTATGCTTTAAGCGGTCGGATGAGGGTACGAGTGAATATATGTCATCAGATTATCGGTTAATTCTATATATTTACTTTTCGCTTTACCTTCGTCCTTTATAACGAATATTTATACCGATGTTAGCCAAATTGTGTACATGGTTAGTTCCAAGCAAGATCGCAGTGTTACAGAAGTAGAACTGCGTTACTTTTTGTGTGTTACTCCTGCCTTTTTTCTTGATTAAGCTGAATTTGTAGCTTTCTCATTTTGACAGTTGATAAACATACCCCAGTTTAATACATTTAATATAATATTAATCTAACAAAGATCATGAACTATTAGGAACTATTGATTTCAAGTCTAATAGGTGTTTTTTTGTGGATATGGGAGTCAAGGACTGAAATAAATTATTGAGGGATATGGTGAACAACTGAAAAAGTGAAATAACTTGAGGTAAAGATGCTCCTAAAGTGTAGGTAAACACGTAGGTAAATTTCCTCAGAGGCACATGCTGCACTGGAATTAATAACAAAACGTTGATACAGATACACTGTCAGTAGTAAAATAAACCTACGGTAACAATTACGAGCATGTAGGAATACTTAAGTACTGTAAATCAAATAGGATTATCAGATTTTCTCTTCTGTAATGATAAATACATTTTAGGACACATAAATTTATATTTAGATTAAGACAGCAACGTTTCCTCGAAATAAATTAATTTTGGGTGTACTGTTAGGTGATAATTTAGATATGGTTTTGATTGATTGTATTATGTTTTCTGAATGATTTTTGTAGTTACAGATTTGTGATTGTACTTTAGGAGTCGGATGTGTCTCATACCCGTAAAATTTTTTAAATTTGAATTAACACAATTTTACAGATGTTAGTTGTCTCCCAGCTTCTAGCATAAACCGTCTCTGTAATCCTCAGCGTATTTATCTAATCCAATCTCGTATTCTTCTAGGAATTTAGGCCACTAGACACTGTATCGGACTACACATTTCTATCAATATGGCTTGCTTACGTTTTCCCCAGCTTTGTTAGAGACGACACCAGTTTTCTTTTTTTTTTGCGTGGGGGGGTGGGGTGGGGGGGGGGGGTGAGGGATAGGTTCTTCGATTTTGTACTATTTGATTGTCAGTGTGTTGTTTTTTTTTAATGGTATTTCTACGTAATATGGAGTATGGATCATCAAGAAGCCACTCACAAATAAACCGAACAATACGAAAAACTATCAGGGCCATTCGACAGTTATACAATCTTAAACGTGTGTAATTAATTGGAGAATTTCCAGAAGAATTGCTGCAATGTTATATGTTAAAACGAAAAAATAATAATCTGGAAGTATTGTGATTTCTCCTCAAAATAACTACCAAACAGTCAATACACACAAGCAATTTGAAATACTGGAACTATTTGTTTCTTAAGTTTCCGCTAAAATGGTTTCTATTTGTCGTATTTATCCCAATGTGTATGTGGAAATATGAGCAAAAAAATATCTCGAAAATTGTTATTGGCCATTCATAGGATTTTCGGAGCGTTTTTTTACAGTATTACTTTAAATATAGTTAGTAAATTGTAGAATTATACCATGACATGATGTTTAGATATTTTCTATCTACTCAAACGCAATCCGGTGAGGTTTATAATGATAACCTGTATAATCGCTTGGTGCTTGAACTTCATCATAGTTGTTGTAAATGGTGGTTTATGACGAGAGAGTCATTAAAATCACTAATGCAATGAAGTGATTACCATCAGGATCGTTTTGAAATCAATTTATGGTTGTTTGGTAATTTTATTTTTTCTCCCACATGCTAACTGTACTGTACCTTCCATTCGTCAGCTTCTACCAATTTTTTTCAGTATTAGTTCGTTCGCTATATATTAGTAGATTAATAGCAATGTGGTATAAATAGAAAATCTACACTACCCTACACTTATGACCTCATCAAAAGTAGCATGAAAAGTAGTGCATGGAAGGGAAAAGATGACCATGACCACAAGCTGGCACTGAATTTCAGGCAGAAGGGTGTTGGAAGATTCTCTTTTTTTAGATAAGGGTGTCAGGGATTGGAATAAGTTACCAAGGAAATGATGAATAATTTACCAAAAACGTTGAAAGAATTTAAAGTTAAAATTTGTAAAGGGCAAACGTAGGTGGGTGCAGGAAAAGGGGAAGATGTTTTTTTTTAGGGAAATTGCCACCGGAGGGTGTGCTCCATTGCAATTAAATTAAATTAAATTAAATTAAATCCCTACCCGCACGTATATCTGTATCGTCGACAACGAGTGGAATAAAGTGTTGCTACATCATAATTATCGATCAGATCGAATCGGTATTTCAAACTTAATAATCATGTTGAGAATCATTTTTTTTCGTAATAAGACTGACTTTATTGTGCTTTATACTGTCAGAAGTAAAAGAAAAAAGTAATTTTTGAAACATGTCTGGATTTTAGTGCTGCAGCTATTAGAGTCTTAAGGTTCCGTGTGGCATAGCCGAAGCCAAGTTCTTAAGCAGCAAATTATGGTTCCCACTAGATGATTCAGGAAACTCACGAAGGTCCTACCGAACTGCACTTCGAGGGAGAAACTTTTACGAGCAACAAATCTCAATAAATCGTGCCAAGTTTGGCCCATGTTTCTCCCAGCAGGCGCTGCCTCATCCAATGTCAGGTCGTAACATGCGCTGTTCGGTCGACCATTACAGAATGAAATACTTAAATGGTCTGGGGCAGAGCAGTGCGACTGCATCTTGCTTCATTAAATATCCAGGAACCAAAATAATTCGTGGAAAATCAGTAGAGCACGAAAATGTATTCAGCAGTGAAGTTTTGTTGATCGACGACATGATTTGTGATGTCACCTGCAATTTCATTTAAAAATAATAAAAATGCCTCAATAACTAAACGATATATTAACACCATCATACGATACATTAGACCACATGGTTACGTTGTGTCGATGGTGGAAATGTTCAAGATAATTTAACGACTCTTCACTACTGAACAGTGCGCGTGTAAAAGAAAAAGGTCGCCCTTTTATATCTTATGATCATCACTGTGGAAAACTAAGCGATATAGTAATTGGTTTGATGCCTATAGTGTTTGAAACAAACCACAAAATATTAGAGAACAATAACTACTTTTAACACACTGTATGTGTAATAACTTTCCGTTTGTTTTTCTTGTATTGGTGCTTGTCACAAATACCTGGTCTAAAAGTAGCTTACTCTTAATGCTGTACTTCTTGTTGATTCTACACAATAGAAGAATGCTTTAGAAGCCATCCTACACTCTTTAACAGTTGGACTTCGTTTTATACCGAATTTAATTAAAATTGTACTTCGCGCAATAAATTCCACCTCGATACGCGATTGTAAAACAAAATTTCCTGTTATTTAAAATAACTCTCTATTCGAAAATAAGTACTTTTATTCATTTATGAATCTCTGTTTCGCTATACTTAATCGCTGCTTTAGCATTTCTCAATTACAAATTCTTTTTCTTAAATTTAATTTAGCAAGCTATATTTCTCTTTTTCCTACTAACTTCGCATTATCTCTGCATCAAAGATTTTCCACCAACGTACCCAGTGATGTAGCTTATGTCTGTATTGTTCTCTGTTAATAAACTCTCTGAAATAACTGATATTAAAACAAAAATTTAATTACTTACAAATCATTCAATGTAAATTTAAGTGAGATACGACACGGGCTGTAGTCCTACGACATTGTAACAATGAAGATTATGATATTATTCAAAATACTGGCCTAATGAAAATGTAGACATCTTTAATGTTTTGTTTATTTGATTCAATAGAAATATGGAAGACATAGGTAAACTCTGAAATTGGATATCAGCTTTTAAGACAATCGTATTAATTTCAGTAAAAGTAGGGAAAACCAAGAGATGTCACTTTCTTCCCCATAACCTTCTTCCATGGGTTAGAAAAAAGAGGCTCAGCCACTAAAATTGAATGCAATGTGTATTTCAACCAAACTGAAAGGAGGTGGATAGCTTTAGGTTGCATTTGTAAAGCATTCAATAAAAGCTAAATCCAATTAGAAGTTTGAATCCCAGATCTTTGCTAGCTTTTATGATTCACTAATGCAGGATTCTACGGAAGGTTAGAAAAATAAAATGTACTGACATTCATGAGAATTGCTTGTGTGCTCGTTCGGCAAAAATTGCTTTAAATGCTAAATAAAGTCGTAGAAAAATGAAAGACAAACGTACAGAGATGGAGTAATTATTGTAAGACTAGTTGCTGATAGTGTGCTGCGCAGAAAGTGTTACAAAAATATATTAGATGGGCGTAAACTACCTCATGTATTCTACCTTAACTGATAGGATACGAAACCAATTGGCTAAGGGGAATTTGCAGTTTTTCGTGTAAGCCGAACCTCACAAAAAATGCAAGATTTTCTAGAAGTGGGATTAGATAATCGAAATGCCAGGTGAATCCTGATTGAAACCAGTTAGATGACTTGCCATTGAGCCAGCTGTAACACACACACACACACAAACACACACACACACACACACACACACACATATATATATTGAAAGCGGTGTGTAGTTGGTCTTCAGCGTAGAAAATAAAAGAACTGTTTGAAGCACAGTAAGTTGTGATTGCAGTGCAGCTGGTAAGGCAAGACAAGGCAAGCGGGTGTTGTCGAGTGCAGTGCTGAGCCTCCGCGCTGTCTGTGTGGTGTCGAGTTACGGTGTCGAGTTTACTACCTGCTGGGGATCGCTGGCCGACTTCCCAAATACTTGAGCCTCGAGTAGGTTAGCGATACGACGACGTGTACCACATGATTTAAAAGTCTGCTAGTTTGTTTCCGTGCTAGGGGCTACTTCACGAAACGCGATGATAACAAAATCAGTGGAGACACATTTCTGAATCTGTTTTATACACCTAAAATTATTTTTTTTTTTACTTCTCGGTAGCTAAAGATTCAGAGAATTTCTTGCAATCGAGTGTTAACGGTTAATTAAATAAAATCCAGAACAATGTCGTATTAACATGAACATACTGGTGTGATTGCAGCCTCTGGCTTGATCTTACGGGAAAACACCTCTCCAAAGTTACCTTTAATTTCACCATCCCAACTCTTCCCCCACATTCCAATGTGCCCCTGTGTATTACTCTTTCTTTTCTATTCTACTAATCCATCTACGCCGAGGTCTTCCTCAAGGTGTATTCAATTCAAATTTCAAAATATACGCTTTCTTTGGTATCCTTTAATAACTCATCTTATTCATGTGTCCCACAACTGGAGTTCTAATCTTCCAGTTCTGTTCTCTACGTGTTCATCTTTAACTACTTTCCTCAGATACTTATTTAGTATCGTTGCAGCAGGTCCACTCCTCTGAAATTTCATATCTATGGCCTGAATTCTACTAATCTCTTTCTTTCAACCCCCGTGCTTCGGGGCCATGTCAATATTGATTCAAAGTAAGTCCCGCATTTTTTGTTTTTTTGTTTTGCTTCGGTATCATTGGAGACGGGGAAAAAAGGGTAGAAAGATCTGGAAGAAATTCGGCCATAAACTTTTGAAGAAACCATCCTGTCATCCACCTTGACTGATTTAAGGAAACCACGGAAAACTGATATCTGGATGGCTGGACGGGGATTCAAGCCCACCTCCTCTCCAATGCAAGCCCCTAGAGTTACCGCTTGGTTACTGTAAATAATGCGATCGCACTTTTGTGACACCTATCTTAAAATCGCTCTTCTGGCACTCTATAGAATTCTTCTGCTGTTCTGAGTATTTAATTTATTCTACCATTCACTTCTATCGCCCTTACAAAATACATGAACCCTTCTACAATCTTAAGTTTCTCAACCCCGCATATGACACGCTATACTCGTCAAAAAATAAATATAAATTATTAAATCTTTTACGTCTGCAAATAGATCTTATCAACTATGAAGTGATACCCAGGAAATCCCATTTAAGTGAATTAAACATTGCCTTAAAACAAGAAAGTCGGCGAAGCGATTCGAGTTAGAAACAGCGCCAGTACATATGCCGCATGTAGTCAAAGTCGGTGTCTTTAGCAACACTCTATAATGCAACTTGGTGCCGAATACGAATGTACGCATAGACTCCGGCGCAAGGAATGCGCTCTTGCCGCAGACGTTTTATAGAGCGCGCTCCGGGAGAAAATACGTATTCACACAAAATCCTTGCGGCCAAGTATCACGAGTTACCCCTGCCCTGTTTTTCTTGGACCTTTTCTTGGTCTTCTGTTCGAGTATAATCTGTGATTTTGGAATTATGCTGATACTATCCATTACAATAATCAAGAATAAAACTTCAGGGAAAAAATATTTAACGTGCGATGCAGATTACATTTTACTGCCCTAGGCATCACACCATTCAAGGAAAAAAAAAAAAAAAACTTCTCTTACAGTTCACCAGAATATGATATCATCATAAAGTATTAATTGATAAGGCTCATAGTAATGATAATAATGGGAAATCAATTCTGAAACTTGTTATAATTATTTTAAGAGTTTTGGAGCAAACGAGAAGTTTATTTCGTATTTTTTTATTACATCCTGTGTGTCCGTGCGAATCATTAGTGACGTAGCAGTACGTCATATTTTAACTAGATATTTTGCCAGTTACTTTATAATGTCAAGTATTGGTTTTGTCAAATAGTCTGTTCCCTGCAGTAAATAGTAAAGTTGACGACGTTACTGTCCTGATACTTTTTCTGACGTATCAGGATTCCTTCTGAATATATTACGGACATCTCAAGATTTCTTTATGTATAACTTGATCTTATACAGTCAGTAAAATGCTCATTGTTTTTATGTGTTCGTCCACACAAACGAATAGTTACATTTTCTGTATGTCTCGTTACCCTACATACAAACATCAAGATCCTTTTTTTCAAATTTTTGCTGTAGTTTGGTTTTCTTAGTTGAAAACTATATAATTGTCTTCTAGAACCAATTTCAATTTTAGTGTAAACACTACTGTAACTAAAAAAAGAATTGTTTTATTGTAAAAAATTGCGTTGAATGGAGAATTCACGATTTTCAATTTTACTGCTGCTCATTTCCCTTTATGACCTCGAGTGCCTTTGAAAACAAATCGACGGCAAAAAGATAATTACCTCTGTGGTTATATCAGTCTAATAAGTTCATAATATACCAACATGTTCGTGATACTCTTGCAACAGTTTCGTTAGTTCGTTCATACCGACGAAACAATCATAACATTGTGTTCAAACGGAAACATTTTCTAACTTGGAGCTCAATAAAAGTCACCAGAGGCAAATATTGTCTTAAGGATCGACGTTGGTAAACAGGTTTCATTACAATAACTTAAAAAAATTGGCACTGTGTGTTTAAAGTGCCACTGTGTGTTTAAAGTGCCACTGACATGTTTTCAGATCATCGTTTAATAGAGCTAAACAGAAGTTTTCAGTTAAATACAGTTCTGTGAATTCTTCGAAGCATAATATTTCCATCCATTACTATTCAGCTGAAAGTTGTCATAGCAAAAATGTAGTGCCATCGGTAAAGACACATCGCTGTAAAAAAGTAACAGTTTCTCCTGCTTGCGTTAAAATCTGTTGTCGATGGCTTAGTCAACTCTGGGAACGATTTGAAAAAATATGAAATAAAACGCTCCTTTTCATTTTCTATAACACAGGTATGGAAGCTGAGTCATGTTGCTTTTTTTTTAAGAAACTGTGCAGAGAAACGGCAATCCTGTTAACCACAATCCGGCGTCTGTAAATGCAGCGGAGAGCGGAACTGCTTTCGTCAGGAACTGTTTTAAAACTGGTCCGGCACATAAAAAGCGCCATTCGCCAGACTCCGTGCCTGCAGTTTGGTTCGGCAAGTGTACGTAACGGCCTGTCCGGCTGGCACATTAGCCCACGGCAGTATTTTAATGCCGCCGCCATGTTGCAGTTGGCTGCCCTGGCGAGCTGCCCAGAGGCTACCCCTGTAACGCTGTAGCCCGCTACACCAAGAACTAACACTGCGGGATCCGTGGGGAATGAATAGCCGAGGAGAAATTCAGGCAAAAACTGATTTCTGTGTTGTTCACAACTATTTTCTGTGGTAGTAGTGGTATTTTCAGTTGAAGTTGATGAAAGAAAAGTACTTTATTTATGACGTATAAATAATCTACTTACAGAAATTACAGAGACGTTTTATTTGAATATATCCTACTTCATTGAATACATTCTTACAGAACTGTGTGAAATCATAAGCCGGTACGCTAAAGTTTCAGTCGATAATCAACTTTGAACTGTTAATTACTTCTTCTTTTCAGTAATTTGTGTCGCTACATTCGATTATATTTTCATTCTTAAGGTAGAGGAACTGTTTCCACTTTATATAAAAATTGTTATCGGGTGACTAGCAGAGCTAAAGGAGTGTTATAATTACACGATATTTCGGCGATCTCAATCACTGTCACCATTTTTACCAGAAACCGGTACTGGTGCGGTCCAGTTGTACCTCCCTGATCCAGTTGTAACAGCCCTCAAACCTAAACATAAATGGAATGGTATTTTATGAAGCACTTATAGTAAGCTAGAGTTTGGATGAATATGATCTGGTAGGTTTGTTTTGCAATTTACTGTAAATCAATGTATATAGACTTTGTTTTATGAAAAGAAATGATTTAAATGCCATTTAAAATGTTTAAGAACAGAATTGTGCAAAAGAATTGCTTAAATATTCGTAATCCCAAGTATTGAGGCAAGTTACGATGTCTAATGGACAATTTTTTACAGTTTAAAATGATTTCTGTGAATAATTTTGTGCTTAAGTATTTTTAATTTCCATTTCTGAACATTTTGTAATGGTTATATATGATTATGTATTAATTCTTATTGTTTGTAATATGTTTCAATTGTTTAAGTATTGTTAATGTTCGAGAAATTTCTGTCGGAAGCTTTTGAAGTGTTCTAGAAATTTCGATGTAGCATATATAAAGCGAACACCCGGGACAGAGAAACAGTTATCACCGACTGAATATACGACGGCCAAGAACTGTATTGTCTGTGGAAGAAGTATTGTATACAATCGCTGGATTGTATGTATGCATGTAAACAGTATCATTGACGTCGTGTTTATGAAAATAAAAGGAAGTTAAACTGAATTGTATCATGGACTAGTTATTTATCATATTAATTAAATCACGAACCATCTAATACAGTGTTACAGTATCTATACCTATAAAACTAAAAGCTGGGTATATTGCTTCCAGACAAACTAAAAAACTATTGCTCAGATTACGATGGGTTTTCATTGTTTTGAAGCTTAGAATCTAAACTGAATTGTTTGATATCTCTTATGCTTTAACGTTTCATAACGCCGGAACAGTAAATTATGAAGCTATAGCGTTTAACACCAAAGATCTAATACCAACCAGATGTTGCATACGTCATACTTCGTAAAAAAAATCAATAGTCGTATTATCGCATTTTCCGAGTTCTTCCTTAAATTGAGCTTATGCATTCTTTAAAGCGCATAGATGGCCGTACTAAATGCGGCGAAGAAACTATGTAAAGAAGGAAATACGTAAATTAATAATTACGAAATAAACACCAGAGAACATCGCCGTCGAAGTTATCTCATGCAACCAATCTACAATCTTTGACTACTTACAGAACCTATGCGTAACAACTGCTTTTTAAGTGAAAATGAGCCTTTCGTGTTGTCACTCAACACAATTTCGGAAACTAATCCTGAATACTTGATATTCATCTGTACAGCTACGAAATTGATTTTAATTTTGAGTTCCAGTGCCAGATGAAATAGCATAATGAGGGAATTTTCAGCCCCAACGGATGATCGAGCATAATGAGACACACCTAACATTTGAGACTATGAAAACTTAGTCAAAATTGAACGCCAGATCATTCGTAAAATAAATGAGCCGTAACGTAGTAGGATATGCGTCATATTTTAACTTTGACCTCAAGATTTCAAATTCTGAAAATCTATTCAAAATCTGTATTTTCTGCGCGATGCCAGAATAAACAGACACATTCTAGATACTATTTTATGCACGCACATTAATACATATTATGAAAACCACATCAGAGCATAGAACCCAACCTATTAAATTATGAAGCTATAGCGTTTAACACCAAAGATCTAATACCAACCAGATGTTGCATACGTCATACTTCGTAAAAAAAAAATCAATAGTCGTATTATCGCATCTTCCGATTTCTTCCTTAAATTGAGCTTATGCATTCTTTAAAGCGCATAGATGGCCGTACTAAATGCGGCGAAGAAACTATGTAAAGAGGGAAATACGTAAATTAATAATTACGAAATAAACACCAGAGAACATCGTTACCGTCGAAGTTATCTCATGCAACCAATCTACAATCTTTGACTACTTACAGAACCTATGCGTAACAACTGCTTTTTAAGTGAAAATGAGCCTTTCGTGTTGTCACTCAACACAATTTCGGAAACTAATCCTGAATACTTGATATTCATCTGTACAGCTACGAAATTGATTTTAATTTTGAGTTCCAGTGCCAGATGAAATAGCATAATGAGGGAATTTTCAGCCCCAACGGATGATCGAGCATAATGAGACACACCTAAAATTTGAGACTATGAAAACTTAGTCAAAATTGAACGCCAGATCATTCGTAAAATAAATGAGCCGTAACGTAGTAGGATATGCGTCATATTTTAACTTTGACCTCAAGATTTCAAATTCTGAAAATCTATTCAAAATCTGTATTTTCTGCGCGATGCCAGAATAAACAGACACATTCTAGATACTATTTTAGTGCACGCACATTAATACATATTATGAAAACCACATCAGAGCATAGAACCCAACCTATTCTGAGAGCAGTGCGGGTAAACCGGAAATTGCTGGTAACAAATTAATGAAGCTTGGTATACATGAATATTTTGGAACGAATATAAATGGTGTATGAGTAAATAAACTTCAACCCACCCCTTTCTGGATAGATTGAGGGTGAATCTAGGCTTGCTTTAATTACGAATTTTATGAAATTTGGTACACATATTTCCCATTGGGTGAATAAAAATAGTGTATGGGTAAATCGACGCCAACTAAACAGGGAAATATCGGAAACTCTGCTTGCTAATAATATATTTATTGATTCAGAAATTATTTGTTTTTCCTTAAACAGATAAACCACCATTGCACATGATAAAATCTGAGCCATATTTTCAGATTCATATTTTTTTTAAATCCAGATATATTATTGGTTATTAAATTCTTTTCCTAAGATTATATTAAATCCTCAGTTTAATAATCAGATGCAAATGTTTCATGCTGTGATGAGTAGGTAACCGGTAATCCTACAACACCTTTGAGAATGCCAATTAATACGGAATATGAACCATGGAGCTTTCGATGCCCTGTCAGACACTCTATACCCAGCTAGAGGAAAACTGCGAAGTGGTTTTTTATTTTAGTGAGCTACTTTGCGCGAGCCGCAATGCGGACACGACCTAGCATACCACAGGGATCACCTCTGGGACCCACGATGTCGCCATGCCGTGCTGCTTCTCGCCGCTGAATATGGATGACGGCACTGTACACCGGCTTTGTCGTGGGCAGGCGGTGGTGTGGGATATCGGACAAGTCGGACGGAGGAGTGAAAGATGAGAGCTGTCCTTTCTTTGCACGAACGGGCCGCACGTCCAGCCAAAAGCACGAAATTGGGGTGTGGTAGAGAGCGGGCGATCAATGGAGCACCCGGAAAACCGGTCTTCGAATTTTTTTTCTAACGCCTCTGGACGTCAGAGGTGAGAGACCGGAAAAAATTGAGGGCAAAAATATGAAGAGTTTTTTTGGTAGGGTGGGGGATGATAGGTGACTGTGTGTGGTGCGCCAGATGGCTCGACAGCGTCCGGGATTGGCTCGTTAGCGATCGGCTAGGCTTGCGATGTGGGAGGGGAATTTAATTTTCGTTTCGTCCATCCGGAAATGGACCATGGCACCTAGAGTGGAGAGCAGAATGCGCCGAGAAGGCACTGAAATTAACGGCAGTTTATAAAGACGTGGCTCGCTATTGGTATCTATATACCAATCCCTTTTTAAGAATATTGCGCTTACGGACTGGTGTGAGATTATATGGATAAGAAGTGCAGAAAGCTAAAATTTATATATAATATGTGTTACAAATACATTAAATTAAATAAAACGGAAAATTCATTGTTTACGTTCATTTTTTTTTTTTTTTGAATGGCAACTACCCTTACTAATTCTGCCAATCTTAAGTTTATAAGGTACTGTGCGATCTTTGGACAAACAGTAAAGAAAATACTACAATAATCTTACTTCAAGTTTGAAAGTTTGATGGAGAAGGACAGCGGAAAACTAAAATTTATATATAATACTACCTGATACCCGCGACTTCGTACGCGTGATTAAGAATTTCTTTACCAGAATTGATTATAAAAAGTTGTTGGCAGCGAAGGATTGGTCTCAAACAACACCGAGTTGGCATAATATGACCGGAAACCCATCACTATATCATTCTACCATGGAACCTGTCTCTTGAAGAGAATCAATTTCCAACATATTTAAAAACAGAAAAACAAACGAATGTGAGGGGATGTGTGTGTGTGTGTGTGTGTGTGGGGGGGGGGGTGTTAACTAAGGGCAGCTCTATTTCAGCTTGGACTTTTCTTCTTTCTAAAGCATGGGCATCCGATTCTTGGGTTCTAATAACTTAAGCTGTTCGTGCTCTGCTAGAGATACAACTTAGGCCAGTTTACGCCCGCAAGGCATGTCAAAAAAGAAGGCGAAATAAATTGGTGCCAGAAACATTTAAGCAGACACAAAGTAATAGGACAGAGAAAATCGACATCTATACGAAATAATACGTTTTTTCTCTAAACGAAATTTAGTAACAAATTATACACTAACATAATGCGCGAAAAGCGACGTAACATTACAGACTACACATTACAGTCTTACACATCCGTCTCTCCGTCACTATTCGATAAGTTCTCAAAATTTCGTGACTACAACTGTTAAACATACCAAAAAAAATGTCCTGTGCCCTCCCTATAGATTTTCCTGTGAAAATCCGTCAATATCGGTATAGGCACTTAGTTGTCAAAACGTAACATAAGACAGAGACTTACTTCCGAATTTATAGAATTACTACTGCAGATCACACACACACTGACTACGAATCACCCCTGATGGATCAATATAACGTAAAAAAGTGTACACCTACAACATTGCAAGACTACCTACGATTTGCCTCGGATTGCACCCCTAGCTTTGTGATATCTACAGTTTAACACTCAATCCGAATAACCGACGGGCCAGGTGTGACTCTTACGATCAAAAACAATTTTTAAAAATCTTAGCCTCCACGGAGATTTGAACCGGGTACCACGACCTAAACATTAGCAACCATGCGCTTTAACCACTGAGCTTCCTGACCACTACACGGAAAAACAGTACAGAGACATTCATATCCAAAGCGTCTGTCTATCGCCGTTCAGTCATATTTCGAAATTATAAGACAACATGTATTATTTATACAAATAATTTTTCAACCAAATGTAGACAGTATTTTTCTCTTTGTTTCAAAGGATAAGTGTGCAAAGTTTCATCGAGATCGGATGAAAACTGTGCATTTGTTTGAAGAACAAACAAACAAACAAAGATACATACATTCATCTTTATATACGATATCTTTATATCGTATATAAATATTACTGCAGATCACACACACACTGACTGCATATCACCCCTGAGGGATTAATATAACGTAAAAAAGTGTATTTCTACAGCATTGCAAGACTACCTACAAATTGCCTCGCATTGCACCCCTAACTTTGTGATATCTATAGTTTAACAATCAATCCGAATAACAGACGGGCCAGGCGTGACTCTTACGATCAAAAACAATTTTTAAAAACTTCGGTCTCCATGGGGATTTGAACCCGATACCACGACCCAAACATTAGTACGCAAGCGCTTTAACCACTGAACTGGCTGACCGCTACATTGAAAACAGTACAGAGACCTCTATATCCAACACGTCTGTCTATCACCGTTCAGTCATATTTCGAAATTATAAGAGAAGATGTATTATTTATACAGATAATTTTTCAACCAAATGTAGACAGTATTTTTCTCTTTGTTTCAAAGGATAAGTGTGCAAAGTTTCATCGAGATCGGATGAAAACTGTGCATTTGTATGAAGAACAAACAAACAAACATACAAACAAACAAAGATACATACATTCATCTTTATATATCTAGATGTGTTACAAATACATTAATTGCGCGTGTGTGTGCGTGAAGTCGGATCGGATCGGATCGTAGCCCACTATCTGACGTGTATTCCCAGCATTAAGATACTCTCTGGCCTTTGGTCAAACAAAACACAGTCACTTAGAGTAGAGATTAATCTTTGAACTTACAAAAAGCAACATTTCGAAAAACAGTATTTTCTATACTACAGAAAATTTGACATCCTAATGGATAATTTGAATTTACTTTATCCTCGCCAAAAAGAAAAAGTAAATTGAATTGGTAGTTAAAAAGATTGATTTCATTTTATTATTTAAAAGGTTAAACTTTGCTTAAGCGTGTCGTGTTCGCGGCATTGCTTCAAAACAAATGCAACATTTTTCTGCAAATCATACCAGTTGTTCCACTTGGATCACCTGTAACTTTAACTGAAAATTGTGTTACGAGTTGGCATAAATTTGAATATTTTCATAAAGTTAGTTTTATTCAAAACAGGAGAGCCTTACCAAGTGAAACAGAATTTATCGAATTCTTATTAAAAATTCGTAATGATGAGGCACCTAAATTATTCCCTCAGTTTTGTGAAAATATTATTGAAATACCTCAGCAATTAATAAGACGTGAAAATAATATTGTTAATGAGGTGCAAGGAAATATTTCCGAAAACATACTCTCAGTTAACATATTGAAGTCAGTTATTATAGTACCTTAAAGTGATTAATGCACTTTAATTAAAAATGAATTACCTAATCGAATACCAGGTGAACAGGAAACATAACATAGCTACGATAAAATAATTTGTGATGGCACCAATGAAATGAATAACTATTCAATCGAGCTTTTGAATTCTTTAACTATTAGTGGTACGCCACTACATAAGTCAGTATTGAAACTTAATTTCATTGTTTTACTGATCAGAAACTTAAATTCAAAGGAAGCATTAGTCAATGGAACAAGAATTCATTAAGGTCGAATTTCGACCACTTGTCGATCACTAGCAAAAATTAACTTTCTATAAATTTATGTGTTTACATTTAAGAAAGATTAACATACTCATAGTATAGGGATTCAGTGAGAAATAATGTTTATAAATGTTTTTGTAGAAGGCTTCATTAAGTTATACATATAAATTATTGTGTGACTGGTGTGTTAACGAACCCTAACATGCATACTCATAGATCATTGAATACTGTTACTTTTCATTTACAGTTTTTGGAGCGGATTTTATTCCTCAGTTTATTTAAATGTTAATAATTTCATTCGCTACCTTCCATAGGTAATGGGGAAATACTTCCCCCCTTTACAACTGAATTGTTATAGAGAAGGTAAATAATTTTACCTACTATTTCATTTGGGTATACGGAAAAATTATTCTTCTTCTTTCCTTTTTTTTTTTTTTTACCGCAGGTTTCGATTATATGCAGAATTAACTTCTAGTTGATTTGTAGTGGTACATAGAAATATTTCACGGAATCAATTTTATCAAGTACTAAACCACTTTGAACTCAAGGGCAAGCGTTTTAATTTTAGTTCGTTATGCGCATTGTCTTGCAATTATTTTAGTGTAAGTTGTAGTTGTTGCTTTATTTCACTCCTCTGTCATCGACGTTCGATAATTAAAATCACCGTGCTCGTGAATGTGTTGCTCCCATGAATGGAGTTACTCCTCAATAGCAAATGTCTTTGGTATTTGAATTGGGGTGGTGAAATGTTAGTGTTTCTGTTTTTGTGCAGATGACTCATGTGTATTTTTTGCGTTATGGATGAATGAATTATTTGAGAAGGCAGATGCTGAAACTCTATACCAGTTGTTCAGGCCTATGCTTCCGAGAGACACCCGAATGGCTGTCAAGTTTAAAATCCGTATTCGACGAATGAAGTCCCAACATGCGCCGTACGCTCTCACTCCGTAAATACTGCAGAAGGGTTTACAATCTAACGCAAGCCTTTGGTACCAATTCGGTGATTAGGAATCGTGTACCATCACCTTTACTACCCTGCCAGCCAAGTCCCTATGGCGACTCTTCCTTCCACAACCGGGGCTCCAACCAATAATCCCGTGTCTGAAACCGAACATCATCACCTAAGACAAAGGGACGCTTGTCATTGATGGTTTTTTTTATCATCAGTCTCACGACTGGTTTGATAAATTCCTCCGTCTCTTCCTATCATGAACTAACCTCTGTATCTCAACATAGCCCTTACAACCCAAGTACTCACTTATCTGCTTCATTTATTCTAATCTCTTTCCTTCTCTACTGCTTTTTAATCTTATCTGTTACATCCACTAACAATTAATCTCATATGCCTTAAAATGGGATCCTTTCTTTCTATGAGTGTTTTACACTAAGATTAATTATTAATAATAATAATAATCATGGAAGTGACTCGCTGCTATGTGTTAAGTATATATTGAAATACTCCTTTAATGCAGCTATAGTTTGAACGAAAAAATTATTGGATTTACACCTTCACTAAATATTCCTACAGGGTTGGAATACTTGTTGGTAATAAATTTGATTGACGAATTATTAATTTATCTGAACAGTAGTCACTAGCATCAGAGCCTGCGTAGATTTCATGCGATGGCAACAGTTGGTCCGAACATGAACCAAAAAGTTTCGAAGGTCAGGCTAATGATTAAAACAGTTAATACTTAGCATTGGTGTGACGTTTGATATACATCCGTTACCTCATTACAAAAAGCCCTTTGGACAGTGAAAGCACTTAACAACATACAAACAACACAGTTGAGAGTTAGTACGTCTGTTTTTTTAATACAGTGGCCTCGGAAGAGACTGCCCAAACGCATTATAACCCTTTTTAGTAGCGAGCCAACGGTCACCCCACCCACACAAGAAGTTAACCCGCAGTAAGACGTGGTCTACTCTTGTAATATGAACTGGAGCGCTGGATAAACGCCAGGCTATTCACAAGCGTAACATCTGCAAATAACACTTCTAGTTGTTACTACGTGTCCTTTCGTTAGTTTTTTTCCTGATGAATTTGTCTAAAAGTAACACTTTAAGTTTCGAATATTTCTTTTTGTGTCTTATTTCTTTATTTATTGGATGATTACTGAACGATAAAAGTATTCTGCAAAACTTCAGAATTTGAATATGACAAATGTGTTCAATGCTGTGAAGTTTTGATTGTCCCGTCCTTCAAACACGATTTTGCCGCCCCCTAAAACGGTGACGACCGGGTAAGTGCCCCGTTCCCCCCCCCCTCCCTCCCCCCTAGATCCGGCTCTGAGGTGAAGTACAAAAATAACGAAAGGTGTCCATTAGATTTAACTAGGAAAAGTGAAAACTGTCAGCATGAATTCCTCAAATCTCTGGAGTGTTGGTAAAGTTACGGCGCGGAATGAGCCATGACGTTGAAGTCTGATAAGCAAGTTAAACAAGAGCTTAAAACTGGATAGACTGTGTGAGAAGTTGCACAAGGTTGCTTACTTGCTGCCGTAAGCTGAGTTTACTTCAGGGAAACAAACATTTTGGTACATAAAAAATCCCAGTTCAGGTATATAAAAAAATGGATTCGGTATTATACGTTGCTTTTGGAATAACCAAATTTACATGTCATTTTCAATGTACAGTATTCGATCTTTTCCGTTGAGTTACTTTGTTTCTCATGCACATATTCAGGAACTATTACTTACTATTTGACTCTCGCATCTGACATCAAGCATTGTAAGGAGAGAAAAAGCGTGGTTGGGGTGAAGATGTTTCTACTGCATTGGAGTAATTCCAAGTCGTGCCACTTAAGTTTATATTTAGTGGATTTAAGTTACATGAAGAGATGTAGCTAAGACACTTTCTGAAGACAGGTACTGTGTTTTCATTATGTCAGCTGAATTTATTCCACCACTAGTACTTGAGATAAAACAAAAACCAGTGTTCACATGACTACAATAAGTATTCAACAGCCGGGATGTTATCATGCTTAATGCCGAATAAAACTTGTTGGAGTATAGAGAGAGCTTGTTATGAAATGAATAAAATTGTATAATTTCTTAACAGAACTCATTAGCATAAAACCAAAGTTGTTTTATTTTAAAACCGGCTAAGCATAAAATCAAACTTCTCAATTAACATTCAAACAACGACATTTAAATAGCTTCTCAATAGCAATATCACTGATCGATTTTTGCCATATATTCTGATTATATTATGCAAAAGACTGGGCGATTGTTTCCAGTTATATTCGTTTTACATAGTCAGCATTTACGTTAAGACGTTAAATGATCTCCCGAAGCAGGGGTCTGATTTATTTTGTACACTAAAGAACTCCGCTAATATCTCAAGTTGAGATCACTATAACAAGTAGCTGCCTCGTCTACGCAACCGCCTCGGGATAGCTAACAGCAAAACATAATGCCAGAAGCGGCGTGTGCTTAGCCATACTTACCATCACGAGGCGCGTGTTATGGAGCAATTTGTTGAGTACACGACAAAGTTGTTTGCATGTTTGCAAAAGTCGTTTCACTAACAACAAGCAGGTGTTGCAAAAGCAACACTGCTAGCTCGTTCCATAAATGCACCAAGTTGTCCTCGTGAGTGTTCTAAGACACTAATAACATTAGGGGTCTGCCTGATATAGCGTAATAATTCCAGTGCTGAGTCTTGTGCACTAAACACAAGCAAGCGTGCGGGTAACACTGTAAAATCGTTTAAGAATTAGGAATTTAAATATTTGCTGCCAGTAATAGCTCGAAATCCGGGTGCATGATTTCTACGTCCATCTGTTTTTTAATCGAAATGCAATTTTTATGTATAATTATTAATAGCAGAATACTGTTCTGCCGGGTTGCCTATCAAAATATGGCCGCTAGTAGTTTTAATTAAAATTTCAAAAAAATATTTTTCGAAAAATTTCGATCACTTGTTTTTTTTAATAAATAAATTATAATTCAACGAGAGACATTGAAAGAACATAAAAAAATTTGCGCTTCCTGTGTAAAAGTGGCAGCAACTATGGATTCCCAGCTGTTAAAGTTGGCGCACCATACCGACAGTCGGTCGGTGTTGTGCGCTAATCCTCCCTCATTCTTCAAAACCTTTAACAGCTGACAACACATACTTCTGGATTTTAAATAGGAAACCCTACGTTTTTAAGTTCTTTACATTTCTCTCTTTGAAATGAATTATAATTTATTTAAAAAACAAAGTGGACGAAATTTTTCGAGAAAAAAACAAATTTTTGAAATTATAATTAAAAGTACTTGCGGTCATATTTAGAAAGGCATCCCGACAGGACTCTATTCTGATATTAATAATTATACATAAAAATTGTATTTCGATTAAAAAGCAGATGGACGTAGAATCCATGCAGCCGTATCTCCCGCTATAAGGTCAATGAAAGTAATAATTTAAAAATATAGAGAGACGATCCTTATTAAGATAGACTTAAAGTTCTCTTATTTGCAGTAAACCACGAAGTCTAGAAGCTACTTAATATTTTTTCACGAATGGAAAGAAATTTATACGTGGAACTCAAAAATGAAATAAATTGTTTCAAATTACAGCGGTATTCTTTAAAATAATCAACACTCCTCTACTCTAAGCTAATTCCATGGTATTTTTGTTTTTATTTCCTAGAGACACGTTGTCTGGATCAGGTTTATTTAAAATTCTAGCTCCGCTTATTGCAGATTCGGAAACAGTAAAATAAAATATCTGTAAGTCACGTTAAAGAACCTGCATTAATCTAAAAAGCTTTTAGTCTTTATTTAGGTTGGTATTCCAGGATATGATCGAAAGAATTCAAGAATGTTTCTAATCACGTAACCGTTGCTTCATTGTATTGTAATTTTACTTACGGTAAATAGTCTCCGATTTTAATGTACCACATTACATCATGTATCAATGAATGTTACATGATATATCTTCAACTATATGAATGTACGAGTAAATAAATTGTGGAACAGCTTATTGCTGAAAACTGAAAAGATTAACTTGTGTTCATCTACTGCTTAACGGTGAAATTTACAACGTCGTAAACAATATAAGTTTACAGACACGATATAAATTAAGGTTATGTTTCCATGTGGGTAACCTTTTTTGAGCACTGAACTGTGTTGTTTTGAACAGTCTAGAGATTTATACTAATGTATTACACTTTTTAATATAAACTTAAATGAAAAACGACTATAACACATTAATGTTCTTGCCGTCAACTGATTAATGAGCACTGGACATAATGTATCAACTTTTAAGGCCGTCACGTGCAAATGAGCACATCAAACATTATTTTAACGGTTCTGCTACTAGCAGTTATTTGAAGATTAAGACTTAATTAACCATTGGTATGAAGCTTGGCCAAATCTAACATTACCCCTCAAATTATCACTAGATACGAAATTATGTGCTATTGGCGACAACGCTCCAAACAGAAGTAATTCTGCTATTCGATTTTTTTGTAGTGCAAAAGTCTCTTAACGGAGATAATAGCCAATGGATACAATTAAAAAAAACATGTGTTGCGATCAGAACATAAAGCCTGTTGTAGGTAACGCTAATTCTAGACTGCGATTCATAGGTTGTCTATTGAATAATTGTAACATATTCAAAGGAAATCCTGTAAAAATCTCTTGTATTTCCTCGTCTAGTGTGTTGTTATGATCCGCATTTAATCGTAAAGAGAAGAACAGTGCGTTTTGTGGTAGTTTGCAACAGCTCTCATGAAAATGCCACAGAAGATAAGTTTTTTTGTATAGTTGACTGATAACACAGTCACCACATTAATTTACTAGCGATCATTTTATTTATTTGAAACTACAATGTAATACTACTCTGACCAACGAATTTGAGTCATACTGGTGGGTTAAGCTTATTTACTTCCTTTATTTTCTCTTGCTGTTAGGCAAAAATAAGTTTCCTACTGCAGAGCACGCTGTACCATCCACAGCTTTGTATGTGTCAAAGTATGAATATAGAAGTCAACAAATTGGATAGAAAACTTTACAGTTTTAGTATTAATTAAATGACTAGGAAAGCTGTAAAAATGTTATGATAAAAGTGAGAGGTTACCAGTAACGAAAACATGAAACACGACGGAATATCAGAGAATGAACTTTATTCTGGAATTAAATACACTAATAAAAAAACATTTATGGAAGGACGGCTTCCCAAAAATAAACAAAAAAAAACATAAAAAGTATAGTTTCATCATACACACCACAGGAGTTTAAAGATAACAGAGAACCAAGATATGTTTATATGAGGCTTCTTAGTGAACGTCAAAGTCCGACTCTTAATTCAATTAATAGAGGATGCTTAGGCTACAGATTCTTTCAAAGCTACTTTAAATCGTGTAATAGTATCACGTGAAAACTGGAAAAAGTAACAGTTCAAATTGTGTGACGGCTCGTTAAGCTGGCGGGTAATTCTGCCAAAATATATTCCTCACGCAGATTGGAAGCATTGCCTGAATATTGTAGTGTGGGACTCACATTTTGGGTATCAGGGGTACAGGAATTTGTGGGAGTGCATAAAATGGTTGCTAGATTTGTGTGGGGAAATTACCGCGGAACACATTCAGTAACTAACTACATTATAAAGGAGCTGAATGCGATTCACTGGAAGACAGAAGGAGGATGAAGAGAGTCATATTAGTGAAGGAGTATAGAGTATTTTGGTGGAAGAATTAGGAGAAGTGCATGGAAGGTTAAACATTACCATGAGCACAAACTGGCACTCGATTTTAGACTTAAGAGTGTAGGGATATTTTCTTGTGTAGGTAAGTGGGTGAGGTACTGGAATAAATTACCAAGAGAAATGATGAATAAATAACCAAAAACACTATAGTACAGTTGAAATTAGTAAACGGCAAAAATATATGGGAAAAGTAAAGGCGAGAAATGGGTGTGTAGGGAAATTCCCACCGGAGCAAGCTCTCTATTACAATTAAATTAAATTATCTCGGTTAGCTAACTAATTGCCTGAGAAAATTTTATCTATTCACAATGCCAATAAACGCTCCAGTCTTACAGCCTTAATTGTGTTTTTCATATATTCTCATAACTTTCCTACTCTTCAATTCTTATTTTTTATAGCTCATTCCACTAAGAAATTAACCAGTCCGAAGTATCTCAGAAGGTACTGCACCATTTTATCTCTTTTTTCTGCGAGGCTCTTCCACAAACCTCTTTCCTCATGTATAATTTCAAAACATTTTCATTTCCTACTTCAACTTTTCAGATTTTGTTAAAATTTTTACCAGTTTGCTAAATATGAATAAATAGCAGTAGGGCTTAAATTGGTTTTCCTCAATCATGAAAATTTGAAATAGCATCAGTTCCTATTGTAATGCAAATCTACTTACCATTTTGAAGCTGAAACAAAGATATAATCGATATGGAATTATCCAGTGTTAATGATCGAATTGTACAAGTAAGAACAAAAAATGGGGAAGATTAGAATAAAAAGGAAAAAAAAACATTTTTGTTGTTTAGTTCATAATTTCTTGGCCCTTCCTACCCGTTTTTAAGGTTAAGAAGCAGATAATAATAATAATAATAATAATTCCGTGCGGTCGTAATGACCTGGTTATAGGGTTTGTATTAGCTGCGCATTCCGCCCCTGTTGTAGCCGCTTTAACCAGATCCGATAGTGGTACCGGGTACAGATGACCTACAGTTTAACGTGAAATCTGAACCACGGAATCGTTCTGTCGTTCTTCACATTTCACAGCAAACCGTGGCAGTGGTGAAGGTCGTGTTAAGGGCCTATGAAAATCCCTGCCGAGACACTTATTCGAACCCAGGACTTTTCGATCTCCAGTCAGACACTTTAACTACTGTGTCACTAGATCACTCTAAGAAGCAGCTGAATTAACGGTACAAATTCAGCAAGTTTCTGCTGGAAAAAAATAAAATCCCGAATTCTCAAGTGTTGTTTCCAGGCGGCGCAAAACTTTTTCTAGATCGCAGTTAGACTCTCCAGTGAGACTTGAAATTCTTACTATTCTCTCTTCATACTTTTTGTTTCTTCTTCTCCGTACCGTAAAAGGAAGAAGCACTGGTATGTGTGAGGGCGTGATGGCTGGTGTAGAGCTGAGTTGGGAGTATTCAGTTTCAGGTATATCCCTCCCGACCTGACCCCACCGGTGCTTTGCGTGTTGCGTTTCGGAGGGGCGAGGGGATTACAGTGGCACAGTGGCTGGCAAGCAGGGAGACGTTTTTTTCCCCCTCGTGCCGATCCGTAGAGTACCTCTTCGCTCGTCTGCAATTCGCCCGCTTCAGCCCGTTGGCCATTTGGGCCGCGATCCAGCCAACGGGTTATCTCGGAGATTGAAATCACGCCCCATTGACTATCGAGCTGGTTCCGATCGCACGGATAGCCGTTGGCGTGTCGCTGTGTGTATGTGTATTCGATGTGCTCACGTCCACCTTTTTTACCCCCGCGGCGTTGTTTGGGTGTGGTCGTGTCTTTGTATGCGGGAGATTATCGTACGGTTTAATGGAGTCGAGTGAGCTTATCTCGAATTCTGGCTATTGTGTGCGACTTTAGAATGCTCCGACTGAGCCCTGGATAACAGAAACACAGTGACCTATAAGTTAGCTGCGTTTTCTCCGGTTGTAAATCAGCCAATAGAGCGATTTTTCTCCCTGTTAGTCTACTGTCACTATTTAGTAGCTGTTCATCTCTATTACTACTAGGCTTAGGTCAAACGGTAATTGTAATTGGAACGGAAATTACTTCACCGTACCTATTCGCTCTTTTTAGCTAACTGTAAAGTTACCGCTGCACTTTTGCAATTAATTAGGTAAATAAAATTGTAAATGCATTAAGCCAGGCGCAACAGCTACGATACTTACTTTTAAGGTATCAGAGTGCACACTCAGTTACCAATCCAAAAGCACAACAGACATAAAAAATTAGTTGACGCATGAATGGGCTCTGCATGAGATTACGTAAGTTGCTGGTGTACTGATACTTCAACAAACGAAACTGCTAATTCCAGTAGTTATTTTGAAAATAGACCATTGCATTTTTGCTAGAATTAAATAGTAGGTGAAGAATGTATTTCTAACAGAATTGATATGTTGACCGATCGTGGTGGGTGAGCGGTTAACGTTCTGGCCTCGCATTCGGGAGGACGCCGTTTCGAATCCCCATCCAGGCATCCAGATTTGGTTTTTCCATGGTTTCCCCAAATCACTACAGGTGAATGCCGGGATGCCTCCTTCAAAAAACCATGGCCGAATTCCTTCCCGTTCCTTGTCCCCAGTCTCATCCCACCTCTAATGACCTCGATGTAAAAAAAAAGTGATTTGTTAGGTGGCAATGTAGATTGCGTAGATTGTAGAAAATATTATGGGCTGGAATTTGGCTGCTCTGGAAAGTTCATCGGCGCCAAGCAAAAACTTTTTGATCCGGATCTTTGGTCTGACTTTCTCAGGGTCGCCGCTTCTAATTAGAATTTAATCTTAGCTGTGTTTAGTTGAGAGTTGCTTTCGCCGTGTTTTGCCTTTACTACATCAACTTTACTAACACTTGTGCACTGATGATGTAGAGCGATTTGCGAGAATAGAAATAATTATTTTGGATAGCTGTATGGTCGAAAAGAGTAAGTGAAAATGTCTTACCTAATGTAGGTATGTTGATGGCATGCATCTATCACCACATGAGAACCATTTCAATCCAAACTAAAAGTCCTTCTAGCTTTGTGTATTGAAACTTCTTACCACCAGACTCTATATTAGGGTTTGTCTTACTTGTCCAGAGGTGTATTGGAGCTCGTCTTACCTGTCCACAGGTGTGGCCACGTACATGTTCTTTTATGTGATGTTTCCCGTTTTACTGCAGCACTGAATTGAGAGCAAAACTTTAGTGTATTTATTTTGAATTTTATACAACAGTACAAAAAAATTCAGTTCTCTTGATTGAGGTACTGGCAATACTAGATACTGAAATATTAATTTCATCAATCTAAACGCTTTGTAAACGTTAGTGAGTAATGCCAAATAACATTTCTGTTTAAAAGCACATGAAAATGTATTAAAGAAAAGTGAAAATGTGCTAAATAAAAGTTTTTACACAAACGCGACTAGCCACAATTAGGTATGGCATTATTCATTTTAGAGACAAAAAAAAAAAAGGAAGTAATGTAACCTTTTTCCTCATATGTTTTTTCATTTAAATTCAGTAAAACTGGTGAAAATGTATGGCGTTATATTATTTATATTACGAGATTACTGCATGCTTCCGCAGTTAAAAGAAGTTGTTTTGAAGTTCTTTTTGGGAATAATGACACTGAGGCTTGTTTTAACCTACTTTTTTTTAACTGCATTTGTTCTTTTTCATTCATACATACTTTTGTGCTGTGTTTTAATGGAGAGTACTTAATATAAAAGAGGTAATTAAGTAGCATACAGGAGTAGCGCAAGTATATTACATAAGTTACTTGAAACTAAAGTGCGCTTACAAGATCTAATACTACCTCGTGAACCACAAGTCACCTATGAAGCCAGTGCGTAAAGCTCTATTGTGTAGAAGGTTAACATGAAGCGTATAAAAGAAACGAACGAACCTGGGCTAATTTTGTGCTGATAATATTCTGTTCCTCTGATTAATCGGAGAAAAATAAATACTCATATCGCTTAACACATTTAAAGGAAGATCTTCACAGTCTTCCTTTTTATTCCCTCACATTTTACTTCAACAATTATTAAAGAAATTTACAAAACTAGAAATACATCCACCGTGTTGAGTTATCTGGAGCTGAAGAAGGGAAATTTATGATTTATTATGAAATCATTTTGAATTTTTCACCGTTAGTAGCCACATGAAAAACGAAGATTTCTTAGATAAAGAAATGGATGATAGTTACGTGATTGAATTTTTTTGTGATCGCTACATTACTGGCCAGTCTAAAGGGTTTCGAGTCGGGATAAAAATATTAAATATAGAGTTTAATCAAAGTCATGTACCTGGCGTTTTTTTAAATTGTACATATGGTGGATTTATGGAAATATGTTCAAAAATTTATGACGGTGTACTGATGTATAACTTCAACGAATATATTTTCAAAAGTGTCCAGCCTAAGATGATAAAATGTACGAACATAATTACTAAGTATTTGCTTATGTAGTTTAATATATCCATTGAAAATTTTGATGCAAATTTTATTTCAATGTGCAAAAATTTTCAGTTGAGGCAACGAAATTTATAATCTGCCACTCTTCCCTGAGCCATTCCTTCTAGCCTATTCAACCGATATTGGAAAAAACATTAAAAGATTTTTTAAGGTAAAACAGTGTGGTAATCTGTCTATCTATATTTATAAAACGAAAACTGGATATATTGGTGTTATAAAAACTCGGAAACTACGTTTTAAAACATAGAATCTTAATTCAGTTGTTTGGCATATCTTATGTTTCAATGTTAAATAACGCAGGAGCATTAAATGAAATTCTTAACGTATGATGAAAAAATTACAAAGATGGAGGGATTAAATGTTGCATACTTCTTACTAAACATACAACTACAATGTCTCTGACCATAGCCTTTAATGAAAGCAATAAGATAACTTTACAATAATAAGTATTTTGCACACTAAACAAACCTTGAAGTATTCTTTCCTTTAATTCGGGTTATTCAATTTTTAAACGCCGTAGGTAGCGGTAACTTGAAATATTCTTTCCTTTAGTTCGGGATATTCAATTTTTAAACACCATAGATAGCCGTAAAAACAAAAGCGATTTTCTTTAAGCACGATCTCTGGACAATGTGTCTGTCCTTCAGCATTAGTCTTCTGTTTACGATAATATTATTCCGGATTCACTTTTGATATTTGTATAAAAGGTTGAATCTGCGGAGTTAAAGTAACTGGCGTTTCGAGCAACAAGTATTTCCATTCACTTCGCAATTGAAAAAGGTTGAATCTGCGGAGTTAAAGTAACTGGCGTTTCGAACAAAAAGTATTTCCATTCACTTCGCAATTGAATCAAATGTGAGTTTCTAAGATAAACTAGCGTTGTTCAGTAATGTAGTAATGCAATTTCTCAACCAAGTTAACGATGCTTGATATGTACATGAATATTTTCGGACGAATGAAAAAAGTGTACGTGCAAATAAACTTCAACCCACCCGTTTCTTCGTAGGAGGCGGGTGAATCTAGGTTTGCTTTAATTCCGAAAAAGTTTGCGCGAATTTTATGAAACTTTGTACAAATGTTTCACATTGCGGGAATAAAAATAAGGTAACGCCAACTATACCGGGCAACACCGGGAACTCCGCTAATGACAAGATATAGAAAACTGTTATTGTTTCATTACTTCACAAATACTATTAGAACTTTTTAACCGGCATTAAAGTACTGTGACGCACGAGAAACACCAGTGAAAGGTAAATTTAAACAAATGAAGCCGTGGATGTGTGGAAATCTTTTTTCGGTGGGAATTCAGCTCACTGGTGTATAAAAGACATCAGTGAAAATATTTTCAGGTGAGTAAAAATGATATTTAAAGCGGATATGATCAAATTGTCGTTTGTGTGTATATATATTTTTATTCAAAGCCCCGACAGCTATCACGATTCTGCCGGAGGGTGTCGCGGCGGTGGTGAAAGCACGGTTTGAAAGCAGCACTAGTACAAATAACAACGAGACCCATCAATTATTCTTTTTGGTCGTTGACCTTTATGTACAAATCGCGTAAGGGTTCAGTGGGCAGGGTCCCCGCCTTTCCTGACACGGTGCTGTTATCATCGTACATGATTTCCGAGCGCGCGCCGCGGGAATGCAATGGAACAAAGAGCCGTCAGGCAGGCACGGGCGCTTAGCGGGGTGGCGCGGCCTTTGTTAATGGAGAGCGAACCTTGATCAAAGAGGGAGCGTGCGCGCGCGTGGACATCGCGTGCAACACGCAAAAATGAAGCCACCGCCCAGAGTCAAGCTGAATAAACGAACTGTCTTCATGGAAACGGTCAGATAATTGCGATGTCCACAAAACGCGAAACACTGTGCTGGATTTCATTGTTTCCTTTTTTTTTTGAGTTGTAAAAAGCAACCAAGAGAGCATTTCTCTGTGAACGAAGTTCGCCTCAGTGGTGTTGACACGATTTATGTCTTTGCAGGCAGACTATGTAACTTTGTGAGAACCATTTAACGTAAAGAGACTCATTAGTAAGGATATCAGGGAGATCCATGGATGGATGGCACCCCATTTTGCCCGGTTATTCACCAGCTCTTACGCTCACGTTGTCCTCTGCCAAAGTTTGCTTTGCCGATGCGACATATACATGACACATTAAACTGTTGATACCACTTTTCCAGTTAGATTTACCGGCTAAGATTATGCTACGACAGCAAGTGAACAGTAAAATGATATGCGGTGATTAATTCCGTACGAAAATTGAGCCTTTACCAGACTAATGCTTCCGAATGGTTTTCACTTGCGTGCAAGGAAGGCTCTTCTTGACTATTTCATCTGAGATCTCTTAATTCCTTTAGCAAGATATTATCACAAATACTGTATGTCTTTCCATTTTTAATCTTCGTTGTCGTGGTTGATATGTTCTCTCTTGCGAACCGAGCGTGGTGGTGTAACAGTTAGCGTTCTGGCCTCGCATTCTGGAGGACGGTGGTTCGAATCCCCGTCCGGGCATCCAGATTTGGGATTTCCATGGTTTCCCAAATCACTCCAGGCAAATGCCGGGATGCTTCCTTCAAAAGGCCATGGCCGAATTCCTTCCCATTCCTTGCCCCCCAAACTTTCCCGTCTCTAAATACCTCGCAGTTAAGAGACGTTAAGCAGTTAAAAAAAAAAAAACTCTGTTGCGAAATGACTCAAGCTGTGACCAGTATGGGCAGCATATGTTTAGCCCTGCTCAAAAGGATACCAGCTTTGTTATGCGTCCGTGACCTACCATCTATGCATATATGAGTACTCACTCCGGAGAAATCATATTTAGTTGTTGTTGTTGTTCTTGTTTTTCGGGTTTTAGGGCGCGTCCACCACTGGGTTAATAGCGCCCTCATATTTAGCGACGTGGTATACCGCTCATTAACATCAATCTACTTCTTCAACTTACTGAGACAAGAAAAGCAGCTGAAGATGAGTAGTGTGTCGAAGAAATTAGCAGGGTGAATACTAGTCGAAACTATGTACTCGTAGAATTCCACGTTGTTGCTGAGAATAAGTTTGAAACATAAATTAAAAGGCGATACGCTATTGAAATTGTTTAACAAGTAAGTTAAAACCCCAGTAGTGTCAATACGATGAGGCGGCGCCATCTTGTTTTTTTAATTGAATTGCGTGGGGTCCTTAATTGATTTTAATTGATTTTAATTGAATTGCGTGGGGTCCTTAATTGATTTTAATTGAGACTAATTGATTTTAATTAATGTTAATTGATTTGCGGGGAGGGGGTCTCACATCTGTAACCTCAGATTGATCTTATTATTTCCTTATGGACCTGTGTGTGAGCCCACTTTTTCCCCATGTATTCTTATGGGAGGGCCCACTTTTTCCCCCATGGCGGGGAGCCTTAATTGATTTTAATTAATGTTAATTGATTTGCGGGGAGGGGGTCTCACATCTGTAACCTCAGATTGATCTTATTATTTCCTTATGTACAGCGGTCAGCGGACAGTTTTTTCCCCATGTATTCTTATGGACACCGGAGTGAGCCCACTTTCCCCATTAATGCTAATTGAATTGCGGGGAGGGGGTCTCACATCTGTAACCTCAGATTGATCTTATTATTTCCTTATGTACAGCGGTCAGCGGACAGTTTTTTTCCCCATGTATTCTTATGGACCTGTCTTTGCAGACAGTTTGGAGCGGAGGGGAGCCGAGGAACTAGGGGAGTTTAATTGAATGCGGGTCCGTAATTGAATGCGCCACACCCGAATTATCGCTCCCCTCCGGAAGCCATCAATTATCGCTCCCCTCCGGAAGCCATCAATTATCGCTCCCCACGCAGCTGCAGGATGCGGGTCCGTAATTGAATGTGCACAGCTGTGCCACACTCCAATTATCGCTCCCCACGCAGCTACATGATGCGGGTCCGTAATTGAATGAGCACAGCTGCGCCACACTCCAATTATCGCTCCCCACGCAGCTGCATGATGCGGGTTCGTAATTGAATGAGCACAGCTGCGCCACACCCGAATTATCGCAGGATAACAATAAGCGACTGTGTGACTCATGTCTCCCACTATGACAGCTGCAACCGGAACACCCGGTATATTGACCGCCCATTTATGCGCTTCAGTATTTTTAGATCACAACAAATTAACGATATCTCTAACTACCTCCATTTTTACACCCACCATCTGAGACATTGGCGTTTTCATGCTTATTCATAATTGCTTCTGTCTTGCTACTAAATAAGATATTAGATTTGAACTGATATAAATGTCACCACCGAGGTTGGTGGTGTAACGGTTAGCGTTCTGGCCCGCCCGGGTATCCAGATTTGGGTTTTCCATGGTTTCCCAAGTCACTCCATGAAAACGCCTGGATGCTTCCTTCAAAAGGCCGTGGCTGAATTCCTTCCCATTCCTTGCCCCCCCATCATTTCCCGTCTATAAAGACATCGCTGTTAAGAGACATTAAAAATAAAAAAAACACACAAGTTATCATTGTGTTATAGTCTAAATTACGAGATACCACTTCCTGAACTATCAACGGAAAATAACCTTCTGGTTTTTCCAATACCTTTCTTTTCTTCCACAATACCTTGCAAAATGTGTTCTACAACAGCCGATTTTGTTGGTTGGCCTGGTCTTGCCTATCACTAATGTTCTTTATTTATTACTAGCTGAGGTACCCGGCTTCACTCAGAGAGTTGATGTGAGATAGTGTAGTAATTGTAATAAAATGATAAACATTAAAATGTAAGAGGTAATTTTTTTTTTTAATTGAAAACATTTTCTAACTTTTCGAATACTTGTTTCCGAACACCATTTTTCATTTTGTTATCCGGGGTATATATGTACAAATTTTTATAATTTTCTACTCGATAGTATAGACCGCGAGAGAAGCAGGAGTCTTTGGGGTTGATGCCACAATGTTTTAAAGTTTGTCTTTGCGCTGTGTTAATTGTAAAACTATAGGCTAATTTGATTGGAAATTGCAGTCTTTTCAGTAAAGATCAGAGCTATTCTGAGGATTAATACTATGTGTTTCGATTCTGGAGTTTCCCCGGTCATGTAATATAGAACTTCCTGTGGAGGTGCTTCCAGTGGTGGTGATCGAATTTTTCCATTCATGCAACAGAATCCTGGTGTTTCTCCCCACTGAATTTTTTCGCGTTGCAAAATTGTTAGATGTTATCCATTTTTCTGAT
>JARYHS010012519.1:75178271-75470876 GCA_031002005.1 Vandiemenella viatica
CCTCATTCATGTGCCAGCCTCGCCGGTCCAGCTATCTACAGCGGGCCGTGGGGAGGGAACCGCCTCTGCTGACAGGGATGGCGCGCCTTTATGCGCCACCCAGTCCGTAAACATTAAGGCCCGGTGCAAACGCGCGTCATTTCACGTCGCGTGCACGCCGAGATGCCGCGCTAGCGGCTAAGAGTACACAGGAACAGATACGGCAGTGCACACGCACAAGCGGTAACGCCGCGGTCGTTTTTACCTGTTCAGTGCGGTCTCCTAGTACATTGTGTCCAATGGAGCGGTGCACACGGGCGGCAGAACACGCTAGCGCGGCAAGCGTGGCAGAAGAGTTATTAGTTTTGGAAAATATTGACATCGAACATTTTATTGGTGTAATTAAGACTTATACAGAAATTTGGGACATCTGTCAAAAAATTGTCATGATCGAATCAAGAGGAGAGCTTGGACCAGTATATGTCGGATATTCATTGAGGGATTCGAGGAGAAGGACGACAAGGGCAAAAATGAAATATTTAAGCAAAATATTTCGTGTTTATTATAATTCCAGGTTTAAGTAAAGTATTTACAATCTAGATTTCATGTATCATACCTATAAAATTTATAGTAAATTGCTGTTGCAAACACACAAGTTCTTAAATAAAATTTCTTTACCGGGGTAAGGTGACAACAACAGAAACAAAATATGCTGTTATCATGTTCCTTACTTGGATATACTGAAGTAGTTCCTCTTGTTGGAACTGAAGCGTCCTTTCCGATATCGACAAAATCTTCTATACTCATTTCGTCTTGAATGTTGTACCCATCTCTCGTTCTTAAAAAATTGTGAAGTGAGCAACACGTCTTTATCAATAGGATAGATAAATCAAAATTTACATTGTTTTATGAAAAAAATTCCATTTATTGTACAGAATGCCAAATGTACTTTCTACTTTTCTCCTGGCGCGTGACAATCTGTAGCTGAAAATCCTTGTTTTTTTTCTGATAAAACTTTACCACTGTAAGGTGAAAGGGAAATGCTTCATCACCAACAAAATAAAAGGGCATTTTTGGATCTGCAGTGCCGGCAGAGATTGTCCTCTCGAAATGTGTATTTAATTGTTTTCAAGCTTCTTATAAAAATAAGTTCTTTGAAATAGTCCTACACTACCAGTAACGTCTATCCTGTGTCCTTAATGAATGATTTTTAAAGATAAAGTAAGCAAAAATTACCCGCTTCTTATTACACATGTCCATCGTTGTCAGTGGGACGCCTACTGCCGCCTGCTACGTGTGCATCGGATGCCGAGTGCACGCGGCGTGCACACGGCGTGCACGCGACGTGAAATGACGCTCGTGTGCACCGGGCCTAAACGCCCGGGTAGCTGAAACGACACTTGGCAACGTGGTGGTGAGGTGGCTGCGAAGGCTAGCCTGTGACGCATGCTGGTCCGTACAATTTGGCACAAAACCACGGGCCGTGGGAATCCACCATCACACTGACTGCTGTATTGAGGGCTCCGACGATTCCTGGTCCATTATAAAATACTACACCAAGCGTGATGGGTGAGACATAAAGCTCTGGCCTCGCTTTCGGGAGGACGCAGGCTCGAATCCCCGTCCGGGCATCCGGATTTGCGTTTTCCATGGTTTCCCAAATCATTCCAGGCAAATGCCGGGATGCTTCATTCAAAATGACATAGACGATTTCCTTCTCATTTCTCGACTACAGTCCTTACCCGTGTCTAAAGACCGCGACGTCGACGAGGCGTAAAACCCGAAGCAAAAAAAAAAAAAATACACAAAGTGCAAGCCCATCCTGATACGAACGTGTATTAGTTGAACTATCAGCCAACAGACCGAAACCAGATTGTCTCCACCCAGTCATATGGTTTTCTTCCAATATGGCCTCGCATTCGGGAGGATGCGGGTTCGATTCCCTTTCGGGCATCCAGATTTGGGTTTTCATGGTTTCCCCAAATCCCTCCAGGCGAATGCCGGGATGCTTCCTTCAAAATGGCCATAGCCGAATTCCTGCCCGTTCCTTGTCCCAATCCCATCCCGCCCCTAATGACCTCGCTGTCGACGAGGAGAAAAAGCCCAAGAAAAAAAATCCTTCCAATCTGGGTTCATTGTGTGCGATGTTGTCGTTCCGCCAATGCTGTTCGTCTTCGGAATTTTCCTGAGCCGTGATTTGCGGAACATTCGGGGGAAAAAAAAAAATAATAATTTTTTCGTCGGAAGCTGCTGCAAGCCAGTGCTTCTCCTGTCACTTCCCGAGTAGCAGTCGCTTCCAAGAAATAGCAGAGAAAACAGATCAGATTTCGTAGCTTAAAATTCTCCGTACTTTGGTACGCAGAACCTCCAATCTCTGTTAAGTTATTCGGAACACTTTTAAAGCCATTTATTGGAGAGGGAAACTGTAAATATGCCATCCTATCTATGCTATGCTAGCTGAAACAGGAACTGTCGGTTACCATAGAATAGAGGTTCCCAAAATGGAGGCACCGCCCTCCCCCAGACGGCGCGAAGACATCTCAGAACGAGAACAGGTAGCGAGGTAGGTTCGCCACCTCGAAGATACCCTAGCTCTACACCGCCAGAAGTACTATGTCTCCTTGGCCACCTCTTAGAGTTGAAAACCTTTATTCCAACATCATGTATATTGTGAGTTTTCTCTGAGATGTCATTGTTAGTAATGAAAAATAGCTTTCTAACAGTAAATTTTTGACCTGGGAGGGAGGCGTGGGTACTATTCTCTTAACGGAAGGGGGAATGGAAAAAAAAAACTTTGGTATCTTTACCATAGAGTCCAGTAAGCTTGGCCGCCAGTGCTTACGTCACGAGTTTGCAAATTTTATGCATCGCCGAAATTTGCAGTCATCGTAATTTTATCACTTACACTTGCTACGTGATAATTCATTACAAACTGAAACACCGTAACCTCAATTTCAAGTGAGCTCCTCGCTCGATATGAGAATGATTTCTCTCTTTGAGTTTTTACTTATTTTTAATTATTTAAAAATTGACTTAAGGGCGCCATTCTAAAATATGAAATATAGAGGGATAAAGTTTTATTTTACAATTGAACATAAGAATGAATGAACTTATTTAAAACAATTTAACTTCATTATAGCAATATTAAAACACATTTTACTGAAAATTATATATTGAACCAAAATGACGCTATATAGTATGTATTAAAAATCGTTAATACGGAATTTACAGGTATGACAATACATTTGATCACGGAGTTCTGTTCCAGATGTACCGTGATCTGATAATCGATCAAAACAAAACAAAAAAAGTTGTTTCAGTGAAACGGTTTCTTTCTCATTGTTCCACAAATAGCTCACCGAAAAATTGAGTCTTAACTGTGGAGACTCGAAGTATGCAGTTTCCATCGCCCACAAGGTCACATTGGGAAGAATCACTTTGGCAACGAATTTCGCTTATAGCATCATTTGCGGGATAGTACATTACCAATAATTGTTGTCGTTACGCAGTTGTAGGCAGTGTGCGATATCATCACTGATACGAAATAAACATTTTATACTCGTTGTACCCTAGAGAAAAATCTGTAAGAGCAGCAGCCTTCGCCGTTTTCTTGTCACGTCTTCGCTCCTTGGACCGATATGTCCACTCCTCTTGTCGTTCTTGTGTCGCTTCCTCCTGTAGGCGAACAACGCACTCTCTTGTCGACAGCCGAATAGAAGATAATCGAAAAAGTCTGCGCGTGCAATATTTCTTTGCGTCCTGGTTGGTTTTTTGTTCAAAATTTGTATCTGCGCTGTGTAAAAAGCACCTTCATTCCCTCTCACAAATGTCGTGAAGTGGAAGCCATGTTCTTCCTCCTCACAACTGTGGGCCTCTCCCGAACCACAAGTCAATCACCTTTTCTGATGACATTCTATTGTCTATCTCCTAGCACGCAGGATTCCTGGCGCTGCGTTGTCCTTCCATTCGCGAGTACAACAGTAAACATTCATATTTACTCACTCAAAACCTTGCCTGCCAGCAAATCATGTAGTAACGAATGTGATCGCCACAAAGTATCATCAGATCAGTGAAGTAGACAAGATTTCTGTTAATAATATGGTAAATCTGGATGTTTGGTTTTCAATATCTATCTTGATATTTACGAAGTCTAAATTAAATATAACAGGTGACAAGCAGCTTCCCTTGATCTTGCTAGTCACTTTATTGTAACCCTAGTACCAGACCCTATCATGGTGTTATTCAAACTGATCCTGTAAATGCTGCCGTACGCTTTCCTAAACTTCACAACGAAGAGGCGAACCGCTTATTCGAATTGATATGTTTTCTCTAATTGTAAAATATAGAAAATGCTGGAAGATTTCTCGGGCGTGCAGCCGGGTCAATTGATCGCAGATGTACGAATTTTCGATGGCGTAACATACCATCATCTTCAGGTATCGTCCACTGGTCGGCGTGAAGAGCGCAGTCCAGGATGGGATGTGGGCAAGGAACGGGAAGGAATTCGGCCATGGCCTTTTTGAAAGAAGCATCCCAGCATTCGCCTGGAGTGATTTGGGGAAACCATGGTAAACCCAAATCTGGATGCCCGGACGGGGATTCAAACCGGCGTCCTCCCAAATGCGAGGCCAGAACTTTAACCGTTCACACACCACACTCGGTATATATACATACCTCGGAAACAAGCTGCTACTTGACGTACATAACATTACCCCAAAACACACTTATTTCCTCCTTGGGCTAGACTACCGGAACAAAGTTCTAAAGTCAAGCTGAAGTATAAAAACCGCATACGGATCCATCAATCCAGTGATTTGAAACCCGCTATTAACGAGTTGTGTTGGAAATTCAAGTGTGTTGTCTTGGGGGAGGAAGAACGCTTCCACACGGCGTGCAAAGCAAATAGTCCTAATCAATGTCACAAGCATTACTAGGCTCACCTTGTTGGCTCAGCTGGTTACGGGGTTGTGTTGCAGGTGTAGCCGGCTCGAATCCTGATGGGGAAAAAAATTTATCACTTGACCAGCAGGGTAGTAGAGGTCGTGGTGCACAATTACTAATCACCACATTGTGCGCTTAAGTCCTGGGTTAAATCCGAAATCTCTTCGCAGTGCGTATTGAGTGATGGTACTGTTGATGGTAACGTCAGATGGGTACGTTAAGCCTGGCTACCCCCTTTATGTCTTTCGGAAGAGCCGAACTGAATTGTCAATCAGCAAATTTCCCCCATCTTCACCTCACATAACACATAACACAACACACCATATTGAACAGACACACTGTCACAGTCTTCTACACTTACGATAACACATACAAATACACTCTGAAAATCTCCCTAGTTCATCTTCCCAAGAAAGTTCTTTTGGAGGGATGGATCCTCCATTGTAAGGACCTGCGCTCAAAATCGGTTATGGCATCATAAGAAGAATCATTACTTGAAAAAGCGGGTGGTCTGGTGGCTTAGTGGTTAAGCCGGCTGACAGGAGATCGAAAGGTCCCCGGTTCGAATTCATGTCTGGACGTCGATTTTAAAAGACCTTTACATCTGGCTATGTAATACGCCAGAACGCCTCCGTGGTTCGGATTCCAAGTTTAACTATAAGTTCTCTACAGCCGGTAGGATTACCGGGTTAGGCCGAACTGCCCTTTGCGGTCTCCCGGCCAACAATGCCATACGTCATTCTTTTCCTTTTACTGGAAAAAGCAACTTATGCCTTGTGTGAGATCGAAGGCTTTCACGGCGTATCGATGAAATGTAGTCTTAACGGGTTTTCCGCCGTATGTTGTTGAAATGCAACAACGAGCTTTCGGCGGCTGACTCTGCCGCCATTTTCAGGTTGGATGATGTGCAGGGAGAACCAGAGCTGCACAACATCCAACCTGAAGATGGCGGCAGAGTCAGCCGCCGAAAGCTCGTTGTCGCATTTCAACAGCATACGGCGGAAAACCCGTGAAGACTACATTTCAACTTATGCCTTATTTGAAGAAACACAACGTTAAGAATGAGTTCCTGCACAGAAATAGTTTTTTTCATAATCTCAAATTACAGTAAGTATACACTATATCCTCGCTCTAAATTACAAACGACCAACAAGGGGGTATTCCGATGAAAAAAATATACAGGTTGTATCAAAAAGAATCATCCGATTTGACACGTCTATATTTCTGACACTAATAAACATATACAATGAATTTTGTTTTTTGATGAACCTTTTCATAGGTGTTCAATATACCCCCCTTGAGATGCACGGCATATGTCAATGCTGTATTCATATTCTTCCCACACTGCAGCGAGCCCTTGTGAATGTATGGCGGTGCGTTCAACGTCTGCATCAGAGACTCGGGGGCGGCCCGGCGAGTTGCCTTTACACAAACAACCTGTTTCTCGGAATTGTTCATGCCATCGTCTAATGCTCTGTGCTGTAGGAGGATCCACTCCATACCTAGTACGAAAGTCACGCTGAACAGTTGTTACTGACCCGCACTGCGCAAAACGTAGAACACAAAACACTTTCTGTTGTCCCGACGCCATTTTTACTAGAACTGAAGGGTGTGGGGAAACTAAACTCGGTACAACACTAAATGAACACTGAGGCACATCTTGACACCATTATTTATTAAACACAATATACAAAACATCACATTTACTAAGTTCGCATTAACATGTGGTCTGTACAGTTCCACTCGGCACGTAGTCTCACTGACGACTGCCTCTTGGTAGTTATGCTAGCTCCCACCTGTCCTTAGTTGGCGCTCCTGTCGGCTCGACGTGGATGCCATCTGGTAGCTAGGAGAGGTACCGCCCACAAGCCACCAGCAACGCCAGCTGTCGGCGAAGAGGCGTACTTCAGGCTCCGCCACAACCACTCTCCCCCCAGTGACCTACTCAGGGAGAGTGGGGAACGAGACACGCTTCTTGCCACCAGCGCTTGTGTCCGCACGGGAGGCCCTCGCGTAGGTCCTGACCGGCCTGTCCATGGATGCCGATGGGTGCGTTGGTGCTGGTTGATTCCCGTCGGTCTGGTCATGATCTGTTTTGGCGAAGAAGGCAGGTTTCAGCATTTCCACTGAGATTGCCTTCTCCACCCCGTTGAGTTTAATGACGAAAACTCTGTCGCTGATGCGCCTGATGACCTCATGTGGCCCCGTGTACGGTGGTTCAAGAGGCTTCTTCACAGAGTCTACACGCTTGAAGACGTGGGAACAGGTGTATAGATCCTTCAGTAGAAAGAGGCGGGACTTGGTGTGGTGAGCCGTTGGTGTTGGCCTGGCGCTGCGGATGTGCTCACGGAACTTCTCCATGAAGAACTGAGGATCCGCTGGGGTGTCTTCAGAGGTGAAGAATTCGCCAGGTAGTCGAAGCGGCGCTCCGAATAGCATTTCAGCTGGCGAGGCCTTCAGATCCTCCTTGTACGCGGTGCGTAGGCCAAGAAGAACGGTTGGCAGCAAGTCCGGCCATCGTATGTGAGTGTTGCACATCAGGGCGGCCTTAAGCGAACGGTGCCAGCGCTCGACGAGTCCATTCGACTGCGGATGGTATGGCGTCGTGCGAATTCGCTTCGCTCCGATCAGACGTGATAGTGCAGTGAAGAGGGCTGACTCGAACTGTGGGCCTTGATCCGTGGAGATTGTAAGCGGAGTGCCAAACTGACAGACCCATTGCGTGTAGAAGGCCGAGGCAACTGTGTCAGCCGATATGTTGCTGAGTGGAATGGCCATCGGCCATCTTGTGAAGCGGTCAATGATGGTGAGGCAGTAACGGAGACTCTCGACCTGCGGCAGCTCGATGAGGTCCAAGTGGATGTGGTCGAACCGGTTGTTGGGAACAGCGATGTTGAGTGGGGTGAGTCGGTTGTGACGTTGAATTTTAGCTCGCTGACACGGTACGCACCTTTGAGTCCATAGGAGAGCATCCCGTCTGATGCCTGGCCACACGTACCGTTCCTTCAGCATCTGGGCGGTGACTCTGCCACTGGGATGAGAAAGCCCGTGAACGGCGTCGAATGCTCGTTGCCTGAGGTTCTGTGGGATGTAGGGCCTTACTCGATTGTCCATCACGTCACAAAAAATGTCGAGGCCATCGATGCGGAGAGACTGCAAGTTGAAGGAGGTGGATTCCCGGAGTGTGGAGAGTTCTTCATCAGCGAGCTGTGCACGGCATATCTCCTCGTGGCTAATCATCGTGGGCATGGAGATGGAGTTGATGCGGGAGAGAGCATCAGCCACGACGTTGTCTTCACCCCGAGTGTGGATTATCTCAGTGGTGAACTGCGAGATATAGTCCAGGTGGCGAAGTTGCCGAGGAGAGGCCTTCTCCGGTCGCTGCGAGAAGGCATATGTGAGTGGTTTGTGGTCTGTCTGGATAATGAAGTGACGGCCTTCAAGAATGTGCTGGAAGAAACGAATGGCCGCATAGATGGCGAGGAGCTCTCGGTCATAGGTGCTGTAACGGGTCTCGGCTGGGATGAGCTTCCGAGAGAAAAAACCCAGTGGTCTCCAGGTCCCATCCTGAAACTGTTCAAGTGCGGCTCCGATGGCTGTGTCGGAGGCGTCAGTCCTCAGACAGAGGTTGGCTGACGGCGAAAGGAAGGTTGTTTGAACAGAATCGGCAACACCACGTTTACAGGCAGCAAATGCTTGCTCACTAGCAGGAGTCCAAGGAACTGGGCGCTTGTCATTGCGTTTAGAGTCCTTCAGCAGGTCATTGAGTGGCGCCTGCATCTGTGCAGCACCAGGAATACACCTCCTGTAGTAGTTCACCATTCCCAGGAACCGACGGAGATCGGAGATGGTCTGAGGTCGCGCATACGACGCGATGGCTTCAACTCTCTCCGGCGGTGGCTTGTAACCAGAAGCATTCACTGTGTAACCCAGGTAGACGACCTCTGTCTTCCCGAGCTGGCACTTCTTAGGATTGATTGTTAGCTTGTTCGCACGGAGGATGTCGAACACCTTGGTGAGATGCTGCAGGTGCTCCTCGTGAGATTTGGAAAAGATGATCAAATCATCGATGAAACAACCAACGAAGTCCAGGCCTCGAAGCAGATTGTCCATGTGGCGTTGGAAGGTCTGGGTAGCATTGCGTAGGCCGGGCGGCATACCAACGAATTCAAAAAGTCCAAAGGCGTCGTCACTGCGGTCTTTGGAACGTCTGACTTGGCAACCGGGATCTGATGGTAGGCACGGACCAAGTCGATTGTGGAGAAGACTGAGCAGCCATGGAGTCGCTGAAGGATGCTGTCTCCGTGGGGTACAGGATAGCGGTCAGGGACAGTGATCCCGTTAAGCCGCCTGTAGTCCCCAGTAGTTCGCCAACCACCGAGCTTCTTCGGCACCATGTGAATCGGGCTGGCCCACTGGCTGTCGGAGGGTCGTATCACGCCATGATGCAGCAGCAGGTCAAAGTCCTCCTTGGCGGCCTTCAATTTCTCACCAGTAAGTCTGCGAGGGCGATCAAAGACAGGAGGGCCAGTGGTCTCAATGTGGTGAACCACAGCATTGTCAGACTGGGTGACAGGGACAGTATTAGGCCTCGTAATGTCTATGTAGCGACTGAGCAGATCGCCATAAATCTTGTCCTGGTCACTCGTGCAGGCGGTCTGGGTGATGGTGGAGACCGTATGGATGGTGGCTTCACAGAGTTGGCCCGTGGTCGTCAGCGATGTAAGTGGATCGATGAGGCGCCTTCCCTTCAGGTCCAAGAGCAGAGAGTGGTGGACTAGGAAATCCGCTCCGATGATGGCTACCTTAACATCTGCAATGATGAAGGACCACTTGAATGCTCGGCGTAAGTTAAGGTCCAGCGTCAGGAGTTTCTGCCCGTAGGTATGAATGACGGTCCCATTGGCGGCGTACAGCTGGAAGTCATCCTTCTTGCAAGTTCCGGGAATGGAGGCCTTAGGTACCAGAGAGATAACCGAGCCAGAGTCCACCAAGAACCTCATGTTCGTTGTGCGGTCGTGGAGGTGTAATCGGTGTTCCCTGGTGAGGCGGGCGTTTGCGGTGCTGTCGCCGTCCGCCTGAACAATCGACAGCGCTTCTAGTTTCCCGACCGCTGTCTGGATGTGTACGAGCATGGCGGCTCGCAGCTCCTGGCATTTTCTCCGAAGCGGCGATGATAGAAGCAGACTGTGGCTCTTGATGGGGAGCGTCTGCGGTAGCGAGAGCTGCTGCGCTCACTGCTGCGCTCACGCTCGCGGCCACGTTCACTGCAACTGGTTATGAGCGAGGCGTTGATCTTGCACAGCTCGGCTACGGCCAGCTTCAGGTTAGAGACCTCTTCGGTAAGCGATTTGAGCGGATCAACAGGCAGGCGTTCCGGAGATTGTGATTTGGAACGCGTGTGGCCAGCGGCCATGACGAATGTAGAGGCCTGCATCTCGTGTAGCTCGTCCGCGATCTTCGCCTGTTCATCAATGGAGACGCCCTTCACCAGCTTCAAGCACCGTTGGATTGATTGGGGTAGCAAGGCAAGCCAGCGCACCCTGATGACGTCTGGAGTTGCTCTGCCGCCGGCCAGGGTGGTCATCTGCCTTAGGAGCTGTGTCGGCTTCCTGTCCCCGAGCTCCAACTCAGTGAGGGCCTTGTGGAGCTGGCGGTCAGCTGAGTCCGTCAGCCGGCTGATGATCTCAGTTTTTAGGCACTTGTATTTGTTTTCCATAGGTGGATCAGTCAGCAGGTCTGCTACCTCCATCATGATATCAGAATCCAACGCTCCCACGAGAAGATTATATCTCGCAGCATCGGATGTGATGCGGTGCGTATAAAACTGAGCCTCGATCTGAATGAACTACATTTGAGGGCAGTGCTTCCAGAAGGGCGGCAGTTTCATGGTGCCGACTGACAACACAGCCGGGGCAGCGTCCGTTAGTTGCAGCGGCGTGGACTGGTCACGTTCATCAGCTTCAGACAATGGCTCCTTGTTTGCAGCCATGTTCGTCGCTGAAGCTCACGGTTCGGGCGATTTACTCGACGGGGAACGCTGGATTGGCGTAGCACTTATAACATGGCACCACACAATTCAACACTGAGCACAGGATTTGGTATCGTCGCGCGGCAGCTGAGGCACGTGTTCGGTGCTGCGACGGAATCCACTCGCATCACGTCGGGGTCACCAGTTGTGGGGAAACTAAACTCGGTACAACACTAAATGAACACTGAGGCACATCTTGACACCATTATTTATTAAACACAATATACAAAACATCACATTTACTAAGTTCGCATTAACATGTGGTCTGTACAGTTCCACTCGGCACGTAGTCTCACTGACGACTGCCTCTTGGTAGTTATGCTAGCTCCCACCTGTCCTTAGTTGGCGCTCCTGTCGGCTCGACGTGGATGCCATCTGGTAGCTAGGAGAGGTACCGCCCACAAGCCACCAGCAACGCCAGCTGTCGGCGAAGAGGCGTTCTTCAGGCTCCGCCACAAGGGGACGCACACTGCTGCTACCTAGCGGGAACCATGTAAATCGCGAGAGTTTGCTCTTTCCAACAGTACGTTCTTCAGCACGTCGTTACCTTACTGCTCCAGAAACAGAAAAAGTTTTCGTACCCTGCACAGACTTCAAGGCCATTGTTACCAACACCGTTAAGACTGAGTGGGAGAAGAGATGGCTTGCCGTCTGCCAAGGAAAGGGTCTTTGGTATCGAGCCATCTGCAACAACATAGTAAGCAAGCCATGGTACGCTCAACTAGAGCTGAACAGGAAAGAAATTACTTTAATGAACAGACTTAGGACAGGACACACTTTATTACGTGACAAAAAATACGTCATGTGGTTGGTGGATTCGCCGATGTACCCATTGTGTGATTCTATCGAGGATATTTATCACTTCATGCTGAGCTGCAAGCAACATCAATCAGCGAGAAAACAACTGCTAGAAGATGGTCTGAATATAACTTATACAACTTCTATGATGCAATCTCTCTCAGCTCCGAGCAAGAAAGTGGTCAAGATATTTTCCCTGTATGTTAAATGTACTAAAGGTGTAATTTAAAATCAGTCGAATATATTGTATGAGGTTATTGGCTGTATTAGCCTTAGGCTGAAGCTATAAGTAAAATTAAAAAAAAAATAAGTTCTTCACGCCCGTATCTCAAATAACATTAATAGTTATGTAACTTTGTTGTTGGCCATGTTCCGCAGTTGTTGCATAAATGTTTATGAATAAAAATACGTCTTCTAACAACTGTTTTTATTATTAATTTTCATCTACCAGACGCGTTTCGCCCTTCTGGAGTGGGGCATCGTCATGTGCTAGCCGCCACAATTTTTACCACTGACGATGCCCCACTCCAGAAGGGCGAAACGCACCTGGTAGATGAAAATCAATAATAGAAACAGTTGTTAGAAGACATATTTTTATTCATAAACATTAATAGTTATGATTTTGTTTTAATAGCATGATTCTTTATGATACACCCTGTATATCCCTTTGGAGGTGTCAGGGCAGAAGAGTTTTGATAGCAATTCTGTGATACAATTATGTCAGTCATTGTATAATCTCTTCATGTGGGATGTATATGAGATAATCAGCTGACATGTCCGTTTGTTCAGAAGGAAGCATAGTCATGCGGCCGTGTTTTTCGTACAGCTCCGCGGAGTGTGGCAAACGGCCAAAGCCGTCGCACGAGGCTACGCTAGGCCCGCTCGCTCCGCAGGCGCGCTATCGATAAGTTACACGCGATATAACTCTGACGTTAATGGAGCCGTTAACGTTGCGGCGGCCGTTCATTAATTTTGCTTGTTGGGCCGTCACTGCGGGCTAGATAGCCGCTCGCTGTAATTTTGGACCGTGATGACGAAATGCGGTTACCCGGCTCAAAGTGAACGAAGTTACTCGCGGAGAGGCTTCTTACAAAGCTAACACCACACAGGTCTGTGATGTAACTTGTATGCCTAACACGGCGCACAGAAGCATCCACGACAGGCGTAAAGAATATTCCGTAAAAATACGAGGATTTTTTTTTTTCAGAAAATAATAACAAATTTACTGTTAATGATGATACGAATAATCCAAATATTTCGTACTACCACCTTTGGAACTTGAAAGTACGTACACTTTTGAGATAAAATGCTAAGGCCCTCGCCCACCATGAGATTGAATGTCATCTGGTAACATTACGGCTATATCATAAGTACGGTTCGGATCTCTATGACAAGTAATTTTTTGTTCCTGCATTATTTTTGAGCTGTAATGCCGAATTAAACACTGATTAAACGTTTCTAACTGTATTTAAATGTATTTTATATAACATATATAGCAAGACAGCAGGAGGATGAGGAGGGTCATCGGAGTGAACAGGGCGTATTCTGGCGATGAAGCATGGAAAAATATTGGATTAGGTATGAAAAGTAGTGCATGGAAGGGAAAAGATGACCATGACCACAAGCTGGCACTCTATTTCAGGCACAAGGGTGTGGGAAGATTCTCTTTTTTAAGTAAGGGTGTCAAGGATTGGAATGAGTTACCAAGGGAAATGATGAATAATTTACCAAAAACATTGAAAGAATTTAAAGTTAAAATTTGTAGTGGGCAAATGTAGGTGGGTGCAGGATAGGTCGAAGATGGGTGTGTTGGGAAATTGAGACCGGAACATGTGCTGCATTTCAATTAAATTAAATATAAATGCATTTTCAGGCCATTTTCCTAGTTTTGGTCATATTATGATAATATTTATGGTCATATAGTCATATTTTGAGCAAAAACGTGGTAATTTTTAATAGTATCGGGAATTCACTAGAAGTTTTAAATGAGAAGAAATTAAGATAATTATTCCAGTTATAAATTGGAGAAGAAAAGGAAACTAATTGTCACTGAGTTAGTCAGAATGCACCAGTCAACAATTAAAATTACACATTATTGTCACTCTCTAAACGCTGATGTTAATCTCGACAATGCAGCAGCAACATGCCCGTGTCGAGAATCAATAACTGTCTCATTGTCGCCAATACTTTTGAAAATAATCATCAGTCACTGTTAAATCTGCAGTGGATCAGTGAGTACCGCCATGTCGAAAACAAAATTTTCTGTAAGTGCGAAGTTAACGAGTATTTTAGTACAGACCAAAGAGTTCTTTTCTGTAAATTACGTGAAATTAAAGTGACTTCAAAAAAACTATTTAAAATTTAATTTCCCAATGGTGCAGCGACTGCATGGAAGCAAAATATTCTGTCTTCATGGAAGTGACTCTACTAGATAAGTTAAATGATATATTATTGAGCATGTTTGGATGTATGATAAATTTAAATGTTTGGTCATATTTCCTTATTTTAGGTCATATTTACCAGGTTTTGGTACCCTAATTATAAGGCCGCGAGTGGTCTTATTGACCTGGTGATAGGGTATTTATTGGCTGCGCATTTTGCCCTATTGTTTCGGCCTTAACCTAACCCGATAATCCTGCCGGTATAGAGGACCTACAATTTAATGTTGAATCCCAACAACGGAAGCGTAATTCAAATAACAGAGCAAACCACGCCGGAGGTAAAGTTCGAGTTAAGGGCCTTTTAAAATCGCCGCCGAAACAGGGATTCGAAACTAGGAACTTCCTATCTGCAGTCAGACGCCTTAATCACTGAGCCACGAGTACACTCGGATATGTGATGAGATAAGGAAAGTAAATCAGCGGAACAGAGACTCAAGAGAGTCATTCTATCGACGATACATGTGGCAGATGGCGAAATCGACTGACAAAAGTGACTTTGACAATGGGAAGATTGTCATGACTGGCGCCTGGGAACGGGTATTTTGCAACTGGCGAGACTGTTGGGTAGTTCGTTTACTACTATAGTAAGCATCTATGAAAAGTGGCTGAAGGATAATGACATCACAAGAAGGCGATAAAGTGATGGGTGTCCACGCCTCATCACCAAACATGGAGAATTGAGGCAGAATTGGGGGCGATCTTTTACAGATTACAATGCTGGTGCAGGCATAAATGTTTAGGAGTACATCGTTCAGGGCACATTGTTGAACATAAGGCTCCTCACCGGATGACCCCCCGCATTTTCCCATGTTAACCCAACGTCATCGTCAATCATGATTTGCAGTGGACATCAGATCATCGAGACTGGACCGCGAATCTCGTTTCTTGTTACATAGGTCGATGGTCGCGTCCGCATAGCCGTCTTCCAGGCAACGGCTGCTCGAAACATGCAACGCACCACGGACGCAGGGTGGTGGGGGCAGTATTATCCTATGGGAGACATTCACCCTGATTCCATAGGCTTACGATATATATTGAAGGCACCATTACAGCTGTAAATTACATGAAAATTATTATGGTCTACCTGCATCCCTTCTTTCCTCATGTCTTCCACGCCGGAGATGTTATCATCCAGCATGATAACTGTGCGTCCATGCCACAAGGCCAGAATCTTGCTACAGTGTTTTGACGAATATAGTAGTAAACTCACGTTGTTAACTTTGCCACCATATTCGCCTGATATTGACCCAATAGAACACATCTGGGACGATATCTGGTACTAGATAACGCCCACAAATCACCGGCGCGTAATTTAAGGCAACTGCTGGTCGGTTGTAGATATCTGGTGCTAGACACCACAGGAAATCTACCAAGGGCTTGTCAAATCTATGCCACGCCAAATCGCCGCCGTGTCGCGCTCCAAAGATGAACCAACACGCTAATAAGCAGGTGGTGGTAAATTTTTGGCTCGTCAGTATATGTATGGATCACAAACTGGAGGATGGCTCGATCCCCTCGCAGGAAATATAGTACCCCAGTTTTATCACATACCGGAATGGAAGTGTGTTGTATATGAGCAGATTATTGATAAAGGTAGCGTGTTGGGGGGGGGGGGGGGGGTAAAGAGGGACCCTGGTGTCGACTGACAGACACAAGGGGACTGTAAAGTCTGACTGTCGGAGGAACAGCAGTGTAGTATGCTCTCAGTATATACATACTCTGTAAACAGTTTCAATTTATCACAAACGTTTGGAAAACAAACTGGTGATTATGGATTTTACACCACCACCTTTAGTGAACATTAACATTATGAATATCATACGCACAACACTTCATACTTATAGCTACAGATATATTAAATAGTGATAATTCCGTGTGGTCATAATGAACTAGTGAGAGGGTGAGAGTGGCTGCGCATTCCGCCCCTCTTAAAGCCGCCTTAACATACCCCGGTAATCCTACCAGGCACAGGAGACCTACAGTTTAAGGTGGAATCCGAAGCACGAAAGTGTTCTGGAGTACTTCACATTACACAGTAAGCTGTGCCAAAGGTGAAGGTCGGGTTAAGGGTCTAGGAAAATTGTCACCAAGACAGGGGTTCGAACCGGAGACCTTTCGTTCTCCATTTAGACACCTTAATCACTGATCCACCAGCCTGCTTCAGTCTGTAACATGACGTGCTGTCGCCACGTTACAAGGTGCATTTTTTTTATTATATATGTCATAATGTTGGAGTAATTTACATAAATCTTGGGCGACCACCTAAATAGATTTTTGTTGTAATTTTATAAAGTACGCAAGATTCCAAGTGAGGACTGTAATGAAATGGTGAACATACAGTGTATCTTGGTAAAGCGAATATTAAAGAGTTATTGAGCTGCGTAGGCTTGAAGCTAATCGTGGTCTTCCCGAACCATGGCGACAGGACGTCACGGATCTGGGGTTTTGCCGGACCACACATTCTGCTCCCTGGGGAGGGGTGGTCAACAGGGTCACTCACCTGGCGGGAAATGCCTGCCGCCCGAATGTGCTCTCACCCCGGCGAACTTAGTCGAATATGTCCAACCTCTGTGATATGAGCGGGGCAAATCAGGTATCGGGGATATCACGTGACATTAGGTGCCGACCTGAAGATCCAATCCAAATCAGCGTATAACTTAAAATCCTGGGAATTTCTGTTATATGTGAGCTTCGAGACTACAAGGGGCGGAGCGAGAAGTTTTCCTCGTGGACCGAAGAGCGAGGAGCTGGACATTCTACCTGCGATTCTAGTCGAGTCTACTCTGAGGTGGACTTGGAAAGTTGGCTTCTCTCGCCATCTGCCGCAGTACGACTTCTGACGGCCGGCTTGCCGGAGCAGGCTTATCACGGCGACACTGCCAGTAATGCGATGATGCGCATTAACAGACAGGACGTGTCTGTAGCCGCCGTGTGAGATAATCTCACATACCGTGGGTCATCTCCGGTCACCGCAGACATCAGACGCAGAACTACAATGGTAACTTATTACGACCAAGCGATCTGACTGTGCATTCCGTGAAACAGAACCCTTAAACGACTTTGAGAGGATAGATCCATGTTCTCACTTTGTAATTAAAAAAAAAAAAAAAAAAAAAAAAAAAAAACTCTGAGCTAGCGGCATAATTTGCCAGAACTAGTTATTTTCGAATGATATATTGTTCATTCGTGGCGCCCATGATTTTCTTTTTAACTGTAAAGTCACAGTATTATGATACCTTTGTCTGAGGTCGTCATAACTTGTATTTTTCATTTTTTCCAATTGTCATTATTTCTTGCATTTTGATTCTTAGGTATATTTAAAAGTAAATATACCTTGCTCATGACGGCTATTGTACCTCTGAGCGTTGCTTTTGTGATTTTGCCAATTTGTGTTAATGTTAACGGTAAATTCGCTCAGACTTGTAATCGCCAGTGATAACAAAATAAATGTCATATTGTGACAATTTTTCCTAAATTCCAACTAACGTCGAGATTCTTGCAAAATTAATAAATTTTCACTCCTTCATAAAAATTAAAATTAAAAATCCACAATTATTAATCATAAAGGTATGAAAGATAATTGTAACGTAGTTTGCCCGCTAAGGCCCCCACTACAAGTCATAATGTTAACATTAACATGTCGATGATGTGTACTCATAAGATTTTACCTATAGAAAAATCACCCAATGCGTCTAAAGAAGTTTTCGGTTCAAAATAAAAAATTCCAGCTGAAACCGGCAATAGAACCGGGCACCTACCGTTCCCCCAGTTACGCGCCTTAACCAACGGAGCCACCTGACCGCTATCCGAAAGCAGTACGTCATATTTATAGCTGCAGATATACTGTTAACATTAGCATGTGGTAACGCTAACTCATAAGACTTTACCCATCCAAAAATCGCCCAACGCGCCTAAAGAAGTTTTCACTACAAAAACTAAAAATCTAGCTTAGTTCTCAACCCGAAGGCTGGTCGAATCTTCCCCGAGGTGTGCCAAGCTATTGTGTCAGAGGCAGAAAGGTCGATTCCTTCCTTCGGGATCCTACAGTTTAAAGTGGAATCAAAACCACGAAAGATCTCGGCGTAGCTCATATAATAAAATACAACCCCTAAAAATTCCTACTCAGCATTGCGACCGGAGAGAGAACTTTCGGAAGTAAGCGCCTTAATCGCTGAGCTACCAGACCGCCTTGTTTTGAAGTGTACGTGTGCTAAGTACTATCAAAATCGGATTAAAAACTGTGGATTTGTATGAACAACGTCGACAGAAATTAAGGTGAAGGGGGAAAGGAGGAGGGGATTTAGATATTTTTAATTCAAACATAAACAGTATTTTTCTTTTTGTTTAACGTATACGTATGCAAAGTTCCATCAAAATCTTGTAAAAACGGTGTGTTCCATAAAGCGTCCAACGCGCATATGATACTCGCAATTCGTCATAGCATGTCGGAGACGAGAATTTATAGATTTACCCCGAGCCTACATCCCGTTTATAGAAGTTATCACTTCAAAAATTTCTTCACCATTGTGGCTCAAACCGCGTCATTCGTGCCGATCGCTAGACACAGTTAGGGTGCTCAGTGGCCTTCGCCAACCGTCCACGAAACTAATGTTCTTAGACAAATTGGTGATACTACATTGTCCAATTGGTGGCATGGCGTGTCGCATTAGAACAACAGTGGGAAAAATCACGGTTTCTTTGTATGATCGCATTTCTGGGGAGGAAAAGACAATCACCCGATTTTTATGGTCGTACGGTGTCAAATCTCGTGAGATTTACCAAAGAATACTGCAACGGTACTGAAAGTCTTGCATCCGCGAATTACGAATGTCGAAATTAGTTGAACCATTTTGCCGGGATGCTTCCTTCAAAAAGGTAATGTCCAACTTCTTTCCCATTCCTTGTCTCTAGTCCCATGATCCCATCCCGCCTCTAATGACCTTAGCCGTCGACGAGGCGTATAGCAATAAGGAAAAAAATAAAAAGTTAACAATTTTTTCACAATCATTCTGTACTTGATTGCGCTTTATGGTTGTGTTATACCTATTTACATGTAGTGTACAACACAAAAATAATACGGAAGACGACTACAACATTTTAACTAAAATGTCGCACATGCCAGCAGTGTGACTCAAATTGGTGGCCCTTGCAAAATGAGGACACGCAATATGTTGGCAGGAATGGCAGGGCGCACACAATTTCATGATGATAAACACTCCCGAAGCCACTGCGTAGTTGTCAATGATGAGATGGATCGCACTGCCATTATTCCAGAGTGACATTTCATAGCTCACGGCTTCATCCATACAGTCATGAATTTGTCAGTTCTAATTTTCATGTATTTAGACGAACCTAAGCTTGCTTTAGCAACAAGAGTTATGACGAAGATAAAGCAGCGTTTCGGGCTAGTAAATACCAACAAACATTTTTTGATGGAGTAAACATTTGGCAGCAAAGGTAACTTTAAACAAATCCTGTATTGTATTAACGACTGATGACAGAACCTAGCATGCTAATATTAGTGGGTTAAGGGGGCCTGTAACTTATACTATCGAAAATGAAGGACTTTATAGAGAAGCTTTATACAAGCAACTGAGCAACCTGATAGATCGTGTTAAAGCTACACTAATATAACGCTTCAGACGTGGAGGTTAAACACTTCGCAACAACGCGGCTGAACACGCAAGGACAGGATTTTTACCAAGAGGGAAAGTTCAAACTCATACCACTAAGCGACAATTGTTTAAATCTATATTGATACAATATCGAGAAATAACCTAATGTCTGTACTATCAGTCGGCTGTATTGGTTGTATGATACAAAATGAACACGTTTCACTGCAGGCTTTATAATCTTAGTTTCTGATCATCGTCGCAATTGTATGTAGTTTGTTTAATGGGAATTTTTGTACATATAAGTATTTATTATCTTGGTTCTCCGACTGGAGCTGCGTCGATTTATTTAAACCTGACTTTTCTTCAATCGTGCTGTTGCTTTCACCAGAGGAGTGATCCTTTGGTAAAGCCACAGCACGATAGCAGAAACGTTACGTTTAAATAAATCTACGCGGCTCCACCCGGACAATCAAGATAGTACATACAGTGACCGCGGAAGCTTTCGGAATCATGTAAGTATTTGTCTGTATGAATTACAATTGCTATCACTTTTACACTACTGTTTTATTTGATGAGAGCTAAGCAATACACTCGTGAAAAAAAACGTACAACCAGAGATGCTATCACACGAGTCGGATAACGAGAACGTGCTTACGGCAGACAAATCTTAGAAATAAAGTTACAGTCCCTGTCCACATTATTAGGCCACTCTGAGACGAGCGTGGTGGGTGAGCGATTAACGCTCTGGCCTCGTATTCGGGAGGACGGCGGTTCGAATCCCCTCCAGGGCATATAGATTTTGGTTTTCCATGGTTTCCCCAAATCACTCCGGGCAAATGCCGGGATGCTTCCTTCAAAGGCCATGGCCGAATTCCTTCCAGTTCCTTGTCACCATTCCCATCCCGCTCTAATGACCTCGAAGTCGACGAGGCGTAAAGCCTAAATACAAAAAAAAAAAAAAAAAAAAAAAAAAATCCCTCTCTGTTTTATATCCACTCTTGTTATCCAGTACCGTCAAGCTAACTTCAGAAGGCACTCTTTATGACAACACAGAAGAGGTGCTTCATATCAGAACATACTTCTGCGCGATTTCCGAAAGCACAGCGTGAAACGTTGGCAACTCACGCAAAATTGTAGTGGGTCTGATTTCCTATCTATTAGTGGTTCGTCCAGATACTGATCAAGCTCATACGTTGACAAAAAACAGCTTTTTTTACCTGTTAGCTGTTACAGTAACTTTGTTGTAGGCCATGTTCCGCAGTTGTTGCATAAATATTTTTGAATAAAAATCCTTCTTCTAACAACTGTAGACACAATAACTGGTTTGGTGTAGTTAAAAGTGCAATTTAACAGCAAATTAAATAAATAGAGTGAAGTGAGCAATATTAAAGGATATAATGCTAAACTGTGCAGAAAAATGCTAAAGGTGCTGTTCCGGACTGACATGTGCTAGCCGCTACAATTTTTACCACTGACGATGCCCCACTCCAGAAGGGCGAAACGCGTCTGGTAGATGAAAGTTAATAATAAAAACAGTTGTTAGAAGACGGATTTTGATTTAAAAATGTTAGCTGTTAAATTATGACGAATTCACATTTTTTACGACACGTTCAGAAGATCGGATATATACGTATGTTTATCGAATATATATACAACGCATGAAATTAAATACTGAATTGCATTCATACATAAAATAAGGAAATGGTACTACAAATTGGTACTCCAAAAAAATATCGATTTTGATATACCTAGAATAAAAATATCGACATTAAATATCGATTCCTTTACAAAAAAAATCGATATTTTGTTCTCTCTTAAGATGGAATCACGAAGACCAGTTGTAGGATCTTGACTATCTTGGTGTTTTACAAATGCAGAGTTCCAGCTTTGTCGCCATTTTTCTTTGACACTAAAATCAAATAAATCATGCCATAATGATTGCCTAGATTTAAGACGAGTGCGGGGTATCCATGGTAGTGTTACCGAATGGGTTAGGGTATTGTCAGGGGCGTAAATGAATATTAAGTAAATTATTATATGGCATAAGACGTTGGCTGATGGGGGCTTGCAACACGACGAGGCACGGCAAACCCGGTAGCGAGAATTGCTGATAGCTGACATGGCGGAGGCAACGCACGCGGTCAACGCCTCCAAGACAATGGGGACATGGAGTACCCAGAACAGTGGCTGATCGACGGGTTGACCTGGCCTTTCGACCTTATGCACGACCTCACAGACCCTCTGGTATCAACCACCAGGCATCCGCCACCACCTCAGGAGGTGAGACCCTTCCGAACTACCAGCCATCACAGCGGGGATGGTGAAAAAGGCGCGTTTAGCCACCCATTAAGGGTGCCCACGGGTACGTGGAACCAGCGCCCGCCACGACCAGGCCGAAGACCCTCCAAAAGCTGGCCGTATAGCTAAAGTTCCTCTGCGCATCCCACGCGCACCTGGCCCCGCCCGCCCCCGCAGGAGCAAGGCGGAAGTCTTAATGACCAGGCAACAGCGCAGGATTGCCCCCAGCCACGCCCCCCAACGACCGACCAGCAGTACAAAGCCACCCGCCGTCCACCGGGGCACGCGACAGAGACAGGCTCCGGCATGCTTCCCCCCCACACTCCAACCATCAGCATGATTGCCTCTCTGAAGGGCGCGGGTTCCCACACACCAGGACCACACAGAGCACCGTCATAGTGCACGATCGCGCCGAAGCGCTCAATTGGTGTCGCTGCCCCACCTGGGTCAGATGTTCGGACCCATGCACTATCAGTCCCCACATATAAGAGGACCTACTTTGGCAGAAAATGGCTCATACCGGCGGCAAGGGGAGCACAAGTTCCTTGATCACTGATCCCCGGTCCCAGCGAGGGCCATTCTATACAATCTGAAGATGACCCCGGCCGTTGCCAGATCACGCCAACTTACCGGTACCTTCCGTCGCCTCCCATCAGGGTCGCGTCACCTCTCTGCACCTCGGGTCCTACAGCCGTGATCCTTCGGTCTTACTGCCCGGGCGTTGGCAATGAGTGCTACCGGCGGGAGGGCTGCACCACGTCACCCCACAATGGTCCCAGTCTTCCGAAGACAAAAGATCCCCGGTCCGTTTGTTTGGTCCATGCCGGCGGCAGGGGGAACCACTTCACCTGATCACCGAGGCCCACCTCAGCAGCGGCCACTCCCGAGAATCGGGAATTCGACCCCACCTTCTAGCGGCAAACACCGGCAATCGGTACCGTTTGAGTGAAACCGTTCTGCAGGGCACACACTCATCTCCCTGAACCCCATCCTGCTTAAAGTCGGATATAACCGAGGCATCGGCACAGTGTGCATTCCCAGCGGCAGGGTGCACCACATCCCTGAGTCCGCCCGGTCTACCCGGAAGGGACCTCTGGTACCCTCCGCTAGGCCCCTACAGCGTGGCTGACAGAGACCTCCTCACCACTTACTGGTGCTGTCTCCTTGGCGTGGCAGCACCGCGGACTCTCAATCCTCCACACTGAAGGTGCCCTCGGCGTGGATTTGTGGACCTACCTCCCTAATTACTTGGGCAGTCTCCACGTCGAGCTCGGCGCCCCGGGTTCGCCATGTTCGTATCCCAGCCCTAAAGAAGGCCGAGAACCCCTGAGTGTCGTCTCGCGCCCCAGGAAGCTCATACCGACCGAAGTCGACCTGGTACTCTTGTTAGCGAAGCTACCTCCGCAACGTTTGAAGAGTTGCCGTTCGGGGACACTTTCATGAGACCGCTCCCGCACATTGTGATCCAGCCGGGATCCCGTTACCCAGATACCTGGGATAGGTTAGTCAAGCCGACTGTTTTACGGGTATCCGCCGCGCGGTCAGCTGGCGCTAGTCTCGGATACTAGGACATGGGCACGCCCAACTCCCGACACCTCGAACGACTGCCTCCTGCGGAGTGCCCTGTCCGTGGACATTGGGTTGCCAGCCCGTATCCACCCCACTTGGCCCAAAGACCTCATGTCCTCTTGTTAGCAAGGCTCCCCTTGCAGCGTTTGAAGAGTCACCGCCGGGGTCACTCGCGTGATACCCCTACCGCTCATTTTAATGCAGTGGGCCGACGCCCGTTACCCAGTACCCCCATACTGGGATTGGGTGGTCGACTGACTACTTTACGGGAGTTCCCCAAGCGGTCCGCCGGGTGTTAGTCTCGGATACTAGAGTAACGTGCACTCCGACACCCCGAACGACTGCTCCTCACGACCTCCCTAGCTCGGGCACCTCGGGATCGCCAATCCCGTGTCTGGACCACCCCTAGGAGACGGAAGCAGACCCCTGAGGGGAGACAATGGGGACAGCGAGGTTTCTTTATAGCCAATCGCTAGTTACTAGGCACTTGAACCTGTGATTCGGGACTGACACGAACGCCTCGGGCACGTCCGCCGACCCCGCGTTACACCGCCACCATCGCCGATACTTCCGTTAGTCAGTATACAGCAGCAGTAACCTATCGCGGTGTGGACCGTACCTTTCGGGCGTAACTTGTACTGTAGCTCACTAAGAATAAACCACTGTACATCACCGTCACGATTTATTCTTGTAGTAGAGCTAGAACCCTCTCCGCCGTTCAGACGGCCGGTGTCAGACCAGAGAGCGGCTCGTGCAAGTAAGTCCACTCACACACCACTCGCCTTCCTAACAACTCTCGGGACCTGCGCGTACACTGCAGGAAAGTCCCGTACAGTATACGTGACAGAGGCGAATTACGCAGCGAATCGTAACTCCATCACTGTCCCGGCCGAGCTAGCCTTCGATGTTTCCTAGCCAGTAATGCCATGCACATTTAACATTTTTGATTTACTCATTTCCTGGCGAACGTTTTTGAAAATCTTTGAAAAACTACCGTCGATTTTCGAAATTAACAGGTAACTTATGTTTTAAGTTTGTGTAGGATGCTGGCAATACATCAGTGGCAATTAATCACGATAATAAATTATTAAAATAATTAGTTTTCAAGGTCGCTAGAGACTGTTCCATCCTGTTAATTGGGAAGTAAAATTACAACTGATGACCGAAGCAGGAATGATGTTAAAAGCAGAATAGCACCAGCAAAAAGAGCCTTAATTAAAAAGAGAAATCTTTTAGTTTCAAATATTGATCTAGGAATTAGAAAGAACTTTTTTAAACTCTTTGTGTGGAGCACAGCACTTTATGGTAGTGAAACATGGACTTTAGGGATAGCGGAAATAAAGAAAATTGAAGCATTTGAAATGTGGTGCTACAGCAGAATGCTGAAAATTAAGTGGACAGACAAAGTAAGAAATGAACGAGGTTTGGAAATGATGGGTGAGAAAAGAAGTTTGTGGAAGAAGCTTTCAGAAAGAAGAGACAGGCTGGTAGATCATATTTTGAGACATGCTGGATTGGTTAATTTGTTAGTGGAGGGAACGGTCGAACGTAAGAACTGTAAAGAAAGACAGAGATTAGAATATATGAAGCAGATAAGTGAGGACGTGGGTTGTAAGGGGTATGTAGTAATGAAGAGGTTTGCACAGGATAGGAAGGGATGGAGGATTGCATCAAACCAGTCGAAAGACTGACGACAGCAAAAAAAAAAAAAAGAGACTGTTATGACCTTGAAATATAAGGCTGATAAGGTCCTGTAAAAGAACAGTCATGCTTGTGAAATTGGTTTTAAACACCTGTTTAATATCAAAGGTTCTCTCTGCGCTATTACCACACGGATACGTGTCTGCAGCTCTACATAATGTTTACTAACGTGTTCGCAATACCATCTCCACAGATTTAAGTTGTTTCATTAGGTCTCTTACTTTCAGTCTTGGTTGTAACTGCAGTACTACCACCTTTAATGTTACTTATTAGAAGTGTCTTACTAGCTCAAAATAAATACTTTCTGAAAGCTAACTTCTTCGCGATCTATAGCGTACGTGCTTTGCTAATAAATCTCGAGACATGATTTGTGACGTAAGAAGTAACCATAATAACTAAATTTCTCGGAAAAGATTTTCACCATTCACTGCGTTTTTATGCCAATTTCCCTATGTACTTCAACTTTTTTTCTTGTTCTCGTAAACCAAATGAACTTGTACTTTCGACAAACACACTAATGATAAAAACTTCCTTCGGCTGACAATAACTGCTCGTCTACGCGAATTAAACATGAACCCAGCGTACTTGTAGGTTGACTTTAGCATACACGAAGACGAACGACTTAGAGGAAGCTCTCTGATGTTGGGTAGACAATCATTGCTACCTCATATTTAAAGGGCCCCTCATTACGCACGTAAAATTCTACAGAAATTAGACTTGTATAGACGTTTCATGTAGTTCAACTGTGTAAAAGATGCTCCCATAAACTCGATCCGACTGTAACGTGACTTATAGTTCCGAATCAGTAAAAAATTTCTTGGATTTTAGGAACTTGTGCGTTTAATCTTATCGATTGGTTTTAATTTACTATCGTTCCAGTCCCAAATAATAACTCAAACTGAAATAATTAATTAATACTAAAAAATGAAATATTCTCAACGCCAATTTATACAAAAATAAACTATCTTATAAATCAGCCGTATCGCTGCATGCTCTCATACGAGATGAGGTGTGTGTGTATAGATATTCTATTCTGCTTCGCTATACTCATCCACCTGAGAGGTATGTTTCGCAAGAAAACAGGCTGTGACGTATTCACCATGAAGGTCAGCACAAGACCTGTCCATTGAAACCGGCAGATACACATCAGACCGACTGTGACTTCGTTGACTGCTGTAGGGCTGCAGGCGGGAACAACTCGGCTTATAATAGCAGCACAGAGGGCTGAGTTAATACAGTGAGCATTGTTTGCAGACCCACTCCAGTGAGTCGCCGGTGCAAGCTGGTCGACGCTGTTGATTCGATTGCAGCCGCGTCGACTGCCATGCGCGCCGCCTCCCAAACCTGATTTATGTTGGCGACAGAGCTCTCATAGTGATCTATAGCTATCTATTCATACGTAATGCATGTGCTGGAGGGACGCAGTTAAAATATTGAAACGTCAAATGAAACACCGTCTCTACGTTGACCTCGCTTCGCCAGACGATCGAAGTAGGATGCGCTGATACAAAATGAAAAGACTACACCTCGGGTTAAGTAGATAATAAACCATGAAACATCAGATGTGATAACGCTTTTGTTCTTTGTTGACTGAAACAAATGTTAGAGCAGAGGTTGTTAAGGCCTCATACCAGCTAATAACAATTTAGTTCAAATGAAGCCAAGTTTCTTAGGAATTGATTTACTTGATCAAGCATATTAATCGTACATTATACGCATAATTAAAGAAAATTTGTTTAATCAGAAGGGAATCAGAAATATGTAATGATTTAAGATGGGGAAACACAAAAAAATATAGTGAGAGTAATATTATTAATAAAATGAAGTTTTCACGGGTGTACCGCCGGATAGTATTTTGAAAACACGATATTTCGACGATTAGCTCCGTCGTCTTCATCAGGTGTGGAGACATCTGCACTGGTCGGCTGACAGTCAGATACGGGGTTAGTCGTCGAAATATAGGTTTTCAAAACACTATCCGGCGGTACACCCGTGAAGACTTCATTTCAAGCATACGCTGGGAAAGTCTCCATTCTTACAGCTTATTAATAATTTAAATGATTTTATAAATTTATACACTCCACAATATCATGCATTTGTGGAGATAATGAAGGGATAAGTTGGTCATATTTAAATTTTAAACACGGTTGGCATTTATTTAATATATTCACCATTGATAAAAAGAAAACTATTTGAATATCCCACAAAGAAAAATTAAAAATATTAATTTTATATACGTATAGGCATCAGCCCTACATGAGACTTGAGCATATTACTATATGATATTCTAACTCGAAAATGATGGAAAAGTCTTAAACTGTCCGCCAAAGGATAAATCTAGCTCACTTTCTATTATAGAAAAATTTGGAATCCTTATTGAAGCAAGTTGACCCACTCAGTGTCGCTATCGGGTCTTAAATCACAGGAAAAAAAATGCATTGTTTGCACATTATCTCATTATCAGTGGCATTCATGCAGAGATTTATTTCCCAATATATATATGGCACACGCGATCTCAACGTAGATCTTTGTTAACAAACTTGCCCAGTCATAATTCCACTAGGCGACTGAAACTAAGGAATTTGAAGAACTGGTGTCTCCACGTGGAGAATATCAGAGTTACTCTTCGCCGTCACATCTAGTTCCTTCACTCTCAAGGCAACAAAAGACAGTTGCTTCTGGTCGTTGGCGTTCAGATCATCTAGTTCCTCTTTCTGCCTCACGTCGACAGCAAACTTCAACAAGTGGGTAGTCGTCAAAAATGGAAATTCAAAGCAAAAGTAAAAGCTTAAAATGTTCCAGTGTGCATTAACATTCGTCGCGTTTCCCTCTCACTCAGTATCACCCAGCCTTTTCGGGATTGGTTGGTAGCACTCACCCACCTCTACCTGCGCCGTATAAGAATAGTAAATCTCTACGCGCAGCCACAAATTTCCATCCTCACCATCTTGCTTTGTTGGGAACAAAGATTCCATTAGATGCTGTAGACCCGGGGTCACCAAATAGCGGATCGCGGTCCGCATCCGGACCGCTGACCCATTTTGTGGGGATCGCAAGAATACAGCAACTTGCACTACAGAGTACGTAATTTAATAAAAATGTTTCTTCCGCATTATCTTTGCTGACGTCTTCGTCAATTCGAAAACGGTCGGGTGAAGTAACGAGCTAACAAGCGAGAAAGAGTTCGCGGATTGCGTTGATCGTCGCGGGGGGAAGCGCAAGGAGCGTCGTCGCGAGAGTGGGGCGGGGGTCATCACGTGATCGCACTGCCGAGCGCTGCCAACGGCCGCCGCCGGGCGTTCAGTGTTTTGTTTTGATTTTGAGTGACGACATACGTGCTTGAAATCTTACGGTTGCTTGTTTACTTTACGAGTTTAAGTACCTACCAGTTTACATTAACGAGTTTTATTACTATGGAACCAAAAAAAAAGAAAATTTGAAAATGAAAATAGACAGTTTTTGCCAGATTGGACCGATTTATATTGTTTTACGCTGCCAAATCGTGCTGGAGCAGTACCCATGTGCTTGATTTGTAACGAAACAGTGGCGTTAATTAAAAGTTCGAATATAAAACGACATTATGTTACCAAACACAAATCATTTGCCGACAACTTTCCACTCGGTAGTGATCTCCGTAAGTCCAAAATTGCAAGTTTACTATCAAGCTACTCATCTTCGACCCAGATCATAAGTCGCTCAATGACTGAGCAGGAAAAATGTGGTGAGGCTTCTTTACGTATTTCTTGGACATTTGGTAAGCATATGAAATCATTTACTGATGCTGACGTAGTTAAAGAATGCTTATCGAGGCGTGTAATGCTTTATTTGAGAACAAAAAGGATGTTGTTGTTCGACGGATTCCGTTGTCTGCTTCTACTAGCACCAGAAATACACATGTTTTGGCAGAAGAAAATCATTGCGATGTGAAGCGGCAGTTAAATAATACAAACTATAACTCCTTGGCTATAGGTGAATCATGTGATGTCACTGATAAGGCACAGTTAATTATTTTGTACGCTACCTGGACCAAACGAGAGAAACTTTGTTGAGGAGATATTGGCTCTTTTGCCGTTATTAGGAAGAACCCGAGGACAAGACATGATCAAAACAGTGATGGATTATTTTGATAAAGGTGAGTTAGACTTGAAAAAGCTTTTATCAATTACTACTAATGGTGCGCCAGCAATGATTGGGAGTAAAAAAGGACTAGTTCACCTGTTGAGTAGCAATTCTTGATGTAATGAAAATTTGATTTCCTATCACTGTATTATTCACCAAACTGTGCTCTGCTGCAAACTCAATAATACTTTTGAGCGTATTATGCAAGAAGTGATAAAAATAGTAAATTTTCTTCGTGCAAAATCATCACTGCAACACAGTGAGTTGAAATCATTTCTTGAAGAAGTTCATGCAGAATATGACGATCTACTGTTGCATAATAATGTGAGCATTTTAGAACACTTGAAAACATATCTTTTCAACAGTGATCAGACTTCAGCAACCGCCTACTTAAGTTTTCTAAACGAAAAAGAAAATGTAGCTGCCATTGCATTCTTGACGGATATTTTCAAACATATCAATGACCTGAACCTTAAACTTCAAGGCAAGGGAAAGCTTGTATGGGAGCTAATGTCAGAAGTAAAAAGTTTTTCACGGAAACTCGATCTCTTTATTAATGATCTTGGTAATGAATGCTTACACTTCCCCAATTTAAATAAAACGAGATTGACGTCAGCCAATACAAGACGTTTATTACGGATCTTAAATCGGAATGTAAAAACAGATTCGCAGATTTTAAGAAAATTGAGAATGTTGTAGAAATCCTCAGCAGCAGCATTTACACTCTGCATCCTGACGGTGAATGGAGCAATGAAGCTGCAATTGTTTTCGGGAATGATAAAGCTATTCTGCAGATGGAAATGATCGATTTCCAAGAAAACACAGTTTTAAAACACAAACATGCGGAAGTTTCCAGTGAAGAGTTCTGAATAAAATTTGTGGGTAGTAATAAATATCCAGAACTAAAAAATTAGCTTTGAAACTTCTTACTTTGTTTGGGTCAACATATACTTGTGACGCGGCATTTTCGAAGATGAACTTCATTAAGAATAAATTTCGATCTCGACTTACTGATGAACATCTCCAGGATTTAATGTCAATAGCTTGTACCAATTTCATTCCAAACTTTCGACAGATAGTTCGCAACAAAAAATGACATTTTTCTCATTGATATGTAAAAAAAATCTTGTCTTTTCTGTAATTACATTTGTTTAATACATATTTTTTTTCTATAAAATTCTGTGCGGACCGCGTTGGTCATTTCATTTCTTAAAACGGACCCCGAGCGAAACTAATTGGTGACCTCTGCTGTAGACCTACATACATAGTAGGCCATTTTCTGAACTGCTCGTGTGCTTAGAATATTCACAACCTGTCCCTTTATATTCCTTTATTATCACAAACACATCGCCAACGAATTTATTACACTTGCAGTATTTCACATACGACTACGTTCTTTATAGCCCGCATTCCTGTAGTTACGTTTATCGCCACCAGGTGCCAGTGTTCGCAATATATTGTGTCTGATATGGTGGGTAATGGCCAGCAGAAAGCATTTTGCCATCTCAAATTTCAGCAATTTTGATCTGTTACCGTTGTCCAGTCAAGATCTGAGAATAATTCACATTCGGGTAATTCTGTTCGCAGATGGAGCGCACAGTTTCCGGAAACCAGGTATTAGTACAAAGGAGAATGCAGTTGATGTCCTTCCGTGTCGATAGCGAACGGGGACTGGATAACTAAAGCATTACCAACACAGCAATAGTAAATAGACTATACAAGCTAGCAGGATAGTTTGGATAATGTTCCGAAAAAGTTTAATAATGTAACATAGGACTGCTACAAGATTTGATCTCTAATTACCACCAGCAATGTTTTATTTTTTGCAACTCACTGCAGCCTAGAATGGAAGATGATTTTGTGACAAACACATTATAATTAGTGAGAAAGCAACATTGCATTTACATAATTACGTAGTTTTTCTCGGCGTTGCAAATATAAATAATTTTCTCGGGTGACTAGCCGAGTTATATGAATGTTATTGTTACACGATATTTCGGCGCACTGAATCATCAACGCCATCTTCTGGTGAAGTGAGGTCAGGAACGTGCGAAGTTGCTGAGCTAGACCAGATTACCGCTGCTAACCTCTGATTGGTCGGCTGTAGAACCAGTCGTAGCAGGGGTCAAATCTCGTTGCGGCTTGAATCGATGCTAAGGTGGAGTTACGGCTAGATTTGATGTCAGTTTTTACATGGCATGTAGCGGACGGGCTTAAAGTCATCGCTCCTTCGAAGATGATATCATAAAACAAAGCATTCAGCATAAATTGTTTATCAAACTGATGGGTCAACACGGATCCGTTGCGGGCCTCATATTGAGCCATGCTGCCACGTGATTGGTCAGATTTGTAACCAATCGTAGCCGGGGTCCTGCCTCGTATCAACACATCGTTCCATAGAAGGAAAATTAGAAGGCAAAAACTTTCCCGTAAGCTGATCATTAATGCCTGAGTAACAAATTGCTCACTTATGTTACTACCGAACTTCCCGTTGATCTGGACGCGCCGTGTAATGCGTCCCGGTCGCGCTGTCGGCGAATAGTATTGATGACTGGCGTCCAGACTTCACTCAGCTGGTACCCGCTGTCGCGGTTGACGAGGTTAGACGCGAGACGAATTTCTACTGCTTCTGTAAGGATGCTGTTCCAGAAGCTCCCAGTATGCGCCAGTACTCTGGTATTTTCGAAATCAAAACCATGGCCATGTTCTAGACTGTGTTCCGCCACCGCAGACTTGTCTTTCTGCCCCAGACGAACGTGTCGTGCATGTTCTAGACAACGTTGGTGAACACACCGCACCGTTTGGCCAATGTAGCTTTTACCACATTCACAATTAATGCTATATACCCCAGGTGTCCGCAAAGCAAGGTCATCCTTGGGGGAGCGTAAGATGTTCTTCACCTTTGGTGGTGGCAGGAAAATGGTCTTGATTCCAGTTTTTGCTAGAATCCGTCCTATCTTGGACGTTGTGGCGCCAGAGTACGGCAAAAAGGCTAGACGATCAGGTGGCTCCTTGTTGGTGTTGTTGAGCCTACGTGTCGGCTCTCGGAATGCCAGTCTTATCTGATAATCAGTGTACCCATTGCGTTGAAAGGTCTGACGCAGATGACTCAATTCACCGGGTAGACTGTCAGCATCGCATATCGCTCGCGCCCTATGTACAAGCGTGCTGAGTACCGTCTTGCGCTGTGCCGGATGGTGATGGCTTCGCGCGTTCAGGTATAGGTCTGTGTGCGTCGGTTTTCTGTACACAGAATGTCCTAGAGACCCGTCAGGTTTCCTTTCTATTAGTATGTCTAAGAAAGGCAGCCGGCCTTCTTCTTCCACCTCCATCGTAAACTTGATGTTTTCGTTTCTACTGTTAAGATGATGGAGAAAAAAACTTGCAGGTTGTCTCTGCCGTGTGGCCAGACCACAAAAGTGTCATCTACGTACCGGAAGAAGGCTCTGGGCTTCATAGGAGCGCTTGCAAGTGCCTTGTCTTCAAAGTTCTCCATGAAGAAGTCAGCAATAGCTGGCGATAAAGGGCTGCCCATGGCCACTCCATCAACCTGTTCGTAATACTCCCCATCATACAAGAAATACGATTCGAGTGTGTGCCGGAATAACTCAACTATGGCAGGCGTTGAACAGGCCGTCCGTGGTTTGCCTAAAGAGACTGCGGAAGAAATGAGGCGTGAATCCTGCCGTATTTTATGCAAATCAAAGTCACCACGGCCCAACATCACAGCTGCCGAGAGGAGATCACTTCGGGCATTGCGGGACAACACAGGCATTATTGTCTTACCGGCAGACAAAGGTAACGCTTCGGTAGTGCTTACTACGGCAGATTATCGTCGAAAGGTGGAAGAACTCCTGAAGGACGCATCCTATCGCAAGATTGCACGGGATCCTACCAACGCTGTGGTGAGAAAAACGACAGCTCTTCTTAAGAACTCAGGTCTGCCAGAAGACACAGTGAAACAACTACTACCCCGTGCTGCTGTTCCTCCAAGACTCTATGGACTTCCCAAGATCCATAAAGAGGGTACACCATTGCGGCCAATCGTAAGTACCATCGGATCAGCTACATATTTTCTTGCCCGATATCTAACTGGGCTGCTGACACCATTAGTGGGTAAAGGTCCCCATCACGTGACCAACTCCGCAAGATTTATTGACGTAATTAAAGAACTCCACCTGCAGCAACATGATTTATTGGTGAGTTTCGATGTGGTGTCACTGTTCACTAGGGTCCCTCTCAATGACACGTTGGCTCTACTGGAACAGCATTTTGAGCCTGCCATAGTTGAGTTATTCCGGCACACACTCGAATCGTCGTATTTCTTGTATGATGGGGAGTATTACGAACAGGTTGATGGAGTGGCCATGGGCAGCCCTTTATCGCCAGCTATTGCTGACTTCTTCATGGAGAACTTTGAAGACAAGGCACTTGCAAGCGCTCCTATGAAGCCCAGAGCCTTCTTCCGGTACGTAGATGACACTTTTGTGGTCTGGCCACACGGCAGAGACAACCTGCAAGTTTTTTTCTCCATCATCTTAACAGTAGAAACGAAAACATCAAGTTTACGATGGAGGTGGAAGAAGAAGGCCGGCTGCCTTTCTTAGACATACTAATAGAAAGGAAACCTGACGGGTCTCTAGGACATTCTGTGTACAGAAAACCGACGCACACAGACCTATACCTGAACGCGCGAAGCCATCACCATCCGGCACAGCGCAAGACGGTACTCAGCACGCTTGTACATAGGGCGCGAGCGATATGCGATGCTGACAGTCTACCCGGTGAATTGAGTCATCTGCGTCAGACCTTTCAACGCAATGGGTACACTGATTATCAGATAAGACTGGCATTCCGAGAGCCGACACGTAGGCTCAACAACACCAACAAGGAGCCACCTGATCGTCTAGCCTTTTTGCCGTACTCTGGCGCCACAACGTCCAAGATAGGACGGATTCTAGCAAAAACTGGAATCAAGACCATTTTCCTGCCACCACCAAAGGTGAAGAACATCTTACGCTCCCCCAAGGATGACCTTGCTTTGCGGACACCTGGGGTATATAGCATTAATTGTGAATGTGGTAAAAGCTACATTGGCCAAACGGTGCGGTGTGTTCACCAACGTTGTCTAGAACATGCACGACACGTTCGTCTGGGGCAGAAAGACAAGTCTGCGGTGGCGGAACACAGTCTAGAACATGGCCATGGTTTTGATTTCGAAAATACCAGAGTACTGGCGCATACTGGGAGCTTCTGGAACAGCATCCTTACAGAAGCAGTAGAAATTCGTCTCGCGTCTAACCTCGTCAACCGCGACAGCGGGTACCAGCTGAGTGAAGCCTGGACGCCAGTCATCAATACTATTTGCCGACAGCGCGACCGGGACGCATTACACGGCGCGTCCAGATCAACGGGAAGTTCGGTAGTAACATAAGTGAGCAATTTGTTACTCAGGCATTAATGATCAGCTTACGGGAAAGTTTTTGCCTTCTAATTTTCCTTCTATGGAACGATGTGTTGATACGAGGCAGGACCCCGGCTACGATTGGTTACAAATCTGACCAATCACGTGGCAGCATGGCTCAATATGAGGCCCGCAACGGATCCGTGTTGACCCATCAGTTTGATAAACAATTTATGCTGAATGCTTTGTTTTATGATATCATCTTCGAAGGAGCGATGACTTTAAGCCCGTCCGCTACATGCCATGTAAAAACTGACATCAAATCTAGCCGTAACTCCACCTTAGCATCGATTCAAGCCGCAACGAGATTTGACCCCTGCTACGACTGGTTCTACAGCCGACCAATCAGAGGTTAGCAGCGGTAATCTGGTCTAGCTCAGCAACTTCGCACGTTCCTGACCTCACTTCACCAGAAGATGGCGTCGATGATTCAGTGCGCCGAAATATCGTGTAACAATAACATTCATATAACTCGGCTAGTCACCCGAGAAAATTATTTATAACATTGCATTTGTCTGGTAATGTTAATATGCACAATATTCGCATATGGGGAGACAGAAAACCCCCATACTGAGCAACAGCGTTACTCTCCAAAAGTGAACGTGTTCCTTGCTGTTTCAAAAACGAACGTATTTCTTCGCTGAAGAGACTTACCTAAATGTGATCAATGAATAGCCGCCTAACTCAGCTGAGTTAGGATAGAGGCGATGATTTCATACTGCAACAAAATTGTGCTCCATCTCATTTTCATCTGGAGGTAGGACATTTTTAAACCAATACCGATGGATCGAACAGAGTCGGTAATGATCAAATGATCTTGCCTTGGCTACCTCATTCATCCATATATGATTATTTTTTCCGTGGGTCTACGTCAAGGATCAAGTCTTTATCCCCGTCTGAATGCGCATATCAGAGCCACATTTGCAAATATCATTAATGATACGCTGCATTGTATGAAGATAGAAATTGACTGCCGTGTAGATGTATACAGAGAGTCGAAGGACCAACAACATATCGAACATTTGTAACATACATCTATATTAAATAATCTCTAAGCGGGCTGTGTATGCCTGCCCCTTTTTTACCAGTAACTAAACTGGGGTATATCTGTCCTATCAGTATTTAGGATCGAATTGAGAGATTCTGAGAATTTAAAATAGTGTTGAAATTATTCTGTTTTCAACTGACTGCGAAACATGTAAATTGTGTTCTGTACCATAAGTGTATCTTTTTTGATCCCAGTATTCGTCTAAATGATTATAGGAAACTACCTAAAAACCGTAATTATGACGGCAGTAACTCAGGGACTAGGACTCAAGCCTTGTCCCGTTGTACCTCCCCGATCCAGTGTGGTAGCGCCTTAAAGCTGTGAGCCTCCGGTTTAGAGTTTTCTTTATTTATACAATTTTGTATGTTGATATGTATGTATGGACATGATTTTGAGAAGCATCCAAGCGGATCTCCCATTTTCAACAAAATTCTATTATCGTACAAAATACTTGAATTTTTAAATGTGATTTCTAGAATGATAGTAAAAAAACACATATTTGTTCTCAGTCAAGTTTTCGATTGAAGAAGCTCTGTAGTATCCCGAGAGCTTTGACACTATAGAACTCTGGGTTCGCCTCGATCGAATCACTCCCAGACTGAGATATGTGATCTGTGATACTATTACTGTGATGATACTACTATTGCTTATAGCTAGTAATGAGCAGCAATTCAGTGTTATCAACTGAAATAGCAGGTAAAAGATTAAGCGACTTTAATTATTTCACTGAAATGGGGTACATAGTCAAACATATGAAAATCATGGAAATAGCTCTGATGCAAATCAGTAATATCACTAATAAAAATCTAGTCACTTGAAGTATATTGCCGAAACAAGAAGTAAATGCATTATTCAATATCTGTTACTCATTCATGAAGTCAAGATGTTCGCTCAGTCATGGCGGAGAAGTCACTCTCTGAGCGTCAGAATGAAACTACGCTCTCGGGCTGTAGGCCTGGAGTGGGGGAACGAATTTCATTGGCTCTTCATTACGTGTCTAGCAAGTGGCTAGCCCATAATTGGTTAATTTTGTCTTAGTAAGTACATCAGGGCTGGTAGAGTGGGAGAATGGTTTCTCGCGTTATGGGGTTCTGTTAGCCTAGAAACATGCTGCATCCAAAAAAATTAGTTTACCTGCCTCCAAGAGCATGAGAAAAGTTAATCCGTCTGAATATGCTATGCTATCCAAGCTTAAAATCATACAAATTCCGCACAGTTCCTATTACGATGCTTTCTGTCGTTGGCTGGCAATTTAAAAAGAGTTTAACAGATTCGTGATTCTGACAGAGCTTCTAGAAACAGTAGCCTCAGCAGATGATATTTTGCTGCTAGTTGGTGAAAATACTCGAAGAGAAATCGGGACAAATAGTAACGAAGTAATGGAATGCTGGTGCAAACAATCTAAGTTCTAGGTGGCACGGAAAGAAACGTGTTAAACGCTGATGGAAGGAAGATTGATACGCAACCCTCTTGTGAATCTTGTATGAATTTCCATCAAAAGAAGCAAAACTGTAAGGTGCTTAGGAGTTATTCTGGATGATCGCAGGAATTTTAATGGTCATTTTTATTATATATGCCCAAAAAGGACTGCAACAATAAACAATATAATCACCTCTTACCGCAGATTTCTAATCCTACTGCCGACAATTAGATTATATCATGGAGCACCTGCTGCTAGTTTTTATAACAAGCACATGAGCGCTTAGATTGAGATTGGTAAAACCTGCAAAGGACAATAGAAGAATGCAACGAGGAACCCTCTTGCATCTTACAATATTCGGAAGTACTGTCGTGGACTAGCCTAGCATTTATGTAGTGGACGTATGTAACTTATTGACTAAATCTGAAAGACATGCGTCAGAAGGTCACATTCTCTTGAAACTCAGGAACTCTGACACCAGCTGCTAATAAAGGAACGATCGTAAGTATTTAAAATATTTGTTGACGTTTATCTTATTTGGTTGACTACTGTATGTTGGTATTTAGATATAAATGTTTAGTACTGGTTATCACTAAAGACAGTATTCTGCAAGATGTCAATGTGTTTACATTACGAAATTTTTCTGAACTTCGTACTGAAATGGAACACTAAGCAAATTTAAATATCTTTAAATATAAAGTTGAATGTATGTTTGTTTGTTTGTTTGTTTGTTGGTTGGTTGGTTTGTTTGTTCTTCATACAAATCGACAGTTTTCATCCGATCTCGATGAAACTTTGCATACTTATCCTTTGAAACAAGGAAAAAAACACTGTCTACATTTGGTTGAAAAATTATCTGTATAAATAACACATGTTGTCTCATAACTTCGAAATACGGCGATAGACTGACACGTTGGATATGGTCGCCTCCGTAGCGTGTTTCCGTATAGTGGATTGGCAGCTTATTGGTTAAAGCGCTTGCTTACGAACATCGTGGTCTCCAGTTCAAATCTCCGTGTAGGCTAAGATTTTTAAAAATTGTTTTTCGTCGTAAGAGTCAGGCCTGGGCCGTAGGTTATTCGGATTGAATGTTAAACTGTAGATATTAGAAAGTTAGGGGTGCAATGCAAGGCAAATCGTAGGTAGTGTTGCAATGTTGTAGGTGTACACTTTTTTACGTTATAATGATCCCTCAGGTGTTGTTCGCAGTCAGTGTGTGAGTGTGAACCACAGTAATATTATTATAAATACGGAAGTAAGTTTCTGTCTTTTTGTTACGTTTTGACGACTAAATGGTTATATCGTTGTGATGGCAATTTTATAAGGAAATCTGTATGAAGGGCACAGGATATTTTTTCCAGTATGATTAATAGTTGTAGTCACGAAATTTTGAGACCTTATCGAATGGTGACAGAAATATGTTGGAAGTTGATTCTCTTCAAGAGACAGGTTCGACGGTACAATGATATAGTGATAGCTTTCCTGTCATATTATTCCTACTCGATATTGTTTGGGACCAATCCTTCGTTAGCAACTTTCTATGTTTAACTCTGGAAAAAAAAAAAAAATCTTAATCCACGCGTACGAAGTCGCGGGTACGGGCTAGTATATATATATAGTTTTGAGAAAAACTATTCAAACTATTCGGAAAGTTGTGGAATGAGTTGGTGTCAATGAAATTGTGTATGAAGAGCGAATAATTTGATTATTTCCACCTGAAACATCGTTTTATAAGATGTCCTTTTCATTTAATGTAGTAACTTGAAATAGTTACGTGTTTTCTGCAGTAAAGACAACTGGCACTTAATCATTTATTTCTTCAGTCTACCATTTGCTTTTTCGTAGGTATTTTAAATTATTCGGTCCTTTCCATATCGTTTTAATTATATATTAGAAACTGCGAAGAATCATGAACAAATCTCTTTGGAATATCACTTTTAGATTTTCTGATTCTGAATTTATAATTTCTTATTTATTTTAACACATTAAATATTTAGTTTGCTTCCAGTTTCTGCAATATGGCTTATGTTCTTATGTATTGTTCATTCTGTATGGTCCTAATTTAAACATAATAATTTTAAAATCGGCATATTCAAAAGTTCTACATGGGTTTCGGATTTTTTCTAAGAAAGCTACTTTTTCTAATGCTTACTATGCTACATGCAAAAACAGTTCCGGTGAAGTCGGTTGACAGACTGACTGTTCTAAACGCTTTCCTTCCTTCGTTTTTAACATTTTTAGAAAAAAAATAAATAAATCAAAAGATGCAAATATATTTCATTTTAATGCTATATTACTATGCTTATAGTTAGAAAACTTATTATTGCCAAGGGGCTTTTAGAATTCGCGAAAAAAAAATTATATTACGTCATGACTTGACTAAATGTTTTTTGCGTTAATATATTTTCATTAATAACAGTACTGTCTTTCTAAATCCTAATAAGATAGACATACATAAACAAATGCCAATGATAATCTGTTTGGTATATTCTTTAGAAAAACTTACAATTACTCTCCAAAAATATTAATTTATATAGAATCTTGTAATACAGAAGAAATAAGAGCACAACATTTCGAAGTATCAGACACAAAATTTTGCAGAAATTGTCACGCGACCTCTAGTGAGGCATGTAGCCTCCATTCATTCCAACCGGCCACTTTAATGAAGCAGCCTTTTCTTCTCCAACCGGATAATTCGGTCAAGCGAGAGACCTCTTCGTGTCTGCGTATTTTCATTACAGACCTAGCTCGCGGCCGACATCCCGCTCGTCGCACCACTAATTGGTTTAATTAGGAGGTGCATGTCCCTTTGCTAGACCCCAAGGCTTCCTTTTATCTTTTTATTTTATTTTCCTGCAGGTGAATCTGCGTACGATGTCAATGCGTTGAACAGGTTGGTGCAGATCCCATAGCCCATTTTATGACCTAGACTCCCAACAGATCATCGGAAGATGATTACTATGACCAGTCAGATATACTACCGCTGATGTTATGGAATTCCTTCACGATTCGTTCTCAATTTTTATGAGGCCTAGAAGGCACCGCACGAGTTCTAACAAAACACATGACGGGATTGTTTGCTGAAGTTGAGGAACGCAGTTGCTCGTAGACATTTTTTTCAATCTATCTTGACTTTTTGAGTGATCTAAGACACACGTAGGAATTATAGACAAGCATATTCCTCCATCTCCCCAGCGTAAAACAGTGTCCTGTAAATGATATTCGTTTACTCTATTCCCTAGACCTTCGCAGGAAAATGAAGTAAGAAAAATATAATTTCTCGTCCTAATCTCTGCTAATTTTTGTAAAATTCTTTTAGTCTCCTTAAAAGGAACCCTCTGCCTTCCAAAATGCTGTGAACCGCAGTGTTATTATACATGTACAGATGTAAAATGAAAGCTTATTAGCTATTCAATTTACTTTAGAACCTATTGGCAACGATAAAATATTTATAACTTTATCCAACAGCACACAAAATACTTCCTTTAACATCAGTAATACTGGGAAGTTATCATTGCACAAGAGCCACTTGTTCTGATTAATGCAGAATGTTAATATTTCAGTTGATTCGTAAAAGGCACATGAGTGATATTATGTCTTCGGGCGTAAGTTTTTTCACGACCAGTCGGTGCATCGAAGATATACAGTACAACTGGCATAAACGTAGATGTTAGTGATGTATGACGGCTTACATCAGTAGAATTGAGTTCCTTCAATACTAATTACATTTTCAACTGATATCCATGTTTTGTGTTACCTCTGGTCGATTTTGCTTATTTCCTCAATGACGGCTGTCTGACATAGTTCAGAAAGGAGTTACAACCCACTGAAACAATATTCTTTCTTACTTTTATATAAGACTAGTGTAAACCCGTGACCGTTTTCTATGTATGGTCACGGATCTAGAATAGTTCCCGCTCTTAGGTTCAGAGGTTATGACAGACTGAATCGATACGCGCAAATACGAAAATGACCTATGTTTCGCCCTAAGGGTTCACTGTGAAAAATTTGAGTTAAATCTCTTGAGCTTGAAGGATTTAAAGTACTAATAGATATATTAAACACGGACTGAGACTATCGCGCCCTCGTTTGATTGTTCCAAAAGTCGTGGTTGCTAGACTCGAACTGGCTGAAATACAAAAATGACTTGTACTTGACCATAAAGGTTCACAATGCAAAATTTGAAGAATTTCTGTTTAGTTTAAAGTAAGTACGCAATTGATTTGAAAGCATCAAGTTCTTGATTGACGCTGGTTAAACATTTATAATATAATCTTTGATCATAGTGCCCGTAGCGACAAAAGAATTTAATACATATTGTTGAATAGTTAAGTAATTCCAACCAAATTGCCAGAATATTCGTTTAAGTAACATATCTGAAGTCTGATGTCCACTTTATGTAACTAGATAACTCATGTACAGTAACAACGAACAAAGATCATTAACTCTCTGGTCATACAACTGCTGGAATATGGTGGTGTAGTATTTGATCCACATTTTGGGTATCATATACAGGAGTTGGAGGAGTGCAGAGAAGGTCTGCCAGATATGTCTTTGGAAATTACCCCAAAACAAAATCGGTAACTAATATGATAAAGGAGCTGGTGCCACACTGCTCTTTGCACTGATTACAACTATTTACAATATTTAATCTATATGGCACGTCATTTAGTGACATCAAGGGACAAATTAAAAGAGTTTCCAATATATATTAGTCAACAGAATCTAAATTATTTGCAAGCAACAGATTTATTGTTCCATGAAGTTCGTCTTAATTGCAGTATCTGGCATTTAGATAACCTATGAAGTTAAAGTTATAGTGGTTTATGTAATATTTATTTAACTATAAATCAAGTACAAATAACATTATTCGTTTACTAGCTGTTACACGTGACTTTGTGAGCGTTAACTTATAATTTTATTGCTAGAATTGGATAAAGAAAGCTTTTAGTTAAGCAAAAGATGTTCCAAAAAGTATGACGGGGAAGCTATCACCATATCGTTCTACCATTTAACCTGTCACATGAAGAGAACCAATTTGTATCATTTTATAAACAGCTACGAAATAAGGGTGAGTGGGGAGGGGGATTATCTGTGGAGAACACCTACGACAGATTCTCTGGCAGATTTTTGTTTGTGGTTTAAAATAATGTCACTTTTTGGGGACATCTTATCCCTGGGCTCTGTTAATACTAATCGTATGTAACGCAAATCCACATCCATATTGTAAAATAAAAAGTATCTAAACAAGAAATTTATCAACAAATTATACACAAACTGACTGCGAGGGAAGCAAAGAGTCAGTGACCGATATAACATTACAGAGACACACGCTGTCGATCTCTCTGTCACCGTTCGGTTAGTTTTCAAAATTTCACAACAAAATATGTTATTTATCCGAACATAGTATCCTATGTCATTCATAAGTTTACATAACATTTCCTTGTCACATTTCATTAAGATCGGTTTAGCTATTTAGTGGTGAAAACGAAACAAACAGACAGAGTTACTTTCACATTTATAATATTAGTGCAGAACTCTAGGTAAGCACCTTAAATTCAAAGACTTGTACTGCTTAAGTGTTACATACTTCGCGGAGAAAAGGGCTTTCGATTCTAAAGATTCTCTGTTCAGACTGTTGAGTAATCATATTAGTTCGTCATCGTCCTATTACTTATCTTTATATATAAAGACTAGACGACCCGTGCGAAAAATTCGCGAATAAAATGGGATGAGTAGTGAACTTGAATATGATGTTACCAAAGCTGAGTCATTACTCTTCATACTCCTACTTCATTTGTCGATTTTGTTTAGAAATCCAGGGAGATAAATAGCTCGAAACACAAAAATCTTATTTTAGAAAAATTGACATTTTTGCCCTTTAAGGGTAGATCTAAGAAATATTTCTTTCTTAAAATATAATGTTACCACAGCGGAGACCTTATTCTTTAATATGATACCTCATTTATTTATATCGGTTAGATAATAAGGGATATAAATCGCTCGTGACACAAAAATGCGTTATAGAAAAATGTATTCTTTTTCCCTTTAAGGGTTGAATTCTAAATACATTCTTTCTTAAAATAAGATGTCACAAAGCTGAGACATTACTCCTCATAATCCTACCTCATTTATCGATTTTGGTTAGATATCCAGGGAGATAAATGGCTCGAGATACAAAAAACGCAATTTAGAAAAAGTGACATTTTTGTCTTATAAGGGTCGAATTACGAAAAATTCCTTTCTTAAAATATAATGTTACCATGGCGGAGACCTTATTCTTTAATATGATACCTCATATATCTATATCGGTTAGATATTAAGGGAGATAAATCGCTCGTGACACAAAAATGCGTTATAGAAAAATTTATACTTTTTCCCTTTAAGGGTTGAATTCCAAATACATTCTTTCTTAAAATATGATGTCACAAATCTGAGACATTGCTCCTCATAATCCTACCTCATTTATCGATTTTGGTTAGATATACAGGGAGATAAATGGCTCGAGATACAAAAAACGCATTTTAGAAAAAGTGACATTTTTGCCCTATAAGGGTCGAATTACGAAAAATTCCTTTCTTAAAATATAATGTTACCATGGCGGAGACCTTATTCTTTAATATGATACCTCATTTATCTATATCGGTTAGATATTAAGGGAGATAAATCGCTCGTGACACAAAAATGAGTTATAGAAAAATTTATACTTTTTCCCTTTAAGGGTTGAATTCCAAATACATTCTTTCTTAAAATAAGATATCACAAAGCTGAGACATTACTCCTCATAATCCTATCTCATTTATCTATTTTGGTTAGATATCCAGGGAGATAAATGGCTGGAGATACAAAAAACCCATTTTAGAAAAAGTGACATTTTTGCCTTATAAGGGTCGAATTACGAAAAATTCCTTTCTTAAAATATAATGTTACCATGGCGGAGATCTTATTCTTTAATATGATACCTCATATATCTATATCGGTTAGATATTAAGGGAGATAAATCGCTCGTGACACAAAAATGCGTTATAGAAAAATTTATACTTTTTCCCTTTAAGGGTTGAATTCCAAATACATTCTTTCTTAAAATATGATGTCACAAATCTGAGACATTGCTCCTCATAATCCTACCTCATTTATCGATTTTGGTTAGATATACAGGGAGATAAATGGCTCGAGATACAAAAAACGCATTTTAGAAAAAGTGACATTTTTGCCCTATAAGGGTCGAATTACGAAAAATTCCTTTCTTAAAATATAATGTTACCATGGCGGAGACTTTATTCTTTAATATGATACCTCATTTATCTATATCGGTTAGATATTAAGGGAGATAAATCGCTCGTGACACAAAAACGCATTGCAAAAACATTGATACTTTTGCCCTTTAAGGGTCGAATTCCGAAAAATTTCTGGCTTAATATATGACGTCACTAAAGTGGAGATCTTAGTCTTTAAAACGATACTTCATAAAACGGTTTCAGATATGTATCCAGGGAGATAACTGACTCGTAACACAGAAAACAGCATTTTAGAAAAATTTACATTTTTGCCCTTTAAGGGTCGAATTCCGAAAACTTTCTTGCTTAAAATACGATTTAACCAAAGTGGAGACCATAAGCTTTAAAATGACACCTCATTCATTGATTTCGGTTAAGTATGAAGGAAGATATAGGCTTGTGACAAAAAAATACCTTATAGAAATAATATATATGATGAATGTATGTATGTTAGTTAGTTTGTTTGTTCTTCATACAAATCCACAGTTTTCATCCGATCTCGATGAAACTTTGCACACTTATCCTTTGAAACAAGGAGAAAAATACTGTCTACATTTGGTTGAAAAATTATCTGTATAAATAACACATGTTGTGTCATAACTTCGAAATACGGCGATAGACAGACACGTTGGATATGGACGTCTCCGTACCGTGTTTCCGTGTAGTGGAATGGCAGCTCAGTGGTTAAAGCACTTGCTTACGAACGTCGTGGTCTCCGCTTCAAATCTCCGTGGAGGCTGAGATTTTTAAAAATTGTTTTTCATCGTAAGAGTCAGGCCTGGGCCGGAGGTTATTCGGATTGAATGTTAAATTGTAGATATTAGAATGTTAGGGGTGCAATGCGAGGCAAATCGTAGGTAGTCTTGCAATGTTGTAGGTGTACACTTTTTTACGTTATAATGATGCCTCAGGTGTTATTCGCAGTCAGTGTGTGAGTGTGAACCACAGTAATATTATTATAAATATGGAAGTAAGTCTCTGTCTTTTTGTTACGTTTGACGACTAAATGGCTAGATCGTTGTGATGGAATTTTATAAGGAAATCTGTATGAAGGGCACATGATATTTTTTCCAGTATGATTAACAGTTGTAGTCACGAAATTTTGAGACCTTATCGAATGTTGGAAATTGATTCTCATCAAGAGACAGGTTCGTCGGTACAATGATATAGTGATAGGTTTCCTGTCATATTATTCCGACTCGATATTGTTTGGGACCAATCCTTCGTTACCAACAACTTTCTATATTTAATTCTGACAAAAAAATTCTTAATCCACGCGTACGAAGTCGCGGGTACGAGCTAGTTTATAATATTAGTGTAGAACTCTAGGTAAGCACCTTAAATTCAAAGACTTGTACTGCCTAAGATGCTCTGTTCAGACTGATGAGTAAGCATATTAGTTCGTCATCGTCCTATTACTTATTTAGTGTAACTGTAGATGTTAATAATCTATATTCGTCAGTAGTCAATTCTAAGACAGAAACACCTGTCACATGTGCGGAATTAAGAGCTTCTAATCGTATTGTAACGTTACAAATGAACAGACACAAGTGACTTCTTATAATCTTCTTTGCAAGACCAGCAAAAGCCTCCAGTACATACGGCGGGTCAAAGAACCTTAAAGAGGCTAGAAGACTAAATCGGAAAACAACTGCACTGATCAGACCACGAACAAATCTGGGGAAGTTCAACCAGCATTCAAAACAAGTGCAGGTGGGTTGCTACACCGGGGAGATACTGCGAGGACAATCAAGGAAGCGAAGGTGCACGCAGTCAGCTGCGGGCATACAACAGCACACAATGGCGGCAGTCATTACCTCGAGTGTCTCGGGGAGTAGCGCTGCTATTATGGCCCCGTCAGGGAAATAGAGCAACAGCGCACTGCAAAAATGAACGGAGCCACAAGTGAGAGCTATCGTTTAAACACTATACCCTATTTCTCAAGGGATAACTACTTAAAAACCGTGATCAGAATCCATATTTCAAAACAGAAAGCATGGAAAGATGGAAAAGTAAGAAAACAAATTTTAGAAACGTTAGGGTAACTCTACCATACTGCAACAGTAATGAATGCTTGAAGCGCAAGGATCGAGTATACATAAAATAATTGGAACATCTACGTCCCGGCTTCGGTATGACCACATATCACGAATTTCGAGTGAAATTATAATTTCCTGTTGTATAAACAATCGTCACACCATCCTCTTCACATACTGAACTCGGGGAAATTCTGAGAGAGAGAGATGCTGAGAAGACCACTTGGGCTACCCAGGAACGCATACAACGCGACAGTAATATATTTACTTCTGCAGTTGGGAAATTTCTTCTTACTTTTGTTTGACGGATGAGAAAATAATAACTGGGGAAAGCAATTAAGCACGAAAGTTGAACAGTTGTAGAAATAATCAAGTGGAAACTATGATAACTTTTATCAATTAATTTATTTTCAAATAAATAGCTTGAATAACGCATTCTTGTGAATAGAAAATATTCGTTTACCATTTAAATTATTACGTTACTAGTTATGTTTCACTGCGAATCTACTACATAATTTCATAACTCACTTACCTCGATCGCTATTGACTGCGGAATGGTGACGTCAAACGCCGGCCTTCGCTCACAAATTAACAGGGATCGAAAATATTATTAGAAATTAGAAGTTATTTGCACAGTTTAATAGCTGAGCAACTGCTATAAAATAAATTGCCAGGATACATTAATTAAATTTACGAGTAAAGTTTGTACTTCTGCCATTTAGAGTATAGCAGCCACGACATTTGAAATAATTATACTCTAGCGAGCTCGTCTCTGTCCGTATTTAATTTGTCTATTAATACTTTAAGTTCTTCAGGTTCATGAAATTTTATCAACATTTTGAACAGTGAATCCTTAGGGTGAAACACAGTACACAGTTTGTATGTGACCAGATAAGGGTAATCTCTCATAACCTGTATCCTAAAAACGGGTACTATTCTATACCCGTGATGATACGCAAAAAGTGGTCACGGACTTACATTAGTGTTTAATACGGACATTGGGTTTCGTGAAAAAAAAATTAAATTAATATAGCTGTTAAACCACTGTCTCATAATTTTAACATTTTTCATTTTATCGTATGCATATTTTTCGACTTTTCTTAGTTGAATACAGAAGCATTAATATAATCATAAGAGGAATACCTTAATATCAAGTTGTCTTTGGATAGAAAATATTTATTTATCCCTAAAATTATTAGGTTAGTACTAGTTGTGCTTCACTGCCTTTAATAAAGACATTGAGATTTCTCAGCAGAAACAGTTTTAAATAAAGCTTAATGTAGATGTTAAACGGATGTCTCATAATTTTGTCTTTAGACATTTTTCAGTCTATAGCTAAGTTTTTTTGCGTTTGTTAGTTTGAAAAAAGTATAACCATAAAGAAATAGTTTGAAATCACCCAACGTATATCAGAAAATATTAGTTTACTCTTGACATTATTAAGTTAGCAGTTGTTACGCTTCATTGGAAATATCTCTACTTTGCATATATAAATCTGTATCGGGTTGTTCCCTTCTGTTTGGCATAATGCAAGAATTACAAGCGATTTTGATAGCGATTTCACAGTTTCAAAGCTTCAAATCTGCTGTATTTCTTATGACACTATGGGTCAGGCAACGGAAAAAAAATGATAATCTGGTGTTGACCTGAAGAGATGCGCACCTAAGAATCTTTATAGGCCTACAACTACGGCAGGTGTTACGCACAACATTCTAGATAAACACGACAGTTACTTTTATAATCCGTAACAACATAACAAAAATCATTTTTTGTACCGCTAAATACTTTAGCGTTAAAAAAGTGTTTGTGTCTTCACGAAACCGAGAATTTTCTTATTTTTTTTCACCTCTGTGAATTGATAACAAGAAATTATAAAATGTGAGACTGAAAAATTTTCAGTACCGATCAACATGTTTTTTACTTTATACTGCTTGTTGTTTGATGCATTTCGATTGAGTTTTTACTGTTTGTGAAATTATAAATTGACTGTTTTTATTATTTTTAAATTAATAATAAAATATTTGGCACCGTCACAACTTATCGTCTATCTGATTTGATCTTGCCTTTAGGCTATCGGTACTTCGTTCTTAAAAAAAATTATTCAGGTATTATTAACACGGCCGCCTGGTTGTATGGAGGGTAGGAGTGCTTTGCAAATATTCTAATTGAACGAAACTCACAAAGTCGTATGCTAAGCACAAACACTATTTTTTGCACTAAGTTTTTCAGTTACACTATGTCACATTACAGTAGGCTTGCCCCTTCAGTACTTAACTTATTTTAATTATATTTATTCTATGCCAAGTACCGAATGCTATGTGTATCGGTGACTTACGGGTCGGACAGTTGAGGAGCGGTCAGAGAGAGAGTGTAGTGGAGTCGTGCAGAGAACGTCGTGTGTATCGTTCCCCTGGTTTTGTGAAAGTGATGGAAAGAATTGTTTTTACACTCTGAAGAACCTGCATCTTCGGATCGTTTGTCACTAGTAATTTGCTTGTGTGTGTTATTGTTATTTTTTCCATTGGTGGCCGGGTGCATTTGTGTAGCACAGAACTCAGAATAAATCTATGGCCTACATACTCGAAGTGATTCCTTGAAGAAACTTATAGTTATATTTATTCTGGATTTGTACCCTAGCCAGCCGACGGTGGCGGCCGATAATTAATTATAACGAAGTCTGATCGTCCTTACATTAGGTGGTCAAAACTAATTATAAAGGGGACTAATTAGCAAGTCGGAAGGAACTGCTGTGATTATCCCGACACACTATTTCAATCTGTTCTCCGACATGTCGACCGTAAATACAGGACTTGTGAGTTTAATAGACGGTTTAAGTGCTTAGAAAAGCCGTCTAAATCACAAAAGGAGTGTTAAGTGAGTAATATAAAAATAAACAGTTGAACAACTGTTAAGAATCGCGAAGCAGATTAAGACCAAAGACGGTACGCGCGAGAAGAATTACTCGACAGACAACAAGCTTGTGCAAAGACGGTAGCGCAAGAGAGTCAACACAGATAACCAGAGACGATTACTTCAGCAGTGGATACAGCGATGCAGTACCTGTGAACAACGCAAAGCAGATAGCAAAACATCAAATCGTGGGTCAGACGAGCAGTGAATACGTTGCAGAAAATAGCGGCAGGAGTTGAGAAGACACCTAACAGGCAACATTATACTATTAAACAACCGGGAAATATTTTTTTTTAAATAATAATTTTGACTAAAAGAATAGCAGATTAACGGGATTTTGTTTCAAAGATCTGTACCATCGGTTGTTATTTACCAGAGCTTCTGGAAAATTTATAGCCTAATAGTAAGAGTTTATACTCGCGGAAAATTTTATTTCGCTCTCCCATAACATTTTATTTTGTACAGAAATTTCAAATTTCAGTTCTACTTACGAATGAAGTTTTTTTCCTTTCTGGAAAAATAAAATAAAATAGATTGCAATTATTACCTTTTTCAAAGACATTAATTGCGGGAGGAAGACGCGAAAACTTTTACGTTAACAAGTATAACTTTTTCTGTGCATGACATTTTCAGGTGGCAGTACCATTGAGCGACGAGACAGTATAGTCTGCATATGTGGTTCGACACCAACAGTCAGCAGTAGTAAATAAAAGTATAATTACTGTATTATCTACATGTGTTTTATTTACAGCAACAGATTGGAGAAGTGAAATTAACTGTTTTAAGAGCCAGCCTACGTTGTTTCCTTTTTTCTCTTTGGTGCAAATCTGTTTTTGGTTGTGGAATATATATACTGTGTTGTTTCATTTCATTTGACGAGTTATCACGGCGTTGTTGTGAGTTGATTTGAAACTGAGAGGATATATCTTTGACCTGTTTATCTAAGTTTGGGAAATAGGTAGCCTATTGCTAGAGTAACTTATTGTCCTCATATCCTCATTCAAGTTTGGTTTTGTTTTGATCTTTTTTTAAAAAAAAAAAAAAATGGAGACCAAGGAATCTGTTATGGAAGGGGTAGCAGGGCAGAGTGATGAGGTACCCGTACCAGAAATGTTGGTGAAGTTTATGGAAGAGATGAGAAAAAACTTTCAAGAACTAAAGCTCGGTCAAGCTGAATATTACAATGCCATTAAAGCTGCAATTGCTGAAAGCAGCAATGACCTTAAAGTTGAAATTGCTAAATTTCGAAATGACCTTAAAGATGAAATAAATGGCGTTCAGGATAATGTGATTGCTCTTAAAGCTGAAATTTCTGAAAACAGCAATGCTCTTAAAGCTGAAATTGGAGCAAAAAGTGAAGCTCTTCGCTGTCAAATCACTGCTCATTTTGATGATAGACTTTTGCAATTAAGGGGCCAGTTAGTGCAATTACGACAAGATTGTTTCGTGAGGAATGAAGATCAGTTCAAGGAGGAGAGTAATTTGAAACCTCTTAATGAGTCACAGGAGGGACCCCTAGTACCAGAAAAGGATAAGTACATTGTTTTGGTCCAGGAAGCAACTCCGGTTTCCCATGATGCTTTGTGTATTGAATCCCAAACTAGTGTTCAAATGGAATTGGTTAGTGTTCGGTCAATTTCAGAGAGTCCTTTTCCAGTTACAGATATTTATGTAAGTAATATTCCTACAATTTCTCTGAAGGAGAGCAAGCTGGCTATGCCCAGAGCAATTTTCAAACTCCGCAAACCAACTTGTGTCACTAAGTTTGCGAACCACATTTATGATTTAATGTTTCCTTTCGGGACTGACCTTGTTTTCCCCACTCACCACAGTACTAAAGTATTGGCAAATGATATTCCCATTGGGGATAAGCAATTTTTGCACGTTGAACAGTTCCTCGGTACTAGCCCATATGGTCATACTGTAGATATTTCAATCAACCTAATGAAATGTTTCATTCTCCAACGTTTACTTGAGACTTTTGAAAAGTGTAATTCCATAATACAAAGAAGAAAACGTAGGAAGAAGAAGAAGGATAGGAGGGAAGAACCAGGAGTACATGTGAAGAAAAAGGAAATAATCTCACTTTGGTCCAAAGGAAAACTGGATTTATTTCATGAGGGCATCAACAGATTTAAATTAAAAAATATCCATTCTTCTTTTAGCATAAGAGATTCACACTACTTATGTACTACAGTTTAATTATATTTTTAAGTAATTGATGTTGTGCACAGTGATTTTCACAAAGCTGAAGTATGAAGTGTCTCTTCAACATAATGGTTTTCTAGAAACTTTGATTTAAAAAAAAAAATGCCTTGTACTTTGTAGGGTTGTTTAGTTTAATACTTCTCGGTAGGTGTTCTCTTTTGTTTAAGACAAATCACAAAGATACTTGATATAGATAGTGAGTTAGGGAATAAATGTTTTGAGTTACATTAAGTAATTTATATCTCAAGTCAGTAACACCCAGTAACCACCTCAAGGATATGTCGAAAGATGGACGTCTTTGTGTGTTAATAACAGAACTATAAATATGTTCTTTATTGTTTGGTGTTGTCTTAAGTCGATTTTCTTGGAAGGGGTAGTAAGTGATTAGACCTAAGCGCAATTTTAGAAGGCTAGGTTGACAAACCTTCAGGTCATTGACCCCATTTTTCACCGAGCATCTCCAAAGAAAGGAAATGTTACCTTATCATGGGAAGCTCTGGTAATAACAATCTGGTGTTTCACTGACAAAGATGTATCCTGGATAGAGAGTGATGTACTATCCACAGAGAAAAAAATAATTATGACTGATGTATTGGTGTTAATGTTCATGTGCGTTTGAGTGAGGAACAGACGTTTAACCTCAAGAGATTATTATTTGTAATTTTGTGCTTTCTTTCCAGGGAGATACAATTGTATGTGAATGAAATTTTGTGAATATGTTTGTAATTTTGTTCGGTAGGGACCGGCCACCAATACTCTTGTATAGTAATTTAATTCATGGTGTTCTTGTATAATGTAGGGATTTTTTTGTGTAACTACCTACTAAAAAACTAACCTAAAATATGTCCCAGGTTCAAATGTCTTGCCTGCGGCTTCACATTAGAACCGTGACATAGAAGGGGTTGTCACATTACAGTAGGCCTGCCCCTTCAGTGCTTAACTTATTTTAATTATATTTATTCTATGAGTATCGGTGACTTACGAGTCAGACAGTTGAGGAGCGGTCAGAGAGGTAGTGGAGTCGTGCAGAGAACGTCGTGTGTATCGTTCCTCTGGTTTTGTGAAAGTGATGGAAAGAATTGTTTTTACACTCTGAAGAACCTGCATCTTCGGATCGTTTGTCACTATTAGTAATTTGCTGTGTGTGTGTTATTATTATTTTTTTTCCATTGGTGGCCGGGTACATTTGTGCAGCACAGAACTCAGAATAAATCTTTGGTCTACATACTCGAAGTGATTCTTTGAAGAAACTTATAGTTATATTTGTTCTGGATTTGTACCCTTGCCAGCCGATGGTGGCGACCAATAATTAATTATAACGAAGTCTGATCGACCTTATCTTAGGTGTTCAGAAAAAACTAATTATAAAGGGGACTAATTAGCAAGTCGGAAGGAACTGCTGTGATCATCCCGACACACTATTTCAGCTTGTTCTCCGACATGTCACATTACAGTAGGCCTGCCCCTTCAGTGCTTAACTTATTTTAATTATATTTATTCTATGAGTATCGGTGACTTACGAGTCAGACAGTTGAATAGCGGTCAGAGAGGTAGTGGAGTCGTGCAGAGAACGTCGTGTGTATCGTTCCTCTGGTTTTGTGAAAGTGATGGAAAGAATTGTTTTTACACTCTGAAGAACCTGCATCTTCGGATCGTTTGTCACTATTAGTAATTTGCTGTGTGTGTGTTATTATTATTTTTTTTTTCCATTGGTGGCCGGGTAAATTTGTGCAGCACAGAACTCAGAATAAATCTTTGGTCTACATACTCGAAGTGATTCTTTGAAGAAACTTATAGTTATATTTGTTCTGGATTTGTACCCTTGCCAGCCGATGGTGGCGACCAATAATTAATTATAACGAAGTCTGATCGACCTTATCTTAGGTGTTCAGAAAAAACTAATTATAAAGGGGACTAATTAGCAAGTCGGAAGGAACTGCTGTGATCATCCCGACACACTATTTCAGCTTGTTCTCCGACATGTCGACCGTAAATACAGGACTTGTGAGAATAATAGACGGTTAAAGTGATTATAAAGGCCGTCTAAATCACAAAAAGAGTTTCAAGTGCGTGGCATAAGACTAAACAGTTGAACAACTGCTAAGAATTGCGAAGCGGATTCTACCAAAGACGGTACGCGCGAGAAGAATTACTCGGCGAACAGCAAGCTTGTGCAAAGACGGTAGCGCAAGAGAGTCAACACAGATAACCAGAGACGATTACTTCAGCAGTGGATACAGCGATGCAGTACCTGTGAACAACGCAACTCAACGCAGATAGCAGAACAACAAATCGTGGATCGTGGCAGTGAAAACGTTGCAGAAAATAGCGGCAGGAGTTGAGAAGACTTCTAACAGGCAACATTATACTATCAAACAACCGGGAAATATTTTTTTAAATATAATAATTTTGAAGTAAAAGAATAGCAGATTAACGGGATTTTGTTTCAAAGATCTGTACCATCGGTTGTTATTTACCGGAGCTTCCGAAAAATTTATAGCCTAATAGCAAGAGTTTATACTCGCGGAAAATTTTATTTCGCTCTCCCATAACATTTCATTTTGTACAGAAATTTCAAATTTCAGTTCTACTTACGAATGAAGTTTTTTTTCCTTTCTGGAAAAATAAAAATAAAATAGATTGCAATTATTTACCTTTTTCAAAGACATTAATTGCGGGAGGAAGACGCGAAAACTTTTACGTTAACAAGTATAACTTTTTCTGTGCATGACATTTTCAGTTGGCAGTACCATTGTGTGACGAGACAGTATAGTCTGCATATGTGGTTCGACACCAACAGTCAGCAGTAGTAAATAAAAGTATAATTACTGTATTATCTACATGTGTTTTATTTACAGCAGCAGATTGGAGAAGTGAAATTAACTGTTTTAAGGGCCAGTCTACGTTGTTCTTTTTTCTCTTTGGTACAAATCTGTTTTTTGGTTGTGGAATATATACTGCGTTGTTTTGTTTCATTTGACGAGTTGTCACGGCGTTTGTTGTGAGTTGATTTGAAACTGAAAAGATATACCTTTGACCTGTTTATCTAAGTTTGGGGAATAGGTAGCCTATTGCTAGAGTAACATATTGATCTAATAGCGTCATTCAAGTTTGGTTTTGTTTTGATCTTAAAAAAAAAAAAAAAAAAAAAGATGGAGACCAAGCAATCTGTTATGGAAGGGGTAGCAGGGCAGAGTGATGAGGTACCCGTACCAGAAATGTTGGTGAAGTTTATGGAAGAGATGACAAAAAACTTTCAAGAACTAAAGGTCGGTCAAGCTGAAAATTACAATGCCATTAAAGCTGCAATTGCTGAAAGCAGCAATGACCTTAAAGTTGAAATTGCTAAATTTCGAAATGACCTTAAAGTTGAAATAAATGGCGTTCAGGATAATGTGAGTGCTCTCAAAGCTGAGAGAGAAGTGAAAGGTAAGAACAAAGGTTTGGTCCAGGAAACAACTCCTGCTTCGCATGATGCTTTGCGTATTGACTCCCAAACTAGTGTTCAAATGCAACCGGTTAGTGTTCGGTCAGTTTCAGAGAGTCCTTGTGCAATTACAGATATTCATGTAAGTAATATTCCTACAATTTCTCTGAAGGAGAGCAGACTGGCTTTGCCCAGAGAAATTTTCAAACGCCGCAAAACTACTTGTGTCACTAAGTTTGCGAACCAAATTTATAATTTAATGTTTCCTTTCGGGGAAGACCTTGTTTTCTCCATTCACAACAGTACGAAAGTATTGGCAAATGATATTCCCATTGGGAATAAGCAACTTGTACACATTGAACAGTTACTCGGTACTAGCCCATATGGTCATACTGTAGGTTTATCAAAAAACAAAATGAAATATTTCATTCTACAATGTTCACTTGAGACTTTTGAAAAGTGTAATTCCACAATGCGAGGAAGGAAACGTAGGAAGAAGAAGAAGGATAGGAGGGAAGAACCAGGAGTACATGTGAAGAAAAAGGAAATAATCTCACTTTGGTCCAATGGAAAACTGGACTTATTTCATGAGGGTATCAACAGATTTAAATTAAAATATATCCATTCTTCTTTTAGCATAAGAGATTCACACTACTTATGTACTACAGTTTAAGTATATTTTTAAGCGATTGATGTTGTGCACAGTGATTTTCACAAAGCTGAAGTATGAAGTGTCTCTTCAACATAATGGTTTTCTAGAAACTTTGTAGGGTTGTTTAGTTTAATACTTCTCGGTAGGTGTTCTCTTTTGTTTAAGACAAATCACAAAGATACTTGATATAGATAGTGAGTTAGGGAATAAATGTTTTGAGTTACATTAAGTAATTTATATCTCAAGTCAGTAACACCCAGTAACCACCTCAAGGATATGTCGAAAGATGGACGTCTTTGTGTGTTAATAACAGAACTATAAATATGTTCATTATTGTTTGGTGTTGTCTTAAGTCGATTTTCTTGGAAGGGGTAGTAAGTGATTAGACCTAAGCGCAATTTTAGAAGGCTAGGTTGACAAACCTTCAGGTCATTGACCCCATTTTTCACCGAGCATCTCCAAAGAAAGGAAATGTTACCTTATCATGGGAAGCTCTGGTAATAACAATCTGGTGTTTCACTGACAAAGATGTACCCTGGATAGAGAGTGATGTACTATCCACAGAGAAAAAAAAAAAATAACTATGACTGATGTATTGGTGTTAATGTTCATGTGCGTTTGAGTGAGGAACAGACGTTTAACCTCAAGAGATTATTATTTGTAATTTTGTGCTTTCTTTCCAGGGAGATACAATTGTATGTGAAGATATAATTGTATGTGAATGAAATTTTGTGAATATGTTTGTAATTTTATTCGGTAGGGACCGGCCACCAATACTCTTGTATAGTAATTTAATTCATGGTGTTCTTGTATAATGTAGGGATTTTTTTTGTGTAACTACCTACTAAAAAACTAACCTAAAATATGTCCCAGGTTCAAATGTCTTGCCTGCGGCTTCACATTAGAACCGTGACATGGAAGGGGTTGTCACATTACAGTAGGCTTGCCCCCTTCAGTACTTAACTTATTTTAATTATATTTATTCTATGCCAAGTACCGAATGCTATGTGTATCGGTGACTTACGGGTCGGACAGTTGAGGAGCGGTCAGAGAGAGAGTGTAGTGGAGTCGTGCAGAGAACGTCGTGTGTATCGTTCCCCTGGTTTTGTGAAAGTGATGGAAAGAATTGTTTTTACACTCTGAAGAACCTGCATCTTCGGATCGTTTGTCACTAGTAATTTGCTTGTGTGTGTTATTGTTATTTTTTCCATTGGTGGCCGGGTGCATTTGTGTAGCACAGAACTCACAATAAATCTATGGCCTACATACTCGAAGTGATTCCTTGAAGAAACTTATAGTTATATTTATTCTGGATTTGTACCCTAGCCAGCCGATGGTGGCGGCCGATAATTAATTATAACGAAGTCTGATCGTCCTTACATTAGGTGGTCAAAACTAATTATAAAGGGGACTAATTAGCAAGTCGGAAGGAACTGCTGTGATTATCCTGACACACTATTTCAGTTTGTTCTCCGACAACTACCGACCACCACACCATATTTATTTAGTTTGTCATCAAGAAGGATTAATGATTAACCTGAATAATTGTTCGTAAAGATTGCAAGTCCGAAACGAGTGCAAGCGTTCTTACCATCCCACATTTCTCACAACACTGTAGTTTGCTATGTTATCGTAATCATAATACGCTTATAACAGCAGTTTAACGTCTATAGTTTTCACACAGCATTCACTAGTAGCCACTGGCAGCAGTATTTTTTTTTTTTTAACAGTTTAACGTCCCTTTTTAACAACGTGGTCTTTAGAGACGGGAAAGGATGGGGGCAAGGAATGGGAAGGAATTCGGCCATGGCCTTTTTGAAGGAAGCATCCCGGCATTCACCTGGAGTGATTTGGGGAAACCATGGAAAACCCAAATCTGGATGCCCGGACGGGGATTCGAACCGCCGTCCTCCCGAATGCGAGGCCAGAACGCTATCCGTTACACCACCACGCTCGGTGGCAGCAGTACGAAACGCCGGCCAGAGCTAATTAAAACCGACGCGGAAGAGCGTAATTTGTATCCGTGATGACTGCTACTTTCAACAGCACCATTCTCACAACAGTCAAACTGACTAATCACTCTATCTTCGAGTGACTGGCTTCAACAGGCGTTACGAAAAACGACATCCAGCCATCACCCGTCGTGGTAGCACGATCAAAACTTCTTTTAGCACAAGATTACTTCACTGTTCCTTACACTCATGCACACCCGCGCTAGCATCACTCGCAACCTCCCGCCATAGATCAGCGATACTCCTATCGATAGCTGAGTTCGATAGTTGAACTCATATCTGTTACTCGACTTTGACTCATATGCTACACATAAATTGAAAAGTCGGATAAGCTATCGTAATGTGACATGTTCTAAAGTATATCATATATTCAGGTAATATTGTCATTAATATTAATAATTTTCCGCCTCTGATGATACAAAAAATAAAAACAGTTTGTGAAAAAACGAGGACATATTGTAGCACGCAGGATTGTGGCGTACTACAAAATACGTAAATATTTGTATTTAGTTATTTTTATATTCAGAATATATTAATATTTAATGAATATTAAGTAATTTATCTCTCCGATCCGCGAAATGGATATCCCACGCTGGCATATTTTCTTAAAATTTATCTGTGTAAAGTGGTTGCTACTTGGTGGGGCAGAAGGGATTTTGAAGCTGGCAACGGTAAATTCTACCGATGGCGTGGGATGCTCCGAGCCTTTGTCCGCCAGGATACAACGGCCAACCCCAAGGTCAGTGCATTGACCCTGCGCAAGGTTACCTGAACAGCACAAGGGGTGACAGACGCGCGGGAAAGGCCAGAGCGAATGTGGTGACTTCAAACCTCACGTGGTTTTGGGAAGAAGTTAGACATCCAATGCCGTATCATATACGGGGTCTACCGATGTTAATTCATGGCTTCCTTTTTCATGTAACAAAACTTCAGGAAGGAGTTTTTGGGGAAGAGAAGCAGCCATAGTGGCATTCTGTGGTCAGCAGTCGCCGTGTCCAGACGTCATAGCGCAGAGTGGCACTATGCTGGAGGGTTCTGGCTTCGACCACAGGCTGGTCGTTTGATGCTGTCCATGCACTGATGGTGCAATTTACTGGTCTCCACCACACGCCGCCGCTGTTGTTGCTGATGATTATGGTAACGTGTTCCATCGCCCATCATCGTTTCATGATTTGGAAAGACTTTGAAGAATCCGTAATCGACCCATGTGACAGGACCTCTGCTCAATTCCATTTTAAAAGCTAGCTGTCAAATAATCTCATGAACTTTAAAGCTCCTTGTAAATTCAGTTGAGCCTTATTTTTGTTCATATTTTAATTCAAAAGGCGCCCAAGGGATTTTATCCACTATACATATAACATATTATTGTTGGCTTGTGGCCACGATGTTATCATGTATTTAAATTTATGAATAAAATGTTTAATATTTAGTTTATGTTTGCTATCTTCAGGCAGATTGTAAAACCGGATAGTGCTTTTGCTTGCAGATACACGTAATGTCTAACATAATGTTAAATGTATCCGGCTATGTACAAGCCATAAGAAAATAATAAATTCAGGATTATATATGTTTTATCAACAGCAATAAAGATCCTTGCTATCTAAATATTAATTTCTTATTAAAATCAAGAACCACTTTAACATTAAAACTTAAAGTAACGGCAATCGGCCTCCCGTTACAATATTGTGGTCATGTCTTAACGAAAGTGCGAGCTCACAAAAGTAATTCTTGTAGAAACAGATCAGTACTAATAGTTATTTAGTGGAAAAAAAAAAGACATGAAATCTTGCTCGAAGCCAATTCTGCACTTCACTTCCTGAAACTGTTTCTCTTAGTGTAATGCCTCAATGATTTGAAAATTTCAAAAAATCTAGTATCCTTTCCTCTATCCATTCTTAATTTTTACTGAACTGAAATATATATTAACATATATGACTTATTCTAAGACTTGTCGAACCCCAAAGAACAGAGAAAATTCTCGATTTTTATGTATTTTTCAAATTAATAAACAACACAATTAGGTATTAATTAAACTATGATGGAGTGCTTGCATCGGTGGCAATTTCCCTACATATCCAATTTCCTCCCTTCCTTTCCCCACCTACTTTTGCCCCCTACTAATTTCAACTTTAAATTCTTTTAACGTTTTTCGTAAATTATTCATCATTTCTCTCACCCTTGAAAGAAAATCTTCCCAAGCACTTATGCCTGAAATCGAGTGCCTGATTGTGATCATGGTGATCTTTTCCATTCCATGCGCCTTTCCTCATTCTTCCATCAATCTTCTGCTGACTCTTCTTTGTATTAATCGTCATCCCATGTTGACATAGCTAGATGTCCAGATCACCCGGCAGCTGTTCACAGTCTTCTACAGTTTTGCTCCTATTATATAGCATTATGTTGTCTACAAACAACATAACTTCCAATAGTAAAAAATTAGAGTAACAAATAGCAACGGCCCCCAACACGGTACCCTGTGTCTCTCCCATTTTCAGTTCCACTTCTTTTGGTACTGAATTTCCTACCCTAACTTTTTCATTCTGCCTTTTAAGAATTATTCTACACAGTAAATCACTTTTTCATCCAATCCAATAGATTTTATCTAATTTAGTACCATTTTATAACTCACTCTGTCAAACGTCTTTGTAAGCTCTAGTGCTACACTATCAATTTGGCCTTCCTCCTCCATTTCATCTGAAATACCTTGGATATATCCTACTAACTGAGATTCGCATGATTATCCTTGCCTAAAGTCATATTGTCAACTTGAAAATAACTAACGTTCCTCACAAACGTTTCTGGTATGATTGCATATCAATTACTCCATTATTTTACCTACCACTGTTGTCAAAATGATTTGCCTTTAATTTTTCAACCTATTTGTCACCTATCCTTTATGGAATGGAACTACTATCGCATTTTTCCAATCCTCTGGTAAGCAGCAAGTATCCAGACTCAAATAATGTTTAAAGAAAAGGTACAATGTCACATCCTGCTATCTTTAACACATCCATAGCAATATTATCTACACCAGCCCCTTTATGCTTTTTTCGCTTTTTAGCTCCTTTATGATATTCTCAAGATGAGTTGTAAATTTTTTATTCTGCTCATTTCTAATTGTGTTCTCCGATTTTCACCCTGAATCATAGTTTCTAAAAGTATCAGTAAACCAGTTACAATTCTCTGCGTTTTTTAAAATCCTTAGTAGTAGGGAGCGAAGCATGGAGGGAAGATGATTCTGGCGGGAAAGAGCTTAAACCGGCCCCCGAAGCGATTCTATTCGACCGCGTGACGTCTCAATTTTAAGTTCCTTGTTTGGCGAGGGATTCAAATGTACCAATGACGATCTAGGTCGTACGACGTTACTGCCAGTCGATTTAATACGATCATGGCAGTCACAAAGAGAGCTTAGATATGCTGCAGGAGAACACACTGCCTGCGCGCAATGCATCGACAGTGTTTCCGGAAGACAAGTTGCCGACCGACTATATCCAAGACATTTTCGATATGCGACATGCCAGACAAACGAGCAGACCACGAAAACAGAAGAAGGCTTGAACATTCCATACCACAAGTGATCGGGCGTGGTCCTTCTGAAATATGATATGTTGAAGTGCCTTCAGAAAAGGCAGAACTTACCTGATGTATCGGTTACTGTTCATATTTCCCTCAATTTATAGTAGGCGGGATAACATACAGACGAGTTAGGGGAAGGTCGAGTAGGCTCCAATTACCATATTTACACAAACATGCACAGAGAGAGACGCGTGCACACACACACACATGTCCATACATACAGTGAGTTCGACACATCTACCAGCACCAATCATGGCAACGAAAAAGTGGAGCAGAATTGTCCTGGCTCATGATTGGCTGAAAAACAGAACTCTCCTTACTGTATCATCAAACAGACTAAGTCAAAGGGTGTGCAAAGGATTACATATTTTGACCATATACCTCAAGTTTATCCATACGAAGTATTTATGACACCCAATGTACCATGAACATATGTGACCACTGGAACTGTACATGAAGTAGTGAAGCTTCAGAAAAACAAATCTGTATCAGCCTACCTAGCCACGGTGGCGTGAAGGGGCCCTCTCCTCACCTCAAACACATAGTGTTTTAAAGTCAGTATATGGACGCACATTAAGGGTCATAAGTCCATTATACGGCCACAAATAATCCATTCTAAAATCCGGATAGCGGTCGCTGTCCGCGATTTTAATTCCAGCGGTTTACGAATTACGATATTGTCTGTGGTGGGGAGTTACTAGAACCAAGTGACAACATAACCTAAGATTATTTTTTTTTCAGAAGTTAGCAAACAGGAGAGTTTATTAAAGCTCAGAGAAACATTAGACGAAAATAAATAATTGAATTTGATTTTATTTTGACTTATATGGTCAAAAGGATATGTAGCTGCAATGCAAGGTAAAAGGCAATTGTCTGTTAGTAACTATACAAAAACATGAAGAGCAGATACAATAATAATAATAATGCAACGTTCGTTTAAATTTAAATTTTGCTACTTGTTTATTTTTCGACGGTTTAAATCCATAAATTCATATAAGAATCTATTCTCTGTAGGAGAGAACATAACCTAATAATTTTCTGATAGAAGATATGAAACAGGGAAGTAAGTTTGCGGGAAAATGCACCGTTGGTTTTGAAATTACAGTTTCCTTAGGAAGTTTTCTACAAAAATAAAGATTTCAATCATTCTTGGCGGGTTTTGGGGTAGTAATTAATTACAATACAAGCAAAGGTCAGAAAGCGATTCTGAATCATTATGTTTTTGGTTACCTCCCATTATCTGTTGTGAAAGAAGTAGCGATAAAGTAAGAATAAAAATGTACTTTTTTATCACAACTAATGAGGTGGCTATAAGAATGCACTTTAAGAATTTGTCACTAGCCAGGCGCGCTGCCCGTGTAATGTGCTTTATTGTAACCCTGTTTCATAAAATGCGTTGAGCCTGGAGACTGCTCATCTCGATAGGTCGTCAACCTTCCGCGAGTCTCGATATTCGATAATGCCCAAAGTGTTAGTTCCACAGACTACCGCCAAAGAGCTACTTAACTAATCATCAAAATTTAAATGAATAACTGTATTGATTTTACTTGTATTTATGCCGTTAAAAGGAAGTGTAAATTTAAAATCAATAATTGAATTCGATTTTATTTGGGTTTATATTTTTAAAGAAAAGTGTAATTGCGATGCCAGCTAAAAGATAATAGGCTATTTGACAGTATTGAAAATATATTACAAATTGTAGTCATTCGGGTAGATTAATGCTTAAGTAAGCTATTTACGTTAAATTTGAAAAGAAATGTGGATTGTTTTTAATAAAAAAAAGCGAGATAAAAATCAGATATTTACTTGCCTCTTGTCACGTGACAGAAAATGCTCTGGGATTGCCGTTCACTTTAGTGATGTCACTTGCCTGTAGGCGCTGCGGCTGCGTATGGAGCACTTTCTATTATCCAAGTTTTCAACTATTTGTATTACTTGTTGCTGGTTATCACTTGGTACTAATGAGATTTTGTGTTGAATGTAAAATTAAGAACCAATTGTAGAAGCCTACAGCGGAAAAATACCAAAAATTATTTGTCGGGCTACCTATAGAAACAACTCCTGACTTGTACGGAACTTGAAAATGTAATAGCTTCAATTCGGGAATCATTTATATTTAAACTGGAAGTTAAAGATTATCAGAAATCCTTCATAAGAATGACAAACATTTTAAATTAAGTTAGTTGTGTTAGGAGATATTTACGAGAAAAATGCAAGTGTAGTATAAGATAAGCACAACAGTTAAATAACTTGATGTAGTGGGCAATTTTTCTTAACTGCAGATAAAAAATTATAGATAAATTATAATTTTTTCCAACGAAACTGAATTTATTGTTTATTTATTTACCGACCGCGTTCACTTCACCGCACGTAGAAACTGTGATGTTTAAGTATTCACTATTAACGAGAAGATAAGTAACAATGCCATGGTGTCCAGGTAGCTGCGTGGTTAAAGAGTGCTAAAGAAATTTGAAGATCCTATGTTCGCACCTTGATTAGAATAATATTTTTTTCATGTTTACATTTTTTTCCGTTTCTGTTTGCTGTTTGTTGCTTTACAGAATCATGTTTCTATTCGAAGAAGTCATAAAACGTAATGCAAACGTTTGAAACATAAATTGCTGCCATAAACATTGGCGCCGGGAGGGGGGTGCAAGGGGGTACACTAGCACCCCTCTGCTATGAAAGGAAATACATAGAAAAAGATTAAGAAACAAAAATTTTATTATTAAATTAACTGTTTGAATAATAACTTAAGGCGCATAGGTTTTTGTCCAAATTTGTTCAACACCATGTCAATAAATTCAGTATCCTTAGTAAATAAGTATTAAGTGTTATATATAATGTATAAAAAAAGATACAGATACACCTCCCTTAAAGTAATCCTGCCGGTGCCCATGATCCATGGTTAATAAGTAATAAGTTATATATAATGTAGGCCTATATGTATATAAAATAATAGATGCACCTCCCTTAAAGTAATCCTGCCGGCGCCCATGGCCATAAAAGAAAACTTTTATAAAGAGATAACCTTCCGCTTTTAATTTTGAAACATACCAGAGATACATTATCACTGTAAAAAATCCAAGCGCTCGGCGAATAATAGAATTTATTTTAACAATAACATCGCAACAATTTCGGAACGTTTTGAAATGCCTTTTATTGTAATTTTTACGTGACGATACAACTGCATGTTGTCTTTCTGACATAAATGCATCTATTTAGGCGATATTTACTTTTAATGCGCATGTAATTTTCTGTTGTTTTTTTTTACTTTTTATCGGTGTGCAAGTAACGTTCAGTTTTGAAATCTTTTATGTTTATGTTTCAAATGTTTATAATACGCTTGTTATCCAAAAATTTGTGAAACACTCGGGAAAAAATTAATGTTTTGGTGGATTTTAGAAAAAGAATATGCGGCGCTACCAACAGCAACTAGTATTTAAAGAAAATGCCCACAAATAAAAAAAAAAATTTCCAAAGCGAAGATCGAACCTAAGGACTCTAACTCTACTGATACTCGCCTTAAACAGTGCACTACAAGATCTCCATGGGCGCCGGCAGGATTGCTTCTAGGGGGGTGCACCAGGGCTGCAGCATTGGTGCCCCCCCCCCCTATCGGCCCAAAAATTTCCGGGCGACCTTTTTTTTTTTTTTTAGCCCACACGGCGACCCGGGATGCGGGATGTAGGGGGGTGCACCCGGGATGCAGGGGGGTGCACCAGGGCTGTAATTGGTGCTCCCCACCCCACCCCCTAACGGCCCAAATTTACGGGCGACCCGGGATGTCAGGGGGGTGCAAGTGCACCCCCTTGCACCCCCCTCCCGGCGCCCATGATCATCTCAAAGAAATGATGGTGCAAATGACATTTACATTAAATGATATGAGTCTTAGTCGCAATGTCGTCTGGTTTTCTATGAGTAAGTTGAAGCGACTTTTTTTTCCTATTTCAGCTAATGCGGGAACACTTATGTTTATTTGGAGAGTTTTTATTGTTGTGGTTGTAGATTGATGTACTACACACTATTTATAAACCATATTTCCAACAATTTATACACAAATTCAGAGAAACAAACCAGACGTTACTTATCCAGAGTGAACACTTGCTGGCACGTGACGTCACGAGTGTCGCTGACCGCGCCAGGCAGCAAAGGAGCGTTTTGGATACTCTAAATTTTAACGTTGAATTTTACATAAAATAAGCACTTTTGCCAAAAAATAAATAGTACCCGCTAAATAACGTGTATCAATAAACTATTTAAAACTATTTTCAAAAAAAATAGTCAAATAGCTATTGTCTGTTATGTAGAAGAGATAATGGTTATAATGCGAGACAGAGATATAAAAAATATGTAATGTGACGTTCGTTTAAACTACATGTTTATGCTATATTCTATGTAGTAGTTACTGAAATCAAGTGACGACATAACCTAAGAATTTTTTTGACTGGAAAGTTAAAAAAAAAATCCAGAGAAAGCTTTCACGAAACGTAGGATTTAACGAAACATATCAATGAAATAATTGATAGTTATTAATTATTGAAATTACATTTTACATAGAAAGTTTTTTAATTTAATCTTTGATTGCGATGGAGCGCCCGCTCCGGTGACAATTTGCCTACACACACATTTTCCCCTTTCCTGTAACCACCTACTTTTCGTTCTACAAATTTCAGCTGTAAATTGTTTCAAAGTTTTTGGTAAATTATTAATCAATTCCATTGGTAACTTATTCTAATCCCTAACCCCTTTACCTAAGAAAAAATCTTCCCACACTATTGTACCTGGAATCGAGTGCCAGCTTGTGGTCATGATCATCTCTTCCCTTCCATGCATTACTTTTAAATCTTAGACCAATATCTTTCCACACATCGTCAGCAATATACGTCTTGTACGCACCCATGACTCTCTTCACCCTCCTCCTGTCTTCCAATGAATCTCATTCCAACTGTTTTATGATATCAGTTACTGATTGTGTTCTGCGGTAATTTCCAGTGACAAATCTGGCAGTCCTTCTTTGCACCCCCTTCAACACCTGTATTTAATACCCAAAATGTGGGTTCAATACTATGCCACCATATTCAAGCCATGGCCTAACTAAAGTTTTCCAACCCAATTCATTACTTATCTCGTACATTCCCTCATCACACTCCCCAACAATTGAAGGATTTTGAAACCTGTTCCTACTACCTGCCTAATGTAACCTGCCCAGCTGAGCTTTTTATCAAATGTTATGCCAAGATATTTACATTTCAAGTCTTCAACAAGCTTAACAACAAATATTTCGCCAAATAAAAACAATGGAGTTATTTAAAAACATCCTAACCAAATACTCAGAGAATCTAATTAGAAAAAGTTTACTAACGTCACGAAAAATATCAGCAAAAAAGATAAAAGTTTATCCTTAAAATGTTTCCAGAGCAAATTTCTACTATCACCGTAGGTGATGCCCGTCATTTTCGACGGGCGTTTAAACTAGTTTCGTATGCAAACAACCTAACTTCTGATTGTAAACATTTAACACAATCATTCATTAGAATACTTAACAGAAATGGCCCCAATGCACCCCATTTTCACTTCTACTTCTTTTGACACTAAATTTCCAATCCTCTGTTTTCTACCTTTTAAAAATGCCGGTACCCAGCAACTCATTTTTTTCATCCACTCCAATAATTTTCAACATATTTCAAACCATTTTATGGCTCAAATGGTCAAATGCCTTAGAAAGATCTAGTGCTACACTATCAACTTAACCTGCCTTGTCCATTTCACCCGAAACATCTTGCGTACAGCCCACCAACTGAGTTTCACACGAATATACTCTCCATATAGTAGAAAGTTATAGTAGTTATTAAAGATAATTAAGGCTATTTAGAACTTTCCGAGGTTTAATCGGGAAATCAAACGTTTGTTAGAAAGCAAAGGCGATTACATGAACCCACAAAAAGAGGACTCATCGCATTAATTTAGTGTAATTGCGAGCTGAAGAACACAGCCAAATGTCAGTTAAAAATGTAATTAAGTAGAAGTGAAACAATGCTTCAGGCCCATCACCGTTCACTTCAAAATACGGGCATATTCACACTGGTTTTCGAGTGGCAGTTGGGCAGTAACAGTTGTGTGGTGGCGTCAAAGTTTTGAAGGAAATGAGAACTGAAGTACAAATTATGGGACATCAAACCACGGACTTTCAGTTTTCTTCGTCAAGAAAGACTTCAGGCATTGGTTTGGGGCTATGTAATGTCCAGCCTCTGCTGTCATTGATTTTCCGTCACCTCTCCATTTGTGAGACATTTCATCCAGCCGTTTTGGAAGATAGGGAAGGTTGGCAAATTCCTGCTGGCGTCCTGTTGTCGGCTAGGTTGCTTTGTTTGACGCAGGTAGAGATGCCACTCCCGGAGGCGGGGGGTGAGAGTGATCAAGTTGTCGCGGGCACTTGGGGGGCTAGAGCCCGTATAGTCCGCATGTGTGTGTGTACGCGGATTTTTGCAAAGAAACGTGGAGGACGCGTTTTTGTCATGATATCATTTGTCGTGCTGTTTTTCGTCATGTGCTGCCAAGAATGAACCCATCTCAGTTGGTGGATGGAATTGAAAGGTGTTTCATCATTGTGAAGGAAATATCGAGGTCACCGACAGCTTACTCCATAACGATAAGTGATAAAAATTCATATAAACATTTTCCCAGTATACGCCCAAACTGATGGAGTTTCGTGCTCTCCCTAACAATTTGTTTACTGTCTGTCAGTTTCTGTTCTTTTTTTTTTACTGGCTGAGTTCAATTTTTTGTGTAATCTTAAACAAACATGTATTTCTTTGTGTTTTATTCATAAAGGTACTCTTTTTTTTAATTCCGCACTCGTGTTGTCCTTTTGTAATTAGAGGGTGTAATTTAAATTGAAGCCTGCTTTTTGCAATTAAAAAAATATTAAAGGAACATTTTTTTTTGAATAATTAAAATCTTGCATCTCATGCACGTAAATGTTTTCTCGGCATAACGAGCCTAGACATTTCAGAAGGAATAATCAAACCACTTAGGAATGTAAAAAGTGATAAGCCTCCCGGACCATGCGGTATTCCTACTAGATTCTACTCTAGGTGCACGTAGGAATTGTGCCGTATTTAATGAAATTATATACCACTTCCTTGGATCAAGGAAACATACCAGCTGAGTGGAAGACCGTCATCGTAAGTCCAGTATTTCAAAGTGAAAATGTTAATGATCCTCAAAACTGTAGGCCAAAATCACTAACTTCAATAGTTTGCAGAATTTCAGAACCTATCAGCTACTCAAATGTCACGCATTTTTTGAATGAAGAGAAAAAGCCGATTCTGTGAGACACAACTTGCACTTTTAATTCACGACTTGGGCAGTATGATAGATGAGCGGCCTCAGGTTGACTTAATTTTTTTAGATTTTGAAAATCTTTCAACATGTGGCTCATACTAGGTTATTTATGAAACTTCATAGGTATGTCATATCTAGACCAATATGCAACTGGGAAAGATAGAATACAATGTGTAGTTCTCGAAGGTGATCGTTCATCACTGACTGAAGTGATGTCCAGGTTTTCCTAAGGGAGTGAATACATAAATGATTTGAGCAAAGTAATAGAGAAGAAAATAAGATTATTTCCGGTGAAGCTATTATATATCGAGAAATAATAATCCAGGACGACTGCGCTTTGTTACAAAAATTAAAAAATCGCCTGATGCGCAGACTATCAGCTGAAGTTAAACGCTAAAAAGAGCCATGTTATGCATGTATTAAGGCGACACTATTTAACTCTGGGCACTCTAGGAGTAACAACTAGCAGTAATTTGATGTGGAATAAACATATTGAGAAGGTAATTGGGAAAGCAAACCATTTGCTCCCATATTTTGGTCATAATTTGAAACAGTGTACATCGGAAGTTAAACCGATTGCATACAAAGCACTGGTGTGACCTTGCTTAGAATATTGTTCATTTGTATGGGGACCCATCAAAAAGGGTTAATGGATGCATTGGATAAGGTCTCAAAAAGAGCCGCCAGATTCGTGACAAGTATATAGCTGGAGGGAAGGCATTGATCTAGACAGAAGCTGATTGAAACATTCAAGACAGACCTACCAGGATAACAGAAAAGATATGCTGCTACCTGCAACATTCATAACTAGGAATGACCGAAAAAATTGGAGAAATCAGGTCCAGAACCGATCCTTTTCTGCTCTCATTTTCTTTCCAAGCGCGATTATGTAATGGAATAGGAAGGAGCGAGAAAACTATGTCTCGCAAAATTATGTCTCGAGAAACTGCTCCGGCCATCCTGATTTGGGTTTTCCATGGTTTTCCTCTTTCGCTCCTGGCGAATGTAAGGATCTTTCCTCTTAGTACTAACCCATAGGCGCCTCGTGTCGTTTACCGTAATTTGCTTACGCACCCTCCGCCATGCACTTTTAGTGAATCGCGGAGAAATAATAATAATAGTGGAGACCAGGCTAGTTGGCTACATTTTTAGTTTGTTATTTTAATACATTTTTTCGTAAATGTTTCAAAAAATATTTAAATGCAGTTTTAAAGAAAAAATTTTTGCTAACATTTTTTTATATTTGTACGTAGGGGAAGGTAGGGTAGACCCGGACGGCTGATAGGCTAACCTCGGACCTTTAAAGTTCTAACAAACCAATCTCGCTACGTCGCCGTCGGTAAAACGTTATAGTAACTATGCACCCTATGGTGTAAAAACAAATGCAACTGAGCTACGGCTACGGCTTGGGCGCCCAGTGAATTGCGGCAGAAGTTTTTCGTCGCTCCTGTCAAAATTCAATGGAGATTATTGAATATGATGCGTCAAATAATGCGGGCTCTAAAAATCCGAAAGGGTGACATTTTAAATTCTTCACCATATGCAAAAAGTGGAGAGGACGGGGAAAAAAAAGTAAAGACAGTAAAAATAGCGAAGCGAAAAAATAAAAAAGTAAAGGCGCTATGAAAACATGGAATACAAAAAAAGTATTCAAAGTCTTTCCGGAGCAAATCAAGTAAAACAGACCGAAGGCATCGTACATGGATTTTCTTTTTTTTTTTTTTTTACGCCTCGTCGACGGCTAAGGTCATTAAAGGCGGGATGGGACTGGGGATATGGAACGGGAAGGAATTCAGTCATGGCCTTTTTGAAGGAAGCATCCCGGCATTCGCGTGGAGTGATTTGGGGAAACCAAGGAAAACCTAACTGGACGGGGATTCGAACCCGCGTCCTCCCGAATGCGAGGCCAGAACGTTAACCGTTCACCCATCACGCTCGGTTCGTACGTGGAGAAATTTTTGAAGAAGACAGGATTCGGTGTTATGAAGTAAAGACAGGGCTCATGAAGATTGTGTTTATATAGAATCTTCATATATCGATTATTATTATTTTTGTAAAGCCAAAAAAACGACTATACCACAATTTATTACTGTGTCCGGGGCTGCCCGCAACTTTTTTGTTGCCAAAAAATTAAGACGAAAATATTTTCAATTTAATTCGTTAAGAAACAATCTTTTGATCACTAACTTCTAATTAATATGACTGCAGAAATTCCCAGTTTAATTTTAAGATTAAAATAGAGACAAAAAATGTGTTTCTTTAATTTTTATTTGCAATTTATTTTAAGTGTCCGGGGTCACCCGAACTTCCAAGAAAAATTTGTCACCGACAGATAAAGTGTGCCAACTTCCATGATGGCGGGACTGATTGCCTACTTCCATGGTGTACGTTGGCACGGGCTAGAAAAAAATAATAATTTTATGCAAATAAAGACACAAACTCAGAAAAAAGGTTACCTTTATAAAATCATTAGACTTACACAGATATAAGCTAATAAAATGTCATTTATTCAACTACATCATCATCAGAATTAGAATTATCACACAGGTGAAACAAGATGTTTTCATCTATGCAAGCCTCATGAGCCCAAAGCTCACAAAATGTGCACTGAACCCATTTTACCATTTGGTTTATGTTTTGAGTAATCTTCACCACACACGATGCATAAGCATTCCTCTTCACCTGAGTTATCTTTTGATAATCATTTTTATGGGTGACAGGTTTAACTATTTCCTTAATAGGGAACTGCATTCTCTTGGCCTCACCATTTTTCTTTTTGGATTTATATTTTTTATTCTTAGTGCTTTCAAATTTGGCAAGTCCGTCAAAACTGAAGTGCTCCTTTTTTTCATTTTATTTGTTTGCTTCCTTGCTTCTGCTTTATTGAATGGCCTAATATTAGGCCTATGAGTGGAAAGTTGGCTGGGCTGAGAATTTTGTGCCAGGAGGTCCATCATTCAACAATGACATCAAAGGTGACTGTGGGCCTATGGAATCTTTAGAACAACCAGCCTCTTACCTGTCCTGCTCTGAATTTACAAAAATCTTCTCAGCTGTATTAGACCTATTTCCAGCTGGCCTGCAAGTTGTAAGCTCAGGTGAAACTGTTTCCAAGCTACACGTGTTTAAATTCTGGCAGAGATCTTGATTGGGTTCCAGATTTGAGTTAGGCGTATTAACTGGATTTTGTGTATCAGTAGTCCATGCAGATATATAATCTTGGTCTGCGAAAATGTCAACATTTAAAGGAAAAATTAATGCCTTTCTAAACCCAACTTTAATGTTGTTTGGTATATATGCCAGTGTTTATGTACTGTTCACAACTCGGTGTGTTATAAATATTCATAGTGGAACCCACTGATTTCCATGAAAAACGCAGAAAATGTATTGGGGTAAGTTGTCATAAGTAGTCAACTAACCCCAACAGACACCTGTTTGTAAAAGTGGCTGCCATAGTAGTGAAACATGAGGTGAAACCAAACAAAATCATAGTGGTAGACAGTAAATTACTGCATCAAATGCTATACTAGATCACTCTTAACTACAGCAAATATTGAATAAGACATAATGAATAGAATCATACAAAAACGACTCACCAAGTCAAAAATCGGTCTTTGTGCAATAAATATATTATATGTTGTCATGGTGATCACTGTTAAACTTCAATGGCAGGTGAAAAGAAGGAACATGTCACTTGATTTATTTATTTATTTAATTTTTTTTTTTTTTTTTTTTTTTTTTTTTTTTTTTTTTTTTTTTTTTTGTGACGATTTGTAACGGTAAACACAGAAACTAAGCTGACGGTCTCTAGTTACCCTGTAGCCCCAGTCTCCCCAATAAAGTTTCTTTCCTCCAGAAACGTTTCTAAGGTGGTTGTACATCATTTTTTCCATTAGTTTACCTACCACTGACATCAAACTTAGCAGCCCGTAATTTTCAACCCTATGTCGCCCATTCTTTATGGACTGGTACTATTATTGCACTTTTCCTGTCTTCTGGTAATCTGCTAGTATCCAGACTCAATTTAAATATTATTTCAAAATAAGGTATAACATTGTGACCTGCTGTCTTTAAGACGTCTGTAGTAATATTATCTACAGCAGCAAATTTACACTTTTTCAGCTTTAATTCTTTCACGATGTCCACATGAGCTATTTCAGACTTTACTTATATAGAGAAGCTTCTCCTTTGAATTATTCCTTCCCATCACGGTAGGACAGTTCCTAAAAGTCTCAAACCAGTTGCTTAATGTGCCTGTCATATTCAAATCCTAAAATACTTATCTCTTATCTATAGTATATATGAATAAATTCCCTTCCCCTCACTTTACTAACACAGCCATAGAAATTACTAGACGCATCAATCACTGGTTTCCTGGCATCGATAAGATTTATGAATAATATATCTTTAGCTTCCCTCTTGATGTTATTGATTCCTTGTTTAGTTGTTTCAATGGTTCCTTACTATATTTCATACCTGTGTTATTCTCTCTTCTCACCAACCTCTTTCAGATTCTCAACTCACTAATGTTGTACTGTATATACATTCTGTGCTTCTCTTTTTCTGTTTTGGAAAAAAAAGGAAGAAAAGAAAAGAAAAGAAAAAACCTTCTCACTTTGACTTCTTTTGTACTTGTGCCCTACTTCCAAGATGGAACCCTTCCTTGAAACTCCTCTCCACTTCTGAATTTGTGCCTTTTTGTAACAGTACTTGTTACCCACCTTCAGTTTTTTTCCACTGTTTTAGTGAGCCCTCTAATATCCATCAGAACTACTTGTTGATCACTTATTCCTCCACTTGCTGCTGGAGAGCCCACAACATTATCATCACACTTTGTTAGGAATGTAGCCAATGTGTTTGGTCCCCTAGTTCTCTGCTCTACCACTTTTCAAACAACCCCGTCCCTTTGTAAGGTATTTGAAAATTTCTGTTTCCTTGTGTTTTTAAACTTATTTCCTACCTAGTCACACCTTACAAATTTAAATCCCCACCAGTACTGAACATTATACTCTCATCTCTAAATTTAATTTCTCTCCAAGAGCCTCTTTTTTACTACCCCATGGCTATTATTTATGATCACCAGTTAACTGTAACAGTCTTTGCTAGATAATTTGAATACCCCTCCACCAACTGCTCCTCTACCTTTGCGATACAACCTGTAACCATCAGAGAATATCTCATTGTCTAGCACTCCTTCCTTTAACTAAGACCCTACCCCTGTAACTATTTGTGGTTTGTGTATCTCCATTGACCCCTTAATCTTCAATGACGGGCATAGCCCGCGTACGATGGTTGGGCCAAACGTAAATATTACGGGCATAGCCCGCGTACGATGGTTGGGCCAAACGTAAATATTACGGGCATAGCCCGCGTACGATGATCGGGCCAGAAGTAAATATTACGGGCATAGCCCGCGTACGATGATCAGGCCAGAAGTAAATATTACGGGCATAGCCCGCGTACGATGATCGAGCCAGAAGTAAATATTACGGGCATAGCCCGCGTATGGTGATCGGGCCAGATGTGAATATTACGTGGAATATTTGATACGCAATTACAGTCTGATGCAATAATTGTGGTAGACGCAAGTATTACAAAATATTTATTTATACAAAACTCCAAAATATAAAATTAGTAATCTGTAACTGTATGATATATTTCAAAGCATTCTGGTACATGTAACAGAACTTTACACTTTTTACACTCCCACGTTGTTTCTTTAGGTTTTTTATTTTTGTGACAAACTGAATAACGTTTTTAGAGGGCGTTGGATCAATGTGCATTGGAAAATGAGCCCATTCCTTCGCGTAAAGTCTGTCTGGCGCATCTCCGGAAGATAATACGCCTCGTTCTCTATAAATCGGTTTTGGCATTTTCTTCAGTAGAGATTCGGCTAAGTTGATCTTATAGTCGACATAACATTGTTTCTTTCCATCATTCAGTTTTTTCCATAAGATGTAAGAGTTAAAAAGACCAATATCAAATAGATAAAAAAAAATTATATCCTTTCATGAATTTTCTCATCACTGCATCACTGGAAAACATGCTAATATTTGATCTTGGAGATCAATTCCATTCATTCTCTTGTTATACTCTACAATACAGTTTGGTTTTAGAGTGCCCTTGGATCCTTGTGAAGTCATTTCGACTGCTTTATGTTTTGTCGACAGCATATAAACATTTCGCTTGTCTTTCCATTTTATAGAGAGTATTCGGTTGCAGCTTCGTATTGCGTATTCGCCCCTTGTTAATTTTACACTGCACAAATCTTTTGGCATGTTCTTCCTATTCGAACGTACTGTGCCAATTACATTTGTTTTATATTTATATGATAATGTCATAAATCATTTTGGGGAAGAATACCAATTGTCTAATATCTACAAACCGCGACCGCTCTACCACGGGCAATGCCCGTCATGTTTACGATTGCCCGGATTAGCGTGTTACACACAAGTCGTGCGAACGTCCCGAACGCTGCGCGAGCTTGTATACAATTTCGGCCCAACATCTTCGAATCTAAATCGTAGGTATAAGGGGTTAAGTTTCCAAACACTATTAATTTACTCATTATGCTCCCACAGTTTACTAGAAACAGCCTTATAACTGACTTTGTGATATTTTTCAGCATTAACCTTCGCATTCCTGGTTTTGGCCCACTATCGTTGTTTCATCAGCTGCAACTATTTCTATAGTATTAATGTTTTTCCCATCTGCAATCGTTACCACCTGATCACCTATTTCTATCACTTCACCAGCAGCCTCCAACCTAAAATAATATACAGAATGTAACATTATTATGCTTGTTGTGATATCAAATAAATATATTTTATAGACAGAATTAATATTGTATCTTTTACAATTTATTTTCTTTGTTTGCTCTGTCTATAATCCTCTCATACCAACAACGACCGTGTCTGTAATAATCTTGAATTAAGTTTGTTACTAAAGATTTTTAGGTTCTTTTCTACTCAAGATCTATCAATTTTCTCTCCACAACTATCATTTTCAAACTTTCACTATTGAAATAATAATAATAATAATAATAATAGTTTCAAAACTTTATACACTGCCAGATTAATCTTACTCGCCAGCTCTACCAGCAATTCTCTGTTCTTCTTTTTCCAGAGTTCCTATATTTTCAAACACATCGGAGCAAACCATCTTTATTAGACCTGCTATTCTCTTTTTTTTATTAATTCCTTCAACTCCCTTTATCAGTTTAAACGTATAATATTTATTTTTTTATGAACTGCTATGTTACAACTCCTCCCAAAATATTCCTCATTTTATGTCAATTGGAAATGAACAAAAAAGGAGAAAATTTTTCCCATGTTGGTATCGAGTTTTATACGTTGTTTACCGATACAAATTTTACAGAATATTAACAAATTTTGACTATCCTAAATATACATAAATCTTTCATTAAAAAAAATGAACCACCACATAACTAGTGAAAATAAGGCATGTTCGCCACGTCACATTATTATGCTTGTTGCGATATGAAATAAATATATTTTATAGACAAAATTAATATTGTATCTTTTGCAATTTATTTCCTTTGTTTGCGTCATCTAAAATCTTCTCATACCAACAACAATCATGTCTGTAATAATCTTGAATTAAGTTTGTTCCTAAAGATTTGCAGGTTCTTTTTTTACTCAAGATCTATCAATTTTCCCTCCACAACTATTATTTCAAAACTCTCACTATGAAAATATTATTATTATTTCAAAACTTGATCCGCTTCTAGATTAATCTGTCTTACTCGCCAGCTCTACCAACAAATCTCTGTTCTTTTTCCAGAGATGCTATATTTTCAAACACACAGGAGCAAACAATCCTTATTAGACCTGCTATTCTCTTTTTATTATTATTATTATTATTAATTCCTTCAACTCCCTCTATCAGTTTAAATATATAATATTATCTATTTTTTTTATGAACTGCTATGTTACAAGAAGCCTGACCCCATCATAACTGGAAGTATGCTCCCTTACGGCTTTAACTAACAATTCGTAGAATACCACCACACCTCTTCTTTTCAAATGAATAGCCTTCATCTAGGCTGTACATCATGGAATCCCACCTACAATGATGTTCACAGGCATAGCTGCCAAGACAAAACCAAACATTTCCCCAGTAGCAAATCAGTCTCCATATTCACCCACCTCACAACATGGTTTAACTGTGGCTGATCATTGCGACTCAAGACCTGCATGAGTTTCGCCCTGTTATGCCATACCTCCTTCACCGCCTTCCTCAGCAGGGACAAATAATGTTCCTCAGGTCACTATTATTATTGCTTCCTTTGACACTGTTCCCCTTACCTCGACTATCACTACTCTATCCTCCTTCAAGAAATCCTTAAAAAGTGATTTTGTATCCTCTATTACCTGCCTCAACGTTGAAATAGGTATGAAAAAAATTGAAACCTGATATCCTATTCCTAAACGATGCTGCAGATGTGGGCCTACACCCTCTCCCATAGCTTTTACCTAACAGAAGAACATTTTGCTTTATATTTTTTTTACCTTCTGTGCCTGTCTCACCTACTCCTACATCTACATAAGGCACTCCCCCATTTGAATCTGATAATAGGTCAAACCTATCTCTACCCACAACTTCTGAAGTGTATAATCTATTTACCCTGTGACCTGTTGCCAGCTGTCAACCATTCTTTTCATCCTCCCCACAAACCTCAACATTTTTGCTTTCCGCCTCTATAGACCGAGTTTGAATGGTTCTAATTGTTTCACCCATCTCCTCGATCTTTTCTTCCTACTCTGAAAGTTTCCCATCTCTAAAAAAAAAAAAAATGGAACATACCATTGCAGTTTTCCCTCTCCGTTACATTTCCAGTGAAACCACATCTTGCACTCTATGCAATCAATACTATTCACCACAAACCTGCAGCACGCACCATTCTTTCCAGGCATAATTTTCCCAAAAACTTTTACTACTTTCTAAATGAACCTTTGGGATTAAAAAAGATACTCTGTGTAGATTAAATATAAATGATAGCCTGGTAAAACTAATTAAGTTTTAGCACACATCGACTTAATAAAAACTGGTGCACGTGTATACAGATACGGTGAAGAAATAATTTCTCGTTTGGTGTACAACTCTTCACGCATTAAACTAAGAATATTATGCTGATGAATGAGAAGAGAATAGATTATGGCAAAAGTATTTAGTAAAAACCGTGCTGGTTTTTGGATTAGATTCTTGCTTCTGCTGTGCTCAGAAATCCACTAAAACCACAGTATTAATTCTGCATTCTTTTAACTAAATAGGGGATTTTGGGAGGAGGGGGGGGGAAGACTTTCAATCAGTTGATAAATAAAAATGACTGTTTATAAATTAAAACTCTTTCACCTATCTAGTTGAGATCTAACATCTGTGTTTAAGTTGATGATGAAATTCCATTTTACAACTCTCCATTACCTCCAACATACTATAACTGCATTCAATCTGACAAACTTATTAAACATGCCAATGAAGCACAGAGTTATCAATACTTCAGTACTTCATTGCTATGGAAACTAGAAATTTTAAAATACCGTACACAATTGCTGTCTCTATTTTCACAATCAGTCCAATCAGTAAACATTCTAGAAAACACAGAATAATGTTTGTAAAATTATACTTCTGCTAATTTGACCAATTCAGGCAGCCTACTGACATTAGCAATTCAGGATACAGATCATCCACATTATATTTCACATGCCTGGATTAATCCATTTTCCTGCAGCAGTGTATCTATACAGTAAAGTAAAATGTAAGAGCTCCAAATTAATATGAAAACTAAACCTTATGAACACTAATTAGAAATGTTTTGCACATGAAGAAAGTAAACATGATATTCTCATAATAGACTATATAATAGCATTTTATTAAAATTTAGAATTTGTACAACAGTAGTAGCTGACATACAAAATCATAATTATAAAGAGACAAAAATAGACGCACTACACAGTTAGTTTCCACTTAACAGCTCATCCAGAATACTTAATGGAACATTCTTTATGTAATTATAGAAAGCACAGAACTACACCAGTTCTAAATGAGATACTAATATTTCTATTATTATTTATTTAAAAACCATATCTTCAAGAAAAGGCAAAGCCAGAGGGCCTCAATATTGTCACACAGATATAAGCTAATGCACCACTCACATGATAACATTCTACACATGGAAATGTAAGTAATTTCAGTAAAAAAAAAAAGTTTATTTTACATAATGGTCTTTTATGTATCAGGTCTAATAGTCATATCGTATTGGAGAAAAGTGATAAAGCAATGTTTAAAATTAATGTTTAGAAATACCCAAATTATTTAATAAATATTTCAAAATATTTCTACAGAATTTTAATAATATAAAAAAAAACAATGTGAATAGTTTGCAAAAAGACTTCCATTTTCCTTTTAAATGTTTATGATTGTAATATATCTCATATCATGTACAGGACACACTTTATTATTGCCACTGGACAGTAATGTGGGAAAGCAAATGCTCTGCAATAAATGCAAGGCCCAGAACAGGTAGAAATTTTTAATATGCAATGAATGCTTTATTATAAGATATAACTAGTAGATTCAGGTACTTCAACAAGTTACAGATCTCGTAAACATATCTAACAGTTTCCATGCTTCCAATGTAGCTTGATTTGATTTGATTTGATTGATTTGATTTTTTTATTGATCCATTTAGTCAATGTATAGTACAGGTGTACATTTGACATTGGATAAGTCATTTTGATGATTAGATGTTACATATTACTATGAGATGATGGGACATATATACATAATTAATAATACAATGACAAAACAAGTGTACATGAAGAGAATTTAACAATAATTTGATGAAAACAAAAATTGAAGGAATCCTAAAACCCATTTTTTATGAGTCCATATATTCACTGATAGAGTAAAAAACTGTGTCTCACTAGAAATGCCTTTAGTTTTCTTTTAAATGAGCTACAGGAAGCATTTTTACTTCTTCTGGTATTTTATTATAGAGTGTTATTCCCGAATTTAAAATACTTTTTTGATATGTAGCAGTCCTGCAAAACGTTTTGTGGATGTCTGAACGTCCTCTGGTGAGGTAATTATGTACCATATCATTTTTTATTAGTTTGTTTCTTAGGAGGTACTCTCTTGTGAAAAGAACTATTTCATAGATGTACAGACATGGAACATTTAGAATGGCGAGGTTAATGAAATGTGTTCTACATGATTCTAGTCTTTTTAGACGACATATAGTTCTCACTGCTCTTTTTTGCATCCTAAATATATCAGTGCTTTGTGATGAGCTACCCCAGAAAATAATTCCATATTTGACCAGTGAGTGGAAGTGAGCGTAGTATACTTGCATTACTGTACTAATAGTAGTGGTGTCCCTAAGAATTCTTAGTCCATAGCACACTGTAGACAGTCTTTTAGCTAATTTGCTTATGTGAACATCCCATTTCATGTTATGTTGTACCCATAATCCCAAGAATTTGGTTTCATTTACATTTTTTAGCTCTTTTTCACTTATGTTTACTTGAATATTGTTTTTGTTAGCAGAATGAGGTAGACAAAAATTCACACACACTGTTTTTTCCTCATTCAAGATTAAATTATTTGCATCAAACCAGTTTTTCAACTCACTCATGGTTTTATTTGCTGTTAATTCTAAATTTTTAATGCTCGGGGAGGTGAATAAAATAGTTGTGTCATCCGCAAACTGAACTGCATCTTTTGGATCGATATTCCTAGTGAGGTCATCTATATAAATTAGAAACAAAATAGGTCCTAACACCGAACCTTGGGGAACACCATACTTAACAAACTGTTCATCTGAGGTAAATTTTTCCTTTGTACAATTTTTCTGGTATGTTGTTTCATAGTCAACAGACACTCTTTGTTTACGGTTTTCAAGGTACGATTTTATCCAGTTTTTTGCATTCCCTCTTATCCCCATTTTTTCCAGTTTAGTTAATAAAATACCATGATCTATTACATCAAATGCCTTTGATAAGTCTAGGAAAATACCTGTAGCCATATCATTTCCATCCAAAGCTTTTAAAACAGAATTTAAGAATTCAAAGATTGCTGTATGAGTAGATTTATTTTTCCTGAATCCATGCTGCTTGGTAGAAAGTGGTGCATATTTATTGATAAACTTGAGGAGTCTGTCAAGGAAGAGTTTTTCTAATATTTTTGAAAAAACACTTAATTGGGAAACAGGTCTATAATTTCCCAACTGATCAGGAGGTCCTTTTTTCAACAGTGGAGTCACTACTGCAGTTTTGAGTACTTCAGGAAAAGTTCCAGTTTGTACAGATATGTTGAAGATTTTTGCCAGAGGGGCAGCTACATAGTTAGCACAGGTTTTCAATATGAAATCTGGGACCTCATCTAGTCCACATGAATAACTATTTTTTAATGTCATTATGATTTTTTTAATTTCATCAGGGTTGGTTTCAGTTAGATACATTGTGGCACTTGATATTGTGGAAAGACTGGGAACATCTTTAGTCTGCTTATTGCAGTTTGTTTTAATTAATTTTTCAGCCAAAGAAGTAAAATATTTATTGAATTCTTCAGCTATAACTTTGGGGTCACTAATTATTGAATTATCAGTACATAATTTGATGTTCTTTCGTTCAGTTTTTGCACTTTCAGTTTGTTGTCTAATAATATGCCACATTGCTTTGGTTTTGTTGGAAGAATTTTTTATATAATTATCATTTGCCATAATTTTTGCTTGTCGAATTACTCTTTTATAAATTTTCTTATAGTTTTTAACATAGTTTGAAAAATTTTGATTCACTTGGTTTTGTTTACAGTAATTCTGTAAGAAACGGTTTCTTTCTCCCGATATTTTTATGCCTGTGGTAACCCAGTTTTTACTAGTTCTTTCTGCCACAGATTTCCTCTTTTTGGGAAAAGCCAGGTTGAAGTAGTGTAGAAAAGTACTGTGAAATACATTAAAGATGTCATTTGCATCTATTTGATCATAGACATCTTTCCAGGTTTCATTTGATAGAAGTAAGTTAAACACGCGTATGTTATCCTCACAAAAATTTCTCCGATAAACAATATTTTTACAATTTGTGTTTTTACTTTTTTTTATCTTCAGTGATATGAGTTGCGCTTCATGGTCACTGTAGCCCATACTTATTACTTCCCCTTTTGAGAAGAGACTTGTCTCTGTTACAAACACCTGGTCAAGAAGAGTATTATTGTAGTTTGATATCCTGGTTGGGGAGTCTATTTTTGGTATTAAATTGAAGGATTTTACCATATTCAATAAATCTGATTTTTCCCTACTGTCTTGGAGGAAGTTAATATTGAAATCACCACAAAGCACTAGTGTTTTATTGGGTGCAGTCACATTATTTAGTAGTGATTCCAATTGGGTAAGGAAAGTTGAAAATTTTCCATCTGGTGGTCTATAAATATTTATAACTACTATGTTGGTTTCTAGCAAAAGAGTTGCACAAGCTTCAAAATTCTTCTCTACAGAGAGTTTAATGCATTTTAAGATATTTTGACATTGAATGTGTTGCTTGACAAAAATAGCAGTACCTCCATATTTAGAAGTTTTTCTGCAGAAACAGCTGGCTAGTTTGTATTCTGGTAAAGAAACCAAATTTATTTCATCACAACTTAACCAGTGTTCTGTGATACATATTATGTCTAGATTTAGCCTATACTGCAGCAGAACTTCAAGTTCTGTTAGCTTATTGGTGAGTGATTGAACATTATGATGCAGGATAAACAGTTCCAAATTGCTTGATTTTTTATTAAAAGTTTGGGGTCGCTTATGGAGTTCTAATGGCATTTCTAATGATTCACTTACCCTAAAAAAATATCTGTTGTTTTGTCCTCTGTGTTGTTTGCTTGATCCACTGATTTTCCTTCTTCTGGATGGTCACATACTTTATTCACAAGTTCTTGAAGAGGTTTTGTTTCAACACTCAGTTGCCCACACGATTTTGATTTGAAGGATACAATGAAGTTGTTACTGTTCTTTGGTTTTCTATAAACCCAACTATCTAGTAAAGTTTGTTTCAGTTGCTTGTTGCAAGTTTCCTTCTTGTATACATTTGGATTTTGTTTAATTAACTCCACAATCCTGTTGCATACATGTTCTTTCCCAAATTTGTTCATGTGCAGCCCATGACTTGCTAACATGCTAACATGCTAATATTAAATACAGAAGTTTGGCCCATCTACTTAAGCTTGCTTCTATGGTGGACTGCACCAAGGTGTGATTCAGTTGCTCTACTTGCATTTATATCAAAAATAAACACGACAAAAACTAGATATAATCATTTAAACAGGAAAAAAACTTTGAAAGCAGGTATTCTAAATCAGCCAGAAGGAGAGAAGGAAATAGATTAAAATTTCCACTATTTTTTAATGCTTATTTTTCCAGAAATACTTACCCAAGACAATACTACATGTAATAAATGATGAAACCTGTATTAAAATTAATTAAATGATGAAAAATACAAGACAACTCTCTTTGCAGGCTCATCTTTTCACTAGGACAATGCCCTGTACAGAAGTTTGCTCATTAATTTACAAAAATTACAAAGAATAAAAATGATTTACTATTGTAAAAGGCATATGAACTACTTATCTTTAGCTTTAATTAAAAAGATATGTTAAAAGCTTTAACTAGAATTATTTACATAATCATTCCAGAAACATATTTTTGCAAATGAAGATAACTTAACTAAATACTTTATTACCTATCTCATTATAAAAGTTATCTTCAAGGGGGAAAAAAAAAATCAGTGTGTTAAATTCCCTGCTCTTAAGAAATGGCCTACAAATGTATTAGCCAAGAAATAAAGGAGTCTAACATTATCCATCGTTGGCACAAACTTAAAGTTAGTGGACAAACATTAGCACATTTGTTGTGTACAAAGTGGAAACACGTTCATTTGGCCATTAGTGTGGTGCATGTCATGGATCCACATCAGGTGCAGACTAGCATATAATACAACAGTGTAGTTTTAGCACTAATACTAAGTGTGCAAAATTTGGTCACCACACAAGTAAAACATTGTTCTTACCATCTTTGGTCACCACGCCCTGTTCGTTAATTTTTTTTGTTTCTTGGAAGTGAAAATGTGTGATCGTGGGGCAAACAGTGTTTTCAAGCCCAAGTACATGAAAATGTGTCAAAATACATCATAACTATTAACTGATAAACAATTATTATCTATTCTTATGAAGGTTTCAATTGAGGAAGAAAACACTGACAAAATTGACGAGTATAATACAACATACAGCGACTCATCTGAGGATTTTTCTGAAGTTGCCTTGGTAAATCAGGGCACTGTGTTTCAACAAAGAACAATAACACCCAACGACAAGGCTGCTGCAGGCATTTAAAAAATTACATATTTTTCACACACAATTCATAAAATAAATTATTAAACCAAAAACGAAGAGAAATGGAAATACAAAACGGAAAAGTTGCGGCAAATATGCCAATGAAAATTGTAGGTAAAACTGCATGATGGGGAAAAAAAGGCAGTGCAGGTATTTAACTAATAAGCAACTTATAAAAGATACAATATATGAATGTAAGGTATATCCCAATTAACCTTGACTGTATTTGGAACAAAGATTTGCTGCTGATCCCCAACACCTCTAGTTTCAGTGTTTTTTATTTCCTAAAAATATGTTTTCATTCTAAACCAAATTTCAGTTTTTAGTTTGTAGTAAGTACCTAGACATATGATCTCCAATTTTATTTTTAATTTTTCTTGCCCATGAATAAGTTTTCGTCACAAAAAAAAAAAATCACTTTCTTATTTACTTATTTTTTCCTTAAATGAGTTAGTGCCTCAATTGCATTTTTCTTGGATAAAAGAACAAAAATATGTCAAATCTACATCATTTCTGGCTGAGGTCGTTAGTACTGGGAATGAATCATTCAAGCCAGGTACCAACCCAACGGATCCATGTGCAAACTTTAAATGGTGTCACAGTGGCTTTATGACTTTATGTAACTGTAGTTCAGCTACTGCAACCATATAAATTTATTCATGACAGGTGGTGGCATGTAGTCAATATATAAAAAAATTAAGCTGAAAAACGTGAAAACCACAAAGGAAAATGGAAGTGATTTAGTCTGCTGCAGATTACCTGCATTATACTAACTGGACACACTATTTTATACATCATATGTCACTAATGTTATACTGTCAATTTAATAAGACAAAGCTTACTAATGTTTTTCTTGGTCCGCAAAAAAAAAAAAAAAAAAAAAAAAAAAAAAAAAAAAAAAAAAAAAAAAAAAAAATGAAGGACAAAATCACTAGGTATTCTAGTACTCATATAACCATGATATCTACACTAATATTTTTGTAACCTAATCAAAAGTTGATTTTATATAGTATTATTCCTGCTGAACCATCACAATGCTGCCAAACATGAAGCTGATTTTCTTTTTGGCTACCATTGTCCAGTTTACAAATATTCAAAGTTTCTCAACAAGGGAGATAAAAAAATCCTCACACACAACACATTTAACATTTGTTACAAAAAGCTCAACCTGAATGCATATATAGTCATATAAAAATATTAATACAAACATTTGCTTTGATGCCCATTATATTCTGGAGAATCCTGCAACAATAATCTCGAGTAATATCACTTCATACCAGGAAGAGTGTTTATAAAATATTCACATTAATATTGCAAAATGTAGTAAATAATACACATCTAAGAATGCTAAATACTAATGTACATTTAGTGACTGTATCCTATTTCTCTTCAACAAAGTTATGCAAGTGTATAAATATTCTAACTTGAAACATCAATTCTGTTCTATTCCACACAGTAGGCAATAACAACATTATTGTGAATTTCACATAGCTGGCATTAATAAGATTCGTGCTTTGATCCTAAAGAATATTATATCTTCAGTTACAAGATCAAATTTAAAGAATGTTAGGAAGGCCAAATTAACAGCTATTATCACTAAACAAAAAGGCTTTTTTGTTTGTTGTTTATTACTTTGCTAGGTATTGGTTACAAAATTCGAAGATGTATGGTACTAGGTGCAAAATACAGATGCCATTGAATATATTAGATAGTAACATCAAACACACATAAAATAAGAAATGATAGGGAAATAAATCCTTCACTCACTACAGATGAAAGCAGGATGACCACAATGAACAATTAAACCTGAACACATTTTACAATATTTTAATATAAACGTTAATCATGTTTAGAGGTGAGACATGGCGAAGAGATCAGATGTGTATATTCCAAAACTTACCATATGACTGAAGCCAGAGATGAACAAGGAGGGAAGTGTGTACATGGCAACGGTGACGGGAGAAATAGATGGCCACAGGCAAATACTTTATACAGGTAAACCAGACCACCCAGTGGCAGCCCATTCCATTTCCCATAACCTCAACAACTGTTTTTCAGTGAGAGCTGTTAAGAGTTTTTTCTTATATTACTAATCCTTCTAAACTATAAAACGGGATCTAACCTACCAACATATCCTTGACGACTAGCCCTAACCTCCAACAATAACCATTCAGTAAGGCTATTAATTATTTTTATTACATATATTTTTTATTTATTCATCTAATACATTGAATTTTTACTTTTTTCTAATCAAAATTTTTATTTTATTATTTTACACAGCTCTTCCAGAGAGTATACTTTCCCAAATTATCAAATGCATCTACCCACCATTGCCACGCACTTAATTTCTGGCTTCATTTATGTGATGAGAATCAGTGTGTGCACAGCTGATCCCCTTGCCATGCTTCTTATCTCTAAACATGATTAAGGTTTATAACAAAATACTGTAAAGGTTGTTCATTTTATTTATTCTTCGCAACTCTTCCACCTTCAGCTGTGGTGAATGATGGATATACTTTATCTACCCTTTCTTGCTTTCATTGCCTAGCAACACTTTCACTGTCAGTATTATAAAATACAAATAAAGGATAAAGTAAAGAGGAATAATAACAGGATGGATTTCAATTTTTACACACATTCTAATGATGAAAGGTTATGCAAAGATTTTGGTGTCTTGTGTGAATCTTTTTTGTGATTTGAGTTCATCTAAGTGACAGTTCCATCCTCTAGCTTTATTTTAATTGGTTAACAAGCCCTTTTTTTTTCAAGTTGGTTTATGTAATGAGACATAATGAAAACATTTCCACAGATGATGGCCAGACGGTGCAGAATAAAAGACTAGAAGAACACTGTTTTGTTTTTCCTTAATTTGGAATTTGGTGTCTAATACAGAGAACTGCTATTTATGTCCCTGGGACATAGCCTGTATTAACCACAAGGACCTGCAATCAGCCTTTTATCTTCTTTAATAAATGGTTGATGGTTCAAGGGAAATCTTAAAATAAACAATCAAATTAAACTGTAATTTTATTTTTAAAACAATAACAAATATATGCCTATTTGGACTAAATAATAGTGAACTTGGCACAGCTGATGATAGTGCTGTATTAACTAGATAAACCAGTCAGTCAAACAAACTAGAGATATGTACACTGCTACAGGGCAAATTAAAACATCCACACAATTCAACATGGTGACATCATGAAAGATCTCCGTGAAGTTTCTCTTCAACCAGAAAAAGAAAATGACAACTGTGGAAAATGGTGCAAAATGGGAGAAACTTTGGCAGATGACCTGAGCAGTTTTCAAGTCTGTGAGGCAGTAGACAGCCCACTGATTGAGGTGACAACCAAGTGGTACAGATGGCAGGCAGTAAAGACTGCAGTACCGAACTTCACAATGCTGAGGAAGAAAGGTGTCCAATTGGAAAGAGAAAGCAGTATTTGTAGAAATAAGAAAACTAAAGAAATTCAATTTAGTTTTTTTAATGTAACAACTTTTTTCTCTTTATCGCAATTCATTTGCTTGTTCATCAGTTAATTCGTTTGTTGACTCGATGGTTGTTCAAATATTTGGGAAGCAAAAATGGGATCATGAAGTATCTTTTTTTTTAACTTACGGCTTTACGCCTCATCAACAGCTAAGGTCATTAGAGGCGTAATGGGACTGGGGGAGAAGGAACGGGAAGGGATTTGACCATGACATTTATGAAGGAAGCATCTCGGCATTCGCCTGGAGGGATTTGGGGAAACCATGGAAAACCCAAATCTGGATGCCCGGATGGGGATTCGAACCCGCGTCCTCCCGAATGCAAGGCCAGAACGTTAACCGTCCACCCACCATGCTCGGTCATGAAGTATCAATGATAAAGGATGATATAAATTATAAATGAAAAAAATTGCTGAATTGAAAAAGAACAATAATTATAAAATTTCCAGTACTGATGTATGATTTGCTGATTTGAAAAGTGATAACAATTTAAAATTTGCAGCATTGAGACATGAAAATGAAGTTAGATTTGCTGGCATGAGTGAATTTTGTTAACAAAAATTAAACATTTTTTTCAGTGGAAATGTAATGAGAGCCAATTGGCAGGGATTGGGAGGGATTGGGAGGAATTGGAGACTCTGAACCATAAAGCTGAAAGAAAAATTTCAAATCTGACAGACAACTGGATTTGAAAACATTGTCCAAATTCAAAGAATTGATTGTATGATCAAGTAATGACTTTATGGTAAAATAAGTGAAACAAAAAGACAATCTTGCAATAGTTGTACACTTAATTGAGAAAAAGAAATTTCAATGTTGCTTTTAATTACTGAGCTTATTTGGCGTTTTTTTCCCTTTTTTTACAATTATGTAACATGGATGTTGTCCTTGTTCATATTTGTTCCAGAATAATAACACACAGTTTTTAAGTACAATGTAATTTTTTTAAAAAAATAATGGTTTTATAAATACTACAAATCCAAAAGAATAGATAAAGGAGTTTTTTTTACTAATGGCTTTACGCCTCACCAACGTCGAGGTCATTAGAGGCAGGATGGGACTGGGGACAAGGAACAGGAAGAATTTCAGCCATGGCCTTTTGAAGGAAGCATCCTGGCATTTGCCTTGAGTGATTTGGGGAAACCATAGAAAACTCAAATCTGGATGCTTGGATGGAGATTCGAACCGCTGTCCTCCCGAATTCAAGGCCAGAGCATTAAGTTAAAGGAGTTATTTTGGATGAAGGAATATATGAGGGAAGACTACCATGACTATTTGTAGGGTTACATCCACACAGGGGAGATCACGATTGACATGTGCAGATCGGGTTCAGTTTTCTAGCTCTGCGCATGACATCACCATAGGAGTACGGTGTTTTGCCAGAGTGTTTAAGCTTATGTGCATGTGCCGTATTGTGAATGTCATTTTTATTAAAACATTGTGTAAACTGTGCTAACATACCTGAATGTACTGTCAGCAGCGGTACATTTTAAATAATAATAAAAAAAATTATAGTATTGGTATCACGTCATCATTTTAAAAGGATTTACAATGTACAAAAACATGGATATATAAATGCCACAGTGCTCTCAAAATTTGTTCCAGAAGATTATGTGCATGACTTGCAAGTGGAATTACTGAATTTACCTTCCAAAAAGTACTTAAAACAGATTCTGTGCCTAGTGTTAATCTTCCTGAAATGTTTTTAATACCTTTGTCATAGTTTACCGATCAACATCATCAGCAAATACAAAGCAGCAGAACTGATACATATGAAATCAGACATGTGAAAAAAGATCTATTGTAATCCTTAATCCTATATCTCAAAAAAAAGGACCAGGTGGTTTGACCATAGTAATTAATACTGGTGAAGTTATTACAATGGAGATCATACCCCAGTTACAATTTTCCTTCACACCTATTTACAATTCATTAGTATTTTTGTCTTAAATTCCTTCGCAGTCTGGGTACCTATATCGCTCATTACCTCCTTAGGTAATTTGCTCTAGTCTCCTACTCCCCTACCCACAAATTAAACATTTCCTACTCTCCGATGTCAGTTCTCAATTGCTAATTAATTATCATGATGCTCTATTACCTTCTACAAGTTACTTCTAAAACTGCAACCAAATAATTTCTTGCAAATGTTAATTATACTTTTCACACACCTAACCAGCAAAGACCCACAAACCATATCTTTTATCATTTAGGTTACTGAGTGCACCAAAATATCTAAAAACACAGATGGGGGATCTTGAAGCAAATACGAAACAACTGGAAGCTACATGTTTAACTCCAAAGATCATTAAAAAAATATCTGCAAGAGGGTTTAAGAGCAACTTCTAGGAAACAAAGAGCACTCAAGAATAATAGAAATAAGTTAGTACATAACGTGATTACAAAGGTACCGAAGAACATATTCCCAAAAAATCAGATTAAATGTTTACTGATAGGAAATAAACGTGCTAAGTGTAACGGGGATGATGTTTGGAACGCAGTGACATAACATGCTATTCCAAAAAACTGTTATTTGTTCTTAAGAAATAAGCTTATGGCTGTGATCATATCTCATATGAAAAGAATATTGCTAAATCAATTTGTTGAAAAAATGATCAAAAAGTATCCAGATGTACCAGTGAATGTCACAAAACTATGTAAGGACACCAATGTTTGTTTATTTATGGAACGGGAATGCGAAACTGAAAACTCAAAAGGTGGTTCTAGCACGGAAGAGAAAATTTTGTCAGTTGCTCACATCATACGATTCAAATACAAAAAGCAATAAGGTATGTAAAACTTACTATCAAGTACTTATAAATTTTCTTTGAGTTAATTTGTTCAGCATGTGTAAGACAGATTGTTTCGAAAATATGCACGCTGTACATTTGCCGCTTGTATCGATCTATTGCTTCTGTTTGCTTCTAGGGGTGACATCATTCTCAACAACCAATAGTTGCTCATTTTTCTTCAGGCCCAACCTTTAGTAGAGTAACCTTGCATCCAACCCACAAAAAACTATTTGTAAATCTACCACTGGCAAAATATACCCCTTCACAGGCCGTGCCACCTGTACCACAGCTCATCTGATATACCAACTCACCTGCATCCATTGCCAAAGTTCTCATATCGGCCTCAACTCGAATGTGTTATCCATAAGAACGGATGGTCACAAACAAACATATTACTGCCAAAATCTAGACCACCATTTTGCCCTTCGTGGCAGCTTTCACAAAATTCATGACATTTGTTTCACAGTCAGAGCAATTAAGAGTATTCCCTCGTAGGAGGGTTGCTATTTATATTTCTGGCCTTGGCAACAATAAGTATTGCCAGGTGCCATCTGGCGTTTCCATTGGAAACTTTAACATTGTTGAACATAGCCTTATTCATAACAATGTGTCATTTGAGTGCAGTTTGTTGTTTACAGCAAGTTTAAAAATTCATCTCAAGCAAAAACTCGAATTATCTCGTGAACATTTTCGTGTGATTATTTTCCACTGTTTTCGATGTGGATTATCAAGACAGAGTGCATCGATTAACTTAATTCTTTATACGGTGATATAGCACCATTATATAGCACTGTAAAAAACTGGTATAATGAATTCAATCATGGCCAAAGTTCGCTTCAGGACGAATTCCGTCAGGGTCGTCCAAAATCGGTTGTTGTGCCAGAAAACATCGATGCTTTGCGTGAACTGATAAAGCAACATTGTCATTTGACATACCATGAGATTGAGGCATCTTTGGGCATTAGTATGACAAGCATCAATGAAATATTGCATAATCATTTGGCTGTAAAAAAGATTTGTTCACGTTGGATCCCACATAATCTGACAAACGCTCAAAAGGAAGCGATTCGTGTCGATTGGTGTAAGAAAATGTTTAAAAAAAATACATTCAAGGTGTATCAAAGGCTGTGTATAACATCTACACAGGTGACGAATCATGGATCTATGTATACGAGTCCAAAACAAAACAGCAATCGACTGTAAGGGTCTTCCAAGACGAGCCAAAACTGACTAAAGTTGTTAGCAGAAGAAGCACATCCAAGCAAATGGTTGCCTGTTTCTTCGGCATTACCGGTCGTGTGGCAACAGTGGCATTACAGCAACATAGGACGGTCAATTCTGAATGGTACACAACCATTTGTTTACCAGAAGTTTTTGGAGAAATTCGGAAAAAGTCTTCATCACAACAATGTCACACATCGGCTCAAAAAAGGAATTTTTGACCAGTAAAAACATCGAATTGATGGGTTACCCGCCGTACAGCCGATTTAGCACCCAATGACTTCTTTTTATTCCTGCACATCAAAAACAAATTATGTGGTCAACGATTTTCGACACCCGAAGAAGCGGTTGATGCATTCAAGACACGTGTTCTGGAATTACCTCCACCGGAGTGGAAAAAGTGCTTCGAAAATTGGTTGAAACACATGTAAAAGTGTATTGATGTTTACGGAGAATATTTTGAGAAACAATAAAACCAATTTCAATCATAAATATACTTTTTTTCATTATTAGGCCAGAAATATAAATAGCAACCCTCATACATATATACAGCTTACAGAAAACCACTTCATTATGAAAATTTGATGGGAATTCATTCTGGAAAAGGGGGGAGGGGATAGGAAACAAAAGATGCTGATCAGCAAAACTCAATAACAAAAGAGAGGAAATATTGCTTAACACAAGTGGCAATAGAAAGGCATTTACAATTTTTCAGGTTTAATTCCATCAGCATTAGAACAGGAGGGTCTAAATCAGAGAACAACAAACAACGCTGTTCAAAGACTGTTAGCTGTGTAAAAGGTAAGGGTGTGGGGGGAGGGATTGATTGAAATTAGAACAATAAAATTAGAGAGAAAAAAAGTTTGTAAGATCAAAAACAGAAAAGGTACAAATCAGATGTTAAGAATAATCTGTGTATTGAAATTAACCTAATTAAGACATAACAAAAATCAAAACATAATATAAGTGGAGTTTCCTGTAGAAAAGGAATGAAAACAGTGGATTAAGTAAGTTCAAGGTGAGAGGAAAATATATATTTAACACTGCTCATAACGAATGATGAATAAGCTCATGTAATAATACGTCAACTGACAGTTTTAAGCTAATATTAAAAGACAAAAGTGCCCGACATTGGAAAATAATTGATTTGGGTAGCAGAGCTAAACATAAGAGAGATGATGAAAAATACTCTGAGAATGATGGTTAAAATACAAAATGCAGAAATTGTTGTGTTTTACTACTGTAAATTGTGGAAAAAGTTTGTTGCATGAAAAGGATTTCTATAATATTTTAGTATCAAAGCACAAATTTATCAATAAGATATTTTTATAGCTTCAGTAAAAGGGAAATAGTCAACTTTACAATATAAACTAATCATTTATCTTATGTGGAAAGGAATTATGTAAATTAAAAAAAATAACCATTCCACACCACAGATAATGACAGCAAGCTAAGAAATAAAACAAACACATTTCCCAAGTTTTAAGGCAAAGTTCTTATTCTTGTATGAAATAACACCAGTCTTGATGCACAAAGAGATGCCCACCCAAGCAATACCACAACCATAGCATTAGTCTGGCTGACAACTTCATAATGTTATTTTCTTTATGAAATAGTTGTATAACTTGGAAAATTTATTTTTCACTAATACCGTATACAATCTAGTTGTTTCATCTGTGATAAGAGACTGTTCTCTTTTCTTTACATACCATAATTTGTATTAAAAATAATTAAGACTTTCTTCATTGACAATATTAATACACCATCATACACACTGCTCATGTGACTTATCTGGTTACACGCTTTAAATTGTGTATGTGTTAAATTTAAAACAATTTTAGTCTGAAACTAAAATGCCTGAATAAAATTATCACTAAAAGCTAATCATAATGTACATTTTAACAAGGATATGATATAATGTCATAAATAAGACCTTGTATTAATAAAAAATATCCTTATCGACAGTTATTAAAATAATTCTTGTACAAAATGTAAATAATGTGTCATACAGATCTTTGTGATGTAGTTATAGGTGTTTTACACCAATGTATATCAATATTATTCCAAAAAACTTGCACTTCAAAAATTCTGAAAAGGAACAAGTAAACATATTTCAAAAATCCATAAATAAATAAATAAATAAAAAGATACACAAAATATATATAATGTTATGAGGATTAACAATCTAAGCCCTAAAAGTTATAATTTAGTACTGCATGATACACATAAGCAACACTGGCAAGAAATGGCAGTCATTTTTTTCTATAGGGAACATAACCATTAATTGTCATTTACTACGGGTTTTTTTTTGTATCACAGTAAATTAAATTTGTGACAAAGATGACTAAAACTCTAACTAACCCATCAATTACTCCACAATCTCTTGGGTAACATAATAATATCAGCACATTATCATATGGAAAATAAAAATTGCTAGAAATTAAAAAAGTATATTTCTTCAATAAGTATTGTTTGTATAAAGGAGAGTAGTGCTCCTTTTTATGAGAGTTAGGAATATTAATTGGAATCACTTTTAAACATTTTGCCATAGCGTTTGGTGAGATCCTTCACAAATTCATTTTTCAGTATTTTTAGGCACCTGAAAAAATAAGTAAACACCATGATCAGTACAGTAATGATTAGTATATGATATGACTTTTTTCAGTCAGAAATTTTCAACACTAATTTCATGAAGTCTTTGTTATTTAATATTAACATGAAGATCATTTGTGCATGATGAAACACTGAAAATATGCTAATGAACTTATTAAACACTTACTTCTATACTGAGAAGAGCTTCTAAATTTTGCAATATCAAAGCTTGGTGCATGTGGCATGTGAACTATGAAAGCATTTGGCAAGACAACAAATTCAAAGCCCTGAGCTTCAAGTTCCATTATGTGGGATACTTTATTCCAACCAAACCCAACAAACCTAGTATCATACTCAGGTATGTCCTTTCGTACCACAATATACGGTTCAAAGTCTGGTTCCCACTGCACCTGCAACCAAGGAAGGAAAAATGCTAAATAATACTAAACTTAAATATGTAACTATAAGTAAGTAAGATTATAGAAACCAATAGTCAAAACATATAAGAATGGCAAAACTTCATGGAAACCTAAGAATACTAAGCAGAATAAATTTACAACAAGATTTGCAGATAGGAACATATGACTAATCACGATTGATGATTGGTTGGGTCATGATAAAGTATCAATTCAGACTAAAACCATCAATGGTACTTTCAATGCAATGGTGGTCTAAAAAATATTAAGCCTCAAACTTTGAGGCAATGCTTCTACAAAAATATAAAAAAATTATCACCACTCTTTATAAATCAATAAAAGTTTTAATAAATAAATTCAGCCAAAACAATGGAATATTTGTTTGTTTCTTTACTCTCCGAATGCATTTCACTTCTTAAATGAAGCATCCCCAGTGGTTTATCCTGTTGATTGTGTGAAGTTACAATGTTATGTTTTACATTTTGAATATTGAAGTTTTTATACAAATTATAATCTACTGACATTTTATGATACATTGCTGTATTTATCAACAATTCTCAGCAGCAGCTGTGAATTCTGTTTGCTCTTTGGATTGCAGGTCATTTTCTGCTTGTTTTGCACAAGTAAACTATCACTAACACTGCACTACACTGTGTATTTTGTATGAATCACTGGTCTGTTTTGTTTACTTTTGATTGTGTAACGCTATGTGATGCTGTTTTGTTTTTCTTGTTTATCTTCCATTTATTTCGTGTGTTATGTGTTTTTTCATCAACTTCCTAGACATAGCCATAACAAGACAAACAGCAACACAGTTCAGATATATAGAAAAAACACCACCACAGACATAATAATAGGAGCTGAATCAAACCCTCCACAAACACAAAGAAGCTGCACTGGGACACATGCTCTACAGATTAAATAAAATCATATTCAACAAAAATAACTACATACTAGAACTGAACACAATCATCTATATAACCACCAAACATAAATAAAACAGGATACATCAAACAATAAACGAAATTATCAGGAAAAAAACACACAATTTAATCCCATCACCACAAAAGACCAGGGTAAGCCTATATCAAATACAGATGGTATAATTGCTGAATATTGAAAATAGGTGGCACAAATCTCGATCTTGATCAGAATATGATTATTGAAGATATCTGGATCAAGGGGGAAAAACCAAAGACTGGAAATGTGCACTAATTCACCCACTTCACAAAAAAGTGGATAAAACTGACTTTAATAACTACAGAGGAATTTCTCTATCATCAATTACAAAATTCAATCCGAGGCACATTTCATGAGACGAAACATAAAGAGATCATCTTATCAGTGAGTATCAGGCAGGATTTAGAAAAGACAGGTAATGTGTGGAACAAATTTTAAACTTCAAAAAATCTTACAAATCTGCAAAAACAGAAACTGTAATCACCTTAGTAGACTTCAAAAAGCTCATGACTCTATTTACAGACAAATACATAATATACTAGAAGAATACAAAGTAGAGTGGAAAACAAAAGAATTAATCAAACAGACATTAGCAGATATTATCTCAAAAGTTAGGTTCTTAGTTGAAGTATCAGAATCATTTCAAATCAGAACAAGAGTTCGACATGGAAATGGACTAACACCCCTTTTGTTCAATCTTGTTCTGGATAAAGTAATCAAAGCTTGGGAGGAAGAAGTAAAAGGAATAACCATTGGCAGGTTACTGAAAAATAAACTTCACCTGACAACACATGACCTAGCAATTCTCTCTAATAACAGGCAAGAGGCAATCTATTCCCTTGAAAAACTCTATGAAATTTCAGCTAAATGTGGTCTCCAAATCTCAAATGCTAAAACCCACTATTTGAAAGGATCTTCGCAGTACCAAGATGGACAACCCACGAAAAAGCAGTTTGGTAATATTTCTAAAGTAACTAAATTCAGATATCTAGGAGAAATTATTCAACCTGCAGGACCAAATCAAGAAGCAAACAAAGAACGAATATCTAAATTACAAAAAGCCTACAGAAGCACATGGAACAGATACAACAAAAAACAATATCCTGAAATACAAAGTTAAGACACCATAACACTGTAATAAAACCAGAGGCATTATATGCATTTGAAACTTTGATTATTGGGGATAGATCATTGATTAAAGATATTGAAAAGCAATAGAGTAAAATTTTAAGGAAAATCTTTGGCCCAGTTTGTACAGGAGGAATTTGGATGAAAAGGAAATCACCGTGAACTATATCAGCACTTGAAAAAAAATTCAGACACATTCAGGAAAAGACGAATTAAATTCTTCAGTCATATTATTAGAATGAATAACAACAGACTGACAAAAAGAATTTGCAGTCTGGCCATTTCAATGAAAATGAAAAACAATTGGCTAATTGAAATCAAAAAGGATCTCCAGGAAATCAGAACACAGATGATATCACACAGGACAGATACAGATTTAGTAGCATGGTCAATAACCACCAATTTGCCAACAAACAGTATATTAGAAGGAGGAACACCTGGACAGAAGAACGTAGGAAAAGAGTTCAGTAAGAGGATGGAGAGATAAATAGAACGAAATAGAATGTGATGACATGCATCAAGAAAGACACAAAAGAATTACAAATGTATTTTTTTTAAAAAAAAAAAAAAAAAAGGGAACCAAATAGCATTTAGAACAGACAACATGATACAGAAAAATCCTAAAAGTCACACACAAATCAATAAATTCCACAAACTCCCGAATATACAGTTAACATGCAATGAATGTCAAGCTCATTACATTGGACAAATATGAGGAAAATTCAAAACAAGGTACAAAAAAAAAAAAACATATATGAGAACTAAAATACAACAACCATTCTACATTTGCAGAACACTTACAAGAACACAACCACCAACCAATGAATAGAGAGACAGACATGCAAATACTCACCATAAACAACACTAAGCCACAAACACTAACATTCCAAGAGAACTATCATGTACAAAAATCACTAACAGTAGTAACATATATAATTAAGAAATACACAAACCTGACACACCAGACACTATACACAGTGCTAAAAATAAAATAAAAAAAAACCATCAACACAGCAAGACGCCACTAAACAAGGGTGTATACAAAACCATAATAAGCTAACACAAACATATACATTTTGAAAAAAACGTGCCACACATGAAATAAATGGAAAAAATGAAGGGAAATAAAACAGCATCACATAACATGACACAGTCAAAAGTAAACAAAACTGACCAGCGATTCGTATAAAATACACAGTGTGGTGCAGTGTTAGTGATAGTTTATTATTATGGGATACCACTCTGAACTGAAATCTGGATGACCGAACAGGGATTAGAACCAGAGTCCTCTTGAATGTAAGAGAATAGTGTTATCAGTCACCCATCTCACTTGGCAATAGCACATTAGTGGTGGAAGGTGAAGTCAGCAGCAAAAGAAATTAATGCTGTGCTGACTGCAATTTACATAGCTTGTCTTCACTTGAAGTACAATTGGTTTAAATTTTTTTAAGATAATCAAAACAGCATCTATAAATTGGAATACCAGAAAAAGTACGCAGCACAGGAAAAAAATGGTGCTTTTGCAAACAATAATCTTAAAAGTCCAAATTCAATGTCACTCATTAAAATGTCCAACTTATTGTGACTCAGGGTTTTGGGAAGAGCAAGATCTGCATATCACATTCCTTTCAACTTAACAGCTGAACAAATGCAAATATTAATAGAAGTGCCGAGATCCTATCAGCACAGTTGATTCAGAAAGCCAGACCTTCTTAAATGCTTCATTACAAGCAATGAACGATGAGTGACATTTTCAGCAGCCTTCACCTCATACTCATTCGCTTGATCTAGCTATCTGAAATTATGTTGTTTCTGCAATTGGAATTGGCCATAAATGACCAGATATTGTTTCACATTCAGTGAAAAGTTTCAAGGAGTTAAAAAACTAACCAAAAGTTAAACTTATCCACTGTTTTCAGGACTTATTCACCCATCCTCAGAAATGCAGTCCTTGTGTCCATCATATATAAACCATGTGGGGTATGTGGGGTATCTCACAGCACCCTCATAATCCCTGACTCTGGCTGATTAAACCATCACTTCCTATGCCAAAATGCAAAGCATTGCTTTCTGCAATTAATAGTTTAATAATTTATAAATAATAATCAACATTTGGAGTTTTATTTCAGGCTCATTTAATTATATAGGCTACTTGAAAGGCAAACTGCATAGAACATGAAAATTTGTCTACAAGAATTTACATTATTTTATCCATGTTCTTATTTAAGTTTTATCATCAGAAAATTTGTTTCTCAGCAATTTCATAACTGCTGTTTTGGCCATACAGAGTACATCCCATCTGTAAATTTAATATTTTTAATTTTATATTTCAAATTTTTCATTAGAGTCTTCCTCAAGTAATAACTGCATTCATTTTATTTATTTTCAACTGACAGTTTGCATTTTTATCACTGTGTACAGTTATCTAACAACACACTTAACCCAATTTCATCATCATTTTTACTACAGATAACCAATAATTATTTCTTTAGATTTTCTTCATATTATATCGCCTTTTTCATATTATTCTATTATTTTTTGTGTTTCACCAACACAATCATTTTCATCTTTGTAATAAGTCATCTATTTTATTTTTGCTGTAATTTTCCTCAATTTTTTTACTTTAAACACTCAAATTTTCTTGATTATAATTTATCATTTTTAACCCATCCTTGTTTCTATTTAGTTTCTCCCAAAACATGAATCATTCCTGTAAATTTTCTAAACTCCGGGTTCACATCCCCTCCCAGGATACATTCATCTTCAGGAATATTACAGTCAGCTGTTTCAAAACCACAATTCCAGTTTCTGTTTGTCATTCACAGTTCCACCTTGTCAGCCATAGCTTCAGATATAAACTGCAGTTTGTCACTGAACAATTTGTCCATCATGAACAATCATGAACTTCAAAGTGGTCTGAAAAGTTCTTGGAATTAACTATAAACATTTTAGTACATAATGCAAAATAAATTTACAGACTGCAATAAGACAATAGCCTTGCCACCTATAGTTGATGCGGATAACTTTTCCGTTTACATGCATATTCCTGTAATATCCATCTGTAAAATAACTTCCTTGGAAAACTTATTCCCTGTGCATGAAATGTGTTCCAAGGTCCCCTAGGCCTTTTGTGTCTATTTTCAATGCCCGCCACAATACTGCCCCTATCCCTGTATCAAATTCTAAACTGTTTGTACTTTCTGAAGAAACAAACAAATTTAATCATGTTGCCATACTCAGTCACTCACCATCATTATTTCATTATTGGTAACAAGGTAATTCATGTCAGGACAACATTGAATGAATCCTTCAGAAATGCTGGGTACATTCTTCCAAAGAACCGCACTCTTTGGCTGTTTTAAGACACTTTAACAACCAATCTTCCCTCAGGCAATTCCCAGAAGCTCATAACGCAAACAAAGGACCTCTGTTCTGCAGAAATCTGTCATCAGTAACCCCTCTACCAAACCAACACAATCACATAATCTAAAGTATAAAGTACAAATAAAACAGTCATGAATCATAATGGTCATTTTGCTGAAGCCTTTCACCAGTTATACATCACTAACAATGATGTCCTCTTCCCCCTCACCTTCCCCACAACTGTAAGGTCAGCAAATTCACCCACTTTAATGGCATTACAAAAAGGCATATCCCCAGTCGATTTTTCATGATCACTCCAGAAAAGCCAAACTCTGGTATCCTCAAGGCTACTTTAAAGTTCACAGTAACAATATATTTCTCACCATTGCTGCATAACATCACTGGCTGATCACATTGCAGTCTTCGTAGATCAGACTTTCAGAGGATGGTTAATATCCTTTCTATATCCAGCGCTTCATAACACAACAGAACTAATTTTATTGTGGTATTATTCTTTGCTCTCATTAAATAAAAATAGAATTTTGGGAGTCATTTACCTTATTTACATTAGAACTCACTGGTTGTATTTGTGTTGTTTTGATATTGTTTTATTATTTCATATAAAAATTAAAATCTTATTAATTTCAAGACTTTTATGACTTATCTAATCACATACATACCTTATATGTTGATGTTAAGTATTATTTCTTTATTTACAAAACAGACTGGTGCATAAATAAATATAAGGTGAGCCTATATTAGTTATTCTGAAAGATAATTAGAATGCAAAATCTACTTACTGACATAATGAGAAAGATGATAAAATTATGTAAAAATATATACATATTTACATTGGAGGTAAGTACTGAATAGATTATGCAAATTTATATACCCCCAAGATGCATGATGAGGTAGACATTTAACTTGCTTTTGAAAATTGTAACGAAGTTCTAAGAAACTTCTGATAGTGATATTATTGGACTGATTTTCAAATCTTTAGTGTACTGAATTCAAGTAAGTTCAATTTACTGATATTTATTTGAGTGTGGTAACACGAGTTTGAAGATTTTGTGCATTTTTTTTTTTTTTCATATTTCATTTTGTGTGAAATTTAATGATAATAACAACTTCATCACTTCATCACTTGTTGATTTATAATCTTATATATATATATATAGAGAGAGAGAGAGAGATGTGTTTTCCTATATTTCACTTTTCAGCCACCACTACCTAGCACAGATCACTGGTGTTTGTGTGTGGAAGTAGCATGGAGCTTCCTGTCGTGCACAACGTTGGCCGAATGCCGATAGCTGTAGGGATGTGGAAGATATGATGATTAAAGTTGGTCAATGCAGGGAATTTTTAAAATTTCAAGCAAAAATTTGTGTCTCCTTATATTTCTCTTTCGTGCCACAACTACATATCATAGACCATTGGTGTTTGTGTGTGGTAGTAGAATACTGTCCCCTGTCGTGCACTATGGTTGCTAGATGTCGGTAGCTATGGGGGTGTGGAAGATATGGGGGTTGAAAGTGGTCGACCTGCGGCAATTTCATATTTCTGCCAAAGACGCATGTGTCTTGGTGTATCACTTTTCAGCAAAAACTATCTATCGCAGATCACTGGAGTTTGTGTGTGGTAGTAACACAGAGTCACCTTTCGATCACAACGTTGGCAGAATTTCAGTAACTGTGGGAGTGTGGGAGATATGGTGGTTGAAAGTGGTCGATCAAGGAAATTTTCGTATTTCGTCCAAAGACATGCAAGTCCGTAAACTTTACTTTGCTGCCTGAACTACATAGCGCAGATGAATGGCATTTGTGTGTGGTAATAGCATCAAGTCTCCCATCGTGCACTATGGTTGTTAGATGTTGGCAGCTGTCAATCCAAATTCTTTACAAACATGAATGAAGTCGTGGGTACCAGTTAGTTTATGTAAAAAAAAATGTACACCTGATATTTTGTTAGAAATATCAGAACTTATTGATGAAATTGAAAGACTTTTACATTTGAGAGAAAGATTTATTGGATTGTTTAAAAGTAATGTTTTCAGTTTACTGCATTTATTTTGGAAATTTAAATACCTTGTAATAACAATTTATAATAAACTCAACTGGGTGGAACTAGTGTTGCAAATTGAAAAAAAAAAATATATGTTTTTTTTTCAGATTTGCGAAAAAAAACCTAGCACCCTTGTTTTTTTCTTAAATTTGGTTTTTTTCCCAGAAAACAGTATATTTGATAAATTATAGTTAAATTTATAGAACTTATATTTTACATGTGTGTTTTAAATCTTATTGAATCATACAATGTCTTACATAATGATTCATAAATGTATCTATATAGGTAACAAAATTTTATTCATACTCTATGTCAGTACAACATTCACTAGTATCAGCACTACCAACACTAGTTCGGTTTGTGTCGGATTTTTCTGTTTCTTCTTCTGTCTCCTCTAGATCCATAACTTCAGAAACAGTTACATTTTCTTTTACTGGTTGATTTTGTATTGTACGCAAAAGATTTTGAGATTGCAATTTTAAACTGTGAGCAAAGTACATACTGTGCATAAAGACTGTGTCGATAATTCGGTATTACGGTCTTTCAAGTTTGAATTTAAATCTATTATCATACAAAATAGGAGCTTTATTTCTTTTCAATCGTTGGTTTACGCCAACGGTTGCAAGGAAACGATTCATAATTACTGACAATTCAATGACTCAGTATCACTAGCTGAGAGTTTAACAAGTATACGAATATAAGGAAAACACAATAAGTAGTAAAAAGAGGCAAAAAACCGGATTTAAATTTAAAATTCCTAATTTTTTTAATAGATCCGTAGGTCTACAGATAAATTCGAAGGGCTGGCAGCACTGGTTCAAATAGCAAGAATTAATCCAAACAGCAGGGAACGGGGATTCCTTCTTGCACAACCTACCATCTTCGGGAAGTCCCCATTTGTAAAAGAAAACTTCATTAAATGTTGCTAATATTTTCGTAATTTTCTTTTCTACTGAACCCGAAAAATATAGTAGATTTAAAAATTAAGATAAGTACTTAGTATAAACTCTAAAACAGTCATATTAAACGATAAGTGCCTTACAAATTAGAGATTTAGTAGTTATGAAAAAAAACAAAACATTTTTTTCCTGAGAGTTTTTTTTTCATTTTTTTAATTCCCCCCCCCCCTCACCACTACCAAGCTTCCAGTTAGGGACTATTTTTTTACTTGTATGCTGAGATTTTTATGATGTGCATAGACGTACTGGAGTGTCTAGTCAACGAATGTACTCAATTGTCTAGAGTTCAGTTTTGGTAATTTACTCTAGGTATTTGCACTGAACTATCGAGGCAAAATAAAGGGAGTTGTGAGGAGACAGTTATTTGTGGATATATATTTTTGGATAGGCAATAGAAACCTATTACCAGAGTAAAAATTTTAAAGTCTGAGACTTTTGGAGTTATTTCGGAAAGTTTTAGAGTTTTTTGGTGATTTTATACTTTTCTTTTTTACTTATGACTTTACGCCTCGTAGACATCAACGTCATTAGAGGTGGAATGGGAGTGGGAACCGGGAATGGGAAGGAATTCATCCATGGCCTTTTGAAGCAAGCATCCCAGCCTGGAGTGATTTTTGGAAACCATGGAAAGTAATTTTATAATTATTTTGTGAAAGAGGATAATGGTTGGTTTTGGAAGCAAGGAGAAAAAATTGTGTGCTAAGTGTGGACAAGTTACTCTCCTTCAGGTTTAGATAAATAAAAGAAAGCATGGCATAATTTCAGAGGTGAGATAAAATGGAATGATCAGCTATATTCCCACTGATCTAATGGCAACTGCACAGGATAATTAAATAAGGCTAACAACAAATCAAAATACAATACAATAATCTTGAATTCCTTACAAAATACACAAATCAAATCCCTTAAGAACACACAAATCAATTCCTTGACACCAAACAAGTTGTTTCATTAGATTTAATTTATGATTTTTCCCTACACATACTGATGGAATCAAATGACAACGTTTCAACAACAACAAAAATGTTGTCAGCATTCCAAACAGTGAACTGGGTATTAGAGTATCTAGTAAAACAAAAAGGTACCTTTACATAAAAGTAAGAGAATCAGATAACTATACACTGAAAGCTCATTACAAACGTTATTCTAAAATACTAAAAAATTTAATAAGAAAGGCCAAGAACAGTTATACATCAGCAAAAATAGAGAATTCAGGACATAAAATGAAAACTATAAGGAATATAATAAAAACTGAAACAGGAATATATGTAAATAACTCTCAAGTTATAAAAATAGAACAAAATGGATCTGTGCATAGTGAAGTAGGGGAAGTTTGTGAACTATTTAACAAACATTTTACTTCAGTTGTAGAGAAATTAGGCATAGAAAAGCAATCCCCACATAGTGACCTAAGGCTTCTTCAGACTGCTTTCCCAAATAGATTTGTGGAGATTCAAAATGCCACCGGCAAACAGTATCAGAAATAAACAAACTCATAAAACAATTAAAACCTAAAAAAAAAAATCCAGCTTTGACAATATATCAAGTAAAATACTGAAAAGATGTTCAGATTGTATCAATCATGTACTTGCCCCCATTTATAATGAATCATTAAAGCAAGATGTTTCCACATAGACTAAAATATGCAGTTGTAAAGCTGTTACTTAAAAAAAGAGAAGCAACATGTGTAAATAACTATCATCCCATTTCATTACTTTCAGGATTCTCAAAGATTTTTGAAAAAGTCATGTATCATAGAGTAATAAAACATTTTACACATTATAATATCCTCACTAATTCACAATTTATGTTCCAAAAAGGATCATCCATAGAAATAGCTATATATTCATTCCTAAATAACACATTTGAGTAACTGAATAATAAAATGAGTCCTGTAGGAATATTTTGTGATCTTGCAAAAGCATTTGACTGTGTAAATCATGAATTAATTTTGAAAAAAAATGGAATACTATGGTATTTATGGAACCATGGGTAAATGGTTTAAATCATACATGGAAAGTCGAATGCGAAAAGTATCCATTTTTTATTTTAAAATCAGTAAAGATGATTTATCAGACTGGAAGAAAATAAAATATGAAATTTCACAAGGCTCTGTCCTAGGACCCCTCCTCTTTTCGTTATGCATCAATGACCCTCCTGGAAATTATTCGACAAAGTTAAAATTATTTTATTTGTAGATGATACTCACCAGACTGTGAGAAAAACAACAGTCAGTAATCTAGAATTTAATGTAAATGAAGTACTTAGTGAAGTATCAAATTGGTTTAAGGAGAATTCATTACAAGTAAATTTTGAAAAACCACATTATATTGGTTTAAAACAAAAAATTATGCACAGCCAGATTTACATATAAACTATAAAAATAACACAATTTATGAAACTGGTGTGAGTAAGAACAGAAATAAAGGAGTTAGCTAGATTAATCTTATCAAGTTTTAGTTTAGGAAAGTATCACTAGTGCCAAATTAAGTTTGATTTATTCTTTTTTTTTGTTTCAGTTTCTTATTGCAGGCTTTTAATTTTTTTTATTTTTTTTTTTTAACTGTCATATCTGACAGCTGTTTGTCATTTATTGTGCTTCTGAATATTTTTTTGTCATATATGTACCTTTTATGGCATTTTTCACCCTAACAGTTCTTTCTCTTTATATTTGTCTAACAAATTAGCAGTATGGTATCAACAGGAAAGCACAGCACATTGATTCTTTATACCTTTTTCTAAGTGCTTCGATTGTTAATTGCAAATTTAAAATGAATAACTGTGCAGTGATCAACAGACTAGTCTTGGTCCCTTTTTAACTGACAAATGTCTCTCAAATTCTATTTACTTTTGTAATGTCGAAAATGTCTCCTGGGGATAGAGGTATTCTTGTAAGTTCTGACTGTAAATGTCAATAACCTGATATTATTTCAAATTTTGTCTATACTAAGCTCTTTTCCAAATTGGTCACCAACCTCTTGTACCTATTTCCTTAAAGCACTTCACTGCAAGAAGTAACAGTGAATGAAAGTCTATTGCTAAAAGAAATATTCGATCCAAAAATCATTTTCATCAAGTTTATTCTTACTAAGTCTTAAGCTAAGCTTGTAAGACCCAAGGCCGATACCGGGGCTGTAGTATCGCCTTAGTGGCTCAACTAACAGTTTAATTGGATTCAAAGTCCTGCTGAAAGTTCATAAAATAATTTGAATTTGACCATGTAGCCATACAGTAACTCAACTAAAATGCTTAAATGTCGTCACTAGATCTGTTTCTGAACCACAAATCTAGAAAAGGTTTCACGATAACTACGAAATGACAAAAGTTCACTTTCCGAAAATTCAAAGTTTTATTTTCACAGTCACAAAATTTCAAATATGCATTTAACAATTGAGTAGGCAAATCGAACGCACTTTTCCAAAAGGTTGCAAGTTGTGGAGAGAAATTTAACTGACAGACCCCTTTAGTGAATTTATAAGTTCATATTAAAAGTTAACCTCGCGTGCCATCACACCAGAGTCCCAATATGGCTGACCAAATGGCGCGAACATCTAACCGTTCCCTCCCCGCTTCTTCATCAAACTTGCGCAGACTATTCAAACGTAACACTCCCAGAATACAGATGTGGTAACATGTAAGCACGGGATTATATAGGCTCGATGACGTCACAGCCGAAACAACTTTCTGCTGTGGTCTGGCCAAAATATGACCCAGCAAACTCAATAACCAAGCAGAGATAAAGTAATTGAAGACTGACAGTGTTTAGACTTTTTTTACCAGAAGATCAGTGGATATTCAGTGAGTAATTTTAAATGTCTATTTTAACCTTCGCGTAGTGACACGACCTGTTGCCAACTTGGGGAAATACCAGTTCGTTTAAACTTGTGAAATTTCGTCATTTCTTCTGAATCACAATTTATTTAAATAAAATTATTATCAGCGTGTTCTCCAAAAATTCCCGAGTTTAATGATGTAAGTTTTACCGAGATTGGTTATCGGATAGTGAAGTTACAGCTTTGACAAGATTTACAAAAAATGATATATGGGTTTTTATTTAATAACTTTACTTCTATTGCTTTTATTGGAAAAGTAAAATTACCAGAATTTTCTCTGAATTAAATTACGTATTTTAAAAGTTGTCTTATATCTGTATCTAATTTCGATTGATTGTAATAAATTCCTAAACCGAACACATGGTTTCATGACAAAATAATTTCTAAAATCTTTATAAAATCGGTTCTACTGCATGGAATGGCCTGAAATTACTATATGTAATACTAGATTTTTGGTTCTTTCAACAAATCTACTTTTTATTCCGAAAGCTTACTAGGATTCAGTGATAAAAAATGTTAAAAGTGAAATGCATCCAACGAAGTGTTCAAAAATTTATTTAAGTTATTTACACGTCCAGAAACTACGAAATTTTAGTGAATTTACCTTTTTATAAAATTATTGTTCCTTTAAAATTACTTTATTTCATTTGAAAGTCTCCAGAAATAGTGAAATATCAAATATCAAGAATCTATTGTCTGGTTAGCTGGATTATTATGGATTATCTTACTTCAGGTTAGTATGAGGCTTTTATATTATTATAAAAAGTTAGTTTATTGGTTTTATTAAATATTGAGTTACTTTATCACTTTCAAAATGGTTTAAAAATGATGAAATGCTCATATAGCAGAAGTTCATTGTTTCCAAATTGAACTATTATTGATTATTTTATTTTTAATTGACAAAGAGTTTGTTTACTGTTATACAAAGTTTATTTAGGGCTTTTCTTAAATACTGACAGTCTTTACTGCGTTTAAATTGGTTTAGAAATAGTGAAAATGACCCATGGCAGAATTTATTGTTTAAAAAGTGAATTCATGTGAATTAACCTATTTCCTACCAAAATAATGTTTTCTTACTATCATAGAAAGTTTATTTAGGTCTTTTATTAACTTTTATATATCTTTACTGCTTTTGAAAGAGTTTATTTAGTCAGTTGGTCATGGTATCTGCATGCTCTATAAAGCGTCCCTTTCCTAACCTATATAAGCAATGAAACTATCTGTTACTAGAGTGTTAGCTTCCTCCCATACAGGGCCGCTGTAAGCGGGCGTGCAAGGCGTGCACCGCACGCGGGCGGCAGCAAATCGAGTGATCGCAGCCTATTAAGGTGCGAACTTTTTTTTTTTTTTTTTTTTTTTAGCTCAACAGCTGCTTCAGGCGGCCGGCAACACTCAGTGTGGCAACAATTGGGGCGGCAATTAATGTTTGAAGGGGGCGGCAATCTCACATTCTTTTGACCCGGTTCGGAAAATTCCTAGATCCACCACTGGCTGTAGTTAGATAGGGGGCAGCATAATCGGTATTGCACGCGGGCGCTCAAACAGCTAGCGGTGGGCCTGCTCCCATATACCTAAAAGTGAGGAGCTAGAATTTGACAAAATTCTAAGGTGCTTACAAGCTGTTATCAGCTTACAATGGATTAGACTGAAGATTGAATCAGACTTTGAAATTCTAAGCTGAAGTTGCAGATTGTAACAACAAACATCACATTCAAATATTTTGTTCAGATAAAATTTACAACATTCCCCAAAGTTCATAAATTTAAATACAGTTTGATTCCACTAAATGTTCAAAAGCTTGTTTGCAAAACTATCTCAGAAACTAATAAGTTCATCAGCTCATATCACTGACGGTAATAATTTTAAGTCTGGTCTCGGTTGTACATTTTTTTATCACTGCAGTCCAACACCCACATGTTCGTGAAAATTTCTACGTGTAACAACTTCACCACTAAACCAACTTGTGTGCACTGTGCTTTGGTGAACTACTGCTGCTATTGAAGTGGCAAAATCAGATATTTATATACCATTAGGAGTGAGAATGTATCATATTCTTGGAATCCCCAATGATCATTTTATTCCAAACTTTAGGATGGATTATTCTAAGAACTTTCACCTATGCCATTTTTTCTCCTAGTTTCATCTGTTTAAAATGTGGAGTATGTCAATTTTGTTTATCTGTTTATAATTCCTAATGTACTTAGTTTCTCGTGAGGTTATTTATATCAAATGATTGCTTTTAATTTTTTCTTTAATTTGGTATATGTTTCAGGTCTGTGCTATTTTTATTTGGATGCAACATTTAAATTTGTTCTATTGTGTTTTAATTTTTTACCATCCAAGTGAAACCTTGAGATTTCAATAAGTCATAATTTTCTTATTGAGTTTTTAAATTGGGTTCTGATTAATCTTCTTTAAATTATTTGCCCTTTTTAATCATCCTTATTCTGCTTTAAACAAATCTCTTTTTAAAAAAAATTAGGTTTTGTGATGTGTCTGACGTCACTTTAGGCGTCATATCTAAGATTCTCTATTTCAACCATTTAAAATATTTTTATTTATTAACTGTTATTATATTATGACCTAATTTAAAATTAGCTTGTATTCATCTTATTTCCAATTCTTTATATCTTTTATTCTCAAAGTTGAAATTCTTTAATCATCTAAAATGCATTTATAACATCTCTATTAACTCAAAAAAAAAAATATTATAAAGACTATCTCAATGCTGACAATGCATTGGCATAGTTAGATTCTGGTGAAACCAGAGGTTTCTCATGTGAGATTTACACATTTGTTTGGATTGGGATCGAGTACAGGTGACTGATCAAAATTAAGCAACATTATGAGAGCGACAACCAGCAAAGTAGAACACGAGTCAGCAATACGGCAACTGTCAGGCACCGAATCAAGAATGCAAGCTGGCACTATTACCGCATGCAGTACGATGATGCCCTCTCCAAACAGCTGGGGGTTATCATAGTAAAACTCTCAGCCCAGCTAGATCTGTCTGTCTGATCATCGCATAGTGCAGCTGGGAGTCGACGAGAGAAGCTACCAGGCTCCGGCCTCGGAACGGAGCCATTACAGTGACAAGAGATGCTCTACAGCAAACAACCAGGTAGGCTCTACTGAGAAAAGAGTTGAATATTGATACGGGTCGGGTTAGTTAGGCAGAAGTTCCAATGTATTGCAATAGTCCTGTCGTTTTGGATTAGAGGTACCCATGTTGCAAATCTCGCTTTCTTTCCTCATTCCCATAATGTTGGTGGTGGTTAGCAAGGTGCCACTGCACCCTTTTTATCAGTTTCAGGCAGTAATAGTTCAACCTGAGATGTTATTCACAGCTATTTCCATTTATGTGTAAATATATGTACAGTTGTTGGTATTCATGGCTTCAGAAACCTGATGTAAATAAACATGTATATATTCAGCAATGAATAGCCCTGATTTTCTAAGTAATAATCCTATCACAAGATTCATATATGTAGACACTGATCCATGCCTCCTGTATAGCAATCTGCCCTTGTCTCACGACTCAGCTGGACAGAGTGACTTCGAGGGTCACCCCGAAGGATGGCAGTCAGGTCACTACAAGACATTATCTGTTTAGAAGTTTGTATTTATTGTTTGTCCAAAATTCTATAATTTCACGTGTGGCCTCACTACGCAAGTACGTCAACTTGCCTGTTTAGAATAAAACCTTCAAACTGACTTACTGTCTCAAATAAGATTTTCTAACCCTATAAACATCTCATCAAAATGCTCATTTTTAATTATAGTATCAACATACATGTTCAAACCATTTCCAAATCAACACTTGTTTCAACTTTGAGACATGCCACAGCTCTGATTTTGACTCGAAAAGTCCTTTAATATTTAGTTTATTGTTATGCAACATATTTGTAATGCTAAAGGCTTTACTTTCTCCCCAGCTTAAGGTGCTGGGAAGCTGTTGCTCCATTGTAATCTATTACAGCTAAATTATTTTTATTTAGCTTTCACTCTTCCGCATTTCTTTCTGCTCCTTTGTGCATTTTTTAAATCTATTTTTGAAGTAATGGAATGATACCTATTATAATCGTCAGATATTGTTTTATTCTGTAGTACTGAGAACAGATAAACATCAGAATTTACAGATGATTGTCTTTTCACTGAACCTCTCAACCTTTTAATGTCAGTTTCAGTATTTTATTAATATCTTTTCCTTATGGAAAGTCCTCACCAAATTGCATCTAATCCTGCTGCCTTATCTGAAATTAAATATTTTAAGCCTTTAAAATTTTGTACTTCAAATGGATATCATGAACAAACTGTTAATAATATTAATTTGTTTCTAAAATGTGATAATTAAGTACAGTGTGCTAGTAAATTAACAAATTTTACAAAATGACTGGATTCCAACTGTGGAAGAAGTCAACATGGAGTAAAGGAAACAGATGCACTTGTCAGTTCTGAACAGAAAAGTATTACTCTAGCCAGATATATTATTCTAAGCTCATATATAAACATTAATCCTAATACTACATCTTACTTTATATGGTGTTGTTGCTGTTCTCCATCTAGCAAAATTTGTAGGTGCATGACCTTTTGTCCAGACATGGTACCTGAAAGTGAAAAGTGTGCCCATATCGAGCATATTCAGCAGCTCTGCTTTACTCTTTGGAAATGATATACGATAGCGTTGTGTTTCAAATGCTGGAATCACCAGTGCCTACAACCAAACATTGTCTGAGATTACAATAATTTTCAAATTATAACAAGTGAAGTACTATACAATTGGGTATTTGACTACTTCTTGAAAATGGTTTTAAAATGTTTATTGGTACACCTTATCCACCGACTGAAGAGATTTTTTTACGAAAGTGCATTATTTTGCGTAAAATTCAAAGTTAAAATTTAAAGAATTTAAAAGCACGCCAAAACACTTCTTTGCTGCCTGGCGCGTGCAACGACAGTCTTGATGTCACACGTCTGTATACGCTGCCAATGGACCGTTTCCTATTACGGAAGTTTTCAACTGTTTTTATTGTTTGTTGCTGGTTATTTCTTGTTATTAATGAAAGTTCATTTTGAATATAAAATCGAAAACAATTTGTAAAAGCCTACAGCGGAAAAATATTGAAAGTTGACGCCTTATTTGTGGGGCTAGCTATAGAAACAACCACCGAGTTTTATTCTGTGTAGCTTAAAAATATAACAACTTCAATTTGATATTGCTACAAAGTCACTTACGATTTTCTGTGAAGCTCATTTCCACCACAATTTTGTAGAGTTAAATGTAAATGTTTAAGCTAAGAATTATTGGGGTTAGGGTCCTAAGGTTCGATCCTCGCTTCGGAATATGTTCAATATGTTTTGTCATTTTCTTTGGATACTAGTTGCTGTTGGTTGCATCCCATAATCATTTTATCATAAAAATCCACCAAAACATCAATTTAATTATTCTTTTCTTTTTTCTGAAGGCTTCACAACTTTTTGGATAACAAGTGAATTACAGCCATTTGAAACAACCAAAGAAGATTTCAAAAATGAAATTGGACGTTACTTGCAAATCAAAAAACTGTTTTTATTTTTATTATTATTAAAAGTAAATACCGCCTAATAGACGCAGTTATGTCAGGCAGTTGTACCGTCACGTAAAAATTCCAACAAAAAGGACACAATGCGTTCTGGAACTGTTGCAAGAGTAGCATGAAATTTCTACAAGTATTGTCACTTCTAAAATAAATTCCATTATTCACAGCCGTGCACCTGTATTTTTTGCATGATATTCTCTCTCTGGTAAATTTAAAAATTAAAAGTTTTCTTGTGTGGTAGCAATTTGTTTCAAACGCTTGCATGACGCTTAACAACTATTATGAATTCTTTGAATAAAAACATGGTAGTGCAAAAAAAACAGCAAACAAAAACTGAAAAAATGCACGTAAAAAATGTTACCCCAACCAAGGTTCGAATGTAGTGCGTTCTGAATTCGATTGCCACTCTTCAATCATGCAGCTACCAGGACACTACTTCTTAATTGCTTCTCTTTATGCTAATAGTAATCACTTTACAGTTTCTTCGTGTGAGATGAAGTGAAATGAGATAGGTAAATGAATAAACAAACAAATTCAGTTTTATTGACAAAAAATATCATTTATCTATAACCTATAATCTTTAATCTGCAATTAAGAAAAATGGCCCACAGCATCCAATTGTTCCGAGCGTGGTGAGTGAGCGGTTAACGTCTGGCCTCACATCCGGGAGGACGCCGCACAGTGTGATATTTTTTTAAATTTAGAGGGACAAAAGTCAATTTGATAATAGTCTACGCAGGTAAAATAGTTATAGATAAACCATATTACTCAGAGCAAAGGTTTATTTTCCACGAATTCATGCCTAACAATAGAAAAAAATAATTTGAACAACGGGCTTTATGTGATCCACGGATCGAGCACTCCAGTCAGCCTCTCTATTCCACTGAGTTTGGTCGATGATTACGCTGTGTTTCTGCATGTTAGTAGTGATTTGTGTGTTGCTATTGCTTTTGACGAGCCTCAAGGTAAGTTTATGCATGATTTTAACGTGATACAATAGCATCATTAAAACAGAGCAAGATTATTTTTAATTAAAAAAAACTACTGAGCAAATTTCATGTTGATTTTTAGTTCATGATACCACATTATACCGATCTCTTACTATATTTATTTGAAAGAGCTGCTTATTAGTTACAAGAAATACCTTCATTTGTTTGCGCATATTTGTGACACCCACACAACTTTTCTTAATTTTCAGCATGACTGCACAAAATTCGCGTACAGAATTTTTCGACATATGGTTTGCTAACACAAAACAATCAATCTCTAATGTTCAATTTAAATATAAATGAATCTCAAATTGAAGCTGTTACATTTTTAAGCTCAGCAGAATAAAAGTCAGGGGTTTTTTCTATAGCCAGCCCCACAAATAAGGCATTTATTTTCGATATTTTTCCACTGTAGGCTTTTACAAATTGTTCTCGATTTTGTATCCAAAATGTAATTGAATTAATAACAACAAATACCAGCAACAAACAACAAAAATAGTTGAAAACTTGGATAATAGGAAATGCTCCATTCCGAACCACAGCGTTTACAGACGCGTGACGTCACTAAAGCGACCACCAATCCTAGAGCGTTTTCTGTCACGTGACCAGAGGTAAGAAAAATATAATTTTTATTTAGCTTTTTTATTAAAAATAATCCACTTTTCTTTTCAAAATTGAAAAAATTAGCTTCCTGAAGCATTAATCTACAAGAATGAGTTCAATTTTTAATATTTTTTTAATTCTGTCAAATATCCTATTATCAACCTCTCCAAAATGCTTGGTAGTAAGAAATAAATACTATGAACATTAAATGAAACATACCTTTTTTGCCGATTCTAAATTGAGTTGCTGAATGGCTTTTTTTAAATACTGGTATAAGCCAAACATTGGAAGAAAGTCGATATCTGCAAGGAAGACGTAAGGCGTATTTACTTGTTGAAGACCAACATTCCGAAGAAAGTTTATAGGATAGAAACTCTGTAATATGCAAAATTAAACAAAGAATTAACATTAAAAAATTCCTTTCACATTTTGTAAAATAATTTTTAGAAACAATTTAAGCTGACATTAATGAAAACGCTTAAACAGGAAAATGATTAATCACATCATTGTCATCGACAGTTTCCAACCTCAGATCAAGTCACCATTCCTTCACTTCAACTTTATTCCAGTTTGCTTCTCTGTCTTTATCTAAGTATAGACTCCACAAACAGGAAGGATGTATGGAGGAAGGAATTTGAATTAACCTGCAGAACCAGTTTAATGCAGATTATCAGATAATAATTGGTGATCTAACACACATGCGGGAAGTAATAAGAAAGTTTTGAGAAGCAATGTACCAGAGATCTGGGAAAGTCAGAATAATGATGCAAAGAAATTTCTGGAATTTTATAAAATAAATAGCTTCATCTTTGGGGAATTTCTGGTATAAGAAGAAAGAGTTAGTAAGATTATTTGGTATTGTGCCGATTGGACTAGGGCCACATGATTAATCTCATATCTCCAAAATATAATCTTAAGAATGGTGTATCAGTGAAGTGCAACTCTTGAATATTGTCTGAAATATCAAGCTCACAGTTTTTCACATTTTTGTCTGAAATAAATGTTTCAACTGTCAGGTAAAAACCTGGAAAAGCAAATGAACCAGTCACACAGAAAAATTCTACTGGGTATAAGGTTTCTCATAAGGAGATTGTCACGCATGAGTAAAAATCATAATACACGTAATACTTCTTCTTTACAGTTATAGATACTTGAATCTACCACAAAAAGAAAAAGAAAAAACACATCACTATACTGGCTGCAATGGATGAAGTTTTGTCGCATCCACACAGTTGTCAAATTTTCTGATTAAAAACAGATCTCATCTTGTAACATTTCTAAACTATAGTGGGTCATTAAGTGGGTAATTAAATATGGAGTGAAATTTTATTGTTTATTCTCTTCATACAATTTTTGACTTATTTACTTTCAGTTATAAATTATTCTGAACAAAGTCTTCTTTGCATTTGTTTCAAATAAAAGAATGAAAAAATTACAACAATAAATGATAAAAATTCAAATAATATCAGTCCCAATCGTATAGAACAAAATACAGAGTATGCTACATCTGCCTATAATTTGAATAAATAAATTACATGAAATGCCTGACAGCTCATTGTTAGTATGAAAATGAAATGTGTTTGAATGTTGCAAAATTATCTTAAAACAAACTGAGATTTCAAATTAATTTAATGTATTCTTACAAAAAAAATAACATATGGGCAGAAAAATGGGTAACCATGACAAACTGATATTCACTCTCACATACTGGGTCTTATTCCAACATAATCACATAATATGGAAAGGTTTTACAATTAATAATAATACCAGTCACACACACTATTTATTACTCATTCTACTGAAAATGTCACTTACCCCTTCCTTATATACAATATGATAGCCAATATTCCTCCTAAAATTTAAGACATCCGAACTAAGAGCATAACTCAGAAACTGCTGCGCCTCTGCATCTGACATATACAGTGTAAGGCTTATTGGACCTGGAATTCACAAATGATAAATACATACCCTTGCTGCTATATATACACACACACACACAGTTCATTAGCAGTGACAATATAAATATCTACCTTCCCAGTGTTTGCATAATGCCTCAACCATTTGGAGTCTGTCCATAGACAACTGTGCAACAAGTGTTACATCAAAGCCATCAGGTGAAGGATCATAATCATAATCCAAGAAATAAAGATGAGTCCTAAGGCTGTTGACTCGAGCACGGCGGAATTCATAACAAGGATCTTCTTCATTTAGCTAATATTACAAAGAGAAAAAAAATTATCCAAAGAAATAGTGCCACGCCTTACTTAATACATTTAAATTGCACACTTTTTTTACTTGCCTTGCTAAGCTCCCTCTCCTTTAGGGAAGGTTTTGTGTTGTTACACCCAAATAGTTCTCTTCGCAGTAAATTACCATCATATTCAAGAAATGTTAAATACAGATTTCGAAAAAATTCTACATGTTTATTCTTAACCTTCAACTTTTTAGGAGAATTCCAATGTATTACCTACAATAAGAAAATTTAAAATAGTATTCAAAATGTTAACTTTTGAATATTCTTTGAACAACATTGGTTGAGGTACAGTAACTAAAACTACAGTTACTCTACATTCTATACTAGAACCAATTTTCTATTGGAACAACTTAATCAAAAACATCACTGCAACATAGGGATGATGTTTATACACAAAAATTATATTTAAATTATTGTCTGCAGAATAAGTATGAACTGAGGTAGATGCAAGAGAGAAGAGAGTGGTCAGAATTGTTAGGACAGGTGTAGGATTTTAAAACTTTGTACCTCATCCATGTGTGTATTAAGGAAAAGCAATAATATACCAAAATTTTAAACGACAATGGCTCTCAATATTGTGTATCACAAGACACCTACTATTTTCATAACAGAGACAGTGAAAATACTGTTAGGCAATGATATTAAGGAAAAACAGGGAAAATAAACACATCACTCGGCACAGATAAAGGAAGGAGGTCTGTGAGAAACACATTTAACAATATTTAGGAGAAACTTTAGACATGTTACAAGTGAGACACAAGTTAAATGGATCAGATTTGTTCACAGAGACCTACCATATGACATGCAGTAGGTCTTATATTCCTGTAAATAAGTAGGTGTGGTCCTGTGACAATTTTCGTTATGTTCAGGAGTGTTGAATTGTTCCCAGTATTATATACATTAGTAAGTACACAAAACTCTTAAGGTCAATTCAAAACAAAAATGCACTGCACAGAATCTAAAAGTGACAAAGATCGAGTTTTTGGGTCACAAATCATAACCACATAAATGATCTTGATACATTTCCTCAGCTGATTGTTGTTGGCACTTTTAACATTGATTTAAACCAAAAATACATGGAACAGAGCCTAAGAGTTACAAAAAATGAATACGATGACAGATTATGACCACATTATCTGATATGGCTCAAATACAAGGCTTTATAAGTAAGCAATGAACATTTTTTTAATGACAGTACAGTGATATAGAGCACGAAACTTTAGTAGAATATAATTTGAAGATTCAGCTGCAGCTGGCAGTTTTTTTTTTCTGGAGTATCTCTGGCGAAAGAAGAGTGAGCTACTGAGCGAAGATAATGTGAGTGTTACAGCCGTCTAAACTGGAAAAAGCATTCAATTCATTTATGAGTACTAGTCATTCATCCACTTTGTTCAATAATCATCTTATATTTTGATATAATACATTAATAAAAATTTTAATTTTGGTTTCTGAGAACTTATTACTGCTTAAACTAAATTCTGCCTAAACTTGAATCTAAAAAATGGACATGCCATAATACCATTTACTACAGAAATCGTTCCATGAGAAGCAGTGGCCCCAATTAAAAATCCAGTTATCAAATCTGAAAAAGGCACTTCTCTCTACTATTGAATCAAGTCCTTACACAAAGAACCTTACATAAGAACGAAGTTTTTCTCGGCATTGAGAAATGGTGTAGTCTTTTTGGGAGAATAGCCGAGTAACCAAGGTGTTTCCACACAATATTTCGGCGATCTAATACTCCGTCGCCATCTGCTGGTGAACTGCCGGGTCCGTCGGAAGGCTGCATTCTTATAGCCTCCAAATGTGCGCGTGATTGACTTGCGCACAGCTGGTTAGCACCTAGGCGGTGGGGAGGGGGTAGTGTCAGTAAGAGGCTAGTGTGGGTTCAGTCGGTCTGCAGTCGCCATGCTGTGCACTTCGGCATGCTGACAACGTATTGCATTAATGACTGGCATCCAAGCTTCGCTCAATTGGTATCCACAGTCCTGGTTGACGAGATTGGGCGTGGTGCGAATTTCAACTGCTTCTGTAAGAATACTGACCCAGTAGTTTCTGGTACGTGCCAACATCCTGGTGTTTTCCATCAACCGGGTCTGTGGATATCGACTGAGCGAAGCTTGGATGCCAGCCATTAATGCATTACGTCGTCAGCGTGCCGAAGTGCACAGCATGGCGGCCGCAGACCAACTGAATCCACACCAGCCTCCTACCAGCGCTAACCCCACCCCACCGCCTAGGCACTGACTGAGTCAGCCAACCAGCTGCCCGCAGGTCAACCACGCATGCCTTCGGAGGCTATAAGCATGCAGCCTTCCGACGGACCCGGCACTTCACCAGAAGATGGCGACGGAGTTTCAGATCACCGCAATATCGCGTGGAAACGCCTTAATTACTCGGCTAGTCTCCCGAGAAGACTACATCAACCTATAGCTTTTACCATCTGATCAAGAGAAGCACTTAGTTTTAATAAACTCATGATCTGGAAATCTGATCCTAATTTTTCCTTCACGAATGGGCCCATATCTGTTCCATGACTACTACCTAACAACAATCCTTGTCTATTAGATTTATCAGAACTTTTCCTAAAATTCTGCTGTTTTTTCCCTGCAGCTACAGAAGACTCATCCTGTATAACTCTGGCAATATGTCAAAGCTTTATTTCACTCCAACAACAAAATAATCAAGAGCCTGCTTTATTCTGGTTGCCCTTTTCCCCATTGCCAGTTCCCAATCATCTCCATTTTCCTACCATCGCAGCCTATCCAAATCCTTCTTAGCATCTATCGATTCTGTTCCAAAAGCCCTAATCCTTAGCTCCTGTTATATCATCTTCCTATTTTTAACTTAACCTCCTGATTTTGATACCACTACAACCTGCCTAATTAAACCATTTCTGACACACTTTGAAAAAAAAAAATCCTACTCTCGCTAATCTACAGCAATTACTCCACCTTCCACTCATGATTACAATCAATTACTAAATGCAGCTAACAGAACAAAGAACAGAATGTGAGAGAAAAATTTGTTCGACTTAACCTTACACAAAGACTGCTAAATAAACTCACAAGTAACATTTAGCTAAAGACTCTACAAATCAGTAATTAAATAAATTTAACAGCACTAATAATATGAACACCAAGAACCAAATAAAATTTAAATGATATGCATAATTGCTATAGAAATCTGATATTCAGTCTAATGTTCAAACATGTAAACAATGTAGAAAAGTAAACACAGCACAGTACACAGCACTAAATCACAATTGACGAGTTTTTGTGCAGCTAAAAACCTTCACTAACTTTCACAGTATTAAAATGTGTTATAATTTAGAGTTTTAAATTAATATGGTCTCCTAATACACATTTAATTTGTCACCTGTATCTCTAAAAATCTCATACAGTCTACAATCATGATACTAATTTGCTATACCTACCACCATAGAACACCATAATTCTCTAGACAATCTTCTAACCTACATTTTGTTCTCTAAAATATGTAAAATTTAATCTTTCATTGTGTTTTCTTACAAAATTATTACTGAACTTTAGTATCATTCCAAGGTATTTTACTGGGACAACAGTGAAATCATGCCACACTTACCTTGAGGTCAGTAACCTCAGTATAGCACAGTTCACTACGTGTGTTATCACTGAGCTGGACGTTCCACTGACAAGGTAGGTTGTATACCAAATAGGGATGTTGTTTGATGATGGCATTAAAGATGTCCTGATCAGCAAGACTAGTGGCAAGCATGGTAATGAGATCCTTCTCAGCAATGAGGCGCCAAAGGTGACCCCAGCCCATCTCACGTAGTCGTTGCAGCTGCAGTAGGATTACACCAGTGTTGTACCTGGTAAAGATAACCATTATTTGGATTTTCCATAGTCCATTTTACCATAGTCACAGGACTTTGTGTCAAATTACCTGAAACAGTTTGTAACCTAGAAATCAATTTTCCCTTCATGTTACTGCTCTTATTTCTAAATCTACTAACTGATGCTACATTTAATTTTATAGAGACCTTTCAAAAAAAAATGTGAATGATGAAGCCTTTAGTATACTACCCAAGGAAAATGATGAAATCAACTACATAATGGTTTGACTAAAAGAGTACTGTAAACCGGGGCATTAGAAGATATTACCAAAATTTCAAGAAATTATATGTTATATTGCTCGATTATTGTCTAAGAAGGTAGCGAAGGAATGTATTTCTTGTTTTTTCATGTCTTCTAGTTTTTCTTTGCATTATGAAAGTTTGCAGCACAACAAAGCACTTTGAAAATCGTCGCTGAACTAAAAATATCTGTCTTTCATAAAGGTTAGTGATTGAAGTTTCTGAAAACTGCTAATACAAAGCAGTAAAGAATAACACTTTGAATGATCAATAAGATTATATACTTTTCAACTGGCGGTTGCAGGAGATTTAAAATACTTGAAAAATATAGGTGTCCCAAGCTGCCCTTGCTGCCACAGAATAGCCTCATTTATGGTAAGATAAATGCAAGAAACAAATAATAGTAAAATAAAACTTATTTGGAATAGAGCACAGTGGACAGTCAAATCTTATGGTAACAAATATTTGTCAAGTTCGGTGAAATCTGATCAAGTATTATCTAAGAACGACAGAGGAAAAAATTCCAAGCCTCTGATAAGCCAGCTCTAAACAATTACAGAATGTTTTCAAAGTATTTGAGTAAAAATTTCATCAGACAAAGAGATTAAAACTTAAAATGCCAAATAAAGCTAATTTCTTTAAACCAAAATGTTAACTGGTTTCGTGCAATATTTTACAAGAACAACATTTTTCTTGATGCTTCCAACAGGAATGTAGTTAACATGCCATCAGCAAATATTTTTCTATTACCAAATTTAAAAAATATGAATCATTTGTAGACATGAAAAAAAAATCAGATTGGGCATTCGTTAATGTGTGTCCTTACCACCTGTTCCATTGGCACAAAGATTTTCAAAGTTAATGCCTGGAGGAAAGAAAATATAAGTTACAGCAAATATTTGTTCCTATTCAAAACCCAGAAGCCATCACAAAAATATAGAGCATATATCAGTTAATGATAATCAGTAAAAACTGGAAATATGCTAGATAACTGTATTTCTCAAATATGGTAGTGAACCACAAAAAAAACCTAATAATTGGAATGTACTTTGCAAATGCACTGTGACATATATATATTGAACATTGGATAGGATAAAAAACCACCGCTTACCAAAGAAGGGGATTCCAGCGGTGTTGGTACACGAAAAAAACACGAACACACAAAGAATAAAATTTTCGAGCATGGCTCTTCCTCAGTAGAAGTGAGATGGCTGCACGCAAGCGCTGCCGGCAGCCAACTGCGTGAGCCACAATTTCGGTGGCTCATGGTGGGGGAAATACATCATGGCAGGAAGTGAGGGAGGGGGTAGAAGAGTACAGGCTGGAAAACTGTGATGAATGGCAAGTATAACTGTACAAGGTCCTGACGCGGAAGGGTAGTATACCTCAGTTAATCAAGTAATGGACACAAGAGGGGGGGGGGGGAGATTAAAATTCTTAGTTGAAACTAAAACTAAAATTCGAAATCACAATCTATAAAGATAGGCTCTGGTGTGCGGTGGTTCTGTGAGGGAAGGTGGAAGTGAGGGGGATGGGTGGGAGGAAAATTGGTGCTATCTTAAATTTAGACCTAAATTTAAGATAGCACCAATTTTCCTCCCACCCATCCCCCTCACTTCTACCTTCCCTCACAGAACCACCGCACACCAGAGCCTATCTTTATAGATTGTGATTTCGAATTTTAGTTTTAGTTTCAACTAAGAATTTTAATCTCCCCCCCCCCCCTCTTGTGTCCATTATTTGATTAACTGAGGTATACTACCCTTCCGCGTCAGGACCTTGTACAGTTATACTTGCCATTCATCACAGTTTTCCAGCCTGTACTCTTCTACCCCCTCCCTCACTTCCTGCCATGATGTATTTCCCCCACCATGAGCCACCGAAATTGTGGCTCACGCAGTTGGCTGCCGGCAGCGCTTGCGTGCAGCCATCTCACTGCTACTGAGGAAGAGCCATGCTCGAAAATTTTATTCTTTGTGTGTTCGTGTTTTTTTCGTGTACCAACGCCGCTGGAATCCCCTTCTTTGGTAAGCGCTGGTTTTTTATCCTATCCAATGTTCAATATATCCGCTTTTAGCGCCTTTGTTTCCTAACAATCTATATATATATATATATATATACACAGGGCTAGTCAAAACGATTGCAGCGATTTCACGATTTTTCTCTTGGCTGTCCTATTATAGGTACGATAATGGGGTTTGCTGTTATAAGACAAGTGGCTCTCTAAGTTTTGATTGCACTAAATGCAAGCTTCCCGCGATGGTTGCTAGAGTGCTAGAGAGCCAGATGGCTGAAAGTGAGAAAGCATACGTTGTTCTCGAATTTTATTCGACTCAGTCTGTGGTAACTATTCAGCGACACTTTAGAACAAAGTTCAGCAAGGATCCCCCGCATGCTAAGACCATTTGGTGTTGGTATCAACAGTTTAGAGCCGCAGGATGCCTTCCGTAAAGATAAAACAATGGGTTGCCCTCCTGTGTCTGAAGAAACTGTTGAACATGTGTGCACCAGTTACATTCGCAGCCCACAGAAGTCTACTCCTCGAGCAAGCAGGGAATTAGGTGTTCCACAGAAGACCGTTTGGAGAATCCCATGGAAGCGACTGTGTATGAAGCCCTACAGGTTACAGTTGCTACAAGCACTGTCACACAACGATGAAATGCGTCGTTTTCAATTCTGTACCCAATGTCTAGAACAAGGCAAAACATTCACATAAAAACTTGTGTTTGGTGATGTGGCCACTTTTCATGTGAATAGAAAAGTGAACAGGCACAATGTGCACATTTGGGGAACCGAAAACCCCCAAGCTTATGTGCAGCACATTTGTGACTCTCCCAAAGTGAACGTGTTTTGCACGATCTCACGAAAGAAACTTTATGGGCATTTTTTCTTCACAGGGAAAATCTATCTGAAAATGTTGCAGAATTGGCTCATGCCACTTCTAGAAGCTGACAGTGAAGATTCCATTTTCCAGCAGGACAGTGCACCACCCCATCTTTCTCTAGTTGTCCGTAATTTCCTGAACACCAGGATTCCAAACAGATGGATTAGTCGTGCTGGGGATGCTGATCGTCAGCTGATGTCATGGCCTCCTCGTTCCCCTGACCTAACCCCCTACGACTTCTTTGTTTCGGGTTTCGTAAAAGACACAGTGTTCGAGCCACCAGTGCCAGTTGATCAGCCAGACCTGCAGGTTCACATCACTAATGCATTTGCTCTCATTGACAGAGACATGCTGCATTGGGTATGGGAAGAACTTGATTATAGACTTGATGTGTGCAGAGTCACTAAAGGTGCACATATTGAGTACCTGTAGATACTCAACAAAACTTTTACAGTTTGTTTATATATCTGTGTAATCTTGTAAGTATATGTCGAATAATAAATCTGTAGTAATTTTCTGAAATCATTGCAATCATTTTGACTAGCCCTGTATATATATATGCTTTTTTTAAAAAAATAATTCATTGAATTCTTAACATATTTACATCGATGTATCATCTACATAACTTCCACACTTTTAAAATTTGTTAAATACAAAACTGAATAAAAGTATGAAGTTATATTGATAAAGATACAAAAATCTAGTATACTGCTCCAAATGACAAAAAAAATTGTAATTATAGTTAATAAATAAATTATCATACCCTCTTCCAAGTGCTGGCCATGGCCGGTGCTTCTTCCAAAGTTTTCCAAGATACCAGTCACTTTGATTTTCCACAAGTCCAATGGCCTGTCAACACATTAATTTTTAATAAAACCTTCACTAAAGCTTTTTTCTTACTTCACTGTACACTTTCTCATCTTCTGCTACATCATTCTTTAGCAATTAAAAATTTTATCTGAAATAATAAACCAAAATACTGATACTCAAAGCTTTCCTCACCGAGTGATTTACACAAAAACACAAATGAAATACTCAACAATACTGCTACTGTTAGATCAGGAAGAAAAACATGAACATCACGTTTCCAAATTTAGTGGAATGGGAAATTAAGCAGAAATACAGAACAGCTGAATGCTCTTTGACTCCTACCCTATGCACTCCAAGTTCTTCTGCTGAAGAACTGTAGTGATTATTGAGCAAGGCACACAGTGGGGGAAAGTTCAAATAGAGGACAGAGCTTGGGGGTAGTGAGTGGAAGGAAATTTCCAAGCATTGTAAAATTAGTAAATATATCATCAAAACCAATATCGGGTGGGTAAAAGGATCTGACAGCAAAATAAAATAACAATAAACAATTAATTAAATATAAAAGTTAACAAAAAAATAATTACAAAAATATGAAGCTGGTTAGCAATAATTCTTGTTAAGTAGTGGGAAAAGAACAGTAGAGAAAGAAGGAATAGGTTGAAGCAATCACTGGGTAATATCTTACATTGATACCTGGTGCCCAGTTAGTATTGGTTGGCCAAATCACACCTTTGGAAGAACTCTGATAGCAGGTATGGTAAAACAAGAATTAAAATAATTGGAGTCATGAGAGGTGGCATGGACAGCTAAAATATTGGATAGATACCATTTTCCTGTTGCCATTCAATCTTATGGACAGTCGATTGGCAGTAAAACTTATGTAGCAAGTCAGATGGCACTTGCAGGGTTATTGGAATTTTACATGGGAGGTTTCACATGAGGCATGTTCTCAGATGGGAAAGCTTTCTGTCACCAGGGAATGGTTTTTCCGAAAAACATGTTTTTCTTTCAACATACCAACAATTGATCTCATCATCCCATCATCTCCCCCCCTCCCCAAATTCATTTTGTCTTGCCATCCTTCCATTAAAAACATTCTTTGCTCTTAAGTGGTTGAAGGACACTGAAGCCATGAGAAGGCGATAAGGTGGTGGACATCCACGTCTCATCATTTAACATGGAGGTTGGTGGCTTGAGCGTGTTGTAAAGCAGGATATGGGAGCAATCTGTGACAGATCTGACAGCATAGTACAATGCTGGTGCAGATACAAGTGTTAAAGAGTACACCATTTAGTGCACATTCTTAAACATGGATCTCCACAGCATATGGCCACTATGTGTTGAGTCAACAACATTGTTAATGAAAATTGCAGTGTGCTCAAGATCATCGATTTGGACCATGGATCAATGTGAACATGTTACCTGGAACATGTTTCTTGCTACACCAAGTCAATAGTCATTTCTGGATGTGTCAACTTCCAGGCAAACGGTTGCTAGAAACATGCAGCAGACGCAGGCCTTGTTGTCTACTTCCCTTGACAAATAGCCAATACCTCTCTACATGAACAAGGTATTAAACTGATTTGAGTACTTATTACCCCTCTAGTCATCAATTTCAGTGAGTAATAGATTTATTTTACCTCCCCCTTGAGATTATATATACATATATAGTAACCAGGAAATATTAGATAATAGGCAGTGAAAAGGAGTAACAAATTAGGATAGTGAAATGAACCACCACTCACCTTAGATGATGGTGGATGGCAAGAATACATAAAAAAAAGAGACAACACAAAAGACATAGGAATTTTTGGATCTAGCCCTTTATCAACAGGAGAACATTATGGAGGGTGGATTCTGTGAGCCAGCCTCACAGAATGACACTAATGAACAGGAAAATGCTTAAGGCAATAAAACTGAGGAAGGATAGAGAAATAAGACCCAACACTTACGAAAGATGACGACGGCTGCTAATGACGAACACAAAAAGACAAACACAAGAAATTTATATTAGTGAAACAACCTTTGTAACCATTCATTGTTGCTATCATCAGCTTTTTTTAAGTTTCCATCATAGAGAATGCTTCAGTGCATTACCAAGATGTTTTGCACTTACTGCAATTCTATGCAATACAATAACCTAACTTCACCTGATTATTTCTGGTGGAAAAAAATAATACTTGTTTGGGGATGAATTGCTAGCATTCAAAATAATATATGCTACAATATTTATTCATTATTAATTTTTCACTTTCTATCTGATTTTGCCTTGTCAGGGTTCCATATCAAAATGAAAGAGCCATATTACTGTTCCTCTCGCGATGGTCATGTCACAGGCCTCTAGTACAAGCTGCAGGTTTTAAATTTGCTCATCTTATGTATTTCATTGACCCAAAACTGAATATTTTATTTAAAATTTGCTAAATTAAATTCTAGTATGACTCCATTAAGGTAAAGAAGGACAAAAAACAATTCTACCCAGAATAGTTACTTTGAGTTTTTCCAGTAGCAGACTACAGTCATTATTATTTTTTTTTTTAATCTGCTTAACGTCTCTCTAACAGCGAGGTCTTTTAGACATGGTAAAGGATGGAGGGGCAAGGAATGGGAAGGAATTCAGCCATGGCCTTTTGAAGGAAGCATACCGGCATTTGCCTGGAGTGATTTGGGAAACCATGGAAAACCCAAATCTGGATGCTCAGATGGGGATTCGAACCGCCGTCCTCCCGAATGCGAGGCCAGAACACTAGCCGTTACACCACCACGCTTGTATATTTTATTATTATTATTATTATTATTATTATTATTATTATTATTATTATTATTATTATTATTATTATTATTATTATTATTACTGGAAAATAGTGAACACGGCAGTTGTCAGTTTTACACCATTTTTGTTAATAGGTCTCTCTAATGGTAGCCATACATGTGGAGGCCGAGCCTCAAGGAAAAAGCCTGCAGGCCAGACCTCAAGATTTTCATCGATGTCCCTCTGCACACACATGGAACATGAAAACCTCAAGGCTTTTTCAGTCCCAGAGTTGGCTTCATGATGGTAACATCCAATGATGTTAGTTTATTAATCGCAGCAAGTAGCTTTAAAACTCACACAAAAAAGCACATCAAAAGAAATGTTTGATGCAAAGAGTGGCTACTCAAAAGAAGAAAATATTCTCATATAAATTTTCTTTCATAATTGTAATGCTTCCCCAAGGACTTTCATAATTATTTGAAGGTAGATGAAGAAACCTAGTTACATCTGTTTCTCCCCATGAATGACTTAATACTACACTGCAGTTTATTGCTACAGAAAGAAGCTATGAAGACCTTAAGCTTTCAACAATAATAATCTTGTGGGTGTTGCTGGTAATGGAGAGAAAAATTCAGATCATAATGGTTGTGGGCTGGGACTATTCGATGAGGTGCCTGGACATAAAAATCCAGCACTACTTCCGGCAGACTAGTACCGGCCAGAAGTAGCTAACCATTACTCACTGTAACAGCCCATTTTGGCTTGAAACAGGGTGTCATCGATTTTTTTCTCCTATTAGCATTTGATTGATCAGAAGGCCAGGTAATTTCACAGTAAAGGTTTTGCCAACAATGTCAAATCGATCTTCTTCCAGCTGATTCTTTTTTTATGTTCTTTGACTGGAATGCATATTGCGCACATCACTTTTGAAAGATTCATTTTCTGAGGGTACATGTGGGAGTACTTGCTGTCGGAGATGATTCATGAGAACTGTGGTTTTCGGCATTTGGACTGCAGCCATTCTGCGGCTGTGCTGCTGCTGTTTCCTGCCAGCTTCAAATAGGCAGCTTCTCAGTTATTTCTGTCATGGTGTTTCCTGCACTTCACTTCCCATATACAGGGCTCACTTTCATACATTTTACTAAACTCTTCCTGTACAGGGAACATCACGAAACCAAATATTACAAATAAAACAGAGGAACAAAATTGCAACAACCACAGGCACTCACAAGAAATCATCAGAGGCAGACTGAACACAAGAGACATGCTGAGGTTGCGACGCAAAATAAATAAATGAAACAGTTGCATTGGCGTTACATTTTCAACTAGAAATTAACTAAGCAACTGTGGAAACATGGCCTGCAACAACATTGTACTGATTAGATTTTATGACACTAATCGCTGGAACTAAAGCAAGAAATATATATTTTACATATAATCTAGAATAGTTCTGACAGGCTTTACACAGTTTGAAGATTTAGTTTCTGACTTTATAATTAATGTCTCATAACACTGCATAAGCTGGCATCACAGCAGCAAATTAAAATCTCTTTTCGATATCAAATTCTTTAGCTATAATCCTGCATAACTTAAAAAGCTGCTGAACAGATTTTGATGATATTTCCACAATTTGAAAGCTTAGATATACCTGAAATTTGTATATCAAAACATTAAGTTATCTGGGGACAGAGCAGCATATCTGAACAAAAGAGTAACAAGAGTGTGACACTATCCTAACATAATTATTAGTTTTTTCTGTGAATGTCAGATAATCAGGCTCTAAACACAACAAGGGGCTGCAGTGTAGTGAAATCAATGAGCTGGAATGGTAATGAATTAATGAATTCTCAGAGAAGATTTAAAAAAAATGCAAACTGTTAAGAGGAAAATTGTAGTTATAGACGGTACCTGCTTGTATCAGCAACAGTGAGTGCTGTAATCAAAAAAATATGCATAAAAATTAATAATTATTCATAGATACCCAGTCCATGCCGAAAACTAGAAGTTGTATTGCTTTGATTGTAATGTAACTTAGTCATTGGTGATGTTGATGTTAATAATGAATTTTGCTGAAAGTGCTTTGAGTGCAATGCATCCTGCGGAACTTATAATAAATTTAACTGCACCAGTAGGGCAGCCCTGGTTGGGACTGGCATTCAGGAGGTTCAAATTCCCATCCAGCCATGCATATTTTGGTTTACCACTGTTCCCCAAAATCACTCTAAGCAAATATCAGAATGGTTACTTCAATAGCCCATAACCAAACTTCTCATTCTTTGTCCCCAATCCTATCCCAGCTCTGATGATGTCAATGAGCCATAAAGTCCTAAATAAAAAAAATGGCCCATAACACCCACCTTTTGTCCACCATGTACTAATGAGAAAAGGTATATAACCCGATAATGCTTCATGTGTGTTACTTTTGTAACGGGAGTGTTGACTCTCCAGATAAACAAGTGAGGAATGACAAACTGTTTTGGTCCTGGTAATGTCTGGGTAGAGCGTTTGTTGAACTAGAAGACAGAGAATGCAAATCAATATACAGTAGTACAAGAAATGCAATAAGTAGTGGAGCAACTAGTGAAAAGAGGAATCTTTGATAAATGAATTGGAATGGAAATTTGCAATAGGTTAGAAAAGAACATGTGAGGAAAAAGGACTCTTATAATTGGCCAAGGTAGACCAGAGTGGGAAACAGCTTTTGTCGGGTGTCATCTTAGTAGGAAGTGCTTAGCAACAGTGCAAGGGATAGGAATACTTGCCATGTGGTCATCGAGCCTAGTTTTGTATTCATGATCGAGTGATGACTCAGAATCAGAGAGTACTAAAAATTAACTATGGTCTTGCATGTGTGTTGTGACAATCATGAGCAAGTAATACATTGTCTCTATCTGCAATCAAAATTTGGATGCGAGGTCCTTTATTGTTTTTGAAAGTGTAATACGGTTTGATACCGGCCCAAGAATTTAAGAATTTTGAATAAACGTCACTGCAACTTTACATTTCTCCAAATCCAAGATTCCTTTAAGAGCAAGTTGCTAAAGTGGATAAACAGTTAAATTTCCCAGAGTCCAGGATGGTGGCCATGTGACTTAAATGATTTTCGGAACCTGTTTCTACTATTATATATTTGGTTGCCCAGTACCTCACAGACAAAGACAGATCACGATCAAAAGTTTGTGTTTGCACATAGAGTATGAAATAATTCTCTGGTAAACTAGTGGTTACTTATCAACAGCATAAATACCAGCAAAAAATGCCACCAATAGCTTATGACACGATAACATTTCATCATTACTGGGGTTCAGATCTTTAGGACAAGTCATATTTTTTTCCTGCCATCTTTTTGAGCTGCAATGCTAAGTTAAACACCGACTGAACATTTCTGATTGTACGAGGGTTGTTTTTTAAGTAAGGGCCATTCGGGCGTACAGTCCCGTAGTTCGCGCGGACGCCGCAACAATCCACCGCGCCACTTGCCGGCATCCTTCCCGTTCACACTGATGCCAGTTGCAGCTCAGTAGCTGACGTGTACGCATCGCTGTGCAACTTTATAATGTTTACGATTATTGAATCGCCCACCGCGTGTGAGATACTGTCAGTGATACGTTTTTTGACTGCGAGAAGCCTATCAGCTGCAGAAATTCATCGTCAGTTAACAGAAGTTTATGGCTTGAATGCAATGAGTGAAGGTAAAGTGCGTCAATGGGTTAGAGAGTTTAAAAATGGCCGTCAAAACGTCCATGACGAAGAACACTCAGGCCAGCCCTCTGTGATCACTGATGATTTGGTGGCTGCAGTTGAAACAAAGATTCGTGAGGACAGAAGATTCACAATTTCACTCTTTCTTTGGAATTTCCACAAGTTTCAAGATCGGTTTTGTACAAAATTGTGTCTGAAAACCTAAAGTTTAAGAAACTGTGTTCTCGGTGGGTACCCACACTCCTCACAGAGGACCACAAAGGGAAGAGATTTGCCACTTCATTGGATTCGTTACGAGGAAGAAGGGGATAACATGTTGAGTCAAATTGTCACTGGAGATGAAACATGGGTATCCCATATCACTCCCGAAAGCAAGCGACAATCGATGGAATGGCGACACACAACCTCACCCTTCAAGGTCAAAGCCAAACAGACGCTGTCAAAGCGCAAGATTATGGCAACTGTGTTCTGGGTCCGGCGCGGTGTTTTCTAATGGACTTTATGCCACGAGGAATGACAATCAACTCAGATGCCTACTGTGCAACTCAAAAGAAGCTCCGCAGAGCAATTCAAAACAAAAGGCGCGGCATGCTGACAAAAGGAGTTTTGCTCCTGCATGATAACGCTAGGCCTCACACCACTCAAAAGACTCGGGATTTGATTGATTCTTTTGGCTGGGAAGTTTTGGACCATCCACCATACAGCCCCGACCTTGCTCCTAGCGATTTTCACCTTTTCTGGTACCTGAAACACCATCTTGGCGGGCAGTGCTTCAATGACGACGATGATGTGAAAGCGGCCGTGAACTCTTGGCTGTCGGAGCAGGCGGCCGAATTCTTTGAAGAGGGAATTAAAAACTTAGTTGTACGGTATGACATGTGCTTAAATAAACAAGGCAACTATGTAGAAAAATAGGTAAAAGGGTGTAGAATCAGAAAATAAAAGTTTTTTTTACAAAAGTATTTGTATCTTTTTTAAAAAATAAAAACGGCCCTTACTTAAAAAACAACCCTCGTATTTGGATGTATTTTATATAGCATATAATTGCATATTTAGGCCATTTACCTAGTTTTGGTCATATTATGATGATATTTATGGTCATATGGTCATATTTTGACATAAAAATCAGATAATTTTTAATAGTACCGGGAATTCATTAGATACAGATGAGAAGAAATTAAGACAATTATTTATGAACTGTTCTCCTATTATACATTGGAGGAAACCCCAAACTAATTGTGACTGAATTGGTCAGAATTCACCAGCGAAGAATTAAAGTTATGCATTATTGTCACTCTCTAAATGTTCTAAATCCGCCCACCTTTTAATTTCAACAATACAGCAACAGCATGCCTGTGTCGAGCTGCTTCAATGTCTCGCTGATGCTAAGACTTTAGAAAACAATCCTCATCAAGTGATAAATATGCAGTGGACCAATGAGTACCGCCATGCCAGAAACAAATTTTTCTGAAAGTGCGAAGTTACAGAATTAAATAAAGGAATTTGGAGAGGAATAATTTAGTAAAAAAGAAAGTGCGATTTTCTGTCAACTGTGTGAAATTAAAGCGACTTCAACAAAACGATTCAAAATTTAATTTCCCAATCGTGCCGCGAGTTCGCGGAAGTAAATTATGCTGTCTACGTGAAAGTGACACTACTGGATAAAATAAATCATGTATAATTGAGCATGATTTGATGTATAGTAAATTTAAATGTGGTACTACCTTTACCACGAAGGTCCACTTTGGCCTCCTGTGAACCTCACCCCCCACTTCCTTCCCCATGTAGCCTGATGTAACTTTTTCCTCTACCAACAATTCCATTAATATTAGCCAGTCAATCCACCTCTAGTACCCCAGGGCCTTATGCAGTTATCAAACCCAAACATTCAATAATGAATGTGTCCTATACCTCTCTCTTTGAATCCCATTTCTCAAACAAATATGATCGTACTACCCTTGTCCCTCACTCATCAATTGCACTACCACTGGTATGGTCACTTCATTTCCAGCAGTGTATTCAAACAGCTTGATGTTGAACCTAGTCTATATACGTTTTAGCCCCATTTCCAGTTTGATCCACTGCTAATTCTTCAAAACCATACAGCCTCTTCTTCTTCTTCAAGAACGAGTAATTGTTTAACATTGAATTTACAAGCATAATTTGTAAATAGAAAATTTCTACAGATAATTTGAGGTGGTAATTGCTTTTTTTATTGATCATACCTTAGTGATATTTTATTAATTTAAAACATTTATGAAAAATGTTTAAAAATTCTGTTTTAATTTACAGTGCAAATTTTAACTAAATTTACACTACTAAATGAACAGTTTCCTAAAAGTTTACAAAGTACGAATGAAGTCATCATGCAACCCGTAAGCGACTTGACTCGATGCGACGCTTCATACTAATGCTCAATCATGTCAAAAGTAACAAGTAACGAAAAGATACAATAGAAACGAAGTCGTACCATACACGGCACTACTCCATACTTGCACTCAAAAGTAACGAGTAATGATTCAATAGTAATGAGTACTGATTGGTTTAGTAATGAATACATACGGGTACAAAATTTCTCGTTACTTTTACAGCTCTTTTCTTACTACTGCTCTATTAATTTCTCTGGCACAACTAGTTCTTAAAAACATCTTTCAATTCAAAAGATTTATCACCAGATCTGTGTCACAGCAATGTATACTCATTGGCTTTGTCATATGGTAGTCTCTTCCTTTTCCTTTTTGAACGGTAATTTTTAGATCAAGATCCCGTTTTAACTCAGCTTCACAGATGATAAATTCCAATTTTCCCATGATATTATCAACTTCATTTACTCCTATTCTCATATTCATGTCATCAACCTAGATGTATATACCTCTCTCCTGAAAGATCACATTAATGCTGCCATCAACGTGAAAGCATTTAATCTTCAAAAGTACCTCCACTTTGATGGTTGCCAACTATTTCATACCAATGTGCCTTCCCCCTTTTCTCCCATGTTTTCGAGGTATGCATGGCCAACATATGTCCTGGCCATCATTATCTCACCAGTTTTCCTACACTATCACTCAAGCATTTTTCATCTGATCTTGTGTATAAAAAATTCTCATACTGCATCCCAGTCAGTGCAGACTAACAATCTACCATACTATTCTTATCACAGGGTTTTCCCAGTCTTGAATCCATCAACCGCACCCTGAAACAGGGTAAGGATATCCTGTGCATGCTCTGAAATGAGATTCTATCTTTAAATCACACAGATGGCCATATGAAGCAAAGCCATCAAGCTAGTTAGATTACTAATGAATTTTTTTATTGATTTACAGGGAATATTTGATATATAAAGAGCAGATTTGTAGTTGGAAACTGAATTTTTTGTGAAGACAGTAATAAGTGCTGTAGTGAGAAAACTGAGTTTAAGAAAACAATATCACACAGTTAATTCAGCACATAATTCATACAAAATGTTTGTAAATTAGAAATTAAAATTTAAAAGTTGCAAAATAACAGAAAGCTTCTATAATCTACAAAAATGAAGTCGTAGATGAAAGATGTTAAGAGTTTTTTTTTTACAGGCATTTGACTGTAGTCAATTCCTTTACATTTGCCATTTTTAGGGTTTCATACAACCATAGCAAAAAATAATACACTTACAGGGTCACTCATTTGACCATCTATCTGCTTATCACACCTTCAAAAACCTGAACCTTTTAACTTAGAAATTAGGAAATGTATGCTACTTTAGTGCTTACTAACATTAATATAACTAGAATATAAAATTTTGGAAAATCATAGGAGTTGAAAATAATTTAGGCTGTGGATGAGGAATCTTTTGAGATAATCATATCAAAGCTGCCAATCCACCGACCCTCAAAATGTTTGCATCTTCCCATGCACTTCCTCCCCACTTTTTTCCAAGACTACTGATCCAAAAATTCTTTCAAAATTTACAGTGATATGATGTAGCCTGCTAAAGTTTTCAGGAAAACTATGATTTTTCTGGAGTATATTGTTTTTGCAAGATAAATCAATGATTTTGACAAATTTTAATACTTCATCAAGTAATTTTTTTCCTATACTCAATCATATGCTTCATTTGATGGAGATTTTCATGAATCAGGTAGCAAATATGTTGTGGAAATAGCATTTTTGAAAATTTTCAAAATTTTCCAAGATACTCGGTAAGTTTTTAACTGAAATTTTCTTTCTATTTGATTTATATATAACATTTAAAAGAAACTTTTGATGGCGGCTGCGATGAGAAAAAGCACTTAGGAGGATAAACAAATATACAATATTTTGGTAATGACATTCAAGTAGTAGAGACAAGAGTCATTTCGTTCAGGACATGTGTTCACACAGAACGTCACCCAGTGACTCATTGGGTGACGTTCTGTGTGCACACACATCCAGAACCTAATGGCCCATGTCTTTACTACTTGAAGAAGATCATTACCAAAATATTTCATATTTGTTTGTACGCCCTCCTGTTTTCTGTCATCACAGCTGTCAACTTTGGTATGTGGTGGTTTAATTTCAGTTTCCTTTATTATTTATATCGCCTAGAAGATGATTCCATTTTCCTTAGTTTAATCAAAAGAAACATTTGAAAACATAATAATGAGCTCTATTAAAAAATAACTTATTATTGATTCTTTTAACCTTTACACATTTTTCTCTGGTAGTTAAATAAATTCAATTCCATTTGTGCAAATCAGCTCACTCCTGACAACACTAGTTCACCCTCCTTTTCGAAACAATTTCCTCCTTTTTGTGTATGGTATCGATTGGCAACTTTAAGACATAAATAAACTGTTTATAACTGTATCATCGGTGTTTCACATAGTTTATTTTGAACATGTATAATCCTCATAAGTAAACAATTTGAAAGCATAAACTGTGTTACCCGCAACATGGGTAGCAGCCAAATTCGAAATCTATTGCACCTGCAAGACTTTCACTTTATCACGTCGATCGAGTACCAGACATTTTGAAACCATGCACGATCAAAACTTTCTAACTGTTAGTGGATTAGATAAAGCAGATAACTTCTATTTATGAACAAATCTAGTGGAGGGACACAAAATCTAACAATTCGTCCACACAGTGGCGACCCATTGTGGGCATGAAAATAATAATAATATAAATCTGATCAAACAGCAAGCCAACAACAAGTCATTACAACTTTTCATTGTGCAGATTAACCCACTCTAGTCGGGGTGGGGATAGCTCACGCAACCCTCAGCTGGGTGGCTCAGCATTGCAGAGTTTGGACCGGATGAAAATCCAGCATGGTCTGACATGCCATGCCATGCCAGTCCGTCGGAGCTCCCCCACACAGCGAGTTTCGGATTAGCACTGGGCCATTTGGCCTGTTGGCTCGTCCACGTGTGGGGGGCCATAAGGTTGAAATTAAAAATTTCCTAATACTTCGAATAGCCTTTAGAAATTGGATGAATAATGAAAGAGAAATAACTCAGTAGTACAACATGGAGTGCCCAGAGAGTAACTAATTAGCCGCAGGTTCTATGACAGCGATTTGAGAGGTGGAGAGAATGTGAAGGGTGAAATTACTATTTTTTCTACTTACGGCTTTATGCCTCATCGACATAGAGGTCATTAGAGGCGGGATGGGACTGAGGACAAGGAATAGGAAGGATTTCTGCCATGGCCTTTTGAAGGAAGTATCCCAGCATTTGCCTGGGGTGATTTGGGGAAACCACAGAAAACCCATATCTGAATGCCTGGATTGGGATTCGAACCACCATCCTACAAAATGCAAACCCAGAGCGTTAATTGCTCACCCACCATGCTCGATAGGAAGAAACTAAAACTGTGAACAGGAATAGGAGAAAAGATGGCTAGTACATATAATCAAAACATAAATAACAATGTTTAATGGTGGTTACTGCCATCAGAAGAAGGAAAGATAATTGTGAAGAAAGTAGGACATGGTCTGCCATGGCATGCCATGCCAGTCCGTCGGAGCTCCCCCACACAGCGAGTTTCGGATTAGCACTGGGCCATTTGGCCTGTTGGCTCGCCCACGTGTGGGGGGCCATAAGGTTGAAATTAAAAATTTCCTAATACTTCGAATAGCCTTTAGAAATTGGATGAATAATGAAAGAGAAATAACTCAGTAGTACAACATGGAGTGCCCAGAGAGTAACTAATTAGCCGCAGGTTCTATGACAGCGATTTGAGAGGTGGAGAGAATGTGAAGGGAGAAATTACTATTTTTTCTACTTACGGCTTTATGCCTCATCGACATAGAGGTCATTAGAGGCGGGATGGGACTGAGGACAAGGAATAGGAAGGATTTCTGCCATGGCCTTTTGAAGGAAGTATCCCAGCATTTGCCTGGGGTGATTTGGGGAAACCACAGAAAACCCATATCTGAATGCCTGGATTGGGATTCGCACCACCATCCTACAAAATGCAAACCCAGAGCGTTAATTGCTCATCCACCATGCTCGATAGGAAGAAACAAACTGTGAACAGGAATAGGAGAAAAGATGGCTAGTACATATAATCAAAACATAAATAACAATAATATTTTATCCATGATGGATCAGTGGAACTCCGTGACTGTTATATCAAAATTGATGGTAAAGAAAACAGCAACCAGTCACATTTGTAAATATGTTCATATACAATTCCAAGAACCTGGCGAGGTATCAGCAATAATATTTTATCCATGATGGATTTACAAATGTGACTGGTTGCTGTTTTCTTTACCATCAATTTCAATAAATAACAATGTTTAATGGTGGTTACTGCCATCAGAAGAAGGAAAGATAATTGTGAAGAAAGTAGGACATACAGAGAAGCAAAAGGAGGAAGCAGCAAGCAGCGGGGAGGAAAATAAACTATTTCAGATTTAGACCAATATGTGCTTGTTACAGAATATGCCAGTTCTCAAAACATTAGTTCGGAGGAATTACTGCTAACAGAATTTAATGATAGCACCAACAATGAAACAGAATTTGAGGAAACTGCTATGTGTATGGAACAATCAGAATGCCTAGGTTATCGCTGAATATAATTTATCACTGGTAGTATTTGCTAAAAAATGATGACAATGTAGCAACTGCAAATGTAACCACAAGTAATAGCAATAATGAAAAGACTTTTTTATTGTTACCTTGTCCTTGCTTGCAGCAATTACTCTGAATGTAGGCAGTGGAAGATACCCTGCAATTACATAATAGGCACAAGACACCCTGCTTATCTTTCATTCCTTCCCTTCCTTATATGCCCCACAGTCTCCACCTATCGCAGCTAATGTCCCAATTTTTATATTCAAGCCCTTCCCTATCATTGCAACAACACACGACACTGCTAATTGCAATAAGTGTCAATGTTTTGATTTTTTTAAATATATGTATATGCAGTACTTTATTCATTCATATTAATTCTCTCATATATTTTCAGCAACTTCCTTTCCTTATTCTCTCATTATTGTTTCTAGGTTCAGTTCTGGAATAACTTACAAAACAGGAGGGGAACATTGACATTGTTCCGTAATATATAATCAATTAACTGAGAAACTTTGCAGAGAGAAGCAGAATGAGTGACTGCCATTAAAAAAAATATAAAACTTATATAATCAATGCAAATATATATTGAAATAAATCTAGTGACAATTATTCTGACTGACCATTTAACTCGACACATAGATTTTGAAACTTACAAACCTGTTTAGGATCCAATTTGGAAAAAATCTTCCATAGTTCAGCAATATCAGTGGCAAATGTGACATCAGTATCCAGAACAATAGCTTTCTGCAAAGTATCAGGCAGTACTTTAGGAAGTGTAAGTTTTAGGAGTCCATACACTCCAGAATAATGTTTATTGGGTATCCAAGAAACGTCAGGAACTACATTATCAGCCAAATAGAAGCTTACTTCAGCTGTAACAATCAAATATAAAAATAATTAATTCTTTGTGGAGAGATGGGGAGGATGGGTAGAAGGTGTAGGAGAGGGAGAAAGGTGTGCTGTTAGAGACTTTAAAAGATTGCCAGGGGAAAAAAGAAAGTGCTTAGGAGCTTTAAAACTTTTAATGATTTTCACGGAGATTCTTTCTTTAAACTGAGTATCGCACTGCATTCAGATTGTTAACTGCAGTGATGTTTTACCCAAAGCATCTGGGAACCCTCAAGATCAAATGTAGATTAACCAGTTAACATAAAGTAAGAATTTATCAATACCAACAAAAACAGAACAATCTAAACACATACCAGAGATGTTATTTTACTGTGGCCAGAATTATCAACAGTTTTTCCTTTATGACTTGATTTTCAGCATGGAATTTTTTCATAGCCATGATAATATAAAATGTATTTACATGCTTCATTCAGTCTATAAAATCCATCAATGTTTATATTCATTGGATGTTTAAATATCTCTAATGCTTCCAAAACTATAGACAGCAGATAGCCTTCCAGTTTGGCCACACCTTGTCTCTGCCCATAAAACCTCAAGCTGTTCATTGAAAATATGTTCAGCAATGGCCAATTTTGTGGACTGGCCTTATCTTACATGTCGTCGGTGTTGGTGTTCTTTGATTCTTATTTTGGCTGGTCATTTTGTTTCTTCTACGTATATACAAAGACAAAAGTACTGGCCAAACTGGAAAGCCATTTGTCATTGATAGTCTGGGAAGTGATAGAGATATTTAAACATCCCCCGAATACAAATAAAGATGAATGGTATGGACTGAGTGAAATATGGAGATGTATTCTGGATGGCAATGACCATGGTAAATGGAAAATAGAATCACAGAATAACAACTTCTTTGGAATGTCTATAATTAGTTTTGGGTTTTTAATTATTGACAACTAGCCAACATACAGTCAGGAGTTAACCTACATTTGCCTAAAAGATGCACAGAGGTTTTAGGTAAAGCCTTAGTGCAAATAACCAACATTATGCCACTTCAACAAACAAAGCGTGCTTGGTTGTTGATGAAGCCTTGGTTGTTGATGAAGCCTTTACAAATGGGAGAGGACTTAAGGCAAGACACAAGAACTAATTGACCATAGGCTTTATGAACAAAACATCCCAACATTTGCTAGGTGAGAAACCACTAAAAATACAATGAAAGAACTGAGGCTTTCCCGGAGTAGCAAGTTACAAAAAAAATTTCAAGCCTCCCAATGGTAAAATACATCAATTTGAAGCAACATTTGAAAGTTGCTCTCCGACTTCATTTTCGCTCAAAGTATCCAGATGCAGGTGCCCTGGAGCAACTTTAGCAAAAATCGACAGATTTTTAGGCAGAGCAGGCTTGAAGACTTTCTTCTGTCCACCCAGGAAGATAACAGATTTATTACTCATTGCAAAGGATGGTCTGGATCTAAGGCATTCAGGTATTCATTCCATCCCTTGCGAGGATGGGCAACTGGGCAGCAGTAGATTGGGCAGACAGTATGGATACACCTGGGCCTAGTGAAGAAGTGATATGTGACCTCGCACAACATAGAGAAGAGACACGGGTTTGACTTCAAGGTGACAAGAAGGTTAGTCTTTGCAAAAGAATACTGGGGCAGAATGATTAAGGATGCTATGGAGATTTGTCTCAGGAAGACATTGTAAACAGAGATACTTGATATCAGCTTGGATTACAGTTATTAGTCAATTAAGAGTGACAAGTCAGATCCATTGAGAATGTATTCATAACCATTCACTGCATGTAGTCTCACCATGCCTCCCATCCCTATGTACATATCTCCCAATGCTGCACGTTACTTTCTGCTATGCTACTTTTACATACACATCTATCCTCAGCATCTGACCTTCTTTCCATGAACAATGAAATTTGTTCATTCTTGAAACTGTTGATATCTTTCACCAAACACCAATATTATAATCAAGTTTGGGAAATTGTTTTGCAATTTCAGTCTTTCATGCATGCTTGAACTTAAAACTGACATTAGTTGATAAACTGCAACCTGTAACCAAAAACAGCATTAAGGAACTTACCTTGAGGAACACTCCAAGTGTAGAAAAGAGTCTGCAGAATTACTTGTGCTACAGAATCTGCAATCAGGTGAAAATGTAAAGGATTCTTGCTATAAAATAGAATGGACTTTATGAGTGTTACAACTGAGCGGCTAGAGTTATAACCAGCACAAACAATTGCAACATGAATAACTTCACATTTAGGAACATCAGCTTCCTGCAATAACAAAAATAAGAATAAATTAACAAAAGAAAAATACACAAACATACAAATGTTGATGGATAAAAATACAAAAACAAGAAAATAAAATATACTACCACTTTGGTAACCATTCATTTTACTTCTTCACAAATGAATAATTACTCTTATTACTATTCAGTTTCCTTCTCTACCTATTGCTGGGTGCTAATTAATGCCATGATTTCAACTAGATGTAATGTTACATAATTCAGTACCTCTCGCATTAAAATTATACAAGCATTAAATACTTTTTAGCTAGAATTTCTAATTATTAAAGCATATTTTAAAAATTCATTTAATTTTAGAAAAAATCATCAGCATAAATCCATTCCAAATAATATAGCTATTGTAAATTTGTGAAATCGCTTCAAGCATTTATAATAAACCTATACCATACATCATTCTTAATAAGTAATATAAAAATCTGTCAATTTCTGATAGGTACTAACACACCTACAGTTTGACACAAATTTTTAAGAATTTTCTTCCTGTATTAAATTTTATGTGCAGCAAGCAACAGTACCTGGTTTGGGCAGTGGTGGTCCTGAAGAGGTGCATGCTGTGTAGGTGTGCCATTGGTAGCAGTACCTCGAATGGCAGCCACCAGATGACTTTGAGAGATGCTAAGCTGACGCCGCAGTAGCTGGTTCTGTTCCTCCATTTCACGTACTCGTCCTGCCAATCTAGCTTCACGTCCAGTAAACCCCAGCATGTTGCCACTTGTGTCTGAGGGAGAAAGAAATAACAGAGACCATTACAGCTTATCAATTGTATATGGGGTGGAGAAATAAAAATGTATACAAATATTTTTTCTTTTACAGCTATTGTGAATTATGGCATGGAACTGAAGTATAGAGCATAGAAATTGTATTTCAAATTAGCATTGTTAAGTTGCAAATTCCTAGCCAGAGTTTTGATAAAAGGATTTAATATCAACTCACAAACACACTTTACAACTAACCACATAAGAGACAAATCTGAGTCAAGTGGTTCAGTGGCTAATGCACCAAAATCTGGATACTGTAGTATACCTGTGACAGTGGAATATGACATTTTTTTTAACTGTACAAAAAATCTACACAATATGTGGATAAGGAATTATACTTGATAAGATCAGCACGATGCTTATTTCACAGACTACTACTAAGCTTGAAATTTATTGAAATAATACATAATCAAATACGAGGTATTAGGTTCTTCGGTGGTTTAATTTACATATATTGATTAATTAAAAAGTCCACCATAAGGTTATGTTGAAGATTTGTTTATTTGCTCAAAACGAAGTCAGCGATATTCACAAGCATAGATACAATACAGAGATGCACTTCTGAGCTCTCGCAAATCAAATCTCAACTTGAAAAACTAACTGGATGAATCTCTCTGTAAAACTGAATGAAGTCAACTAACTCCTCTGTCAGGCCAATCTGTTTATATAGTCTCTATCGAAATTATGAGAATTCTTCAAAGGCATCCGCCCGATATTTCTCGAACATTAACAAACAATCAAACATATTAAAAACAATCGCAATTAATACAAAATTACTTAACAACATTACAAAATGATCAGAAATGGTAATTAGAGATACTTAAATACAAAATTATCTCAAACATTTAAGAAATTCTCTTGCACCATTTGGTTCTTAAACATATTAAATGGACTTTAAATAATTTTCTTTCATAAAAGAAAGTCTATATACACTGATTTACAAGAAATTACAAAACAAACATACCAGATCATATTCAAGCAAACTTTAGCTCACTACAAATACTTCATACAGTACAATACTATTCAAAATTCAGGTATGAGGGCTGTTACAACCCCTCCCCAGGATTCACTTAATTTTACACAGTTAAAATTGATTGAATCCGTCATGAATCTAAGCAGGTTGAATGTACACATAATGCCAACACAAACAGATTACACAATCAACCATAATGACTTTTACAATGAACAAATACAATTCTTCATTACATACAACATCTGCACATAGTCCATGACACTGATTTTGGTTACAATAATTGTCTTTTTTCAAATCCAATCATTTTTTCAGTTACTTTTTTTACCCAACAAACATGCAATGCTATTACCTTAAATTACAATTAATTTTTCACTTAGACTCACACACTTGATGTCTGCTTGTTAATGACAACAGTCTGTTTACATTTTACAGCTGATACTTTGTCACCACAATGTAGAAAGTCACAACATCATGAAAACACCAAAAGTTTCTACACAAAACTGTCACAAATTGCTTGATACAGTGAAATGCTTACATCTTAAACATTCAGTATTATTACATCTGCATCTGAACTTAAGTACTCACACAAACTATTTACATGCATCAATTCACAAACTTATTTACAAAATTAGATATTTACACATATAGTGGCACATTTCATAAGTGACCACTTATTCATAAAAGGGTTTTAGGGCTTCAACATTATACACACCCTTACATTTACCACTCTCAGGGTCTATTAGCTCATAAGAATTTTTCCGTGGTACAGACTATCTTGAAAGGGCCTTCAAACAAACGGTTAAACTTACTATCAAATTTGCCATCAATTTCAGAAAACTTTGCATTAAAACTAGGTACAAAGACTCTAGAAATGCTTGTAGATTCTGACTATCAGCCATTTTCAGTAATAAGCAAAATCAACATGAAAACAAGTTAAGAAGAAATAAAAATTTTCTAACCTGCCACAAAATAACATGCAAAAGCAAAATTTGAATATTCAGTACTTACTTTTGTATCACTTAAATACTTTTCGTCACCTTAAATTTCAACTAGCAGCACTTTTCACCACTGAACACCACTTTTTTCACGGATTAAAATCACTTAATCACACTTTCCACACTCAAAACACTACTGATGGAAGACTTGATCTTGAGGTCGCAGAAAATCCACTTGCCGTCAGGAAAATTATTGCCGCTTGCAGACGTCGATGAGTGCTGTCAACTCGTATTCAGATTGAAGTCGACGTCATCCAACCCGTGTTCTAAATGTCGCGTCGCAGTCCTGCCGATACCTCGTCGCAATTTGCTGCAGATTCTTTTAGAAGATTAACATCTCACAGATGTTAATAACTTCTCGTCACTGTCAACTGTCGCCATATTAGGTTCTTCGGTGGTTTAACTTATATATATTGATTAATTAAAAAGTCCACCATAAGGTTATGTTGAAGATTTGTTTATTTGCTCAAAACGAAGTCAGCGATATTCACAAGCATAGATACAATACAGAGATGCACTTCTGAGCTGTCGCAAATCAAATCTCAACTTGAAAAACTAACTGGATGAATCTCTCTGTAAAATTGAATGAAGTCAACTAACTCCTCTGTCCAGCCGATCTGTTTATATAGTCTCTATCGAAATTATGAGAATTCTTCAAAGGCATCCGCCCGATATTTCTCGAACATTAACAATCACTCAAACAATCAAACATATTAAAAACAATCGGAATTAATACAAAATTACTTAACAACATTACAAAATGATCAGAAATGGTAATTAGAGATACTTAAATACAAAATTATTTGCAGAAATCATCTCAAACTGTAGAAAATTGTCCTTTAGACCTCATAACTTGCATTAATACATGGAATTACAAACATTTAAGAAATTCTCTTGCACCATTCGGTTCTTAAACATATTAAATGTACTTTAAATAATTTTCTTTCTTAAATAATTTTCTTTCATAAAGAAATTACAAAACAAACATACTAGATCATATTCAAGCAAACTTTAGCTCACTACAAATACTTCATACAGTACAATACTATTCAAAATTCAGGTATGAGGGCTGTTACAGAGGGTCATTTGATAAGTTTGGTAAATTTCCAGGAGTTGACCCAACAATCGATCTGGTTACACGATGCCTGGAAAGTTCCAGTCTTTAAACCACAGCAGAACAAATTTTAGCCAGTACTGAAGCTTTGTTCATGTGCGGTAGTCGTTTGAAGTGAGCAGCTTAGTAATAGCCATAAAAAAGAAAAACTAATTCTGTACAGTGATAAAATGTTTTTATTTAAAGAAGTGGACGGCAATGCAGATCAGAGCCAAGATAGATGATCTTCATGGGGACTCTGCTCCTTTGCTGAAGACTATTTATTTCTGGATAAACAAATTTAAACATAGCTGAAACAGCACTAAGGACGAATTGTGCTCCGGTCACCCAGTTGAGGTTACCATGCTAAATATCGTTGATAAAATCCATGGTATGGTTATGGAAAATCACCATGTGAAGGTGCGTGAGATTGCTGGGGCCACAGGCATCTCAATTGAATGAGTGCATAATATCCTGCATGGAAAATTGTATATGAAAAAGTTGTGTGCATGATAGATACCCCAATTGCTAACTCTCAATAATAAACACACATGAAACGACGTTTCAACGCAGTGTCTGGCTATGATGAAGTGCAATCTGCAGGATTTTTGGTGTTGATTCATGGCTGTAGACAAAACTTTAATCCATCATTAGACTCATGAGTGGAAGGATCAGTCAAAGCAAAGGATAATGCCTACTGAAAGTGCACCAAAGAAGGCGAAGACTGTTTTGTTGACTGGAAAGATGGGGACAACAGTTTTTTTTTTTGGGGGGGGGGACAATACTATGCAACATTCTGGATCATTTGAAAGAAGTTCTGAAAAGTAAATGGCCAAGATTGGTGCACAAAAAAGTGTTGTCGACCATTGCAATAGCAAAATTACACAAACTGAGCTTCGAATTGATTCCCCATCCACCCTATTCTCCAGATTTGACTCCGTGCAACTTTTTCCTGTTCTCAAATTTTAATTTCTGGCTCGGTGGGAAGAAATTCTTGTTGAATGAGGAAGTCATCGTAACCATCAAGGGGTATTTTGTGGGCTTTGAGACAACCTACTTCTCTAATGATATTAAAAAGTTGGAAATTCACTGGATCAAATGTATCCACCTTTGATGGGAACTATGTTAAAAAGTAAAGGTGATTTTTTTTTAAAGTTTTTTCCTTCCTTTTTTACCAGACTTATCAAACGACCCTCGTATATAACCAAAAAGACATTCTTGATAAAATCATCTGGTCAGAAGAGATGTGTTCCCAGTTGTCCAAACATAAGTAAAGACATAATTGCATTGCAAATTAAAATTCCCATTAAACTAGCTGTGTGTTGAAGTGTAGGAGCAACCTCCAGTGAAGTTGACTATAAATTAAAGTAAATTAACTGAACTCCAGTTCAATGGGATGACATTTACTCATTACACACTGGCAGTAAGAAATTACCTCAACTCAGTTTCCCCACAGCATTGATTACAAAAAAATGTGAGTATTCATTTGCTACCACATTCATCCGAATTTACTCCAGAGGACCCCTCCCCCTTTATTTTTGATGAGGGTGAAGTGGGAAGGAAGGCTGTGAAAAATAAAGGTTTGTAAGAGAAAGTCCTGAACAGTGTTTGCAATGAAAGAGATCACTTTTAGTTTAAATCGCATTTCCTTTCCTTCCTCTACAGGGACGAGTAAGTAATAAAACCTAAAAATTTCGAAACTTATTTTATGACTAAACACCGTGAAGTTTTAAAAAAAAAAAAAAAATCTGTATTTAGACCTAAGAAATAATATTAAATAAGAATAGATTTATAAATACAAAATTGAGCGCATGCATCGGTGGCACTTTCCCTACACATGCATTTCCTCCCTTTCCTGTACCCACCTACTTTTGCTCTCTAGAAATTTCAACTTTTAATTGTTTCAACATTTTAGGTAAATTATTCTTCAGTTCTCTTGGTAACTTATAAAATTCATGAGTACTTTTCTTAATGATGAAACAGTTTAATAAATACTCGTGGAGTGAAAAAGGAAACGCACAGCTTAACTACATTACTGCAAATGAGATACTTGCCATTAAGATCCAAGACATTCATGTTTATAGGGAGCTGAGCTCCAGATTGAGGGTTTTTAGTGGACTGGTAACCCATTTATGTAAAAAGTTACCTACTCATAAGCTTCTGCGTATAAAGCCAGACGGATATATCAGTAATAGCCAGGCCATTAATACAGGAAGAGAAAAGAATTTGGTATTGCAAATACATTGAAGATTGCCACTAGAATGTGAAGGGTCTCAGTACGAAAAAGTTAGAATTAGAAAAACAACTCAAGAGTCAAAAATATCAACCAGGCAGTAATCAGCAAGACAAAGAAAAAACTGATAGGAACCAAAAAATGGAATGAATACATGTTGATTTACAACAGACTCTACCAAGGAAAAAGGGCATCTGCATGGTCTCGTATTTTTATGTATACTTTTCTTATCTTATTTTTATTCAATATCGCATTTTAATATACTTCCTGTCGTTATTTTCATAGGCATTCTTCCAAAGTCTTGATGCAAAACTTCCATGCAAACTTAATCTTTAGATACTTGAGTGATTATAAACTCTCATATCATTCATTGGTTTTTATTTTCGTTACATTACATTAAGGAGTATCCGAAGATTACAAAGGTTCTTGTTATACAATAACTAGATGTCGTCAGCTCTTAAGTGCTCACACTCAACCCAATTGCTCGCCGGTTCTTGTTATGTTCTCATCACCCTAGCAACCAACTTCACAGAGTAATTATTTTAGTAGCCTGTTATATCACAATGGGTGGGACTACTAATAAACCAAAAGTGGAAGACAGTTCTTGTACCCTACAAGCTTGTAAATGAAATAATAGTGCATGATTTAAGATCCTAAGAGAATATCTTGTATTAAAAGGCCTGTTTGCACCATAAAAAGGAAGAGAGAGTAACTCAAAAGAATTTTACCATATCTTACTGATGGAGACTGACCGAATTAATAACTTAGACTCTAATTTTAGCAGGAGACCTTAATTCCAGAGGTAATCAAAAAACTGAAAAAGTAGTTGGAAATTATGGAGGGGATTGACTTAAAAATAATGCGATTAAATCGATAATTTTGCAGCTACAATAAATTCTGGATTATGAACACTTCTTTCTGTAAAAAAAGAGGTCCTTGATTGATTATGTTATAGTGAATGAAAGAACAAAGTCAATGGCGGTCATGAAGGTTTTCAGAGGTACTGACATATCTACAGACTACTTTCTTCAAATAAGTAAACTTGTACTTTGGCAAGATGGAGGAAAAGTGACACAAAAAAGAAGGTAGGTAAATTATCAGAAAATTTTAAAATTGTACAGTTGCAGGAAGATGGTATTAAAGATCTGTACCAAAGAAGACTGACAAAATCACTGAATCAGTGGAAAGCTCATATTTTAATACAAAGATACTCCTCAAAAAAAATTAAAACTAACAACAAATATTAACAGTTAATCAACGTTTGAGGTGTAGTCTTTTTCCATCACTTTTTAACATATATCTGAACAATGCTTTTAATATGTGGCAGAATGAATATCCAACAGACTTAGAGCAATGCACATCCCTAAGTCTATAAACATTATTCAGACTGTTGCAAACATTTTTAAAAAAATATTCAATTCTCCGGTTTACACCTTTCAACTTCCACCCATACTTGCAGCTACATTGACTTTTCTCCTACCTCAAGCTGCCAGCTAATGGTCTGTGCCTCCAGATAGATACCAACCTCATCAGGTAGCTACCTCTTGTTGAAAGAGGGATATAAGCCTAAAAATTTAAATACTCTACATGTGTATGTATCCATCCATATTTCAATGACAGGCCAACCTTATCCAAATGTTTAATTTACCTGCTTTACAGTGCCTTTGTTTCTTAATAATCCTTGTTATTGAATTTTCTTTAAAGTTTAATTTTTTGTGAAATGAATTTATCATCATGTGTAGGAAACTCTCGGTGTGCAAGAGTAGCTCACAGTTGACAGTGGTACTTTGTATAGTGTTTTTGTGGCTGCAACGCTCCATCTTCTAATTGTGGTAAGAGATCTATAACTTTTAAGTAAGTTATATTTGAAATTCTTTGTTATAATGTTTCCTAAAATTATAAAATATTAAAGGAATTAAATACAAGTTCGCCATTTGATAAGAACAATTGGGCCATTTTCAATTACAGTTAGTTTTCTTTGATGCAAAGTACTGGAAATCACAACAGTTTTACTAAAATGTAATCAAAATAATCCTAGGTTTTGTTAAATTTAATTAACAAAGTTAAATGTTACCAATGTTCAAATGTTTGATATGAGGATAGTTCTCGAAGTAAGAAAGAAAACTTTTCCGGCATACGACTGCAATGAAGTCTTCACGGGTGTACCACCAGATTGTGTTGTGAAAACACGATATTTTGACGACTAGATCTGCCATCTGCTTCAGGCGTGGAGACATCTGCAGTGGTCAGCTGACACACAGATACTGAGATAGCTCGGATGCCACACTTCCTTATATCCATGTCCGCGTATGGTGGCTAGCTGCTAGTGGGTGTGGCTATAGTTCTCGTTGTGGCTCGAACTAATATGGAGCCCTCTATGGCGGCATCTGGACAGGGACTCTGCAGAGAACGTTGTAACCCTGTCCAGTTGCTGCCATAGTTCAATGGGCCCCTCCAAGGTCTCACCCCACAGTCAATCTCTTCTTACTCCTCGAAATCCACGTATGCCTACCCTTTACCTCCTTCCCAAAATCTGTAAGCATGGGAATTCAGGATGCCCCACTACTGTGGCTTATGGATCTTCTACTGAACAAATTTCTGCATTGGTGGACCAGTACCTTCAACTTATAATCTGTCTGATGTCCTGCCATATCAAGGACACACAACAGTTCCTTTTCAGTCTTTCCAGTATGCCCACACCACTTCCTTCCAACTCCATCCTGGTAACCATTGATGTCACATCACAGCACACACACACATTCCACATTGCCATGGCCTTAGTGCCATGGAACATTTTTTGGATAAGCGCCCTCCAAACAGCCACCACAACACATCTTTCTTCACCACCTTGGCTAAACTGATAATTAACAATTACTTCTCCTTTGAAGGCAATATCTACCACCAAACCCGTGGCACTGCCATGGGCACTCACATGGCCTCCTCTTATGCTAATCTCATCATGGGCCACCTGGAACAGACGTTTTTTGAGAACGTCCCCCTCAAATCTCTCCTGTGACCTAGGTTCATAGATGCCATTTTTATGATTTGGACACATGGAGAAAACACCGTTCTAAATTTTCCGGCCAATCTTAATACCTATAATATCCACTGAATTTCACATGGACTAACTCCCACACCCAGGCCACATCCTTGGTTGTGGACCTGTCCATCTGCAATGGCCACCTCAGTTCCTCAGTCCACACCAAACCCACCAACTCGTAGCAGTACCTCCATTTTGACAGTTGCCATTCGTATCATGCCAAATGTTCCCTCCCCTACAGTCTTGGCATTCAAGATAGTCGTATATGCTGCAACCAGAAATCCCTAGTGGAGTATTCATACAACACCTCACAAGCATTGGTATCCCACAACTATCGCCCAGCTTTGGTTCACAAGGAACTTTCACAAGCCACATTGCAACCTGCTCAACCTGTTGACTGCTCCAAACCCCCAGAAACCAACCATATCCAGTCCTGGTTACACAGTATTTTCCTGGCCTTGAATCCATCAATAGAATCCTTCAGCATGGTTATGATTTCCTACTGACCTGCCCACAAATTATTATTTTTTATTATTATTATTATTATTATTACTCCGCGATTCACTAAAAGTGTATGGCGGAGGGTATATTGCACCTTTCGAAAAGGGTTATGGTTTTGAAGGGTTATAAGGGATATGGCAGGAGGCGCCCATGGGCTATTGTGAGGAACCATCCCCGCATTCGCGTGGAGTGACCTGGGAAAACCATGGAAAACCCAGATCAGGATGAGATCCATTCTTCCAAAAATCCTCCCTGGCCCTCGCAGAAATTGTTTCAGCAAGCCTGGGAGCCTCAGCCAACTCCTAGTTCACAAACACAGTCTTCCTCGTCCCATCAGACAGTCCCAATGCTCTTTCCCATTTAACAGATCCCACCGAAGATGTGTGACATACACCATGCCTCCACCACTTTCACAAAACCTATCACTGGCGAGAGCTTTCCTATCATAAGACACACTACCTGTGAAACCTCACATGTATACAAGTTAACCTACAAATACTGCCTGACTTCCTCTATAGGTTTGACTACCAATCCATTAGCCATAAGGACAAATAGTTTTCACTCAGAATCCAAAACATCCAGTAGCTATCCATGCCATCTCCCACGACACTAATAATTTTAATTTTTGTTTCACGGTCTGTGCTATCAGAGCCCTCCCAAACAACAGGAACTCCTCTGGACTCAGAAGGTGGGAGCTTGTCCACCAATACAAACTAGTCATAAGGCAACCTCCTAGTCTACATTTGAGATAATACGCAGTAAGTACTTTTCCTTCCCTCTATCCTCTCCCTGCTTCCATCCCCACTGTCTTAATTGAGGTGATGTTTAACTGCATTGATTCTTTTATTAATTTTTGTTTTTTCTCTGGTTTTATTTTGTTTACTTATTTACTTTTGCTTATTCAGATATATGTTATGAAAATTTTAATGTATTATTCTGCTCTTTTTGCAACATTTTGCATTGCTCGGGTACTCACTGCATATGGTTATGAAGAACTGTGATTAAACACTGAACACCATGTGATGACATTCATAAGCAGCCCATACTTCTAAATACAGCCATTTGTATTGTATTTTAATGGCAGCCTACAAATGGAACAGTATTTCCCTAGTCCAGTTGCTGCTATTCTCCAACTGATGGTGATGGATGACACAGAATGTTGCAGAGAGTTCATTATTTGTTCTCAGATAGCAGATGCAGGTGTGTTGGAGTTATAATGTGCTTTGTCCACAATGCGTCGATCCTCCTTTGTGTTTGTCACACATGGTCGACTGGAATCTTGACAACAAGTATGTCTGCTCTCACTCATTCAAGCAACTTTTACACCTGAATGCCCCACAGATCTGAATATTAAACAATTTGACCAGACTGCCAAATGAAGACCCACAGTGAGGCCCCATTCCAATTTTGTTAGGTGCTGATAACAGTGACTCAAATGAGTACACAGCATCTCCATGTCCTTCACAGTGATCTCTCTACATATGACACTGTTCATTGCCACCATATACCCTGCTAGGCCCGGCAATAACACTAAACATGAACAACATTAATGCACTTTGGTGGCTATTCTTCCTGTTACAGAGAATTACAATGCTAATATTTCCATCTCACCAATGGTTTTTATATGTATGAAGTAACACTGACATCCAACCATGTCTTCTATCTGCTATGTTTTTTGCCAGCAAAAGAGTGTTTGTTTATATATGAGGGGGTATCCAAAACAAACCAAACTGATGTTGTAGAGGGTTTAGTAGTATTACTTTTTATGACTTGGAGCCTACAGTCCTTCCATCCATGGATCAGTATACCAATTGTCATCTCAAGAGAAGGTTGTGTTTGGCTGGTATTAATTTTTTGTGACAGCTGCTTTGTGTGCTCATCGTTTTTGTAATGATTGATTCTCATGAACGGCATGCTGCATTGAAGTGTGAAATGGCATACAAGAATGATACTATGGGGAAAACCCAAGTATTTGAGTTGTATTCCAGTTTCAAATGAGGTGAACTGTCAATCGACAACCAACCACATTTTGGATTGCCTTCAGCAGCCTGAACCAATGAAAATCTCACAAAAATTCATGAAATCATCCTAAAAGATTCACAACATACAATCAAAGTTGTGGAACTGTCTCGAGTGGCATAGAGAACAGTTCAGCACATTTGAAGTGAAGATTTGCGTATGAGATGGGTAACTGCCAAATTTGTGCTTCAACTGCTAACTGCACAGCAAAAACAATCGCTTGGAAGCGTGCTGTGCTTTGAAGGTAGAGCTCTAAAATGATCCAAAATTTTTCTTCAAGGCCATCACAGTTTACAAATCTTGGTGCTGTGGTTAAGACCCTGAAACAAATCAAGAATTGAGCCAATGGCAGACTCTGAGCTCACCTTGCAGCAAAAAATCAATACAAGTGGAAAACATGATTTGTTTCTTTGATGTGAGAGGAGTTGCCCATTTGGAGATTGTTCCACAGGGTCAGACAATTAACCAGACCTGTTTCTTAGATATTTTGAAAAGATTGCACAATAATGTGCAACAGAGAATGCCAGATTTGTGGCAGTCAAGCGACGGATTCTTCCATCACGACAATGCCCTTCTAATACAGCCTTTTCTGTGTGCCGATTTTTGTCAAAAAAATGCCATGATCCCTGTGATTCCCAAACCCCATTTATCGGTATTAACCTATTTTGTAATTCCTATAAATATTCTTATTTATATTTAGATTTTATTATATTATTTTGCTCTTCCTACCCACTAGAGATCGGTTTTGATTTTTACATATGCTTGGGTATTAGCTCTGAATCACTGCCCCTCTACCTGTCCTCAGTTTGAATTTACCCCCCACAATTTTCCTGAGCAACAGTCTTTCTGTGAGACAGTCTCTCACAACATCCCTCTTCCCTTAATGATCTCCTGTTGATAAAGGGGTAAACCCGAAAATTACTATATCATGTGTGTTTTCGTCTTTTCTTTATGTTCAAGCTCCACATCCATCATCTCATATATACAGACACCAGCACTTACTGCCACCTATCTGACACATGCAGTCAACAAGAAAATAAATGAATATGTACAGTTAGTGGGCCCCTCCAAGGTCTTACCCCACAATACATTTCACTTCTTGCTCCTCAAAATCCACATATGCCTACCCTTTACCTCGTTCCCAAAATCCATAAGCCTGGCAATCCAGCACACCCTATTGTTGCAGCTTACCGATTGCCACATGAACACACCTCTGCCTTGGTTGACCAATACCTACAACCTATGCTCTGTTAGCTCCCGTCACATATCGAGATCACACAACATTTCCTCTTCTGGCTTTCAACTATAGCCACACCTCTTCCTTCAAATTCCATACTGGTAACAATTGACGTAATGTCCTTGTACACAAACATTCCACACTGGCATGGCTTCAGGGCCATGGAACCTTTTCTGCACCAGCATTCTCCTAACAGCCCCCTGTCACATCCATCCTCATCAAATTGACTGAGGCACTGCCACAGACACTTTCATGGCCCTCTCTTATACTAACCTGTTCATGAGTCATCTGGAACAGACATTTCTGGAGGAAGTCCCTCTCAAACCCCACATCTGGCTTAGATTCAAAGAGGATATCTTTATAATTTGGATGCATGCTGAAAACCACTGGGTAAATTTCCTAACCATCTCAATACATTTAACATGCTGAAATTCATTTGTACCAACACCCACACCCAGGCCACATTCTTGGTGGATTTGTCTATCTCCAATGGCTACCTCAACTCCTCAGTCGACATCAAATCCACCAACCTTCAACAGTGTCCCCTTTTTGACAGTTGCCAACCATACTATACCAAATGTTCCCTCCCCTACATCTTGGCATTTGGAGTAGTCATATATGCTCCAACCAACAGTCCCTCATGCATTATTCAAACAACATTTCACAAGCATTGATATCTCGCAACTACCCACTGGCTTTAGTCAACAAAAGCTTTCACGAGAAACATTACAACCTACTCAGCCCATCAATCATCCCAAATCCACAAAAACTAACAAAAATCCAGTCCTCTTCACACAGCACCACTCAAGCCTAGAATCCATTAAAGGAATCCTCCGGCAGGGTTATGATTTCCTGCAAACCTGCCCAGAATTGAGATCAGATTCTTCCCAAAATCCTTCCTGCCCTCCCAATATTTGTTTTAGCAGGCCTCCTTACCTCAGAGAACTCCTAGTCCGCAAACAGTCTTCCTCAGCCCAACAGTCAGCCCCAAGGTTGTTTCCCATGTAATAGACCCCACTGCAAGATATAAACATACACCATCCCACCACCACTTTCACCAACCCTGTTATGGGGGAAAGCTTCCCGATCATAGGTCACACCACCTGTGAAACCTCCAACGTAATTTATGAGTTAACATGCAACCACTGCATGGCCTAATATATAGGTATGACCACAAATCCAATTTCCATAAGAATAAACGGTGAACGACAGGCAGTATTCACATGGAACCTAAAGCACCCAGTAAGTTGCCCAAGCCATCATCCATGACATGAATAATTTCAACTCTTATTTCATGGTCCGGGTTATCAGAGTCCTCCCTAACAGCAACAGCTCCTCTGAACGTAGAAGGTGGTAATTTTCCTACTAGTACAAACTAGGTACAAGACAACCACTCAATACCCGGTCATTATTATTATTTTTACTTATGTTTACTTTTTTATCCTCTCTTTGCCTCCTTTACCACTACCCCTAAATTGAACCACCACTAACCTGAGATGATGTTTAACTTCATGAATCTTTGGTTTAATTTTTTAATTTATGTATAAATATTTTCTTATTTATATTTAGATTTTACTATACTATTTTGCTTTTCCCGCCTACCAGAGATCAGTTTTGATATTTAGCTATGTTCAGGATATATACAAATTAAATGTGCTAAGTAGCAAAAAAGGAATTGCAAATTAGGATAGGGAAATGAGCCAGCACTTGCCTTTAGATGGATGTGGGGTGTGAACACACATAAAAGACAAAAACACATATGATAAAGTAATTTTTGAGTCTAGGCCTTTATCAACAGAAGAACACTGGGGGAGGGGGGGGCCGATGTTGTCGAATACTGTCTCACAAAAAGACTGTTTACTGTATATAAAAAAAAAGAGAATAGACAAAAGTTTCACTAAATGAAATCCAAACTGATCAAGATAGGTTGATTTACACCTCCCCCCCCCCCAAAAAAAAAAAAAAAAAAAAAAAAAAAAAAAAAAAAAAAAAAAGTTCACAAAGTTTCACCAAAATGTAGTTAATATGGCTCCTTGAATTATAAACTATAAACTTACAACAAATTACACAGAAATGAGGAGTCACCATGCATTCTGTTTTCGGAATGTTCACATGATTCACTAAAATGAATACAACATGTGCCAAGAAGTGCTAACATAACAGAGTACTTTGCCTAGCCATCTTGTATTGTGCTATGTGCACACTCACTTGATCACACCAATATACAATCCATCACATCAAAATTCAAAAATATAATGGCCCAGAGCCACATGGCATGATCGCTTTGTTGACTCTTTTTGAAACGAGTCCAAAAGTGCATATGGATTTCCTAGTCTTTCTTTTAACTAAATGTTTTAAACTTCTGGATTCTAGTAAGTTGCATTAAAAATTAACCCAGAAAAACAATTCTTGTAAAAATAGGGAAAGTCTCATGCTTGTGTAGTGACAAAAAGTTATGACATCTTCTTTTGAGCCAAGTCTATGCTTTGCAGTGTATATTCACTTCACTTTGCAAAACAAAATAGTTGAATATTGTGACTTGGCCATTGTGCATGCCAAGTTTTACTAAACCTATATAAATACCTTAAATGCATTGCTTTATCAAACACATAAAAGCCAAGTTTTTCCTCTCACATTTCTGAATTTGACAAGTATATAATATACATAATATGCCTTCCATTCCATAATAGCCAAGTCACCATTTTATTATTATTACTCTAAATAAACTCTATAACACCAAGATAAATCATTTTATTTCGCAAAGTGAAGTGAATATACACTGTAAAGCATAGACTTGGTTGAAAAGAAGATGTCATAACTTTAATTTAATTTCATTGCAATGGAGCACAGGCTCCGGTTGCAATTTCCCTACACAACTATCTTCCCCCTATCCTGCACCTAACTACATTTGCCCTCTACAAATTTTATCTTTAAATTCTTTCAAAGTTTTTGGTAAATTATTCATCATTTCTCTTGGTAACTCATTCCAATCCCTGACACCCTCACCTAAAAAGAGAATCTTCCCACACCCTTGTAACTGAAATCGAGTGCCAGCTTGTGGTCATGGTCATCTTTTCCCTTCCATGCACTACTTTTCATACCTATTGCAATATCTTTCCATGCCTCATTGCCAGTATATGCCCTGTACACTCCCATGACCCTCCTCACCCTCCTCCTGTCTTGCAATGAATCCCATTCCAGCTCCTTTATCATATCCGTCACTGATTGCATTCTGCGATAATTTCCAGAAACAAATCTAGCAGCCCTTCTTTGCACCCTCTCCAACTCCTGTATTTGATACGTAAAATGAGGGTCCCATACTACACTACCATATTCGAGCAATGGTCTGACCAAAGTTTTGTAACCCAATTCCTTGACTTCTCTCGTACATCCCCTCATCACTCTCTCCAACAAGTGCAGAACTTTGAAACCTTTTCCTACCACCTGTCCTATGTGTCCTGCCCAGTTAAATTTGTTATCAAAAGTAATTCCAAGATCCAGAACTTTTTTGTCACTACTCGAGCACAAAACTTGGCCTATTTTTACAAGAATTGTTTTTCTGGGATCTCATTTCTTTGTGTAAGTTCGTCACTTATTCTGAATTGTCGCTCAAATGTAATGATTCAATTTGAAAATAGGTGAATAAGAACATTTCAGAATTGAAGACACCAATATATGTTACCAACAATGCCCCACTCTTTGAAAACAATGGGTGTGCGCCGTAGCCGATCAATACAGACTGCCGCTAGTTTAACTACCACCATAAGTAAATAAGTTTAACTTCCAAACTAAGCATAAGAACAAAGTAAAATTTAAGATATTAGTTATATTTGCTTCTCTCTATGCACTAATGAAATCTCATGCGTGTAGGTTCATCCAGAGCAAAGTAATAAACCCACATCATATAGAGAAAATGCAAAATTAAATATAAAACACAGCCACTTGCAAGTTTTAAAATTCTGTAGTTATGAAATGAAGCATCAGCTCATAAAAAGTTAATCTATACATACCATGATGATCAAGAAATATGTAATACAGGACTACAGATGCAACAAGTCCTCCAAGCAAAAAACTGCTCAACCAATGTCTTGCCACAGAACAAGGAAGTGCATTTCGGCGCCTTCGGCGAGCAATTCTGGATAACTTCCACTTCTTTAAGAAAGGCCTGGTGTCTGAAGTTTACTACTCCAAGTTTTTTCCAAAAAGTCTGCCTACACAAAAATAATAATAATAAAGGAAACAAAGAATATAAAATGCATTTATGTAATACAATCAATAGTTTATATTAACATCAATAGACAGTCCACTGAAGAAAAGCATCTATTTCTTTATGAGAGAACTATGAGGAATTTTTAAATATAATAACAGTAATAATTAAACATATGCAGCCCTCAATTGATTTGTAGATAATATAGTTTGCTACTTTTCTCCTATAAAAGAAATTTGTTTCTGACACACAACATTCTACGTTAATTATACATTTACAAAGGTGTTTTAGGTCTTGCATTGCAGTAAGAACACAAATTTTGCTTCATTAAAACAATCAACACTCTGAATAATGCCAAATTGTTTGGAATTATATAAATATACCTTATACATCTGGAAATATTAAGCTGTCTGAGACATCTATGGGAAGGCAAGATGGGGAAAGGCAGATGTTAACAATGTATCTAATATCCAGAATCAGAGATGATTTAAAAAAAAAAAGAGAGAAAAAGAATGTGTTGGTAAATTTTGTTGTTCATGTAAAACCTTCAACTGTTTTAACTGTACCAGGATAGCAGGAAAATTATACTGGGTTTACTGATTCAAATTTTATTACTCCATCCTGAATGCTAATTCTTACTACAATGTCGCTGTGAATTTGTCTAGTTAGATTTAGTGTTCCATGTGAATAATGCTGGCAACTCAACTGACACTGAATTAACTATATTCACAGGTGCCCAATTTCTTTTTGGTAGATAGTGTATTTGTTTATTATTTTTATGGATATTAACATTCTTTATTGTCTACTGTCATACATAAATATTTGAAAATAGTTTTAAATTCTGAATATGGTGCACAATAGTGTTTTTCAAAGTGAATGACATCATGTTCCACTTAGGGATGTGTAGTGGCATAGGCAATAAGCACATTCAAGCTGTTGTGCCACAATTTAGCTGCATTTCTTAAGGATAGTTGAATAGTAGCTGAGGATCAGCACAATTCATTCAAAACTAGTAAGGAGTTGGACAAGATACAAAAACAGAAGGGTTTTGAAATTTATAACAGAAACAGGACAACAGAAAAGAGAATATAAATAATTTTTATTGGATAAAGAAATGGAACAGACCAGTTGTCAGAATCAGAAAAGCAAGAGAGTTATGTAAAGGTATTTGCAGCAATAAACAACACATCCACAGGAGAAATAAAACACTAAGTATAGGGAACAATGGAAGGTAAGAACTGCCATAAGGCAATATTTATTTGGAAAGGATAGATAAAATACACCCAACACTAACCATAGTTGAAGGGAGGAGGGCGGCAGCAGCAGAACAAAATAATACAATACAATACAATTCTATAAGTGGCTGCAGTGACCACAAGGCTTGTGCCAGCTCAGTTATTTAATTCTTTTAACTTGACAAAGGGATTAACCCGATATATTGCATTGTTTAATGTTGCTGCTGCCCTACTCCCTTTAACTTCGGTGAGTGTATTTTATCTATCCTTTCCATATAACTAAGTATAGGGAAGAAGACAGTCCTTCTGCTAGGTAATGTTCACCAGAGAGGTGTGAGCGAATAAGTACACATAAAGCAGTATCAGGTTTCTAAATCATTACTAACTTCAAACTGAGTGATATCCTGATACCGGTGATAAGAAACCTTTGAAAGATTTTGTAAAAAGCAGATCTCTTAAGAAGGTTATCAAAAGAAAAGCAACATGTCACACTTGTATGGATCTAGCTTGAACCTTCAATTCTCATGGCTAAAGATAAGAATGGTATTGAAGAATCTAATACAATTCCCAAGATTAGACACTGGAGACAGTAAATATAACCACATAAGACTAAAATAAGAAAATCGTACAATTAAAAGTAAAGATATAGGTTTCTTTTTTTCTCCCTCTTTTTTTTTTTTTTTTTTCAAACTTGCTATCAACAGCATTAAAGGAAACCAGTACAGTGGAAACTAGCTCAGCATAAGCATACCAGAAGTTTCTGGGTGACAAGAAAGCCTTGCTGTCTTGAAGACTGTAACCTTTGGATAATCTTAGCAAGAGACATAAGATACCAGGTGAGTTGTCCTCGCACAGTAGCAGGAGATGTCAAAACTTTCTTTGCTCCTCTATACACTATGACATACACTATGCCTACTTGTGCACATCCTCTCCCATCCTGCTGATGAAGGATATACAGCATTTGATGTGTATCTATACAAGTTAGTATGTTAATACAACCCTTCTTCCTCAACCCTAATTTTCATATCTTTATTATTTCACTTATTATTCACATAAATTCTTTTCCTTATATTTCGTCTTTTTTCCCTCTCCCTACTCTGAATCCCACTCCCTGGCCTACATTTCCTGAATTCAACTCAATCCCCTCCACTCTATCAATCACAACAAATTGCAGCAATCTGACTTCTACTCCTGCCCCTCCTCCTGAGTATACCATGTTGTTTTGCTGATAAATTATTTAAAACTTGAAATTTCAATGTATTGTGTGTCAGTATCTTTTTTGTATAATGGTACCATCCTATCATCAAATGTGATAGCCAAAATTTTTCTCTCTTTGCTACCCAGCACCTTTTGATCCTTTAATATAAACAGAAATGAATAAAAGCACTTAATATCTCTTCCCCCTTTGTAAAGGTGAATCCACATCACAGTTTTATTGAGAATGGTGGTGTATGGTTTAAAATAATGTCTCCACCTGTGTATGCAGTGCTATAATTGGTCCCTTCATTAGATCAATCTCTACCACAGAATATTTCTAATTATCTTTCAGCCACCAAAGCATCATACATAATCACTGCCAAGAACTGGGCCACTGGGTCCATTATAGTGCCTTAATTTTATTCTTTCCACCATTTCCGTGGATGTACCTATCTCCAGCATTGTACAGACTGATTCAGTCACTCTTTTGGAGATGTTTGATTAATTTAATTTAATACCACAATTTGAGGATATATTTGTAAAAGTATGAATACTCCATTATTGTATTTTCATAATTTTTTATTAAGGTTGATAAATGAACAGTCTGCCATATTAAACAGAAATATGAATTCAGTTGTTTGTATATGTTTTGAGTTGTTTTAAATGTCCATTTTCTACTTCTACACAGCAGCAACCACCTTATAAAATTTCTAAGTGTATCTTGTCCAACTTATGTTTCAAAGAGTGTTTGCATAAAATGTTAAAACCTACAAAATAGCGTGATATTTACATGTAAAATCATTGTAATACTACAATAAAATATATCTGTCACCTGGAATTTTGGGGTTTAGTCTACATCCTAATACTGCTAAAACCACTTTCTGCCACACTAACAATAAAGACGTTTTCACACACACTGGCAAAGCTGGAGACAGTGTCGGAACAGGTTCCGGTGAGGGGGGATTTTCACACACAGCAGCAAAACCGGAGCTGGTGTCCACCTTTTCGCACCAAGTGCAGTAGATTTTTAGCATTGGCAGAAGAAAGATGTGTATGTCATTCAACAAACGTTACTTTAATAGATTATTATATGTCGGAAGGAAATACATAAAATATTTAACCAACACACAGTGCTGGATACTTGTTCTATTGACTTGAGTATAAAAAGAGGATTAGAAAAATAGTGAAATAAATTAAGTACACAAATATTCTGCTATATTTTTATTTCGTTGAATAATTTTACTCAATTACTAAATCAATCGATTTTTTTTTTTAATATTATGCTATAGGTATGACAACTGCAACTGCTATCTATAAATAGGATACAAAAAAAATTCAATTTATTATATTTTTTCTTTTGATTTTTAAGTATCAGGGGGCAACCTTTACTGATTTACATAACACCTACAGATAGGGAATAAGCACAAGTAAAGTAAACTGTAGATGTGGAAAGAGATGTATATATTTCTGAAACAAGATTTCAAAGTGAAAGGAAAAAGAGAACAACTGAAAGTTGATAAGTTATATATTTATAATTAGTGATAACAATACAGAATAGTTTATACAATTTATTTTGTTAATTTGACACACTTCATGCCCACAGTCCCAAAATAATAGCACAATCAGATATTACTTATGCTTTACTTTACTTAAAATTGTAAATGTGGTTGTGCTATTTTTTGTGGTTTCAACTTAAAGATAATTTGTCAGTATCGAAGGGGCGTTGCCGTGGCAAATTAACAAAATAAATTGTGTTAACTATTCTGCATTGTTATTACTAATAATAAAAGGCTAACTTATCAACCTTTTTTTCACTTCAAAACCTTATTCAAAAATGTATATTTTTCCACACCTTCAGATTTTCTACTCCATCTTTGAAACAGTCGACTGTTTTATCCCACAAATATCATTTAATCTCAACCAATTCAATTAATGACACAGTATCGTGTTACAAAACTACAAGGAAAATTGTTGTGACTGAGATTAGACTGTATAAACACCTCTCCATCCGCAGTACCAGAGTGCACAAGAAACAATGAAATTAAAGGGCCACCGATCGGGCTGGTCCAGTTGTCGAGTTCACCACTGGCTGCATTCACTAGTGCCAGACGCCAGACCAGACTACGTGTGAAAGCTCTCATTTGATTGCATTTCATCCAGCGCTGGCTCCAGTTTTGCTGGTGTGTGTGAAAGTGCCCTAACACTACAACAACTTCCTGCCACACCAACCTATGATGTCACTGCTTTTAATGTATACATCATACACACAGCTACATATCTCACTAGTGGGTCCTGCACAGAAAACATAGCACAAGTTTAGAGGAAGTGTGTGAGGAATTTTAAATTTCAATCTATTCAGTACTGGAATGGTAAACCTACCCGGAAGTGACACTTGACTGTTCCTTGACATAAACGCATCAATGGGAAAGAGTTGCTACTACATATAACATTCAGAGTGAGTTGGCAAACAGCCAATGAGGTGCCAAAACTAACAGTTCTGAAAACAACTGCTCAAGTGCTAGGCTTCTCCACTGGTGAACATGACTGTCCAGTGTGATTCAGACCAGCAAATGCTGGGAAGGTGGCTATAAACCTCAATGAGACATGCAGGCTAAATACAGAATTATGAAATGTACTCCATTGGATAATCTCACCAGAACAGCCGAGTTGGTAGAACCTGCCTCCCACAAAAATACAACTGAACATACGTAAAAATTCTAAAAACTTTGGGAAATGCCACCAAATTTATGGAGTTGAAAATGGTAGTGGGAGGCTCAGACCATAAAAGGTTTGTGAATGCCCCTGTGATATGAACAGCCACCCGACTATCCAGTTGTAGCGAAAATGCCCCACGACTCATCATTAAACTGGAAGGTATGGAGAACACTGAATAATCGCAATATGTTTGGTATAGCCCCTGCAAATTCCAACCTGTCAGTATGTGGTCTTATAAAATATTGAAGACGATATACTTCGATTGCAATATGACACAAACTTTATTTAATGATCTGTCCAAATTTTCTTACCACCTGTACCTCCAACAACCAATGGAAACAAAAGAAAGAAGCATCTGAAAAAGCCCAATACAGGGACAAGAAATTCTCTCTCTCTCTCTCTTTTGGTTATGGTTAAGTTCATATTCAGGCTGGACAGTAAAAGCTAAACATTCCTTTACAACTGGATTATTCACTAATTTATTAGAATCAAAATTGTTTTCTACTCTAGATTGATTATGCTGTTTGTAGTATGATTGGGGATCATACTGTAGAATTAAGCAGATGGGTTCCATTGGAAATGACACCAAGATGTTTAATAAAATGTGCTACCTGAGTTCTTACATATTCAACACATTTCTCGATTTTTTCTATCAAGTTATTTAATGTGTTTTTATATTCTTCTGGGATTGGTTCTTACAGTATACCATATGGAATTATATGTGTTAATCATACCGATTCATACCTTATATAAATATTTTTTAAGGAATTAGTACCAGTTGGTTTTCCCATGCTTAGGTAACCTTTATTTCTGGGAAGGTCCCACTTGCAATGTTTGAAGCTGTGTGAACATTATATGCATCATACACAGCATGATAATCTGTCACAGCTTAATGTGCCAGAAATTTATTGTGGTATCATTAGTATGGCAGAAAGCTATTGTTGTGGTATTGTGATATAGACTAAACCCAAAATTTTCTAAGCGACTGCACGACTTTCTCCAGATATTAAAAAAAAAATAGTACTAAGCTCTTGGATTAATAGCTTTAATATGAGGTCTCTGTGTTCTCCACTCACATTTTACTAAAAAAAATCACCATAAATTAAAAATGACAAAATACGAGAATGTCGCACAGCTATCAGATGCCACCAGAACTGCACCATTAATATAAATTTCTTGAAATGTTGGTTCATTCCTCAGCTATAATCTGTTCTTAGCATTTCGGCTTATCTCAAACATAAAATGTTAAATGAAATATTCAGTGTTGCTTTCAGTCAGCTATAGCCAACATGTGGTATCAATAAATAAAATTGATTACTTTTGTTGTAAAAGAGTACATAATTTCAAGATGGCCACCACAGAATAAAATTTACATATGGCTTTCATGATCAATTTTTTTTTTTTTTTTCTGTTCATGCTGAGTTTCAACCCTACCACAACCTTTAAGAGAAAACAAAACAGTTTGGTTTGATATGATCCGTGTACCAACAGTATTTATATTATTTTTGCAGTGCCAGTGGTAATTCATAGTTGCATGGCCATCTCATTTTTAATTTAATCAGTGGCTACGTTTCTGTAAAAAAATATTTTTTTTTAATTTACTGCTTTACGCCTCATCGTCGGCTAAGGTCATTAGAGGCGGGATGGGACTGGGGACAAGGAACGAGAAGGAATTCGGCCATGGCTGTTTTGAAGGAAGCATCCCGGCATTCACCTGAAGTGACTTGGGGATACCATGGAAAACCCAAATCTGGATGCCCGGACGGGGATTCAAACCTTCTGTAAAATGTGAGTGTGTAAGCAAATAACCAAATCCCAATAGGTTAGTACCATTTATTAACTGACTGTCTCGTTCTACACTGCAACACTAATGCTATACTTTTCCCAAGGTCTTTCTTCCCCTAACTTTCCAAAAGAGTGTTTTTAGTTTAAATTCTTCAATGTTATAAGGTAAACTGTTCAGTATATCCCTCAATAATTTATTCCAATTCCTGACTACCTTTCTTGTGAAAGAAGTTTTCCACTCCCTTAAGCCTGAAGGACCTGGACAGACAGTTTGACAGTGAGAGAATAATCAGACTGACTATTACTTGGGGTAGTATGGGATGCCTGAGAGTGGTAGTACCATTCGAGCATGGCTGACCATGTCTGGACTCAAGACAAGTCATGCAGACTGGTCCACACCAGACATCCAACTCTCACTTGGTAGCTCCAAGAGTTATCACCCAGGCAACAGTTTTGGTCCACTGGCTAAGCCAGGTGAGAGGAACCTGCTGCCTTGCAGGCTGGTAGGGGACTATCAAAGGCTGAGTCAACCCTGACAGAAAGTCAAATGCTGGTCTGGAAGCATCAAGGTGGCAGCCCCACATCCAGACTTGCTACCTCTTGGCTAGCAACCAATTGGTAGGACTAATTGTTTTTGCTTTCAAGTCTCAAACAGGACAGAAAACAATACTGACAACAATGGCAAGAAAAAGTACACAAACTGGAAAAAGGATAAAACCCTCTTTGGTACATGGAATGTGCAAGAACTAGCACATAAAGACGAGCAACTGGATGATAACTTAAACAAGAAAGGTGTTAAGATAGCACTCATAACAGAAACCAAGCGCAAATTGAAAGGTACAAAGGACACAAACAACTACGTTAAAATCTTCAGTGGAGTTAAATGTAAGAGCACAAGCAGGAGCCATTGTCATGGTAAATCACTAAAGTCAAAGATAGATCACTACACATTATGGAATGAATGGATAATAGAAATTAGACTAAAAATGTAACGTGGTTTCCTGACAGTTGTGGGTGTGTATGCTCCAGAACAGGGTAGAAAGGAAGAAACTGATAAGCTATACATAAAACTTCAAGAAATCCTAGACAAGATCAATAAACATGACTACCTTCTTTTAACAGGCGACTTCAATGCAAGGGTTGGAAACACAAGAATAGATAATAAAATAGGACCACACGGAGAACCAGAAAAAGTGGCAATGGACAAAAACTGATCGATGCAGTAACCCACAATAAGCTCTACATTTGCAACACACTACTTCCACACAAAGACTCACACAAATATACTTGTTCCGCAATAGGCCAAACATCAATCATAGATTATGTGATAACCAATGAAAAATTGAGAAAACTTATACCTGACACAAGAGAGTTTAGAGCCTATGAGATTGAATCAGACCACCAGCTCTTAATAGGTACAGCAAGATTTCCAAGCTGCTTGCTTGACAGCAATGTTAAGAAACAAGAAATACACAAGTAAAACCCAATGTCCTACAGAGTTGAACTCTTACAATATCAAAGCATCAAATGGCTTTATCAGAAGATATTAAGTGAAGCCGAAAAGAAGTGTAAAGTAGAGGAAAATATTGAATTAGAATGGGAAAACCTAAGTAAAATTCTGACAGAAGCGGCAAACAAGAGTATAAGAATGAAGAAATGTTGGGATATAAAACAAGAATTATGAGCCTGGGATGAAGAAATCAAGAGTGTTATTGAAGATAAAAGAAATGCTTATAAGATATATTTAGCAACAAAGAAAAGTAGAGGATCTTGCTGAATATAAGAGGTAAAGAGCGATTGCTAAAAGAGAAACTTGGAAAAGGCGCAGAGAACAATGGGACCACTTCACCAACAATCTGGAACAACCTTCACCCACAACATTCAAAATTATTAAAAATTTAAACATAGAAGTAAGATGTGACTCAGACATTCAAGTAATAAACAAAGAGACATGGCTAAAATATTTTCAAGAGTTGTGGATCCAAAATCAAGCAGGCAATGAAACAGAGGTAATGTCAATACCAGAGACTAGCAGCCCAGAGGACATTCACGACAAAGAGTTAGAATCAGTGCTGAAAGCCTGTAAGAGTAACAGAGCTCCAAGAGAGGATAGCATTCATATGGAAATTATTAAATTCAGTGACCATGAGATTTCCCTCAATAAAACAAAGGTTATGACCTTTGTAGAAAAAAACCACAAAAGAACCAAAATCTCAGTACACACCATGCCCATAGAACAAGTAGCAGAGTTTAAATACCTCAACTACAGCCTAGAAACTCATACCGGTATGCAACAGAAAATCCCAAATTTCACAAAAGTTACAGGAATAATAAATAATACATTCAGACCATCTCTTATACAACAGCACACAAAAATCATGCAAAATAACATCCAGGCTAAACCTATGCTATTGTATGGCAGCAAGGCCTGGACACTACACAAAGGTGATGAGCGGAGACTAACGATGGCCGAGATGCAATTCATGAGGGGAACAGCTGACTACACATTATGAGACAGAAAGACATCTGATGAAATCCTTAAAGAACTTGTAATGATCCGAATGGAAAACATATGTGCGTGATTCTTTTCTCGTCGTGAGTGTGTCGGTCCCAGGGGAGGTTCTGCTTGTGTTTGGAGGACGCCAGCCCTCGAGTGTTGCCATTAGATGTGACGGATGGCAGAAAACAGTCCCGTGATAGGACCACAGCTCAAGAGCAGCCTGGACTGTTTCGGTAAACAAATAAAATAAAAAGTAAATCTGTATCCAAGAACGAAGGGTGAAGGGAGGCCAGGGAGTACAGCCAATAGGAAAAATTTGTATTTTTCGTATGAAAAAAAGGGTGGTCTTGTTGCATGTCCTGAGCCAACCAGCGAAAAGAGCTTCCCTGCAAAGACAGACATTGGCAGACGTCATCAAGAAGGGGTGGAAAGCGACGCTTCATCCGGCAGCACGGAAGAGAAGGGGACTTGTTGGCTACCGACGGAGAGGTGTAGATCGACCAACCAGCTGACCACGGGAGAGACAGCAGTGAGGCAGGTGGCCGTGATGGAGAGCTGGTCAACCTACCGACTGCGTAACTTAGATTCGCCTGCACGGTAACCACCATTCAGAAAAAGGAACTTTTGCATCATCATCGTTTACCCTAGATATTGCCCTGAGACAGACTCTCTTGCTCCACAGAAAAAGTGATGTAAAAAAAAAGGAAAATTTAATCTTTGTAAATTTTGTCAAGTAAACAATTCAAATACATAAGTAAATCGTAAAGTCAGATTGTGAACCTTGTTTCCACTAGATCCCATCCAGTCTTGTAATGTGTCATTTTGCTTGGTTAATTCAATAATTCATGTTTCAATAATAATACACTGAGATCTGGATGTCGCTTCCCTCAGAATAGGGTACACTCCAATCTCTGGCGCCCACTTGATTTTTTTTTTATACCTAATATTATTTTGAAATCAATGACAGGTAGCAAACGGCCACAGTAAGGTCGAGAAGTCGCTTTCCTAACATAGGGAACACTTCAAACTCAAAGTCATACCAATTCTCCAAACTGTGCACACCTACAGAATATCTTGGACAGAACATGTACTAAAAATAAGATAGGATAGGGAAAATAAACAGTTACCCATCACTTACCACAGATGAAGGCAAGAGGGCGAGACACGTAAAAACACAAAAACAAACGAATTGCGCAATATTTCAACTTTAGTCTTAGTCATGTGGGAGGCGAGACATATGGCAGGAGGAAAGATGTGGTCACATCCCAACCCGCCACATTATTTTCAGTGCCTCGCGGCAGTTTTTTTGTTTCCTTTATCCTGAACATGTACTAAGGATGAAGACAGACCAGATACTATGAAAAATTCTCAAATACCACCCCAGAGGCAGGAGAGATAGGTTGAGACCGTAACAGGCCAGTAGGCCTAACACTGGATAGGATGAAGAATACTATTACTTGGAATGGAGGAGGAAAAATACCACTGTGTAGGTTTACACTCCGCAGGCAGATTGCGCTGATGAAGAGAAGTTAAACTTCTTCAATAGCCTAGAAGAACAGTCAGGCTGCGAAAACCTGGTGTTTATGGGGAACTATAATGTACAAATTGGAAAAAAAAAACAGTGTATATGACACTGTACTAGGTTCTCATAGTTTTGGAGGGGAAAATGTAGAAGCCAAACACATCTTTGATTTTTTGATGAGAACTAATTTTGTTATTAATAATAGTTGATTTGAGAAGAGAAACATTCATAAAACATCTTGATATAGCTTGATGAAACAATTGGTACAAAGATAGACCATGCACTACTGGCTGGTAAACCAGTTTGGGACCATGCCCAAGATGTAAAGGTCATCCCTAGTGAAGACTTGGATGGAGATCATTGTTGCTGACAAAGAAGAAGAAACAAAAAAATGAAAATTGATAGGATCCCCAAAAATTGTAGAAACATACCAGACAGAAGACAGAGATACATTGAGGAAGTAGAAAAGAAAATATTATGAAAGAATTATTGTTGATTAAAGAATAATGGAATAGACTAAAAATGTTTATGATGACAAAGTAAGTCAAGAAACCAAACATGGCTGGCTAATGGAAACACTCTGGCCTCACATTCAGGAGGATGCAGGTTCAAATCCCAGTCTGGCCATTCAGATTTGGGTTTTCCATGGTTTCTCCAAATGAATGCTGGGATGATTCCTTCAAAAGCCCATGGCTGAATTCCTTCTTGTTCCTTTCCCACTTCTAAAGACCATGACAAGGTGTAAAGCCATAAGCAAAAAATCAAAACATTTTGGTGGAAGGAAACTATCAAGAAAGACAAACAAGAGAGAAACCAAGCAAAGTCAGCCATATTTTACATAGTAAAGATTGGAGATATCCAAGAATTAGATAAAAAAGTAAAATCATAGACCTACTGGGAAAAGAAGTTAGGAAAAATAGGAGGCTAAACAATAGTTAGCCGACAAGATCCAGCGGTACACCCATGAAGACTTCATTTCAAGATAAAATTTGGTAGAATTTTAAAAAAAAAAAAAAAAAAAAAAAAAAAAAAAAAAAAAAAAACTGCTATACAGCATTATAAGAAATCAAAGGAAAGCTTCCAAGAGAATAACATTTACACAATACAAAGATGGGGAGATAACCCACAATGTTAGCCATATATCAAAAGAAATGCAATCCTATTAACAAAAATAGCAGCTGCAGCATATTGAGGAAGCAGGGAGACAATATTTTCAGTGCGGTAGGACTCAAATGGAAGCTTTCTCGCAGTCACAAATAGAGATCTATAAAGAGAATGAAGAGTAATCGCTCAGGAGGTATTGACTAGTTTAACACAGATATGATCAAACCAATAGGGCCAGTAGGAATACACTGGATGTACAGAATAATAACAGCTATCTGGAAGGAGAATAGAATACCAGATGACTGGAAAAAATTGATTGAGTATTCTAAATTGTTCAAAAAATGGAGCAGAAAAAAAGTTCAAATTATGGAAGCATAACACTTTTCTCCCAAGGTCTCAAGATGTATGAACCTATGATACAAGAAATGATTGGGGGGGGGGGGGGGTGGGGGGAGAGAAAGAACTGAACCATATCTTAAGTAACAATGTGGATTAGATATGGCTATTGTAGATCTTATCTTTGCTACAAGAATGCCACTTGAAAAATACTGGCAAATACAATAACTAGTTATTTTCCTTCCTTTTCCAACCACCATACTCTTTGTTTTTGCTGTACTTATTTTCATTCTAAACTCTTCACAAGCTTCGTCTAGATATTTCAGCATTCTGTTAAGAGTTTGTTCACTTTCTGCCACCAGTACCATATCATCAGCAAATCGTATGCACTCTATTCTCTTGCCACCAATACGCACTCCTCTTTTTCCATTTAAGCCTTTTCCAATAATTTCTTCCAATCTATAAATTGAACAATAATGGTAAAAGGCAACAACCTTGTCTTATGCCTCTCCCAATGCTGCTTTCTCTCAAGATCTCGTTTCTGATCTTTATTTGTAATTTCTGTTGTAAATATAGATTCTGTATCAATCTTCTCTCCTTCCAATCTATGCCTTTCCTCTTCAAGATATCCATCAGCTTCTTCCATTGCACCCTATCAAAAGCTTTTTCCAATTCAATAAAGATGGCATAGATATATCTTCCTTTCTCAATATATGATTCTTAAAAGGACGATAGCATCTCTTGTTCCTTTTCTAAATCCAAACTGTTCTTCTCCAATCCATCTATCTAACTTTCCATAGTACCTTCTGTTCAGCACTCTCAACAACACTTTAGCTGCATGCGAAATTAGGCTGATAGTCCTATGCTCTTCACATTTATTAGTTTTCTGAATTGGTATCAATTGTGAGAAAGTCATCTAACCATTCCCCTTTGTCATATATATCATTACAAAGGTATACTATCTCCCTTCATCCTTTGTTTCCTAAACTCTTCAATACTTCTGCAGGTAAATTATCGATTCCACATGCCTTCCGATTCTTCATCTCCTTCAGTGCCTTTTCTGCCTCTATCATCTCATATTCCTTTCCATCTTCTGTTACCTGTGCCTCTTCTTCAATTTTACTTGGTATTTATCTCTCTTATATAAGCATTCAATATATTCTTGCCACCTACTCAGCACCTCATGTGGTTCTTTGACTAATGTGTCGTCTTCTCTTTATATTTCCACGTTGTTCTTGTTTCTCTTACTTTCAAAGGCTATCTCAGAAGCCATTTTGTACATCATTTCATATTTTTCCTCTTTCTCCAATTTTTCTATTTCCTCACATTTCCCTTTAATCCATCTTTCTCTTGGAAAAAGTTGTACACATGACAGTCAGCAGGTAAAGCAAACCATACAATATAAAATCATGGCAGAGTGAAACAAACTGTTCCAATCTTTGAATACCTTGGTAGTGTTACGACAGCTGATATTAGGTTGCATACAAAATAATAAATGGGGTTAAAACGGCTTCAGGCTTCTATAGTTCTGCTTCACATATATTTTGGGACAATTTTCCTCTGGCAGCAGTAACACACCTTCTTCTCATCCTAACTTAAGGATTAGAAGCTGACACATTAACTAGGGAGGACAGTTACCAGATTTAAGTAACAAAAGATGAAATTTATCAGATCAGGTATTCAGAAGACAAGATGGTATAAAATCAAAAGTGAATCAATACATCTTCAAAAAGGATTATAAAAAAATGTTCTAGATGTCTTGAGGAAAATCAAGATTAAAATGATTTGGTTATTTGATGAGAATATACTATCAAAGATACATTTTGAAAAAATGTTACTGGAAAAACACCGTAGGAAGACCACAAGATAGTTGAATGAAGCAAGTACAGAAAGACCTGGCCAATCCCAATCAAGAGTAGAGATGATACTGGAAGAGAAGTGGTGGCAAGACAGGAGATTTTGGAAGAGGCTTGTTCAATATCACATCCAGTTCACTGGAGTAGAAAAGTGATGACAATTATGATGGTGAACAGTCTTATGGTGTGCTGGATGTCTCAATGTAATTAATATTTCAAGGTATGGCATATCCGGGATTACTGAAGATCACGATTCCGCTAGGAATTGACATCCTCATACTGCAGAAGTCAACAGCAAGACACCGCTAGAAATAGTTTCCGAAATATATTTAATGGTTCCTTGCTGGTCCAGACTGTATTGTAACCTAATTTCTGCTTGAAAATAATGGTCCAGGCTGTATTACAATGGAATTAGTGCTTGAAAATAATACTTCTTGCAACTGACTACAGCAGTATTCTAACGACATTACTGAATGTTGCTGTAGCGGAATCGTGATCTCTAACAGACTCTCGTATCCATCTATCTTAGTGTAGTTGTATTGTCTATCTAATTATATAATGGTGACAGTGAAACTGCCGTTAGGCAATGGGAATAAGCTATACATAAAAGATACAGGTACTAGAATAAATTGCATAGCAAGATGCTTAAGAATGAGGCATGGAAAGATACTGGTGGGAGAGTTAAGAGAGGTATGTGGAAGGATAAAGGTAATATCTAGATCACGATACCACTGCCTCGCGATGTAAACACTTCCCGATGGAGAGAGTATGACGTCACTGTGTTTCTGTGTGTGACGTGTTCAGCCTTCGATCAATTTGTGAATACATGTTAGGCCATAGAACATAACCAATAGTAGTAATAATAATAAAAAATTATGTATTGAACTACTAATAATATTATTAAAATACATAAAACATTCCAAACTGTAATTGATATCGTTCAATAGCGTTAACGTTATTAGTCACAATTCCATTGATTTGTATTTGATTCCGTTCTTCTATATTTCCTCGCGTAGCTGAAATTGCTATTAAAATCATTCATATGAAATAAAATATTTATAAAAAAAGATTTGGTCAATAACAGTTTGCGTATAGGTTGAAACGCAATCTGGACCATACTAACAGGTAGATACGATTTGGAAATTGGGTTTTAGCAATATCGTGTGTGGCAGTTATGTTTCACTATGGTCCAGGCTGCATTAAGATGTAAACAGCGATAGATATAACATAGAAATCAGATATCTGCAATAAGGTGTTTGGTAGTTACGTTTCAATGTGGTCCAGGCTGCATCGAAACCTCATCGCTAATGAATTTATTCCTGTACTGCTGGTGCAAAATTAATGATTTCTCGATATGAGACGCATTAGTGATGGACTACTTTCTGTGGAAGGCCCCGTTAGTGACATTTAAAGCTGCGAGTGGAACGTATACATCACTTTCAACAAGGTAGTGACGTCATACTCTCACCATGTGGAAGTGTTTACATCTTGAGGCGGTAAGTGGTTGAAGCGGTATCGCGATCTAGATATTACCCAGATAAATATGACCATGACCACAAGATGACATTTGATTTCAAGTATAAGGGTGTGAGAAAATTTTCTTTTGTAGGAAAGGGTGTAAGGGATTGAATTAAATTACCAAGAGAAATGAGGGATTTCTGGAGATCGGGATTCCGCCAGGAGTTGTCGTCATAATACTGCAGTGGTCAAATGCAAGACTCCACTATAAATTCTTCCGTAAGTACATTTAACGGTTTCATTCTGGTCCAGGCTGTATTACAAACTAATTTGTGCTTGAAAATAATGGTCCAGGCTGTATTACAACGGAATTACTGCTTGATAATAATACGTCTTGCGACTGACTACATCAGTATTCCAACGATATTACTATATGTTGTTTTAGCGGAATCGCGATCTCCAGTAGACCCAGAAATGATTAATAATCTACCAAAAACACTGAAAAAATTTAAAGTTCAAATTAGTAGAGAGCAAAAGGAGATGCGAAGAGGAAAGGAGGAAGGTGGGTGTGTAAAGAGATTGCCACCGAAGCGTGCACTCCACCAGAATTATATCAAATTATAATTAAATCTACCAGATACACTAAAATAAATTAAAGTTAAAATTATTAATTGTCAGATGGTGAAATTGCAACACAAAGAATTTGAAGTTAAAAAAAAAGAACGGATAAAAAAAAATCATGAAATGAGAAAGTAGATATGCAGGGAAACTACAACTGGGGCACACGTTGCAGCACGATTAAATTAAATAATAGATCCTTTTACCTTTTTTAACCTATTTTGTAATATTCACAAGGTTTATTTCTAACCTGATTCTTCTCTCCATATTTTTTACCTATGGCTTTACTCCTCATCGATGTCAATGTCATTAGAAGTGGGATGGGACTGGGGACAAGGAACGAGAAGGAATTCAGCCATAACCTTTTTGAAGGCAGCAACCTGGCTCTTTCTCACCCATCCCTGCATGACTGCCTCCGGTATATAAAACTCATATACACAACTGTCAAAACAAGCACAACACTTGGGCCTGACCGACATATAGAAATAAATTGTAAGAAGTTTCGTTTCCTCAAAAAATAATTTGTGCATCCATACCCACAATTTAAGGGTGGTCACTAACTTATACCGTCCAACAGACCAGCAATATCTCAGATTTTACCCACAGTAGATTGTGACAGTACAGGCAAATATTTTAGCTTTGTCTTTAATTGGACTGTATTCACAACTAAAGACAAACAGTATGTTAGACGCGCCCAAAACTTCTTTAAACCATATATTCTTTACAGTTAAGCTTACATTTTACAATTATTGAACTTTATCTGAAATTCAAAAATGGAATAGATTATATAATATTAATTGTAGCATCAGGAATAAACATTATTTTAAAATTCTGAAAGAAAAACAACTCTACTAATTACGAAAACATACATACCACAACTTACTCCCTTAAATGTCACTATTGAAACACATAATCTCTCTGACATAACAACTACTGTGGGCGGAGCCATAACACATCCAATCATTTTCAACAGAGACAATATATAGTGTGATCAAGGAAGAGTCATGGAGGAAGGAAATAAATGGAGGAGAAGTGACGTTAAATTAGTGAAGCAGGCACTAAACTCTCCCGCATGGCGGCAGCAGCGGTATTGCGCTTCCAAACATTGCGATTTTCCCAGTATATCCCGAAAACTAAGCAAGATATCGAAAAATTTTATTCTTTATTTTCGATTTGTCTCGTCGTGTTACATAAGAATAGATCATTAAATTTGACTTTTGCGAAATTTTTCTTCTCCATTTGAACTCAAGAAACCTCACTTTTGATACAGTATATCTCTAGAACTAGGTGAGATATCGAAAAATTTTTAATCTTTATTTTTCATTTGTCTCGTCTTTTTAAATAAGAATCCATCATCAAATTTGACTTTAACCAATTTTTTCTTCTGAATTTCAACCAAAACCATTTCACATTTGGGACAGAATATCTCGAAAACTAAGCAGAATATCAAAAAATTTATTCTTCATTTTTTATTTGTCATATCGAGTTACATAATAATCCATCACCAGATATCGGCGTCACCTTTATCCTAGAGTCCCCTTGAGGTTTTTGTACATATTCCCCGTGTCTGTATGGAAGCGGCCATGCCCCCTCCACTCCGGCCATGCCCCCCCACTCCTCCTCCGCCCTGCTTCACTTCAATGCGTGGTGAAGGTCTCTTGCGTCGTCTCCATATATTTCCTTCCTCCATGGGGAGAGTATTCCTACATGAGTAACCATGGAGGAAGGAATTATATGGAGAAGAAGTGAGCTTAAATCGGTGAAGCAAGCACTAAACTCTCCCGCATGGTGGCAGCACCGGCAGCGACCATATGGCGCTTCCCAACAATTAAGGTGTTCACATTGTGGTAGAGGCAGTGATTATTTCATTTAGTATTGTGTATAAGTGTTTAAAAATGCCAGCTTGTGTTGCGTACGGTTGCACAAATAGGCCAGACAGGAATGAACCTGGAATATCATTTCATAAGTAAGTTGAATTGTAATTATCGTTGTTGAAGTGAGCGGTAGACACAGCAAACTTTGCAGCACGTCTATAAATATTTAGTCATAGCTCTCAATGGGATGACTTTGTTCGCAAATTAAGGTGACTGAATAAATTTTCACAGATTATCAATTGAACAACTTGTGTTTCAGTTTGCAAAATGTTTAACTTCTTTTTAAAAAAATAAACCAAAATTTGAATGCACATTTCTGCTAAATACTTTTTAAAACGTTTCACAAATGTTACTTATATCAAGTGAACGATGAATAAGACCATCTCTACTTTTGTACGTTTTGAGAGATCCCCAAAATAATAGAAATGGAGATCACAATATACTAACACACTCTTCACTTTTTAATATTTTTAGATGTTTGTGTACCACAAATCCTGAAATGTAGTGTACAATATGATCTATTAAAACAGTTAGTGCACCTGCATCAAACATACATTCGTGGTCGGACTTGGGAGGAAACTGTAATTCTTTTTCCTCTTCAATAATTCGATGATGTCTTGATGTAAAATTTATAATATGTTCTGGAGCATGATTAACAATTTTTCCAGGAGTATACAATTACCAGTGTTTGCATATTTCACTTCACATTTCAAGAGTAGGTTTTTTTTTTTATAAGCTGCTTTAAATTGTATGGGCAGTGGGATTGTTTGAATTCCTCCCCCCCCCCCTCCACCCCCCAAAGATCTGATACATTGTAAAAATATTTCAAAGTGATCCTGACTAAATTTATATGCTAATATATATTTTAAGATTTTTTGATCAATAACTAAGGAATTAAAGAAATACTTCAAACATGAATCAGAAAACCTAAGAATCCAGTGCTCCTACTGCTGTCAAGTATTATCTTGCCATATGGTGACACTTTCAAATTACATATATAACTTTCTGTTTCAATCAATCTTGTATCACTGTTTCCTAATTACACTTGGATATTATGGAGCGTGTGCTCCATTGAAATTAAATAAAATAATAATACCCTTAGTCTTTTTTTGTGGCTGTAGATGTTTTGGCAAATAAAATTCTATTAAAATAATTTTTAACAGACTTTTTTTCCTTAATTTCTAATGTTTATAGATAGCATCAATTGAGATACATACATAAGAGAGCGTGCATAAACCACATAGCTCCAATTTGGCCTCCTGTGAACCACTATCCCTCCCCATGTAGACCAACTTGGCTTTTGCCTCCACCCCCCTTCCCCCCCCCCCCTCACCTAGCAAGTAGGTTTTTTTCCCCCTTTTGATTCCAGAAGACATTTTGCACTGTTTTCTCTTGTCAGACTATTATAAATTACATAAGGAGATAATTAGCTGAGGGAAATAAATAGGTTTAATTCTAGATCATGATACTGCTACAACTACTTTAGGCCTACTACCAGTACAGGGATCTAGCTTTTTTTTAAATTATTCCTAGCAGTTGAGGTTAGGTTGAAATACAGCCTGGACCAGAAGAAAAATGTCATAAAAGTGGTACGGATAATTCTTTGATAGCTGCGTGTGGCAGAAAGGTGCTATAGCGGTATCGCCATCTAGAATTAAACCAATAAATATTCACATGCTGTTGTGAATTCCATTCCTCATTTTAACTGTGACAAATTTTATGAAAGGATAGCTACGTGGCCTGGCTTGGAATCCCCCCCCCCTCTCCCTACATAGCTCAACGTAGCCTTCCAGCACCCCCCCCCCCCCGGACCAGGCCGTGTAGTTTGTGCACGGTCCCTACCTTTAACCACATGTTAATTCATTATTAATAATGTGAAGTAAAGGAAAATAATGAATCAAATTCTGTGTCATAAAGTTACTTGTACATTCCTGTAATAGCAACAATTGTGAAACGGCTCTTTTATTTTTAAAGGTAATAATAAAGCCTCTGCCCTTTTAAACAGAAGTTGAAGTAGAGTTCTTCTAGCGTGATAAGTTATTTTGTTGAAAAAAGTATAGGCTTGTTCAGACAGTGACTCATCATCGCATTTATGATTGGAGCACACTTGCTTGAAGTTACTTAAAAGAACACCGCATGATGCCAACCATACATTATAGTAAAGTATCACTCTTTACTTTTTGTTGATACACTTTATATTAACTATAAATTATGCGGAAACATTTTATTTCTGGTACCAGCCTACAAAATGTCTGGGTTGCTCATCCCTAGAGTGGGTCCTCTTACTTTTTTCTGGTCTAGGACACATTTCAGACTAACCACAAGTGGTAGTAATAAAACTGAAATATCCATTCTGCATGTCAACCATGTAATCATTGTGGCTTTGACAGAATTAATTTTTGGTCCAGCCTGCATCCAAACCTAAACCCCTCAATTTGGTTGTTGTATATCCCCCAAACTAAGCAAGATATCGAAAACATTTATTCCTTATTATCGAGTTTTTTCGTCGTGTTACATAAGAATCCATCATTAAATTTGACTTTTGCGAAATTTTTCTTCTGCATTTCAACTCAAGACACCTCACTTTTGAGACAGTATATCTCGAGAACTAGGTGAAATATCGAAAAATTTTACTCTTTATTTTTTATTTGTCTCGTCTTTTTAAATAAAAATTCATCATAAAATTTGACTTTGAATAATTTTTTCTTCTGAATTTCAACCAAAACCATTTCACATTTGAGACAGAATATCTCGAAAACTAAGCAGGATATCAAAAAATTTTATTCTTCATTTTTTATTTGTCTCATCGAGTTACATAATAATCCATCACCAGATTGCGGCGTCACGTTTATCCTAGAGTCCCCTTGAGGTGTTTAACCATACTCCCCGTGTTTGTATGGGAAGCGGTCAAGTCCCCACCACTCCGGCCATGCCCCCCCACTCCTCCGCCGGCCTGCTTCACTTCCATGCGTGGCAAAGGTCTCTTGCGTCGTCTCCATATTATTCCTTCCTCCTTGGGAAGAGTATGGATGAAACAAGGAGTAGCAGAGATATTAGTGAATTGTCACGACTCATGGAGGAAGGAATATATGGAGACGAAATAACGCTAAATCCGTGAAACCTCATGAAAAAACTGCGCATGCGCGGAGGATATCGTAGGAGTACCAAAACATTGGGCTGTTTGCACTGTGTCAGCTGCTGAGAATATTTCATTTTCTAATATTCAGAAGTTTTATATAATGCCAAGTTGTGATGCATATAGTTGCACAAACAGACGAGATAGGAAAAAACCTGGAATAGCGTTTCATAAGTAAGTCACATTGTAATTATCGTTCTTGAAGTATCTGACAGGTAACTGCAACATTAGGGCCATTCGCTATAAATTTATTCATTGCTCTCAATAGGATCATATCGTTCTCAAATTTTTGTTGGTGTAGTGTAGACAATTAGCATATGTTACTATTTTGCACCTGAAAAGCTAGCCTTATTGTAGACAAGTGTTGAAAATTTAATTTAAGCGGGTCATGTTTACATCGCGACACAGTGAATATGATATTCTGCATGCTTTACTCACGTTTAAGTTTACACTGAAAGAGCACGATGAAATTAATTGTTATAATTTGTGCTGTGCGAACTACTAAACGTGATGAAATATACTTTGTGTCCGAAATGTAGTTCGCGATGCAATTCTTGTGTTTAAATGTGTCTAAATAGTTTGATTTTGTAGCAGCAATATTAATGGAAATGTTGGCAGGTTGAAATCCGGTGTATACCAGAAGAGAACAAACAATTTATTTATTATTAGCTGTTAGCTTCTGATTTTTGAATGCACTGATTTTTCTAGCAGAATTATATAGGCCACTAATAGTACAATATCATCTAAGTAAGCTCAGAAACTATGAGGTTTTTTGAAGTGTTAATTTTTTAAAAAGTTCTAAACATTGACTTATGCTATTTTTAAAATTTCAGATAGGACTTGTTTCTGTTTGTAAATATGTCTACTACTATATTTCTAGATTTTGAAATCTTGCTTATCAATTACTGAAATAGAATGTGAAAAAATAACCTATTTGAACATCAACTAAAATTTAAGGACTGTAGAAATAAACAGTTTGTTATTCAAGTTAAAAAGAATTACCTGCTCATTAAGTTACGTCCGAATTCATCATCAAATATGGATATAGCGAAAGTTTTCTTCTGGTCCAGGCCGCATTTCAACCTAACCACGTCAATTTTAAGGTACAATATCTCGAGAACTAAGCGAGATATCAAAAACATTTATTCTTTATTTCAGTTTCTCTCATCGAGTTACATAATAATTCGTCATCAAATTGCGGCGCCACGGTTATCGTTGAATCCCCTCGTAACCTAACAACCTCACTTTTGAGACAGTATATCTCGAGAACTAAGCACGATATCAAAAAATTTTAGTCTTCATTTTTGATGTGTCTCGTCGAGCATCAGATTGCGGTTCCACGGTTGTCTTATGATTCCCTTGAGGATTTTGTGCCATTTCCCGTGTTTCTCCTGCCAAGCAATATGGCAGCCTCCCCTCCCCAATTCTCTCCACCCGGTTTCACTCCAGTATGTGGTGAAGGTCCCTTGCGTCGTCTCCATATATTCCTTCCTCCATGTCACGACTAAATATTCTAGTCATGTTTCCTTACAACTCAATACATTCATTTTCCACAACATGTTTCTCTACACAGAGTTCCTTTCTAAGCAGACCAAAAATTTAGTTACCATGTTCAAGTGGAGTTTTGTTAAATAACGTCAATGCGACAGCTTTTTATTTGATTATTGTATGCCATTTTCTTCTACAGTTGCTTGATAAATTAGTATTTGTTGTTTAATAATACGCCATTACAACTGTTGGATATTGTTTTTATTTTCCGGATGCGTTTCGCCTCTCGCCGAGGTATCTTCAGCGTACAGTTTTATTACAGCAAAACAACAAATACTAATTAAAGCTTTTTATTTGTTTAATGCGTCACGAGGATCACCTCTCGTGGAGTCTCCATCACCATCGCTAACGAAGCCTCGATTAGAGAGGAAACGTGTAAGTCGTTAATCAAATTATAAAACCGTTATATTGACATATGTTTTAAGCAATTAATTAACTAAACAACTTAGGAAATAATTGCCTGGAACGATACTGGATTTACATGAAGTGCTAATCAGACTGAAAGACTTTATAGCTAACTACCAGAGTACCCAACGTTTCTCGGGGAGCTGGACATAAATGTTCTGATGTTTTATCCAGTTTGATCGGTTTGTTGTAAACATTCTCCATCACCATCCACTTTGGCAGATTTCCGTACCAAATACGAAATATGTGCAAAGAACGGAAAAAATTGCACTATAAATTTCACTTATGAGGCGTGAAGGTGGAGAGTGAGTGCAATTTTGTAAAACTAAAACATAACATTATTTTCCTACTTATTTGACTGCATATGCGCAAAAAGTTCCTTTGAGATTGGATAAAAACCGCCACACCAACTTTAAAACAATTCACAAATTTCAAGTTCAAATTTTTTGGTCAGCAAATCGCGATAGAAATCGGTCCATCACGTTCCACTTTGCCCTATGTCCCTACCGTTTTCGAGATATTTGTTAAAAAAAAAAAAAAAAAAAAAAAAAAAAAAAAAAAAAAAAAAAAAAAAAAACTGAATAGTTTCACCGTATAAATTTTGCTTAACGATGGTGACGGTGGTGGTGCTGGTTTTTTTTTTTTTTTTGCAACCAAATGTAGACAGCATTTTTCTCTTTGTTTTAAAAATTTCATCAAAATCGGCTAAATACTGTGGGTTTATATAAAGAGGTTTTGTGAAAACTAACGGGATGTAGTATCCCTGCCAGCTTATTGATAAGACCAGACAGGGTAACTTCCACTGGAGCCGTGGATAAGGGTCGACCATAGGAGATCGACCATAGTTCTGATATGAATATTCGTCATAGGTTCCTACTGCAACACCTGACAGGTTTTATGGCTCAGTACATTCAGATATTAACATAGGAATGGAGGATAAATTACTGGAAACGGCAATGACCTATTTACATATTTATTCACATGAGCAATGACTAGTGATATAGGCGAATAATTACAATGTTGCATTGGCTTTGAAACAAAACATTATAGTTAGGGTCAAGGACTGGGCGAGCATGTAACTTATGGGCGCCTCATAGCCCAAACTAAATGGAATAACGATAATCTCCCCGACGACTATGCCCACATGAATATGCCCCTCTGACTATCCACAACCAGCTATCGCAGCAGAGCCCACCTTAGTAGTAGATGACAGCCATCTTCTTCTCTGCAACCGCCGCCCCGGCGGCGCCGGCGACGACGCCCACGGCGTGGATATGGTATGTTGAAAGACTTTCGTAGAGAGACCCCCAGACCCCTGCTCCCAGGGTTTAAATAGATACTCCCCCTTCCTATCATCACTATGTGGAGAGGGCAATATTCCTCGCTAACCTGCTGTATGAAGTAACTGTAACAGCTTGCAGTAATAATAAGCGCTTGGCAACTTGCGACTTACAGCCTGCTGACATGCGTGCTACTTCTCAGGTCATAGCTCCTATTGCTTAACTTTTTCCATGCACGCCCGCCCTGGGTACTGGCTTGAGAAATTAATTTGAAGTATTTGGGCAAGTGATCACCTAGATCACTACAGGGTTAAAGGGGAAGAGGGTTTGGATTTTTGTAAACCTTTTATAAACAGTGGGGTCTAAGATTTAAGCAGAGTATGAATTAGCAGATGTCAACCTCTGCTTCACGTGGCGCACCACATTTGCATGGTCAAGGCTCTGGCGACTGAATTATTTGCGGTATAAGGAGTCATTCAGAAATAATCAAGTGCATTTGGATGCAGAAGCAAACGGGTTGCCATTTCATTAAAAAAAGAAAGCGTATCGCGAGGAAATGCAACTCTCTCAAATTATATATAGAATGATGGCTTCTTCCTGGGTAAAACTATTCTGGAGGTAAATAATCCATCAGTTGGGTAGGGACTGCTCAGGAACGCCATCAGAATGGATAAAAACATCCTATGAGTCGGAGTACGGAATGTTAGAAGTCTGAATAGTGCAGGTAGATTAGAAAACTTATAAAGGGAGATTGGGATTAGTAAGACTAAGTGGGGCGCACAGGATTTACGATCTGATGAACACGGGATAATTAGTACAAAAGCTGTCAGTGGAGTTACTGGTGTAGGATTTATAGTGAACAACGGAGTAGAGAAACAGGTGAGTTGTTATGAACAATTTAGTAACAAGATTATTTTTATGGTGGTAGAAAATCAGCCTGCTCCAACCACATTAGTACAAGTGTATATATCAACGTCAAAGGAAATGATGAAGAAATAGAGAAAAAAATATGATGAAATTTAAGAATTAATCCAATGTATGAAGGGAAAGGAAAACTAATAATCAGTGGTGATTGAAATGCGCTAATGGGAGAAGGAATAGAGGGTAATACTGGTTCAGAAAGCTTCCGCGGTCACTGCAAGTATTAACTAGGTTCTCCGGAAGGAGCCGTGAATCCTCTGACGAAAGCCACAGCACGATGGCAGAAACGTAAGTTTAAATAAATCGACACGGCTCCACCCGGAGAACCAGGACAACAGGGGAATACCGTTGGAAATTTCGGTTTAGGAGAAACAAAATGGGTGAGGAAGCAGGTTGTTAGAATTTTATGAAAAATATAAATAGTCGTGGCGAACACACTATTTAAGAATCATAGAGGAAGGATATACATCTGAAAATGTCCGAGGATACAGGTAGATATCAGCTAGATTATACACTGTCAAACAAAACATTCACGTTAATTATTCTAAAGTATTCTAGTCTGCTGCATATACTCTGACCACAATCTGATAGTTATAAAGTGTATGCTGAAATTCAAGAGTATAAAGAAGCAATACAAGCAGAACAGACTGGAAGTGAACAAATTGACACAACCTAAAATGAGAGAAAATTTGCAAAGATGATAGACGCGGGTCTAAGAAATGATTCTAAATAGAGTTCAACTGAGGACGAATGAAATGCTTTAAAGAGAGAAATAATCAAAGGTGGAAACAAACATTAGACGTTAGGAAACAAGCCGCCTGGAAACCTTGGATAACAGAAGAAATTATGGTGTTGATGTATCAGAGGAGAAGGCGCAAAAATGCTCAGGATAAAGCAGGAATAGTGCAATACATACATTTTAGATACCAAATAAACAGGAAATAAAAAAGTGCCACCACCAAAAGTACGAAGAATTGTAAAAAGATATGGTTGTAAATAAAGTAGATTTGGCGTATAGGACGTTCAAACAAATTTTTGGTGAAATGAAGAAAACGTGTGTAAATATTAAAGCTGCTGATGAGAAATCTCTTGTAAACTTAGAACCGTTGGAAGGAATACGGAGAGAAACTGTATACTGTTGAACAACAAATAAGACAGTTAGAATTTGGATACGTGCAGAACTTCTAAAATCACTATAAGAAAATTTAATTTAAAGATTATTCAAACTGATATCGAACAGTTACGAAACTGAAGACAATACAACTGATTTTAATAAAAGTATCATTTCACGCTTCCAAAGAAATCACAAGCCGACAAATGTCGCACCATAAGTCTAAACATCACATGCTTTAAGATTAATGATCAGGATAATATACAGAAGAATAGAATAGTAGAAATGTAGCATGTGAAAATCAGTTTGGGTTTAAAGAAAACCGCGATACAAGAGACAAATCACTCCAGGCAAATGCCGGGATCCTTCCTTTAAGAGGCCATGGCCGAATTCTTTCCCATTCCTTGTCCCCCCTCCCTTCCCGTCTCCAAAGACCTCGCTGTTAAGAAGTAAAATAGAAAAAAAGGATACAAGAGAAGCAATTTTGGCTATAAGATTAATATTTAAACGGTGGATCAAGGAAAACAAAACAAAACTGCATTCATTTATAAGAAAAACAAAGTTACATTTGTGCCATATATTGATTTAGAAAAAGCTTCTGATAATATTAAGTGGCACAATTTGTTCACAACTTTAAAGAGGTCTGATCTAAAATATCGAGATAGAAGAATTCCTTGTAATCTAGGTAAGAATTAAGTGGGTATAATAAAAGTAGAGAATTATGAGATACGTGTATCAGTTAAAGGAGTGTGAGGCAAGGCTGTAGTCGATCTCCAATAATATTCAATTGTATGTAAAGGAAGTACAAGGAAATTTGATTGTGGCATAACTATTCGAGGAGAAAAAATCAGTGTGTTACTGTTTACTGATGACTTTCGCCCTGTCAGCAGAAATAAATGTGGATTTTGAGAAGTTACCGAATTTCATGAATAAAAGTACTGAACGAAGATTTTACACTAAATATAAATCAAAGCAATACAAAAATTATGAAATTTATAAGAAACTATTGCAATAATAGAGGATCAAATAATAAAAAAGTATCGGATGTCATAGAAGAATTAAATGTATTATGCTACTTATAAAATAAAATTACAACTGATAGCCGAAACAGGAATAAAGTTAAAAGTTGAATAGCACTAGCGATAGGAACGTTCAGGAAAAAGGAAATATTTTAGTTTCAAATATTGATCTAAGTCTCAGAAAGAATTTTTTTTAAATCTATGTGTGGAATACAGCTTTGTATAGAAACGAAGTATGGACTTTAGGAATAAGAGAAAAAAGGAAATTTGGAAGCATTTTTGCAACATAGCAATTAAAGATTATTTTTAGTCATTATGTTTTCCTCCATTCGTCTGAGGTGACCGTAGAACCATGGTTTCGACGATTTTTCGGTGATTTTCTCCATTTCACTGTAAACGTCTTTATTGGATCTGATTTGATGGACGCAAGTCTTACATACAGTTCCCCTTTCTTTCTTTTGATTTAGAATAGTTTCCTCCTCTCACCAATCCTCTGCAGCACTTCGACATTACTTACTTTTTCCAACCTGCTTATCGTCTCCATTCTCCTCCACATCTACACGTTTTCCATCTTCTCGCTTCAGTGTCTACATCTCTGCCCCATAAAGAGTTGCTAAGTCTTTTCCTGAGGCTTTGTATTTCCAGTTAATAATCGCCTTGATAGGCCACTGTTTAGTTAAATAAATCGTTCCCCTCACTAATTAATGGTGATTACCTTTAATTGCCTTGTCGTCCTCCAATTCGCAGGTTACTGTCGTTGGTCACCGTGTGGTTGATCGAAGGTTAATGACTACTGCTTTGAATTGATTAAATGACAACACTGACGAATCACTTTTTAACTCACTTTTATTTTGTCGGAAACTTCATACTAATAATAAGGCACTAGACTCATCCAAAGATACTAACGTACAAAAATATTTTGACTAAATACTCTAAATTGTAACTAAACGGCAACTTCATAACTAACTACTCATCCCTGCCACTCGATTAAATAGACACACATCCAGAATACTTCAAAGAAGGCTGATCAATGTTTTCCGAATATTGACAGAGCGGCCGACATTAAAAAACCGTGCTAAAATAATTATAATTATTACAAAATTATTAATCAAAATTAAATGAAAATTAAAGATATTTACAGGTATTTACACACAAAAATGTAAAATAAACCAGTCTAAACAGTTAAAAATAGTCCTCCAAACATCGTGGCTCTCATCAACACTCACAAACTTTTAATTAATGTTTCATACATAAGTTAGTATTACAAATCATTCACATAGTTTCTCTCAATAAAACAATGTTCATTTACATGACGAATATACACACATTCACAATTAATCACACGATACATTGTGAAATCCACAATCAGCCCACTCCAAACTTGCCATACATAATACTTAAAATTTCATAAAAGGGCTAAGAATGTTTGCCATTGCAGCCCCTTCCTATTAAACTCTTCCTATGATACAGCAATACGAGTTTTGTATTCTGTAAAAAAACCTTTTAAATTAAATGAATTAAAAAGTATTCTGTAAAAGACATTTTAATGTGATTTAAATTAATTTCGATGGAGTACACGCTCCGTTGGCATTTTTCCCACGCACCCTTTTTCCCCTTTCCTGTACCCACCTACTTTTGCTCTATACAAAAATTTCAACTTCACATTTCATACAGCGTTTTTAGAAAATTATTCGTCAATTCTCTTGGTAACTTATTACAATCCCTGAAACATTTAACTACTAAATAAATCTTCCCACACACTTATGCCTGAAATCGAGTGCCAGTATGTGACCCTTGGTCATCTTTCCAATCCCAGCAGTAATCCTAAATCTTACGCTAAAATTTTAATCACCGGTCTTTGGTATTTGAAATACTCTTAATTAGCTTTTTAATATTTATCGTCGAACAACATGACACACTGCATATAGGTTTATTTAAAAATGACTGGGAATTAATGAAATGTTAACCACAATTAAAAATATAATAGCTCATATTGTATAATATTTATTGATCTCCCAAAACAGTTCAGGAAAATTTATTTCAACTTTATTAAAAACTTGGAAGAAACATTGAACAATTGAATGACCAATAAGGAAAGATATCAGATACCTCAACAGGGTGTATGTTTTGGACTACTAAACCATTGTGAACACCCGATTTAATTTAACGCAATTTTACCGCGTCTGATTATATGCTGTAACCCTGTTTGCAGAGTCATCCATCCCTCCACGCGGAGCCTCCTGGAAACCCTCCTAGCACCGGGCAGGAAAGCGTGCTGTGCTCCCCGCCATGATTCGTCGGTTTTGATCCACCAGTGTGAAAAACGGCTGACTCCAGCCACGATGCCAAAATTCTCTTTTCAACCGCCAGGACGCAAATGTCCTTCTACTCGAAGTCACCTCCACCATTCTGACAGCCGTCCCTTCACCATTCGTTTTGTGTAAAAACAATCGTATATCAGTGTCTTTTGAAGAGCGAAAACTCTCATCGCCCAAAGAAGCAAGTCCGCTGCTCCCATACTTACCTCGTTCTGAGACATGCTTCTTTCTTCTCATACGTGATCTCTCCATGACTTAAAAGGACCATTTTTCACGTGAGCGCACACTGATTAGTTATGTGTGGACACAACAATATCCTTCCACACCTGATCACTAATATATGCCTTTTACACCCGTGTCTTCAAGTTCTTCTCTTTTATCATATCGGTTATTGATTATATTCTGCTTTAATTTCCAAAGTCAAAACCAGCAACCCTTCTTTACACTCTCTCCAACTCCTGCATTTAATTCCCGAAATGTGGGTCCCACCATGTTCAAGCAATGTTCTGACCAAGTTTTGTAACTCAATACCCTTACTACTCTTATATCCCTTACATACCCTCTTCACTCTCTCCAGCAAGGATATTGAAAACCATTTCCTACTATCTGTCCAATGAGCCTTGCCCAGTTGAGTTTGTTATAAAATTTTATGCCGATATATTTACATTTCAAGCAATTATTTCCCCACTTTATAATCATATTCGGCCTTTAGTTCTTTTTACTGTATCTTTGATAAGTTAATTCTTCTTTGCATTTATCTTCATCTCATGCGTACAAACCCAGCTAGATATCCTGTCCACATCACTCTACAGCTGTTTACAGTCATCTACAGTTTTGATTCTATTATACTGCACTATTTAATATTCAGACAACCTAATTTCTGATAGTAAACCATCAACACAATCATTCATTAGAATAACAATAACAATCATCCCAATACACTACGCCTGTGGCAGCATCATCGTCACTTGTACTTCTGTTGATATTGCGTTTCCTACATTGGCTTTTTACTTTTAAGAATTACTAGACGTCCAGTGCGAAAATTTCTGGAATAAAATACGATGAATAGTGAGGTTGAATGCTTGTAATATAATAAAAAGTAGAACCGCACTTTTGTAGCAAATAATTATTTGTTTAGTGTAATAGGTATGCATTTAAATATTTACGAAACAGTTAGGAAAATTTAAAACACACTGTACGTACGACAAACTGTCACTGTCACTGACCTTAACAAACTCGCGAAAAAATGCACACAATATTTCAACATCTCTGTCATATGAGTTGCTGTGCGAATAAAATGTTTATGTTGGAATTGAATAGCATAACAAAATGTTTCTGTAACAGAAACAAATATCCAAAAAGCTACTTCTTTGTATAAAAAACAGTTTATTGACATCTCCGTGATATCTGCTCCTAAAATCTAAAGACTTGGCTCTGAACTGTCTCATACGGGCGATATCTTTAAGCATCAAATTAAAAAAAAAAATCTTTCTTAATTTGTGATTTTTACCGAATTGGAGCCCTAACCTTTACAACGATGTGACATTTATCGCTTTCGGTTAGGTATCGTAACAAAAAAAAAAGAAAAAAAGTTATAGAAATAATATTGATAGTTTTGCCCTTTAACGTAAGAATTAAAAAAAAAAAAATATTTTACAAAATATGGTGTGGCCAAAGCGGACATCTTGGTCTTTAAAATGATACCTCATTTTTATCGTTTTCGGGTAGGCATCAATCGAGATGAAAAAAACAAGTTTTAGAAAAGAAATATAGCTCCTTAACGGTTAAATTTGGATAAAGTTCTGTCTTGAAATATGATGCACCAAACCGGTTACCTTCATAATTAAAACGATACTTCATTTATCGATTTCGGTAAGTTATCAAGGGAGATAAACTTCTAGTGACAGAAAAATGCGTTGTAGAAATATTAATACTTTTGTCCTTTAATGGGCGAATTTTGAAAAATTCCATTCTTAAAATATGGCATAATGAAAATTTTAATTAATTTAATTACAATGAGCACACGCTCCGGTGGCAATTTCCCTAATACCAAACATCCCCTTTACCTGCACCCACCTACCTTTGCCATCTAAAAATTTTAACTTTAAATTCTTTCAACGTTTTTGGTAAATTATTTATCATTTCCCTTGGTAACGTATTCCAATCCCTGACACCCTTACCTAGAAATGAGAATCTTCCCACACCTTTGTGTCTGAAATCCAGTGCCAGCTTGTAGTCATCTTTTCCATTCCAGGCACTACTTTTCATAACTACACCAATAACTTTCCGTGCCTCATCACCAGTATACGCCTTATACAATCCCATGAACCTCCTAATCCTCCTCCTGTCTTGCAATGAATCCCATTCCGGCTCCTTTATCATATCCGTCACTGATTGCATTCTGCGATAATTTTCAGAAACAAATCTAGCAGCCCTTTTGTGCACCCTCTCCAACTCCTGTATTTGATACATAAAATGAGGGTCCCATACTACACTACCATATTCGAGCAATGATCTGACCAAAATTTTGTAACCCATTTCCTTTACTTCTCTCGTACATCAGCTCATCACTCTCTCCAACAAATGTAGAATTTTGAAAAACTTTTCTACCACCTGTCCACTGTGTCCTGCCCAGTTAAGCTTGTTATCAAATGAAATGCCAAGATATTTACATTTCAAGTCTTCAGCAAGCAATTCTTTCCCCACCTTATCTTGATAATTAACCTATTGTTTTTTATTTGCGTATCTACTAAGCTGACTCTTCTTTGCATTGATCTGCATCCCATGTTTACCAATCCAACTAGATATACTGTCCAGATCACCCTGCAACTGTTTACAATCATCTACTGTTTTGATTCTTTTATATAGCATTATGTCACCTGCAAACAATCTTATTTCAGATAGTGAACAATCAAAGCAATTATTCATTACAATAATGAATAGCAATGGTCCCAATACACTACCCTGCGGCATACCCATTTTTACTTCAACTTCTTTTGATACTACATTTCCTACCCTAACTTTCTGTTTTCTACCTTTCAAAAATTCTTCTACCCAGCAAATGACTTTCTTATCCACTCCAATAGTTTTTACCTTATTTACTACCATTTTATGGCTTACTCTGTCAAACGCCTTAGACAGATCTACACTATCAATTTGGCCTCTCTTGTCCATTTCATCTGAAATATCTTGCATATATCCCACCAACTGCGATTCGCATGAATATCCTTGCCTGAACCCATGTTGCCTGCTTGAAAACCACTTACGTTACTCACATATATTACTGATGTGGTTGCATATCAATTTTTCCATTAATTTACCTACCACTGATGTCAAACTGATTGGCCTGTAATTGTAAACTCTATTTTTCACCCCTCCTTCATCAACCGGTACTACTATCGCACTTTTCCAGTCATGTGGTAAGCAGCAAGTCAATTTACATAATATTTCAAGATAAGGTACAATGGCACACCCTGCTATCTTTAAGATATCTGTAGTAATATTATCTTCACCAGCCCCCTTATGTTTTTTCAGCTTTCTTATTTCCTTCATGATTTCCTCAGGATGAATTTCAAATTTTTTACTATCTTCATTTCTAATTGTGTTGTTAAGCTCGTTCTCCGAATTAGACCCTTCCGTTTCTGATTCATTGTCATCAATGCTTTCACTAAATCAGTTACTTAAAATCTTTGTGTTTTTCAAATCCTCAGTAACTTCTTCTCCATCCTTATCTATAAGTGTCTCAATCTAAACACCCTCCCTTACCCTCAGTTTTCTAACATAGGCGTCAGCCAATGGTCCTCCAGCACTGACAACACTCTTCACAAACCCATCTTTAGCCACTTTCTTTGCTATTATCAAGTCCTTGTTTAATTGTTTTAAATATTCCCTACTACCCTGCTGTCTCTTAACTCTTTTATGTTATCTTCTTACAAACCTCTTTAACCTCCTCAACTCCCTGTTGTAGTACTATATAATCTACTTCTCTTTATTTTCTGCTTTGCAATAAATTTCTCTTTCCCCTTTCTTATTACCTCTGAACTCTTCCCACCTTGAATATAATGTATTTGTGCCTTCCTTCCATTTGCTGAAATGTTCTCTGAAATATCTCTTCAAATTTGATACCTGTGTCTTTTTATAATTGTACCTATTTCCCCCTTCAATTTTTGCTGCTGGCTCACTGAATCCTCTAATATCCACAAGAACTGCTTCATCATCACTTATTCCTGCATTTACTTGATAAAACACTTTATCATATTTATTTTATCAAGGATATTTTTCCAGTCTCATTACACTATATAAAATTTTTCGTTATAGTTCTTTGAAATAAATGAAGTAAACTTCTAAGATTTTGCAGACGCAGTTAGTGCAGCTGTCACAATACGTATTTTATTGAAGATAAAGAAGAGAAGTAAACATATTTAGGTTAGACCGTGGATTACAAGACTTGAAACAATTGGAGTTCATCAAAGTTTAGTGAAATAGCTGCAATGTGAGGCAGAGACAATAACGGCATGGCATATTATAACAATTATGGTAGATGCTGAAAAATAGGTCCAATAAATTCTTACCACATAATTTCATAAATTTCGATATCAGAATTATTTCCCCATTTTACTATTAGGTGTTAATATTGCGGTATATGTGCAATAGGTTGTACTCGATTGCTGGTGGCGGATATACACCAGTCTGCAATATAGCACACGCTTTGGTTTGCGCATTCCGTCTGCTATTATTCCAGAAACCTTTCAAATACTAGTTTCTTAACACATCAATTTTCTTTCTTACATCTTCGACAGTACAGCCTTCTATCATAGCACTAATTAACTTAGCGTATGTGTTCACCTTTCTATTCCTAACAAGCTTAACTGGGCAGGACACATTGGACAGGTGGTAGAAAAGGGTTTCAAAATTCTGCATTTGTTGAAGAGAGTGATGAGGCGATGTACGAGAGAAGTAAAGGAATTGGGTTACAAAATTTTGGTCAGATCATTGCTCGAATATGGTAGTGTAGTATGGGACCCTCATTTTATGTATCAAATTCAGGAGTTGGATAGGGTGCACAAAAGGGCTGCTAGATTTGTTTCTGAAAATTATCGCAGAATGCAATCAGTGACGGATATGATAAAGGAGCCGGAATGGGATTCATTGCAAGACAGGAGGAGGATGAGGAGGAACATGGGAGTGTACAGGGCATATACTGGCGATGAGGTATGGAAAGATATTGCAATAGGTATGAAAAGTAGTGCATGGAAGGGAAAAGATGACCATGACCACAAGGTGGCACTTGATTTCCGGTATAAGGGTGTGGGAAGATTCTCTTTTTTATTAAATTGGAAAGCACATGTTTCTGACTTACTAAAGCGATTGGGAGCAGTCACATTTGCAATTCGTACAATTTCAGCTTTAGGTAATACATACAATACAATACAATACATTCATTTTCCATTGATCCCAATATAAGAGACTGGCTCTGTGGGATGTGGAAAGTTGTCAATTTACAGATAAACAGTTGCATAACAAAATAATAAGTACACCACTAGATGTACAGTCATAGTATACATGGTACATTAAACACTTCCATTACAAAATAATACATACACCAGAAGATGTACAGTCATAGGATATATGGTACATTAAAAAAAAAAATAATAATACATACACCACAAGATGTACAGTCGTAACATATATGGTACTATAAACAATTACATAACAAACTAAATACATACACCAGGAGATGTACAGTCATAGCATACATGGTAAATTAATTATTTGAACTATATTTACACAAGATACTGGCAGTTATTTTTAAGAGACCTTAGAAATAAATTCTTCGACAGAGTAGAAGGAGTTGTCAATTAAAAATTCTTTCAATTTTTTCCTGAATTTATTCTTATCATCTACTAGACATTTAATATGTGTTGGGAGCATATTGAAGATATGTATCCCTGAATATCGGACCCCTTTTTGAACAAATGACAATGACTTGTAAGTCTTGTGAAGATCATTTTTACTTCTAGTGCCGTAATTGTGTATTTTACTATTTGTTTCAAACAAAGTATAATTTGTGACTACAAAGGACATTAATGTGTATATATATTCAGATGCTAATGTTAAAATCCCTAACTTCTTGAACAGCTCTCTACATGAAGTTCTATTGCTAACCCCACACATTATTCTTATTACACGCTTTTGGGCTCTGAACACTTTATCTCTATGGGTAGAATTGCCCCAGAATATTATTCCATATGACAATAAGGAGTGAAAATAAGCAAAATAAACTAGCTGCCTCATACGGAGATCACCTAAAGCTGAAATTGTACGAATTGCAAACGTGGCTGCTCCCAATCGCTTTAGTAAGTCAGAAACATGTACTTTCCAATTTAAATTATGATCAATACAAACCTAGAAATTTCACACTATCTACCTCTTGAATGGACTGGCCTGCAAATTTTATGTCTATGTCAGGTGTTACTCTGTGTGATGTACTGAATTGCATATACTGAGTTTTATCAAAGTTTAAAGACAAGCCATTAGCTGTAAACCATTTATTAATCAGTTCAAAGACATAATTTGAAATATATTCTGTAGATAAATCTGGAGTGTTTTTAATTCCTATGTTTGTGTCATCTGCAAATTGGACAAATTTTGAGTTTTTAGATGAAACACAGGGTAGATCATTTATATATATTAAAAACAATAGTGGCCCCAATATAGAACCCTGAGGTACTCCACATCTGATTAATTTCCACTCAGAAAACAGTGGACCTCTTAAGGCAGCCTTAAAATTCTCCATTGACACTTTCTGTTTTCTATTTAGAAGGTAAGAACTAAGCCATTTATTAACAATGCCATCTATACCATAATACTTAAGTTTCTGTATCAGAATTTTATGATCTACACAGTCAAATGCTTTAGATAAGTCACAAAAAATTCCCACAGGAATTAATTTATCATTTATTCCTTCTAAAATATTGTCAGTGAATGCAAATATAGCTTGTTCTGTTGAATGACCCTTTTGAAAACCAAATTGTGATTTAGTTAGAATATTATTATTTTTTAGATGTTCATAAACTCTATTGTACATTGCTTTCTCAAAAACTTTGGAGAAGGCTGTTAGTAATGAAATTGGTCGGTAATTCGATACGGCTGCCTTATCTCCCTTTTTATAGAGTGGTTTAACTACAGCATACTTAAGCCTTTCTGGAAAAGTCCCAAGTAAAGATATATTGAATAGATAACTTAGTATATTACTTAATTCTGTGGAGCACAATTTAATTAATCTGCTGGAAATCCCATCATAACCACTTGAGTATTTGCTCTTAAGGGATTTGATAATTTTTCTTATTTCTTCTGGAGTAGCTAATTTTATAGACATAGAGTTAAATTTTTCTTGGAAGCCTTTTTTGACAAAATCCATACTGTGTGTCACTGAGCTATTAGCAGTCAACTTATCAGCAACAGATAAAAAATGTTTATTAAAATTATCAGCAATTGAGAAATTAGATTCTACTGAATTTTCTTTGACAAAAATATCATTACTTGTTTGATTACTCTTTCCTGTTTCCTTTTTTACAATGTCCCATATTGTTTTAATTTTATTTTCAGAATCATGAATTTTATGTTTGTAGTACATACTTTTAGATTCTTTAATAACCTTTTTCAGTATTTTGCAGTACTGTTTGTAATGTGTTTTAACATTAGCATTCTCACTGTTCCTAGAGGCAATATACAACTTCCTTTTATTAATGCATGATGTTCTAATGCCAATAGTTATCCAAGGCTTTTGTTCTTTTTGAGAAGCATGACACTTTTTCAAGGGGAAGCAACTTTCAAAGAAATTTAATACAATGTCACTAAAAATGTTGTATTTTTCATCCATACCTTGAGCACTGTATACCTGTTCCCAGTTTGTGGCATTCAGGCACTTTCTAAAACAAGTAACTGACTCATCATTTATTACACGCTGAAGTTTAAAGACATTACTCTTAGTGCTAGTTCCTATTGAAGTGTTGATGGTTAATAACTGGGCATCGTGATCCGAAAGTCCATTGATGGATGGCTTGATGGTATAACTGAATTTTGAGGTATCTAGGAAAACATTGTCTATAGCTGAGTGACTATTATTCATTATTCTAGTTGGAAAATTAACTACCTGAGTTAAATTGAATGAACTGACTAATGATTCTAACATGACTTTACAGGGTAAGTTATTTAGAAAATCTACATTAAAATCACCACATACTACTATGTTGACTTCTTTTCTGCTTAAAAATGTTAATAAGAGTTCAAACTGGTTCATAAAAGAGAAAAGTTTCCCGATGGTGCTCTATATACTGTTACTATTATGAAAATTTCATTATTGAATCTTAGCTGTGTAGCACAGGCTTCAAAATGTTGGTCAACACAATATTTGCTAATACTTATATCCTCAAAACTATAACCATTTCTAACATAAGTGACAACTCCTCCTTTCTCCAAGTTCGTTCTACAATAATGAGAAGCTAAATTAAAATCAGTTACATATGACATACCTATTCCTGCAGTTATATGGTGTTCAGACAAGCATAAAACATCAATTCTACTGATATCATTTAATTCATTTATGTGGACTAGCAATTCATCCACTTTATTTGTTAACCCTCTGATATTCTGATGTATAAATTAATCCCTACACAATTTTTATTTTCGGTATCTGAAAACTCATTATTGTTTAAACTAATTTCTCTTAAAAATCTCTGCCTAATACATGATCCTAATCTAAAAAAGGAGCTGCCCTAACACCATTAACAACAGATATCTTTTCATGTGAATTTGTGGCCCCAATTAATTGTTTTGCTATGAGATCTGAAAGAACCCCCTTCCCTCTACTATTGAGGTGTAGGCCATGCCTAGTATAATCCCACCTATCAATAGCATCTACAGGTACCAAGCCCATGCCAGAGCCAATATCAGACATAAGATACCGTTCCAGTTCCAGATTCACTCGCCTCACAGCAGAGTTCATCTGTGGCCGATCATAGCGTCTCAAGACCGACATCACACTGACCCGAGTGTGGCACGTTGCTTCTGCTATTTTCTCCAGGTCATCTCTGACTATACCTATCATTCCTGCCCAAACTATTTCCCGCTCCTCCCACTATCACTACATGATCCTCATCTGTGAAATCCTTACACAAAGAACCTATATCTTCTACTACCTGACCAAGACTAGCACTAGGTTTGAAGAAACTCATGACCTGGAAACCTGATCCTAATTTTTCCTGTACCAATGGCCCAACACCTCGTCCATGGCTACTACCTAGCAGCAAGACTTTCTTTTTCCCAATCCCTGCCTACCAGACTTAACTACACAGTTTTTCCTACAAGTCTGCTGCTTTTTACCTACACCTACAACTACAGAAGGCTCATCCCTGTCTAACTCTGGCAACAGGGCAAACCTATTTTGCACCCCAACAACAAAAGAATCAGAAGCCCTTCTTGTTCTAATTGCCCTTTTCCCTGTCACCAGTTCCCAACCATCTCTGTTTCCCTCCCTGCGCAGCCTATCCAACTCCTTTCTAGCCTCTATCAGTTCAGCCTGAAGGCACTAATCCTTTCCTCCTGCTCCAATATCTTCCTACTTTTGAAACAATCTTTACAAAACCATGGGAGAGCCTCCTCAATTTCCCCAACTTCGACGCCACTACAAATCGCACCCCAATGAAACCATTTCTCACACCCTTCGCAATAAATTCCAACCCTCAAAAATCTACGGCAATGTCCACACTTTTCACTCATGATTACAAGAAACTAACAACAAACAAAGTACACAATACGAGAAACAAAATTTGTTGAACTTAACCTTACAAAAAAATCTGCGAAATTAATTCACAAGTAAGCTTTATCTAAATATATTTTCGCTCTATAAACAAAATCTGAGCTTAAGCCGAGCGTTCAAAAATGTAAACAAACACAGAAAGTAAACACGGAACAGACCAATGCACTAAATCACAAATAAATTTTTTTTGCACGAATAAAAACACTCACTAACGCTCACAGTAGTAAAATGTATTACAATTTAGAGTTTCGAATTACTATTACAATCAAAAATAACTATTAACTATATTTATTTATAATTTTAAATACACACGTTCGTGCGGTACGTGTTTCCGCGGTTTTCCAAAGATAAGGTGATCTCCGTATGAGGCAGCTATTTTATTTTGCTTATTTTCACTCCTGATTGTCATATGGAATAATATTCTGGTGCAATTCTACCCATAGAGACAAAGTGTTCAGAGCCCAAAAGCGTGTAATAAGAATTATGTGTGGGGTTTGAAATAGAACTTCACGTAGAGAGCTGTTCAAGAAGTTAGGGATTTTAAACATTAGCATCTGAGTATATATACACATTAATGTCCTTTGTAGTCACAAATTATACTTTGTTTGAAACAAATAGTAAAATACACAATTATGGCACTAGAAGTAAAAATGATCTTCACAAGACTTACAAGTCATTGTCATTTGTTCAAAAAGGGGTCCGATATTCAGGATACATATCTTCAATATGCTCCCATCACATATTAAATGTCTAGTAGATGATAAGAATAAATTCAGGAAAAAATTGAAAGAATTTTTAATTGACAACTCCTTCTACTCTGTCGAAGCATTTATTTCTAAGGTATCTAAAAAATAACTGCCAGTATCTTGTGTAAATATAGTTCAAATAATTAATTTACCATGTATGCTATGACTGTACATCTCCTGGTGTATGTATTTAGTTTGTTACGTAATTGTTTACAGTACTATATATGTTATGACTGTACATCTTGTGGTGTATGTATTATTTTGTTAATTTTTTTTTAATGTACCATATATCCTATGACTGTACACCCTTCTGGTGTATGTATTATTTTGTAATGGAAGTGTTTAATGTACCATGTATACTATGACTGTACATCTAGTTGTGTACTTATTATTTTGTTATGCAACTGTCTATCTGTAAATTGAACAAGTTTCCACATCCCACAGAGCCAGTCTCTTATATTGGGATCAATGGAAAATGAATGTATTGAATTGTATTGTATTGTATGTAAGGGTGTCAGGGATTGGAATGAGTTACCAAGAGAAATGATGAATAATTTACCGTAATCGTTGAAAGAATTTAAAGATAAAATTTGTAGAGGGCTAATGTAGGTGGGTACAGAATATGGGGAAGATGGGGTGTAGGGAAGGGAAATTGCCACCAGAGCCTGTGCTGCTTTGCAATTAAATTAAAATAAATTAATTATATTAAAAGATCTTGGACAACGATTCTTTTAAAGTGTAATGCCGGCCTAAGCGGTATTTCGGCCACATATATTTCTTTCCTCCATGGGTGAAGGTCCCTTGCGTCGTCTCTTTTTATGCCTTCCTCCATGGCTAGAAACTGTTAGGGTCATGGTTAGGGTGATGACATGGAGCAAGGTTCTCCATGTTCAAGCATTTGTGGAATTGTAATAACTGTTTATCCTTAACAGGGTATATTAATAATAACAGTGGAATACTAACAAAAATTGGCTGTTTAATAGGAAACCCAGTAGTAGTATCGTTAATCCTTCCTCCATGTTAATGACTTACGTTTTAAAGTGATAAATAAATGTATTTAATATCTTAGTAGGAAAATTTTTAGTGTTTTTTATTGCCAAAATAAGCTGTTATTTTAATAACTGATACTGCAGATGTCTATGTTATTGTTGTTTGGTGCTGTCTTTTTGTTGAAATGTTGCTTTTGGATAAAACGGAGTATTGTCTCTGGTGTTCATAGGTTTGCACTTTGCTGGAATTGACTGCTGTATTGTGGGACGCATATAAGGAACGAATTGTTTGTTTCGCAAGTAAGTGGATCTCTTTATATTTGTTATTGTGTATGGTATTCTTAGTGAAAACGGAATTATTTACTTAATTGGTTGTGGTTACTGACTGCATAAATAAATTCCTAGGTGTTCGAGCATGTCGTTTACAAATTTTAAACGTCAAATGAGGAAAAGTGTTATTAGCATTTTTTGTTGTAGGTATTGATTACATTTGAGTAGTTTTGCTTAAAAAAGCCTCGTTACCTGTAGGCTATAGTTTGGTACGTAAGATATTTCAAATTGATGTCTGTTAAAGCATTTTGTGCTGTTTAATGAGACTGTATCGTATGGAACGATATGGGAAACTCATTCCTATAATAAGTCTAATAAATTATGAGGCACAGTCACGATCGTGGTAGTTTGGTAGCTTATTAGATAGATGCAAACTGCCAATAGGTTCAGAGCTTTGTTAAAGGAAGAGTTCTAGAGAGTGATTTATTTCCTGGGAATTTTAGATTGGGGATGTAACTGAGATAGCTATTTTGCTACAGCAAAATTCACTAATGACGTCTTAAAACTGCAGTAGCCAATCAGAAGATGTATTATTTTCAATCAGTAATTTTGTTGTATTACACCTAGATCATTATTTTCAATCACAAATTAGGTTGTAATAGAAACTGATTCAGCATGGCACCGCTAAATGGGGTCTTCTGCAGATCGTGATTCCGCTACAGCATTCACTAATACTGCTGTAGTCAGTCGCAAGACTTATTTTCAAGCAATGATTCCGTTGTCATACAGCCTGGACCTTTATTTTCTAGTGGACAGTAGACTGTAATACTACAACCTGGACTAGCAAGAAACCGTTAAATATAGGCCTACTTACGAAAATATTTCTAGTGGAGTCTTGCGTTAGACCACGGCAGTATTATGATGCCAGTTCCTGGTGGAATCATGATCTCCAGTAATCCCATTAAATATAGGCCCTACCTTAGAGACAGTGTGAACTGGTGAAAGGTATTTGTACTGCTTAGTGAATGGTCTGGTGACTTGGTTAAGGATCCTGATGGGGGATGGAAAATTCTGTATTTGAATTCCGGTCTTTGCCTTAAAACTTGCCTTCTCCTCTTGGAAAGCTTTGTTTTATTGGGTGATTGGACACTAACTGTGGCACTGCAATTTGATGGTAGATTCTTATGTAACTCAACGAGACAAATCGAAAGTGAAGCTTAAAATTTTTTGGTATGTTTTATTGGGTATACTGGAGATTATAATTCTGATACGACATTAACTAATGATGTTATAAAACTGCTATAGTCAATCACATGTTATTTCCAAGTAGTAATTCTGTTGTAATACATCCTGGTCTAACATGACATCGATAAATGTTCGCAATTGCACTGCAACAACATTCACTGATGATGTCATAATACTGCTGTAGTCAACCGCAAGACGTATTACTTTCATGCAGTAATTCCATTGTCATGCAGCCTGAACCATTATTTTCAAGCAGAAATTAGGTTGTAATATACCCTGAACCAGCATGACACCGTTAAATGTGCTTCAGAAAGTATTTCTAGCAGTGTCATGCATTTGACTGCTACTGTATTATGACAACAATATCTTGTGGAATTGCAATCTCCAGTAATCCCAGTACTTCTGGCAATGTCTTGAATTTTGACTACTGCATTATTATGAAGCCAATTCCTTGTGGAATCATAATCTCCAGTTATCCCATTTTGTTTTCTTACTACTGGTTGAAATGTGACTTCAACCAGAAGAGAAACATCGCCAAAGTCATAATAACTATACCTATAACTAATCTCTGATAGTCAGTATCTTAAGAACTAAGTGAGATATCAAAAAATTTTACTCTTCACTTTTGTCTCGTCGAGTTACATAAAAATCCATCATGAAATTACAGTGTTGCGGTTAGGACAGTGCTGCCCCTTGTTAATGCTGTAGGACACTTTTGTGGTTTGGATTCCATAATAAACTTTTTGTCCCATTTACTCAGTAGGATCACCAAGTTAGGTTAGATAGCTACAGTGGAGCTCTTAGGAATGAGATTTTCCATGGTTTCCCAAATCACTCCAGGCAAATGCCAGGATGCTTCCTTAAAAAGGCCATGGCCAAATTCCTTCCCATTCCTTGCCCCCATCCTTTCCCGTCTCTAAAGACCTCGCTGTTGAGAGACGTAAATCAGTAAAAAAAAATATATATTTTAATTTATTATATTATTTTGCTCTTCCTGCCCACCCATGATCAGTTGTGACATTTATCTGTGCTTGGATCAGTGCCCCTCTTCCTGTCCTCAGTTTGAAATTAACTCCGCCATTTCCCTGGTCAATAAATAGTCTGTCTATGAGACAGTCTCCCTCAACACCCATTCCCCATAATGTTCTCCTCTTGATAAAGGGTTAGACCCAAACATTACTTTATCAAGTGTGTTTTTCTCTTTTCTTGTGTACACTCCCCACATCAATCATCTAAAGGTAAGAGGTGGCTCCCAAATGGTGGTCTGCGGAACCCTGGGGTTCCGTGGAAGGGACACAAAGGTTCCATGTTTCATCCGACAATTAAATAAAATGTTTGTTGAAAAGAATCATAACAGCGCCATGAGAAGGCTATCATGGTTCTGCTTCTGTTTGTGATGACTTACCAATGCGTGAATGGTTTTTCAGCTTATTCTTATAAAAATGGGGATCCGCCAAAAAATGTATTATCAATTAGGGTTCCGTGGCCAAAAGAAAATTCGGAACCTCTGCACTAGAGTTCCGCTAATCCAAACTAATTGGGACCAGGCCTTGTTCCGATTAGCCAGAATTACAGTGGCCAGTGTCTAGAATGAAGTATACCAAGCATGTAAGTACGTACACCATGGGGATATGTGGGGGGAGGGGAAATGGCTCACTCTCACTCCCTCCCTTTGTTGTTGAGACGTTTGAACTGTTAGAGGTCATTGAACTGTCAGCCGGCTTGCAAACTGCTCAATTAATGTTAGCTATCGATCGCTGGCTCGCTTGACAGTTGTATTGTATGCATTCAGGTGTACTATGTATTGTCGTCATGAGTAAACGGAAACATGCAACATTAACTCTCAAAGAAAAACTGGATGTTTTGAAGTGGTTAGACAATGGTGAGAATGAATCTAAACTGGCGATGAATTGGGTATTGGTAAGGCAACCATTTGTGATCGGAAGAAGAACCGAGTGAAGCTTCAACAGTCCTATGCAATGTCTTCGGGAAAAACACTTGAAATTCGGCAGACTTTCAAACAGTCCCAAGACGATAAAGTGGATCAAGCTCTTTAGATTACCAGTTGAATGATAACGCCAATACAACTGTTTAATTTATTTATTGTTGCGTCGTACGCTTTTCACCGCTCATCGAGGCATCATCAGCGACGAATCTGTGTTACAGTTTTTATATACAGTTTTATAAAAAATTTAATCTTATTATTGCATAATTATGAGCATGGGATATTTTTATAGCTAACAGTTACTCAATATTTACATTTGTTAGTATGGTATGCAGCTGCGCATCTCCGTTTCCTTATACAAAACATGTTTTGCCTGTATCATATTTACACAAGTATGCGTTCTCATCATTCATCTGATGGGCCAGCTGGTTTGTTTATGTCTTGTCTCTGGTGCGCTTTCGCGTCCTTCGGTTGTCTGATGTGGCCATCTTGTTTGTATATGTCATGTCTCGTGCCGATAGCGCAAGTTTTGAAAAGTGCGTGTATGCGTGATGGTCTTGTTAGTGTGTTTTGTATTTATGTGAGATGTATATATGTGTAGGTTTTTTTATACAGTTTGTGTTTATTTTGTTTCGTCTGTCGAGTTTGTGTATATTAGATGGAGTAACGTTTTATTTGTGAGGTTTACTTGGTTGTTTAGTACCTGTTTGCCTTCATTTTTTGGTTTTTGAATATATAAGTTTTCCTGTATAGTGAGTGTGTTATGTCTGTGGTTGTTTGTAGTGAGAATTTGCATATCTGTGTTTATGTTTGTTGGTGACAAGAAGTTTCAGTTTTCTTTCTGGTCCAGGCTGAATTTTAACCTAACCACAATCTCCTGTAATGTTGGCAGTACAAATTCAGAGCTTCAATCACACGCGCATTGATAAAATCATTTTATCTTAAGTTAACAACGTTGTGTATCGCGACGTAAACTTGAACCAAACTTTCTTATATATGCAAGTTTGTGTTTAGTTTAAAAGCCATAACACCGACGCACTTGAAAAATAATAGTTTGGAAGCAGGAAATATAAAACTGTACTTAACCTTAAATTTAAAAAAAAGGTAGGTACTGTTGTCAAGTTCGCAAAGAGATGTGTTCATTTGCGTACATAAAATAGTATGACATATCAAATAATACACCATAATTTAAAAAACGTATAATGCTATGAGTATACCATCACGAAAGTCGTTTCACTAAAAGTGAAAAATGTATCTTGGTTTAATTTATTTCCTGTTTTTTTGTGTGTATCTGCTTTACGTCTCTTTTTAACATCGAGGTCTTTAGAGACGGGAAAGGATGGGGGCAAGGAATTCGGCCATGGCCTTTTGAAGGAAGCATCCCGGCATTTGCCTGGAGTGATTTGGGGAAACCATGGAAAACCCAAATCTGGATGCCCGGACGGGGATTCGAACCGCTGCCCTCCCGAATGTGAGGCGAGAACGCTAACCATTACACCGCCCCACTCGGTTTCCTGTTTCTCTTTTGGGGAGTAGTTTACGTCACGATACATCACGCCTCTTGCCTTTTGCTGTGACAAGAAGGTTTTGTTTTCATTCTGGTCCAGGCAGAATTTCAATCTAACCACAATCTCCGTTAAAATTGTCGCTACAAAATCAAAGTATCAATCACAATAATTTTATCTTAAGTTATTGATGTGTATTGCGACATAAACTTGAACCTACAGGCTCTGTATTACAAATTATTTTTGCCGAAATTTAAAACTTAACTCACCCTTTTCATTTTTTGTTCAGAATTTTTGTACAAATAATAGAGACTATGATTCACGAAACTGCTTTTTACCTACTGTTCAATATTCTGCAAATATCTATCGAATGCTACACTTAAAACGAATATATTCAATGGGCTAATGTAGAAACTTATTGTTTCATGAATTAACAGTGGAAGTCGATTACAACACAATACACAATTTACAAGGAGCATATGAAAGCTGCTTACTTATTACTAATAATAACTAAGTTCCTTCTGCCTTATGCTGTAACAAAAATCAATCTGGTCCAGGCATCATTTCAACCAAACCACTATCTCTGTTAATATTGTCGCTACAAAGTCAAACTATAATGAATGCAATTATACACCTTACTAAATCATGAGCAGTAACAGTCACTTTATCGAGATGTTAACTTAACCAGCAATATTAGCGAAAATTGTCTTAGAGTTGTAGAGAATTATGGACTTTTCGTTGTACACTGTAAGTTACAAGCATTTTAGTATAATTTTTTTAATTACGTTACTCCAATAACTGTCATGATGCTGATGACATACTTCATGCGGGTGAATGTAGTTTCAGATGAATTCAGTATTTAATTTACACATTTCCAACGTCATTATTTGGGTTCATTTAGTATCGCGATCTGAAATAATGGGTCAAGTTTATTTCGCCATTCATAACGTCACTAACATACAATAGGCCCTATAGTGAATGTATTAATGCGCAACTGATAGAAGCTTTGATTTTCTAGCGGTAATATTAGCTGAGTTCGTGACTGAAATGCAGCCTGGGCCAGAACGAAACATTATTAGTTATTTCAAGAGCGCTATTTTAGTGATGTCATGTGTTGCTTTGTTCCGATATTGTATCAAAATATTTATAACAAGCGTGGATGCTTTGGCATAACATGTGGCATTGACCAATTTTTTAAATTTATAAATGTTTTATTCAGATAGTGAAGTGGTAGACAAGTGGATTAGTTATTTGCCGGCAGACATTCAATTCTGTTGGCAGATTGAGAAACCAATTATGAAGAAAGAATCAATTACTATTTTAAGACTGAAATTTATATTTTAGTGCAGAATTAATGGCTCCAAATGAATGAACTATAGTAAACTGGTCTACAGGCAATTCAACTGTTTCCACAGATAGAGAAGCCAGTACCACAATACCTCTGATCATTATGGATAAAAGGATCAATTGCTACTATACATACTATTATAATATCTAAATTTCTGTTGATGGAACCAATATAGCCTATCCTCAAAACAAAATCAATATTCAAAGAGTTAAGTTCTATTTTTTTTAAAAGATTTTTTTTAGATATTCAATGCAAATCAAAATATTCATTTTTAGTATTGCAATTTTTTTAACGGAAATGAACGTTCTTGGGCCACTTACGTATTTATTTGCTGTTTGGATGTTAGTATTTTTTGTTGTTGATATTTAGTCGATTCCATCAATGTATTGCTAATATTTTGACGTTTCGAGCTTCCATTAGTTAAAACTATATTAATTTATATTCGCGAGATGAAATTGGTAATTTTAAGAGATGCTGGGTAAACGAAATTCAAATATTTCAAAGAAATGTTAGAAAACTAGGGCTATGAAAATAACCAAAACCTAGGAGACAAATCCCCAATATTGTATATACGGATATATTAAACTGAAAATACTCCTAACAAACAGAATATTTTTATTGTTTTAAAAATTCAGTGAAGTAGTTGTGGAACATAATTAAATTTTTGTTATTTTATTGCAACATTTATTACTACTATCACTAATAAAAATAGCTCTAAAATAAATTTTATGGTCGTATTGACCTGGTGACAAGGCTTCTTTACGTCTCCGCAATCAGCCCCTTTCGTAGCCTCTTAACATAACCCAGTAATCCTACCGGACATAGAGGACTCACAGTTCACCACGGAATCAGAACTATGTAAGCATTCTGGCATAATTCACATCACACAACAACCTATGCCAGAGGTGAAGGTCGAGCTAAGGACCTTTGAAAATCCTCGCCGAGACTGGGATTCAAGTTGGAGACTTTTCCATCTCCAGTTGGACGCCCTAACCACTGAGCAACCAGACCTCTCAAGAAAATCTTATATTACTACACTCTTCAACGTGGACGAAGTCGCGGGTAACTGCTAGTTATGTAATAATAAGATTAAAATGTTTGTAAAACTGTATATAAAAACTGTAACACCGATTCGTCACTGATGATGCCTCGATGAGAGGTGAAACGCGTATGACGCAACAATAAATAAATTAAACTGTTGCATTGGCATTATCATTCAACTGGTAATTAATTAAGCAACTGTGGAAACATGGCCTGCAACAACATTGCATTGATTGAGTCCTGCCAGACATTTCCAACAGGCCTATTTGGCACCTACAAGAAAATACCACAAAACCATGGCGAACATCAGATTCAATAAGAAGTGCAAAATTAATAATGTAATACCTAAATACATTAATGTGAAGGTAAGTTAGCTGCTCATCCTCCGCAATTAAAACAAAGCATGTCGCTGGAAAAATGTGGTTAAGTAATGAAATAAAATCTCTCTATGCTAAAATAGACAATTTAAACAAGATTTTGTACAGAACACTTTTAGAGCTTTCCAAATCATTAGATTAATACTTCAATCCTTGCATATTTAATATAAAAAACTGAAACTATACAGACCAGATACTGAAGCAAATAAAGCAAGCTCATAACAAAAAGCTAGATCAGTTATTACATAGACAAAAATATAGTGAAATCAGTTGCAACAGTTTAAATACAACACCTGATGCCACACCTTCTATCCAAAACTCATAAACTTATCAAAAACAAACATCAATCACATGAAACAGAAATCTTAGAAAAGGGCCTCAAATACAACACAGTTAACACTTCAGTAGAAAAATTCATTGAAAAAACAGCAATAGAAGCAGAATATATCCTAAACCCAAGAACAAAATCTGAAAGAAAAATAAACATAGGATAAATTAAAAGAATTGAAACAAATCACATACAGGATAACATAAATATTAATATCAACAAAGAAACAAAAACATTAAAATGTTTAAAGAAAAAACTCTGGTCTGAAAACATAATAGTTACAAAGGCAGATAAAAGCAATTCAATAGTCTTGATGGATAAAACAGAATACATAACAAAAACAGAAGAATTTATAGAAAAGAACAACATAACACAACTAAAAATCAGATAAAATAGATATCAAGCAGAACTGAAGAAACTACTGATAAAAACAAATATCTTTCTTACAGACAGCGAAAAGCAACACATCACACAGACAAATCCTTCAGCTCCAACACTGAGAAGCCAACCAAAAAATACGTAAACCACAAATTCCAATAAGACCACTGATTAATTTTTAAAAAAAGCCCCAACATATCACTTAGACAACACATAAACAGCATTTTAAACCAACAGTACACATTAAAGGAGAACAGAAGTATAAAAAACACAACAAAACTCATTCAGAACATAAGACACACACATCCCAAACACAGCAACACTTGTATCATTTGATATTGAAAATATGTAAAACAACATCCCAATCAAAGAAACCATAGAACTAATCAACACAAACCAAAATAATTACAAAATACTACCCAGCAACCATATAGATGAAATCAAAAGCACAATTGAAATACTAACATCTCAGAATTATTTCACTTTTAATAATAAATATTACCTACAACAGAAAGGACTGCCTATGGGATCCCCAATCAGGCACCTTAGCCAATATATTCATAGACAACATGGAAATACTGCAAAAACTAATCCCCAGAAAAGATGCAAGATTCTGTATTGGTGGATGTATTTTGATGATATTCTATGCCTCATAAATGAATCAGATGAAAGAATAAATGAATTACACCGGGATATAAACAATTACACAAAAAAAAAAAATACATTCACATTAGAAAAAGAATACATAGGAAAAATATGTTTTTTTTTTCGATCTCATCATTACAAAACATGAAAACAAACACTCACTCCAAGAATACAGAAAACTAACAGCAACAGACCAGATAATACATTCCACATCAAACCACCCACACGATCACAAACAAGCTGCAATACGTTTCATGCTAAACAGATTAAACAGATCCCACAAACAAAGAACAACTACCAAATAGAACTCAACACAATAAAGGAAATAGCAACAAAATATGGATATGAACCACACACAGTTAACACAATAAACAGAAAAATAATTAACACAAATGAAAAAGAACAAATAATAAACAACACAACCAAACTGCAACCACACAGATCCCACCAGAAAAACACATCTGCAACACACACAGTTCAAACAAACGCACAAACCACACAGGACAATGAAAACAAAAGGAATGGTATGCAATGACATATTCTAATAAATACACACACCGAATCGCAAACATTTTTAAAAAAATAAGGCATCAGCATTGCACTGCGAACTGACAACTCACTGCAAAGACAAATTACACCCCATTCAGACACAAACAAATACCAAAATTCAGGCATTTACCAACCCACCTGTCAAAAATGTAAAGCATATATACAGGGCATACACGAAGACAGCTCCAAATCAGATACAAAGAACTCATGAGAGCATTAAAATACAGTAACCATTCCACATTTGCCGAACACCTCCTAGAAAATGACCATTCACCAACAAAAATAAACACACATATGCAAATTCTCACTATAAACAACCACAGACATAACACACTCACTATACAGGAAAACATATATATTCAAAAAGCGAAAAATTAAGGCAAACAGGTACTAAACAACCAAGTAAAGCTCACAAATAAAACATTACTCCATCTAATGTACACAAACTCGACAGACAAAACAAAATAAACACAAACTGTATTAAAAACCTACACATATATACATCTCACATAAATACAAAACACACTAACAAGACCATCACGCATACACACACTTTTCAAAACTCGCGCTCTCGGCACGAGACATGACATATACAAACAAGATGGCCACAGCAGACAACCGAAGGACGCGAAAGCGCACTAGAGACAAGACATAAACAAACCAGCTGGCCCAACAGACGAATGATGAGAACACATACTTGTGTAAATATGATACAGGCAAAACGTGCTTTGCATAAGGAAACGGAGATGCGCAGCTGCATACCATACTAACAAATGTAAATATTGAGTAACTGTTAGCTATAAAAATATCCCATGCTCATAATAATGTAATAATAAGATTAAAATGTTTGTAAAACTGTATATAAAATCTGCAAACAGATTTGTCGCTGATGATGCCTCGATGAGAGGTGAAACGCGTACGACGCAGCAATAAATAAATTAAACAGTTGTATTGGCGTTATCATTCAACTGGTAATTAATTAAGCAACTGTGGAAACATGGCCTGCAACAACATTGCATCTTTACTTTTGGTTTACACAGGAAAGAGAAAGGGGAACTCCTTTAAGAGGACCAATGGTTCAGGAAAAGGCTGTTTACCTAAACAAGTTAATGAATGGTGATGAGTATTTTAGTGCGAGTACGGGTTGGTTGGACAGATTTAAAAAACTTCTTGGGATTCATCGGCTAACAATTACTGGAGAGAAGCTTTCTTCTGACCATGATGCAGCGAAGGAATACTTGGGTGAGTTTTAGAACCTACCTGAGGAATAAATACCATAACTTCAAGTCAACAAAGGACACCGTTGAAGAGATGTGGCATCGTTTTATACATATAGTCAGGGAAGGCATGGAAATACATATACCAAAGCGGACAATAAAGGGAGAGAATGATCCACCGTGGTACACATGCGAAGTCAAAAGATTACTCAGAAAACAAAGGAAATACACGCACGCTCAAGAAAGAAGGGTTGTCGCAGCGATTTAGAAACCTTAGCTGATTAAGAGGACGTATTAAGAATGTAATGTGCGAGGCCTTTAACGATTTTCACTCCAACTCTCTCTCTAAGAGTCTCACAGAAAACCCAAAGAAATTTTGGTCGTATGTACGAAAAGTTAATTTGTACCAACAGCAATATTCCAGCACTAATTCGTGAAGGTTCCGAGGTTAATGAAAGCCGCGATAAAGCTAACGTACTAAATACTGTATTCAAAAATTCATTTACAAATGAACATAAGGATAGTATTCCGTTTTCCCATGCCGTGGCGAGTCGGTGATGGAATCATTACGAATAGATACTGCAGGTATCGTTAAGCAATTAGAGCTCCTGAAGTGGGGGAAAGCACCGGGCCCGGATGGAATTCCAGTAAGAGTATTTTCAGAGTATGCAGCAGAAATCGGGCCATTTCTGTCTGATATATTCAGTAAATCCCTTAGAAGAGCGAAAAGTACCTTCAGACTGGAAAATCGCGCAAGTAACTTCGATTTTCAAGAAAGGTGATCGAAGCGATCCTGGAAACTATCATCCCATATCTATAACATCTGTTTGTAGTAGAGTTATGGAGCATATTATATGCTCGAACATTATGAATTTCCTAGATGATAATAATTTGCTTACAACAAATCAACACGGATTTCGGAAGAAAAGATCATGTGAAACACAGCTGGCCCTATTTACACACGACTGTAATGAAAGTTATCGATACAGGTTCACAAGTAGATGCAATTTTTTTAGATTTCCAGAAAGCCTTTGACTCTGTGCCACACAACCGCCTTTTAGCGAAGCTTCGAGCGTACGGTATATCGGATCAGCTTTGTGAATGGATAAAGGATTTTCTAACTGGTCGGTCGCAGTATGTTGTCGTTGAAGGAGAAAGTTCTTTTAATCTAGATGTTACATCGGGTGTACCTCAAGGAAGTGTAATAGGACCACTTCTTTTCTTAATTTTTATAAACGATCTCGGAGACAAAGTGAAAAAGCCTTTTTAGATTGTTTGCTGATGATGCGGTTATTTATAGGGAAGTAAGAACTTTGGCCGATTGCTTAGAAATTCAGCGCGATCTGGATGTTATTTTGGCTTGGTGCGCTGAGTGGCAACTTACTCTAAACTGTAAAAAGTGCAAGACAATGAGCATAACTAACAAAAATAATCCGATTGTTCAGAAATACGAGTTAAACAATACAGTTATTGATATGGTTTATTCTATTAAATATTTGGGAGTAACAGTACAAAGGAACATGAAATGGGACATACACATTAATTCTTTAGTAGGTAGAGCAAATTCTAGGCTGTGATTCATAGGTAGAATCTTGAAAAATTGTAATGAACAAACAAAGGAGATAGCGTACAAATCTCTCGTGCGTCCACATTTGGATTATTGTTGTGCCATTTGGGACCCGTTTCGTAAGGGATTGATCGAAAGTATAGAGAAAGTACAGAGAAGAGCCGCTCGATTCGTGACCGCTTGCTACAGTCCTTATGAAAGCGTCACAGAACTGATTAGTAGATTAGATTGGGAGTCTCTGGTAGATAGACGACACACGTTTCGTTTAAACTTATTGGAAAACATGCGTACTCCAACTTTCACTCATGAGTGTAGTGAAATACTTCTTCCACCAACCTATTTGAGTCGGAAGGACAGGAAAGATAAAATTAGAGAAATAAGGTGCCGGACTGATTCTTATATGAATTCTTTTTTCCCTCGTATCATTAGGGATTGGAATGCACAGCAAAGAGATTAGCTTTGGTGCTGAGCACCCTCTGCCACCCTACAATTTTGTGAATTGCAGAGTATATATGTAGATGTAGATAAGAGAGGGAAATTATTCTTCCCAACAAGACAGGCCTTAATTTTAGGGCTTTGCCATTAAAAAGCCTGGCATCAAAAGCAAAAGTCAAAGCTCCTGGCTTTAAAATTAGCAAAGATCGTGTGTCTGATAACGTGCTGTCTTGCCTCAGCACTGAGGAATTATGTGTTGGAGAAATTGTGGCGAAGATTTTGCCGCTGAGTGTTACACCACTTCTACAGCCGATGGTCCAGGGCATACTGCAAACATTAAAACTGATTTACAGAATTTTTAAGAATGCTGATCCAAGATGATAACATTCCTTTATTTGACAAAATGAATAAAAAAAAACCCATGTGAAGGTTATTGTTTATTGGGCCGCTGAGGCATGCATAATATTTCAGAAAAAAACTCTGAGAAATTCTTGGAGAAAACATCTCTTGAATTTCAGAACATCCCAGTTGAAAATGAAGAGGAGAATCTCCTACAAATGGTACAGACAATACCTGGATGTGAAGCAAATGTAGATGAATGGATGGGAGCGGATGATGCAAGATTGGAGAACCTTTCTGATGTTGATTTAGTGGCTGCTGTGACTCAAGACTAGGTAGAAGTGGACTGTTGTGACGGAAGTGACAATGAGGCGGAATGTGACAAAGGAGAGCTGGTGCCACACAGTGATGCGGCAGAAGTCCTTGATCTCGCGCTTCGCTGTTTGGAGCAACGGGACACTGCAACACCTGCTGATTTAATGTTTATGAGATGATGGTACAACTTTGTGTCATATAACAGACTGTCTTCATTACGCCAAAAACAATGACTGAGTTTTTGTCTTCTAAAAATTAGGATAAAATGGGCGCTTGTAAGCATTGTAACTATATCGTAAGTTTTATAGTTTTTCTTTCATTGTTATGCACTTTTTAAACTTAATTTTTTCTAATACGTGTGTATTGTACTGTGTAAATTAAAATTGTGTGTATGTACGGCAGTTAACCGTGTAATTAAATACAGTATGAACTATTTTCATGAACTGTGTTTTAATTCTTTTACCATTTTTCATACTTAGACCTATATTTTTCCATAATCGGATTAACCGAACGTTCAGATTACCGTGGTTCCTATTAGCGGGACTCTGGTGTGTGTGTGTGTGTGTGTGTGTGTGTGTGTGTGTGTGTGTGTGTGTGTGTATTTAAAAAAATCTTAAATTACTGTAGCTAAACTGGATTGTTGAATTAATGAGTTTTAACTTTATAAGGAATAGGAACTAAAGTGCTGGTTATGAAAGGTAGAGAAATCATTTATTAGCAGATCTGAAAGCAGAACGGTGGTTGGTACAAAATGGTAACCGCATGTATATGACTTTAAACAGTACCCTGATGGAGATACAGTTTCGTAGCTGAACAGTTATTGTTTAGGCCTAGCTTTTGAAAGAAGGTGATTCAATACCCAGTCCGATCCTCCAGCTCTTGATTTTCCAAAATCTCTTCAAGCAAATACCCAAATAATTTCTTAAAAAAGGTCGCAGTTGAGAATTTCTTCCAGTTTCTTGCTGCCCCCAGTCCTTTTGTGACTCCAATGATCTAGATAAAGTGATGAGTTTTACCTTTTATATTTCACACCATTTGTCAACTGGCACCTTGTTTTCAACTCTAAGCTTGTAAGAGAATTTTTACCATTATAGATTAGGCAATAGATGATTAATTTTTCAAATTATTTATAAAAATACACTTCCTTCTTACTTCAACTTCATGGTAGAAATGTTAATAATCCATTATTGTTCCATTTAGATTATTAACTTCAACATTATTTATATGTTTCTCATATTAGTTTCTTACATTTTTGCAGTTTAAATCCATTATGGCTCTACCACCTAACTACAAACAGATCGCCATTGTGTCGCCTATTCAGGCAGCTGGAAATCGTAAGTAACATTACTCATTTGTTATAATTAACAATCAATGTAATAAGAATATATTGCTAATCTTATAATATCTTCCAGTATATTGGTATCAGACCGCTCAAATAGTATATAATTTTGCAGAAAAATTAAGAAATATGCATTTTAATGTAATAATTAGTCAGGTTAAAAGAATGTGTATGTCAGTTATGTTCATTATTTCATATTAATCACTGCTTTTTGGTTTGAAGTGACATACATTTACAAGTCCATATTTTTTAACTGTAGGCTTGCATTAAACCTTAGTGACTCGAATCTAAACATTACATGTAGAAGCAACAACTTACTTTATAATATTTTTTATTTATCAAAACACTGTATATTTTCATATGTAGATAATGGAACAGTTTATCAGAAACAGCTGAATTTTTTTAACATTTTAACTGAGTATTAGTTAAAAAAAAAAGTGGGGGAAATGTATAAACAATATGGACATGCAACATCTTTTCAACTCAAGATTTTATGTCTTTTTTAGAATGTATTGTGAAGGGTGTGTACACTCACACAATACTAACTTAATTAATTCATATCTGACTGCACATAAATATTTTTTAATATAATGTATTCCAGGAATTGTGCTATGTTTTTGAGTTGGAGATCTGTTAAGAGCATCAAAAATCAGGCTTCAAGTAACAGGAGTTTTGGACCATCTCTCTTCATATAACATTGTTAGTATGGAAAAGTGTAATGTGTGCAAAATAAATGTTCTGAAATATTATTTCATTTTGTTTAGATTGAATGATGAAAATACAAATTCTGCACAAGGTACAAAAGATGAAAATTTCTCAGAACTTAGCGTACAAAAATTGTAACCTTAAACTTTAAGTTGTATGTTGAGTAATACTTTTGCACCAACGATTGATTTTGCATCTTCAAAGTCGGTAAGAGTATAATCATGTCAGAACCATCTTTTTATGGTTTGTACTTTTTAGTGCCATTAAGGGTTATTGAATGCTGTGCTGAGGTAGGCAAGTGGCAAATTTCACTTTTGCATGTAGGGATAAGGGCAGCTGAGTGGGGATAAAGCAAATTGACCTTGAGCTGCTATAGCAAGTTGATGAATAAACTGGGGAAAGATAGTTGGGAAGGGGGGGGGGGTCAAATGGCACCACTGTGTAGAAATTTGTCTGTCGGCAGTGTTTAGTAATAAAGGTATATATTAAAATTTTTAAATTGTTCAGAACTGTTAAATAAATAATCTGCTAGTGATGAGAACAAAATAGTGATAACAACTGCTAAATGTGATGATTGTTTGTGGGGCAGGAGCAGGAAACATGGGGTGAGAATAGGGAGAGTCTTTCTGAGATTGGGGCCTGGGAGATATCTTGTGCCTCAGTTACAAAAAGCTTGGGAACCCTGCAAAGATCATCTGTACCTTGATGGACTGATGAATTTCATTCTGCTACTCAGGGCTGAAGACAGGTATTTTATCATTTTAGATTGCACCACCAACTGTAAACCCAACAACATTCCAAATTGTAAGTGCTAAGGTACAGTCTTTTATTAAGGAGAGCTAGAAAACGTCATGGCAGAACTTCTTGAGTATAATCAACCATTCTATGAACTCATCAAAAGTCTATTCGCTGTATGTCTCGCTTACCAGTGTCTGGATTGCTGGATCGGGCATGTTGTTACCACCAAATGAACCATAGTGCGGCAGATGGCAAAGTACTTTACTTCCATCACTTTGACTACTAACTTGGACCCTACGATCAGGCATTGAAGAAGTGCTGTGGAAAGGAACATAACAAATTGCATAGTAGTCCATTTACCCGCTGGAAGCTGGAGTCTGTCCATGTGTACGTTGCCAAATTAGGCTGTAAAAGTAATGAGAAATTCTGTATTTGTTACTAAACCAGTCAGTACTCATTGCTACCAAATTGTTACTAGTTACTTTTTATATAATCGAGTACTAGCATGAAATATCGCATCGAGTTGCGCTGTGTACGGGATGACTTTGTTACTATTGTATCATTTCGTTACTTGTTTCTTTGGATACAATCGAAGACTAGCATAAAGTGTTGCATCAAGTCGCATCACGTACGGGATGACTTCATTCCTACTTTGCAAAGTTTAAGTAAATTGTTTATTTACTAAAATAAGTTTAGGTAAATTATTCATTTGGATTTAACTTAAATTAATAAGCATATGGATCTTACAAAAACCTACTTAATGTATGCTTGATTTACTGCACTGAATATTATATACTTAAGAATAATACCTAATATCACCATCGCAGCGCACTTAAATCAACTACAAACACCTGTCCATTCAATCGCTGGACAGACTGTTCCAGTTCCTACATCATGCATGATACATCGTGTTCGCTCCTGTATCAAATCGAACTGATATCTATACGACAAATGCGAGTAATGAAATTAATTTGTGAGTGACATTTTGTTACTTCAAGTCAGGTGATATATTTGTTACTCAGTAACAAATACAAACGGTTTACTACAGCTCCATTGCCAGAAACACAGTGTCAGTTCCTGACCTGATTCAGCACCAGGGACTGTGATATCTCAGAAAAGATGCTAAAGAGTTCCTATCCGCAGAGGCCTGATACGCAAGTCCCAGGTACGGGTTTGGCAAACTTGTGATACACAAGCTGGAAACTTGTTAGTGCCACAAACTTCCCACATCATAACTTCCTTGCATGGTTCAATGACTACTGTAGAGTGTGATGGTGGAATGTTGAGTGTGTTTGAGATCTCGGCTTAAATGCCCGGATCGCGAGCATGGTAGAAACCACTATAAAAAAAAACTTCAACCTTGAGATGAGTAGCATGCCCAGGAAGTGAATAGGTTATGAGGTAAACCACTTCCTAGCATACAACCTCAGCGGCGCCTGCCACTCTTCTCTTATATTAGTCTTTGTGGCATGATGCAGGGGTCCCTGTTACATGACTTTTAGTCCTCTGAACTCGTGGGACAAAATAAAAATTCTTCTACCTGTCTTGTGGATGGGTCGCAGAATATCCAGAACACCCAAAGTATTGATAAACAGGCGAGATTCGAAAGCCCTCCTTCTGAGAAGGAAATGAGTAACAGAAAGGGTTATTGCTAATGCCTTCGTAATAACGGCAAGAAAGGAGGGATCCTTTGAAAAGTTCTCTCCTTTCTATACACAGAAAAGTTTGGAGGGAATTGCCGAAACACTAAAAAGTGTGAAGAACCTGAGGTATGGAACAGTGCTTCTGAAAACATCTACCATCAAACAGGCTGTCCTCCTCTTTAAGTTTGAGAAGCTCGGTGAGTTTGCAGTAAAATTTGAACTCCATAAAACCCTAAACTCTAGCAAAGACATGATCATCTGCTGGAATCTAATTGATTTAGAGACAGACCAACTACTTAAGGAGTAGGCATCAGAAAATGCGGTTGAGGTTCATCAGATCACAAGAAGGGTAGATGGCGGTCTTGGAAAAAGACTTCTAACTTCGCCCTGACGTTTGTCACTCCTATATTGCTGAAGACAATCAAAGCAGGCTATATAAATCTTAACATTTGCCCATATTGGAGCACCCACGAAGTACGTGGCTCCATGTTGATCTCCCTTGAAAACCCCCGACGTAGTCTGACGTGACTATTGCCCTGATACCTCCCTCCTCCCCCTTTCCCTTCCCCATGTGGCATGTAGCTTTTTTCCCTGAACACATTTTGTATTATTTTCACTTGACAGACTATCATTAAAATTTTTGCATATATAAGTAACACAGCTGATACTTGTGTCATGTGAATTTCTGTAATTCTAAGTGTTTCGAATGAAATATTGACATTAGCCACTCCTGAAATGATCAGTTATTGGAGAAAATCTTTTTCTCAGATACAGTCAGTGATCCTTTTCTTGAGGTGTTACTAAAAAATATTTTTCTTATCTCATTCAACACTGTTCATTACCAAATAAATTAAAAAACTATAAACGCACCGTAAAATATATATATATATATATATATATATAAGAAGATGCATTTTTGTTTTCTTTTGCTGCAATTCTGTCACCTTTCTTTCTACATTACCATGTAATGATTCTTTGACCTGCTTAAAAGATTTCTATAACTCACTGGATAAACATTTTCAATGAGCCTCATAAAGTTTATTGCATGTTACTTCCCACCATCTATTGCAATTGAAATAACACTTCAGCGAGCACTATAATTAAAGTAGCACTCAAATTCACTTGACAGAACAAAATTAGAATTATTCTATCAATGAGCAGTGTGATCACAAGTGGGTGATCGTAAGCAAAAAGGTTTATTCCAAACCATCAAAACAGTATGTACTGTCACTGCCTTAGAAAATCCTGGAGATATCTATACGTGAATTTGAGTTTGAGTATGGCATATCTAATGTTTTTTTGCATCGTAGTGCGCTGTTGCATGTCGGTTAGTTCAAATGTGCCAGCTGTGAGCACCCAACGCTATGACTTCAAGTCACAGCCATTCACAGCACTGTTAGTATATCTGATGTCTAAATTACATATGGAGATAGTTAAATGACAGAAATAAATATCCATATGCTGTTGTGTGTCCTGTACATTATTTTAACTGTGACAAATAGTATGAATGAAAAGCTATGTGGCTTTACTTAGCCCAGCATAACTTTCTACCAAACCCCTCCCCCCTCCCACCTAGGCCCAGTCATGTAGTTTACTGACACACTATGTACCAAACGTGATGCGCTGTTTCAAGTGCCTGTGGAATGGCAGCACAAGAGCCAGATAGTGGTTGCACACTCCCACAGGTGTGTGTGTGTCATCTGCACCCCTCTCGAATGTAACTTGAAAAAAAGAAGATACAGGAACTGAAAATTGAGGAGCGACTATCTTATGGTGAAGCAGAGAAGCAGTTTAAGGCACATGCACCACTTATCTTTGCAACAAGATTCACAAAAATCTTATCAACTACCTCAAGTCAAAGCAAATATGGTTCCAAACCACTTAAGGTCACAACACCAAAGACTGTGGATGATGGTAACAGCACATTTGCAGCCCCAACCACTGTGACATTAGGTTCATTGATTCTACTAGTAGAATCACAGCTATTTGAAAGAACATCTACAGCCATAGGTTCCTCTGCTACAGCAGCAGCAACATCTGCAGCAGAAATAATATCATCAACATTGTCAGCCAATAACAGATGGCAAACAGTGCAGAAATTTTTGGATCTGAAATTTAAACATTTGGACCGACCCAATTTTTGTTTGAGAAATCCCCTTCCTCTTCTCCTTCCGGAACACCAACTAGCAGAGAAATGAGGGAGAAAAGGCCTTGGCAGAAAAAAGACCTACAAGTCTTCGAGGCCTTTTCTCAAGCAGATTCGTCTTTGGATCCCGTAGACAGGGAAACACTGGTGAATTAACCTGGTCCCATCTCTCAGCTGTCACAGAATGAGGACCCACCCGAACTGAGGTGAGTGAAATTAAATTGGTAGAATTGCTCCCATACTTCAGTGGAACATCAACAGCTTTCAGGCCCATAAAAAGAGGAAGTACAACTCTTGGCATGGTCTACACCAGTGTTTCTCTTTCTACAGGAAACACATTTTCACTCCACAGACAAGAGGCTATGATCTATATAGGAAGGAAAATATTTTGGGTTTAGCAGCAGTGAGAATACGCAGTCGCATCAAACTGACCGTGTGCTCTATTTATCTAGCAATCAGAACACCCATTGTTTACAATTAGCTGGTGCATATTTTGTGGCAACTTACTCTGCCATTTCTGCTGGTGAGATATTTCAACCCATAGCGCATTGTTGGGTTCGACCACTGATTGCACCAGGGGCCAAGTGGTTGGTAGATTGATAGATCAAGGTGAAGTTTGTACTCTGAATACAGGACAAATTAGTTATTTCACCACTTCTTCTGGTTCATGCTCTGCCATCAACCTTTCATTATGCTCTTCTTCTGTTGTGGACTCCATACATTGGGAGGTGGGTCATGACCTTCATGGAAGCGACCTTTTCCCAGTATGGTTGCACGTTGAGTTTGGACATGAGGAAAGAAATAACTGACCCAAATGGAATGTCAGCAAAGCTGACTGGCAACTATACTGCTGATCAATCACTCTCCAGCAATATCGCGATATTGAGGAGAAGGTGAATCACTACTGTGAAGTGATTCACCTTCTCCTCAGTGATTCACCAGGCGGCTGACATTTCGAAACCTAAAAGCTCATGAACGCTGAAAAGGATACCTGTTGCCTGATGGTTGATGGCACAGTATTCTGCTGCCATCACTTCGCCTGTCAATTTGAACTTTCAGGTCCAACAACAAAGAATAGCTGTTGAAAGGCACATGCCTAGTTTCGATTCATCGTATACAGAGGCGTAAAATAGTCAGTTTACATCTTGGGAGCTGGAAATGGTATGAAACAGTACCAAAGATACTGTGCCAGGGCGTGATCTGATCCAATACCAAATGCTGAGGCATCTTAATAAAGATACTAAAGGGTACCTTCTAGATTTTTTTTAACCGTATATGGACCGAGGGATACTTTCCTTGCTTGAAGAAAGAAGCATTGAATCCTGGAAAAGACAAAACGTTACCAGGTAGTTATCGTAGCACCACGTTAACCACCTGCAACCGGAAAACATTAGAGCGGATTGCCACCGGATTGTTATTTTGAGTCCTGAAAACCATTTAGCCACTTTCAGTGTGGATTCAGGAAGTTATGTCCACATTGGACAATCTAATCCTGCAGGAAGTGGCGATACAGGATGCCTTCATTCGTAGCCAACACTTTGTTTGGGTGTTCTAAAGTTTTTCCAGCATATGATAGTAATGTGTAACCCCAGGAACATCATATGGTGTCATTCCCTGAGCTGTATGCAGGCATTAGGAAACAAGTACCCAGCAGACAGTTTGGTCCAGGATGCTCTAGCCTCGCATTCAGGAGGACGCAGCTTTGAATCCCTGTCTGGGCATCCAGATTTGGGTTTTCCATGGTTTCCGCAAATCACACCAGGTGAATGCCAGGATGCTTCCTTCGATAGATGACCAAATTCCTTCTTATTCTTTGTCCCCAATCCCATCCCACCTCTAATGACCTCGATGTCGATGAGGCATAAAGCCATAGCTAAAAAAAAAGCCATAGCTAAAAAAAAGGCCATAGCTAAAAAAAAAAAAAAAAAAGCCATTCCTCCAGGCTTTGGGAAACAAGGTACATTTTTGGTGGGTGCTTGGATATGTGTGAATCAAGGTGAACGAGGCAGTTGATGAAGCTGCAAAATTAGCCTGTGACAAGGTCAGAATCGTCAGACCTTGCCTTGGTGGCAAAAAGAATTGTCTTTGATAAATGGCAGAGGCAGCGTCTGGAAGTCTAGCATAATAATCTCCAGCTGGTCAAACTGGCAGTTCCATCATGAAGCAACCTCTTGCAGTGGGTGAGAAGGGATGAGGTTCTCCTTACTCGCCTCTGTATAGGGGACTGTCCAATGTCACACAGTTTTCTTCTCCACCAGGAGGACCCACTGGAATGGGATACTTATGGCGTACCTCTCACAGTGGGCCACATTTTAACTGATTGTGTAATATTTTCAGACTAGATGACCCCTGCAAAAATTTCGCGAATAAAATGCGTTGAATAGCGAGGTTGAATGCTTGTAATATAATGAAAAGTGAACCGTACTTTTGTAACAAATATTTAAATTTTAGTGTAATAAGTACGCATCAAAATACTTACAACATATTACGAAATAGTTAGGAAAATTTAAAACACTCTGTATTTACGATAAAATTTTAACTGACCTTAACAGAATACAACCAACCTGAACAAAATGCACGCAACATATCAACATCTCTGTGATATTTGTTACTGTGCGAATAAAATGTTTACATTGGAATTGTACAGCAAAACAAAAGTGTTTCCATAACAGAAAAGATATCCGAAAAGCAACTTATTGAATAAAAATTTTTAATTGACATCTCTATGATATCTGCTGCTGCAATCTAGGGACCTAGCTCTGAACTTTCTCATGCGCGCTTCCACTTTAAGCACCAAATTCCGAAAAATTCTTTCTTAATTTATGATTTACCTAACTGGAAACCTTAATCTTTAAAACGATATGATATTTATGGATTACGGCTAGGTATGGAAGAAGATAAATGGCTTGTTATAATAATAATAAAAAACATGCTTTAGAAATAATATTAATACTTTTGCCCTTTAAGGGTTGAATTCCAAAAAATTTCTTTTCGAAAATATGGTATAACCAAAGGAACCACCTCGGTCCTTAAAATGATACCTCATTTATCGATTTCGGTTTTTTATCAAGTGTGGTAAAAAAAAAAGTTATAGAAATGATGATATTTTTGCCTCTTAAGGGTTGAATTTGGAGAAAGTTTTTTCTTAAAATATAATGTGACCAAAGCGGATAATTTAATATGTAAAAGCATATCTCATTTATTAATTACAGTTAGGTATCAAGGGAAATAAATAACTCTTGACAGAAAAATGCATTGCAGAAAAATTAATACTTTTGCCCTCTAAGGTTAGAATTTTGAAAAATTTCTTTCTTAAAGTGTGGTTTATCAGAACGTAAGACCCTACGAAGACCTCAGTCTTTAAAATGATACCTCGTTTATCAATTTTGTTTAGTTATCAAGGGAGATAAATGGCTCTTGACACAAAAATGCGTTGTAGTACCATTTATACTTTTTCCCTTTAAGGGTGGAATTCCAAAAACATTCGTTCTTAAAATATGATGTCACTAAGCTGAGACATTACTCCTCATAATCCTACTTCATTTATCGATTTTGGTTAGATATCCATGGAGATAAATGGCTCAAGACACAAAACACGCATTTTAGAAAAATTGACATTTTTGCCCTTTAAGGGTTGAATTACGAAAATTTCCATTCTTAAAATATAATGTTACCACGGTGGAGACCTTAGTCTTTAATATGATACCTCATTTATCTATATCGGTTAGATATCAAAGGAGATAAATGACTCGTGACACAAAAATGCATTGTAGAAAAATTTATACTTTTTCCCGTTAAGGGTTGAATTCCAAAAACATTCGTTCTTAAAATATGATGTCACAAAGCTGAGACATTACTCCTCATAATCCTACTTCATTTATCGATTTTGGTTAGATATACAGGGAGATAAATGGTTCAAGGCACAAAAAAGGTATGTTAGAAAAATTAACATTTTTGTCCTTTAAGGGTCGAATTATGAAAAATTCCTTTCTTAAAATATAATGTTACCACAGCAGAGACCTAAGTCTTTAGTATGGTACCTCATTTATCTATATCGGTTAGATATTAAGTGAGATAAATGGCTCGTGACACAAAAATGTATTGCAAAAATATTGATTTTTTCCCCTTTAAGGGTCGTATTCTAAAAAAAAAAATTGTCTTAGTATATGACATCACTAAAGCGGTGATCTCAATCTTTATAATGATACTTCATTAAACAATTTCAGATAGCATTTTAGACATATTGACATATTTGACATTTAAGGGTCGTATTCCGGAAACATTCTTTCTTTAAATATGATGTGATCAAAGTGGAGATCATAAGCTTTAAAATGACTCCTCAATCATTGATTTCGGTTAAGTATGAAGGAAGATACAGGCTTGTGACAAAAAAATACTTTATAGAAATAATATATATGATTTAACGGCAGACATTAGCCTAGTCACTGCTGTCTCTTATTTTAAATGATTATAGTGGGAATGTGGCAAAAGTTTTAAAATTTTGCTTATTGGCCGGTCTTGCTCAAAAAATTTTGGGCAGATCGGTGTAGTTTTAAGATGGATGGGTGGTCCCCATTCAAGTACTTATTATTTATTATTTTATTTTTTATAGTTTTCTAATCTTGTCTCATTATACAGCCAGTGAAATGTTGTTTTAATTTCTTTAAAACCTGGTTGGTCCCTTTGCAGCTAGTCATACATTGTAAAGTTTTTGATCCCAGTGGCTCCTTTAGAGCCATGATTTTAGTGGTTTACTTTATTTTGCTCTCTGTGTGGCCGACCCTTTCCAGACGGTAGAATTGTCTAATTTTTTAAGCCACATTGCCACACCAGTTGTTTATTAAGGCTCTAATGGCCTCACCATATATGCAGCTGAAAACACCAATAACAACTACTAAACGCTATGGATATTTTAAGCTGTATCTGGACCGAAGAGTGCTTCCCCAATCCATGTAAAGAATTCCCCCTTTTAAAAACAGCAAGTACAAAATATTAACAGAAAGTTATTATAGCAGTGCCTTAACATGCTCTGTTGGGAAGATTCTTTACTATATGGTGACCATTGACTAGTCCGGTGTCTTGAATCCCAAATTCTGCTCTGTAGTATTTCTTCGACAGACTTATAAATACAAGCTGGGTAGCAGGTGCAGCATATACACTGCAGAGTGTTGCACCTTACTAAAGTTGTTCCAGCATATGCAAGTAAGTCATGATATGAAGTACATCATCTGCATTAAAGCACTAGAAAATCTGTGCTCTGTTCTACTGGGTTGTTGGCCATGTGGAGCTACCTAGTTACATAGTCTGTAAGATCAGTATTGATTTTATTTCAGTTCTAAAGTCTGACCTTGCCTCAGCACTGATATTTCTTTGATGTTTGGCTAACTGACCATAACAGCTTCAACTGGTCAAACCAACTGTGCATCCAGTGGATGTGAAGGAATGAGATTCTCCTCACTCGCCTTTGTATTTTTTCTTTGTCGGGATCACCCACCGGAATGTGATGTTTATGGCTTACCTTTCAACTTAACAAATTGTGTTTTATTTTCTTTTTTAAGGGCATATCAGTCTAGTCGATGATCTGTATCTTATTTAAAATAATGGCAATGATGATGATGAGGTTTTGCGTTTCTATGTCCAAAATATTTTAGGCAGACTGATATGTATTTTAAAATGGAAAGGTGACCCCTTTACAACCCTAATCAATATTTTTTAACTATCCTTTGTTATTATTACTCTTTTATTTCTGGCTGGACCCCTTACAGCCATCCATGCAGTTTGTTGTTTTAATGCATTTTAAATCAGGTTGGAATTTTTTACAGCCAACCAGACATTGTTTAACAAATTTAAGGTTTTCTGGTTACCTTACAGCCAGTGTTTTATCATTTTACCTTATTTACAGTCACCCATGCAGACATTAAGCTAGTCATTTTTGAGCTATGTTACCATACCAGTTGTTCGTTAGGGCACTAATGAACTTGTTGATGTGCCCGGAAAACCCAGTAACAACTCTTGTACTAAATATGTCCCCTTAACAAACCTACCTTTTTTGTGTCATGGTTTGTTTCTGCCCTGTTGCATCTTGTCTGCTTCTCGTCCCTACAACCCATATAATTTTAAGAAAAATGTGTATTCTAAAGAATTTGATAATTTTATCCTGTTCCTTATATTCAGGTATCAGTTTCCATCAAATCCTTTTATTTGTTGCAAGATACATTAAGTGGTTTAGATGTAAACTGAACAAATTATTTATAGACAAGCCAAAGGCTACATAGTTTAACTTCAGTGGCATTTATTTGGTATTTAATGACTTTATTTATTTATAATTATGTAATAGGTAAAAGTTTACTCTAGATATCTTGATATAACAATTTCTTTAACTTAAAAAAATATTTCTTTCAGGTTCTAATTATTACATTTACAGGTTGCCACCGAAGTAACTCTTCTGGAAAGTAGTTTCTTAGCCACTGAAAGTATGTTTATAAAAGTAAAATATTAAATATGTCATGGTTGCACAGAAGTTTTACTGGACATTTAATCCATGTATCAGCCATAAGCAAACCAAAATTATCTTTAACTTCATTAATCCAAGAATGTAGATTTATATCGGAACACAATATTCATAAACTAAGATACAGTCAAACTATTAAGTAAAAAAGGCATCACATGCACACAATGTCTCACACTCAGCTTGCAGACCAATCTTGACATAATTCACAGATGTTACAAATTTCTGAAATCACTGAGCATCAAGCTTCTGTATGTACCATAGTGAAATTTGCCAAGATCCATTACTTCATCTGTAGACTGTAAAATGATCCACGCGCACAGACGACTATAGACCTTCAGTGCTTTATTCCATCTTTCCAGTTAACTGTTCTTCTACTCTGCATTAGTATTCATAAGTCAAACAAACAATGGGGATCCCTGAACTGAATCAATCAACAGAAATGGCTTTGTACAAAACGAATAATAAAATAATACAAATTGAACAATTAAATGATATTGAAACTCTGAAATTAATAAGCTTTATATCTAAAAATACCTGATGGTATATGTAATGTAGTAAAACCTTCCATAAACAAACTATATTTCTATATCTACATATTTAAGTGGCTAGACTCAATCCCAGGAGTCACTGTTCAATCGACCATCTGAGAGTATAATTTATAATTAATATCACACCATTCTGTTGCCACCAAAGTCATAACGCATCCTTCTAAGGGAAATTATAAGTGACACAAACAAGATACATAATATAATAAAACTAAATTGCTTGAAATAAAATTGGATACTCAAAATTCAAGGATTCAAGTAAAATTTTAATGCTGTACTTGTGATTATTACTTGGAATAGTGGTTTTTAATTACTTGAGTAGTACCTGGGTGACCGATCTTCGCTCAGCATCTTTCGATTTCTGTTAAGTTTGCGAGATTTCATCAAAACCTTTAGAGACATTTGAGAGAAATTAATTTTATCTATGTACAATAGTATTAGATTGGATAGATTAGATATATTATAAAAACGAAACTTAGTCCATGAGATGCTATTAGAGCTGTTTCTGAGAATTGATCTTTTTGTAAAATTGTGTTACAAACTTAAAAAAGCAAATTGTTATCTGCATATGAAATTTCATCCAAATCGTTAGAGCCGTTTTCAAGATCGTTTGTTTTACCATCTCATAAGTTGCTTTTAAAGAAAAATGATATTATCATGTTAAATAAAAATCTTAATGATAATTAGGGATTAATTGCTGGTGTAGTGGTAATTCAGTTAGATGGGTACATCATCCATGCTAAATTCTTTCGTTCCAATAAGACAATCCTCATACTTCGCATTAACCTCACACCTTCTGATTTCACCGTGTATCAATAAAAGAAACTTTCATTATGACCACTAATAAAGCACAAGATCAGATACTCCAAAGTGCAGGATTGTACAGGGTCCGGCAATAAAACCTCCCACATTTCACGTAGCCGGCGTGCGGGTTGTAGTGAGGATACTGATGTGGAATGTGTTTTGTTTTTAAAGAGGTGTACCTGCCATTTTCAGTGTGCGCCATGTCATGGCTTGGTGAGCATCGTGCGTTTGTTGTGGAAGAATTTATTCGTAACAGTTGTTCTCAGATTTTCGGAGACGATTCGAACTTGGCCTACATGATCGTGTCCCGGATAGAAAAACTATTCAACTGTGGGTGTCAAACTTTAAAAAGACAGGTTCAGCACTAGAAAGAAAACCTACAGGCCGTCCTCGGACTGCAACAACGCCGGAAAATTTGGCGCGTGTGAGTGTGTCTATGCAACATTTACCAATCTTTGGGGACACTTAAAGCCTATAGTGTACAAACATCGTCCCACAACACTGCAAGCACTTAAAGGGGCCATTACCCAAGAATTGGCAGCCATCCCAAGAGAAATGACACGAAAATGTATGGAGAACTTTCTGGATAGACTTTGTCAATGTGTCAACAATGGAGGGCAGATATAATTTTTAAAACAAAATAATTAAAAATGGCAAAGTATGTATTTTTCATAAATAAAAGTAATTATTCTCTATCATATTTAGTTTTTATGTGACAACACATTAAAATGAGGGAGGTTTTATTGCCGGACCCTGTTTTTACCAGAACCTGTTTTTTCATATGGACACCTGTGCAAGGCATTTTAATGAGTTCGTAGATTCAGTAATATTTATGTTTATGTTAAAGAGACATAAGTTCACATGACCACATTATAATTACTAATATTGTCTTCAAAGAAGTTTGAAAAAATCACATCTGACAAGCCGATATTTTTCAAATATCTGCTTTTTAAATGTTTTACAGTTATACATCTTAATGATAATGACTTTTAACAATGAAAGTGATATTTATTACTATTCAAAATAAAATACCTTTCATTAATGAATATATTTGCATTTACTTATTTCCACAATATTATATTACCATTCGGTGACGGATCATGAAGAATTGTTTATTCAAAGATATGAGTCCCTTGGTTGTAACCAAAGAGAACTTAACTAATATTAGTTGGTTTACTCGTACCTGAAACATCTACAGGATGGTGTTGGAGCTGTTTCTGAGACACAAAATACAAGAATTGCTGACTTTTTGTAAAAATGCATTTTTTTAGGAAGACATCTATTTAGGTAAACTTTTAAAACAAAACGTTATCTAAATATGAAATTTCATCCAAATCGTTAGAGTTGTTTCCGAGATCCAAAATATATATACACACAGAAAAATTGCTTGTTTAAAGATATAAGATTTAATCATCACATACAGTTTTCGCCACTGGAGCCACCTAATGAACTTGCCTTAGTTATACAACACAATCTTCTTGTCAGTTGAACATGTTACGTGGTGATTAATTATGTGGGTTGTTAGTTATTGTATTGAATACCTGTGCTCATTAATTAGTCATGTGAAATTAGAATGTTTGGTAATGCCGCAGATGCCAGCTAGAGTTCCCTACACACACGCACACAGGTACAACGATTTTCCCCCATACCAAATTTAGAACCAGCTGTCAAAATCTTGGAAGCCAAAGAATTGCAAGTCCTTAAGTGCTGGCCTCTCATTCGGAATGACACAGGTTTGATTCCCCGTTCAGCCATCCAGATTTGGAGTTTCCATGGTTTCCCAAAAACACTCTAGTCTACACAGTCATTCACAGAAGACTTCAGCCTGTCTCTGGCTACCGAGATCGCTAATGATATTCTGTCAGTCAGAGTCGATTAAATTTGTACAAAAACTAATTTTCACTTGGCATTGCCGATAAGAAGGCTGCTAATAATACTGCACTCTGCATGCACACACGAAACCACCTACATCTCTCCACCACTCGACTACAACTACTCTCACACTCTTTTTATTACTCTGCTCAGAGTTATGACTACTTTTGTTAGTGGAGGAATTGAAGCTCAGTACATCATTCCAACAGAACTTATAAGTACATAAGAAGGCTCCAAAAATCACTGTGATGCTACGAGTGCTTGGTTAATTTTTATAGATGGTACCATGTTAGTAGTTTAACTCTTAAAATTTGTTTTAAATCAATTATATTTTTTGCAAACAAAATAGACTTTTTTTAATTGTACCTAAATGCCTTAAGCATTTTAATAAAGTCCAAAACTACCTCTCCTAAAAAGATTGGTAATTTAGTTGATTAGATGATAATATTGCACTTTATATTTGTCACTTTCATTAAAGAAATTGTTGTGAGTAAAATCATGTTTTAGATTATTATAATGATATCTTGTTCTAATTAGTTGAGTAATTGATTGTAACTTTTCTTGAATAATAGCTGTGGATGTAAAGTGTAATGGTAAGTGGAAGTTTAGGCTGACTGTAAAATATTCTTGGTATAATGGGAAATGTTTCTTGTTGCATCCTGTGCTGTATTGTGCTTCCAATTGTGCTTGCATGTAAATGTTAATACTTAAGTACAGATGTTAGTTAATAATTTTGTTTTACAGTTAATACTGGCAGTAATCTGACATTTTTGGTTTAGCTCCCATTTCAGACATTTGTTTCATGCCTAGATTGGAATATATATCAAGTTTAATTCCAGTAATGCTCTTTAACTGAAATTTTGAGGCTTTAAGAGATGAAATGGCATTTCTGAAGATTAAATGAAAATTCAAACTTTGATTGGGATCATTATGATTCTTTGCAGAATATTTTGGTGTATTATATGTAATATTTACTTTAAAATGAATGAAAAACATTTGTTGTGTCCTGTTCAGTATGTGTAGGGTAACTGGCTTTTAGTATGAGTTCATTAATGAATAGCTCATTTAATATCAGCACTACCTGTTTCAATTGTATGTGCCATGATGTACTACATTCTTTGTTCTTATTTTAATCACTTGCAGAAATGTAAGTGCTCAATATTTAAGTTGGCTTCTCAATCATGAAGAAATTATGAAAGGTACACTGCAAGCAACAAAAAAGTACTAATTGGCTAGTTAACCTCAAAAGGATAGACCTCTAGTATATTACACTCACTCTCTGCATGGTTAAGAGGTCACTCAAAATTACTTACATATTTGTGTTTGTCTTGTTTTTGGCACAGTCCTCCTGCCTAAGGGATCTAATATTAACAGTTAAAATTTTTCAGCAGTTCCTGAAATAAAAAAACACAGCACATCATAAAAAAAATTCTGGTACCTGGAATATTATAATAAATTTAATTTTAGGTAAATTTGGCTGATAATTTCAAAAATAACTTCTGTTTTCCTTTGTCAGGTTTCGGTAATTTTTTTGCTGTACTCATCTCTGTGTGGCTCCACTTAATTGTAAAATTTATCTCCAACAGTTTACATGGGCTGAAATTATTGTGTTTTAGGAATATTAAATAAGTCTGTTTCTTTAACAAACTTTATTTTATTCATATAATAAGAGGCAAAGAATATTGATCGACGAAGTGTGTTTGACGCATAAATAAAACAACATATAGATGAAATGTTCTCGGGGAAACTAGCCGAGTGAGGACATTTGTATAGTGTGACGTTTTGGTGGTCATACTCTCTGCTGCCATCGTCAAGTGACACCCAATTATGCTCATGATACAGAATCTTCTCTAAAATCAATATCATTGTTTCGTATTTTTCATATGTATGAAAAAAGAGCATGTGAACTGTCACTCACATGCTCACATTTATAAACATTATGCACTTTGACTAACATCTAATATACAACAGAGGGATGTCACAGCTTAAAAAAGTAGACCTGTTATGTTAAAATTAAGGCCATATTTGGAATTGGGGGACCAATTTCCTATAGAAATGGTGTTTAGGAAATAGACACTAAAATCCTTGTCGCCCATTGTAATGTTTTCCATACTTCCAGTGCTTTTCATTTAGTTCTGCATCTGTAAGTGTTTGTCTTTCAATCGTGAACAGGACTAAATTTTTAGTTTGCAAATAATGCTGTTTAGTATGAGTGGAGACTTTCCCGGCGTATCGATGCAACAAAATCTTTGCAGGTGTCCAGCCGGATGGTGGTGTAAAAACACGACGTTTTGACAGCAGAGTCAGCTGTCGAAACATCGTGTATTTACACCACCATCCGTCTGGACACCCGCGAAGATTTTGTTGCAATGCTGAGTCTTCCGATTTAGAGGCTGGTGATTTTACCTGATATGGTAAAAATTTAAAAACATTAGTTTCAAATGCTAAATGTAACAGGGTTAGTTAAATAACTGCTTTAGACTATTCCTATCTAAACTATTTTAATTCAGTCTGTTTGTCATCAGCCCAATCGCATTAAAAACTTCAGTTCCTTATTTTTTAAACATATTAATTTTAATAATGTTAATAAATAGTGACTGCAGTATACATGTTGCAGCTGTTTGTAAATTTAATGCTGCTGAGTAAATTTATTGTAAAATTACCAAATTCGAGTTTGCTTATGGTGGTTTCCTATTGTTCCATTCCACATGTTTATTTCTCACCCTGCTTTCTAGTATATCAAATTCAAATTGAAACCATAATTCTTGGTTCAGACATACAAAAACCATAAGATATTTTATCTTCTTATGGGGACTGTAAACTGCAAGAGAAATTTGTTGACATTTTTAGTAATAATTTATGAATTCATTTGTAAAATACTATGGTAAGTTTTGAAATTTTGTTCAAGTTTATTGGTATAGCATGTCTGAAATGAAGTATAAAATACGAATGCAGGGCATTGTTTTGCTAGTCTTTTTATACTTGCTATATGCATTGTAGAATAGCATGCAGCTGATAATGTAGCTAGATAGCCTATTCTAACAGTTGTAAGCAAATTAGTGCTGATGTTAAAGGAATGAGTAGTTTATTCTTTTTGTATGTCTGTCTTATTTGTTCTTTATAAATGTATGTCACAAAGGAAGTGCCTATTAGGTGTGGCTTTCAATTAGGTATTATTAAGGAGAATAACCATCACTTACCAAAGCTGGGGATTGCTGCAGCGTGACAACATGGAAAAAAGTGTACACGAATAAAGCATTGTAATTTTCAGGGTCATATCCCTTCTTCAACAATAGAGTTGGTGGCTATCTTAATTTATTTTGCCAGCACTTTTCACAAAGTTCAAATATATGTTGTTTTTAAATTTAATTTTTGTAAGGCTGACCAAAGTTAAAGGTAAATGGTCTGGAAAACCCTTGTGCTCTCTCAAATGAACTTTAAACTTCAGTTAAGTACCTTATACTCTGCATTTATTCTTTTGAAATGTGAAGTGGATGTAGGTCTGCCTCTCTCATATCAACACTCCATTCCTATACTGCACACACCATCCCCTCCTCTGATTACCAAAACTCCATGTCTTGCCGACTTTTTCAATCTCTCCCACCCAACTTCTTTACCACCTTCCCTACGGGCTACTGCTTCATCTGCACATTTCGCAACGGGAGATTTTTAACCTCTCATCCACTTTTCCAAACCAAGATACTCTTGTTCTTATCTACTTCAAAGTTTGACCTTGTTCCTCTGGTCTGGGACTTGCTAGCATTCTGCTGCACTCGTCACTGGCAGTATCACATTTTACCATGACAAAGAGTGACATCTGACATCACAAGATTGAGTCCAGCGTAGAGCGGTTCAAACCTCCATCCCATTTAGGTTAACCTCCCCTTCCCGAAAACCACCACCTTCTTCTCTTCCAAGAGTTAATAGTTAATAACATCTACCCTCTCCTCACAATCTTTCCTCAACTCCATTCCCCACGCAACAACCTCAGAATAGTCACAAAAAAAAAAAAAAAAAAAAAAAAAATCTTCTCAGCTGATAATGCTGCACTAGTGTGGTTGTGGATCACAATGACTACAGGGCTGAGGTCCTTATACAATTTTCTGACAACAACAAACATCTTCCGCACTCCACAGACCCCACTTTTTTTTCTATATGATAGGAAATGCAAACAAACATTGCTTTGCCTCCCTGGCCCCTTGCAAGGACTATCATAATCCATTTCCTTGCTCATTCCTCAGAATCCCAACACACCTACCTTATTCCTTCTTTCCAAGATCAATAAGGCTGGCAATCTCAGGTGACCTCTAGTTATCGCATATGAATCTGTTTAAATTGGTGTCAGTTATCACATGATGTTTCCTCAAGCTCTCTGATTTATAACAGTATAGATGTATGATTAAGTTTATTAATTAATTTGCCTGGTCAAAAATATTTTTATGTCTTTACTTTAAAAAAAAAATCATTTTAATCCAACCAGCCATTACAGAGATTACACTTTACGGTAATTATCATTGTCATTTTTCATCCCTACTACCACTCCTTCCCCCCACCCCCTTGCCCCATTACCAACATCAACATGCCCAGACTTACCACTTGGTTCATATTTGACATAGTCATGTGGTGAGTCTCTGTGTATTCACATCCATCCCATTACCATCTTTCCTTCTCTGGTCGTTATAAGCGTTTATACCAAAATATTAAGTGTTTTTGGGTTTGTCATGGCCCTTCTGCCCTCATCTGTATTGAATGGTGAATGACCTGTTTACTTTCCCTGTCCTGCCTGTTTAATATCGCCTATCATCATTTTCGCTGTCACTATTATCGAAAAGATAATTAGTAATTTTAACAAATACTGTTTTTCAGTAGATCTTTTTTTTTCCCTACAAAAAATAATATTCATAGTTTCCTGGGTATTGTCATGTTTTTCTATAGAATGCTGATATTTTGACTGATCTGCTTTGGTCTCTCAGGGCAGAATTTCCCTATGATGTTTGCCAACTGCAGTACTTAAAAAAAATGATATCTTGGTATTCTTCCGTAAATACAATATCTCACTGGAATTGTTCCATTCTTCTTTTATTATAAACTAGACCCAAAGCCCGTCAAAAATGATGGGTTTAATGGAGTGTTGTGGTAATTTATTTCCCACCAGTTGTCTAACTAAATAGATTGTTGTAAAATAAAGCTCATTGTAATTTATCGTCCTTTGTGCTGTTGCAAAAATCTTCAGTTGTCAACTTGGTCCAGGTTGCATTTCAGTCTAACCACAATCTCCGCTAATGTTGCCACTAGAAAAGCAAAGCTTCAATCACACACAAATTAATACAGTCCCTGTATTGCATGTCAGTGTCATCATGCATAACAATATAAACTTGATCCCAAATCTTCACAGGTTCTTACATTTTTCTTTCTTATTACCTGTGATGAAAATTGATATTTTAACTGCTGAGACAGCTTATATCGGCTGAAATAATGGCCCCAGTGAAAACGAAGGATGCTAAAAATAAATCTTAACAACTTTCGCTATGCCATGTAATATTTAATTGTGGTTTAGGCCACATAGAACGTGATTAGTCTTGAACTTCTTTCGTTCAAACTGTGTAATAATTTCCGTTAAAAAAAACTGATAATTAATATGCTGATTTAAACGAAGTACATTCCTTTCATTAAGTGTTCTGACAATTTCTTAGCAATTGCTTGACTAAATAGAATTGTTATAAAATAAAATTCAATGTAATTCCTCGTGCCTTGCGCTGAAACAAAATGTTTCCATTTCCATCCGGGATCCAAGTTGCATCTCAACCTAAGCACATACTACTCTAAACTTGTTGCCAGAAAAACAATACTTCAATCTCACGCATATTAATACATGTACTGTATCACATCTTAGTGGCAATATTGCATTGCTATATAAATTTGGTCTCTAGCGTAATCACTGGTGCTCATAAAGGAATGCTCATTTTCGTCTGAAAATTGTTATATATATGCAATAGATTGTATTGTTTAATGTGTGTAGCTCTTAGAGCTGTAAAATATATACATACCTTATAAACTTCACTCAAAAAGTGCCGTAATGCTAGTGACTGGGAGAAGCTATATAGCAAAGTATAATGATCTTGCACACGTTCCTTGAACGATATTATTTGGGAATATGTTGCTATCACAGCCATTAAAAATATAAATATTGAACAAATTACACACAAAAAAACTGCAGCAACCGTGAACCATTAGCGAACAAAGGAATTTAGTTTTTATAGTTGGATCACAACTTGTACCAAAATGGTGTTTGGTTCTTGTTGTTAAAGTATAATTCACTAGAAATTTTGATTTATTAAACATTTTAATTATCATGATTTTCAAGCAGAATCATCAGCAGTGCTTGTGGATAGGTTGGAATGTAGCGTGGACCAGAATGGACCTAGATGTTTCCTTTTGTAGCTTAATGGACATATTTTACAACTCTAGGAGTGACATATATTAAATAAGTTGTAAGAAGTGAATTATAATCACTACATACAATGCAGGAATATATTCATATCCTGTCAACAAACATTGCCAACGTTTTTACAGTTGTTGCTGTAGAGTGCAGATGCTATCTTTGACGTGACAATATGAAGTGAAATGGCGGTATTCTGCTGTGTTAATTCGTAATTTTCTTGTTGTTTCACTTCTAATGTAAGTTTCATTTTGCTTTCATGTACACTTTTTTTTAAAAAGTATGACCACAGGAATGTGGTAAATTTCAAACGAATAGCACAATTCTTTCGTACCTCGTTCTTATTTTACCATAGCCAGTAATATCACCCAACGAACGTGTACAACAGTTTTCAGACCAAAATGACAATTCCTTGACGAGTCCCAGTGATTACGCGACAACCTAAATTTGATCAAAAATTTTCAACAAAAAATGAAAGGTATAAAATCAAAAAATCTTCAACGTGATTCAGACCGATATTACAATTTATAAATGTTTCTTGGGAAACAAACCGAGTAATATTGTTATTAATGCACAATATTTCGGCGACTTTACTCCCGTCGCCATCTTCAGGTGCAGTTGCAAGTCTTGAAGTCAGCCTTGAGCGTGTTGTTTGTAAACTGGCATGGCAACGACAGATGTTGTTATGTTGCCTAGCAGCATCTCAGATGTCATTAGACGCCCGTTCACACAAAAAGCAGAGCGTTGGTGATGAGCAGCCTCAATAACAGGAATCCATGCATCACTTATCTGGAATCCACAATCCGTGTTAACCAAATCAGACGCGAGGCGAATTTTAAATGCTTCTTTAATGACGCTGTCCCACAAGCCTCTCGCATGTGTCAACACCTTAGTCGCTTTGAAATCGAAACCATGTCCTTCTGTCAAACTATGTTCCGCCACTGCTGATTTGTCTTTTTGCCCCAGGCGAACATGTTGGGCGTGTTCCAAACAACGTTGTTGTACGCACCGTATGGTCTGACCGATGTATTTCTTTCCACATTCACATGGGATGCAGTAAATACATAAAGACAGCCTTCCAAGTGAGTTAAAACATCTCCGTGATACCTTCAGAAAGAATGGATACAATGAACATCAGATACAGTTGGCATTCCGGAAAATGAAACGTAGGCCTAATAAACACGATAATGGTCCACACGATAAATTAGCCTTCTTGCCGTACTCTGGCGCCACAACATCTAGGGTCGAAAGAGTCCTGGCAAGAAATGGCATTAAGACCATTTTTCTACCACCACCAAAATTGAGAAACATTTTGCGCTCTCCAAAAGATGACCTTGCCCTGCGTACACCCAGAGTTTACTGCATCCCATGTGAATGTGGAAAGAAATACATTGGTCAGACCATACGGTGCGTACAACAACGTTGTTTGGAACACGCCCAACATGTTCGCCTGGGGCAAAAAGACAAATCAGCAGTGGCGGAACATAGTTTGACAGAAGGACATGGTTTCGATTTCAAAGCGACTAAGGTGTTGACACATGCGAGAGGCTTGTGGAACAGCGTCATTAAAGAAGCATTTGAAATTTGCCTCGCATCTGATTTGGTTAACAGGGATTGTGGATTCCAGATAAGTGATGCATGGATTCCTGTTATTGAGGCTGCTCATCACCAACGCTCTGCTTTTTGTGTTCCATGGGCGTCTAATGACATCTGAGATGCTGCTAGGCAACATAACAACATCTGTCGTTGCCATGCCAGTTTACAAACAACACGCTCAAGGCTGACTTCAAGACTTGCAACTGCACCTGAAGATGGCGATGGAGAGTAAAGTCGCCGAAATATTGTGGATTAATAACAATATTACTCGGTTTGTTTCCTGAGAAACGTTTATAAATAAACAACGCCGAGAAAAATTACATTCATTTACGATATTACAATGTTTGAGTAGCTGACATAGTTACATATTGCGGAAATAATAGCCTCAGTAATATTACTCAGTGAAAGTAAAGAAGATTAAAATAAATTTGATAAACGTATATTATGTCACGTAATATTTATTTTAATTGTAGTGTATGCTGTACAGTTCGCGATCAGTGTGCAACTATTTCCATTCAAATGGTTTAATACCAATAATAGGGCACAGTTTAAATTATTTTGAAAAACAAAACTAAATTATTCATGCCCTCTGCTGTAATATCAAATGCCAGTTGTAATTCTGACCCATGCTAAGTAACAATGTAATCAAAGCTTTTGTTAACATTGATGTTCGAAAATTAAAACTTTTATCTTACTTATCTACGGACAAGGAATTTAAAGAACACTAATTTATCAAAATAATACGTAAATATAAGCATCTAATGATTGATATGACAATTTAAATGCAATGCATACTTTTTCCAGTGTTCTGACTGTTAATTGATGATCTTCATTCTCATCTTCCTTTTAACGACTGCCATCTCTCTTCTGAAATTCATCATTTTCTTTGTAACGTTCACTACAAATGCTTGCGCCTTCACATTCATCTTCTAAGACATCAAATGTTGCTGCTATCACATTTTCTTCTTCCTCATTTTCATAATATTTCATCTTCTACATTATCATCCTCATATTCTTCCATTTTTTCACACATTTCCAACATCTCAATGGCCCACTCAGATTATACGCTACCATTTGTTCTACGTTTCCTTTTTACAGCTCATTCATCTGTACCATTCTTCCTTCTTGCGGTTCTGTATCCACATACCTTCCACATGCCTCTTGAGCTTGCATAATCCAGCAGTTCACATTCTATCTGGCTCTTTCATTTGCATGCCCCTTCACACTCTCTCTTCTTCATTACTTTCCCTATTACTTTATCTTTCCAAACATTTATAACATTTCCTTCATTAAAAATTCATTTTCATTTCTCACTATGCACTGTTCTCTTATTTTTTCATAAATTGTTCCATCTTCCATCATTTTATGTTCTTCGCTTATTGACAGAGGTTCAGCCTCATCAGTTGATGCTGACAAACAAGGTGATCCCATTGTTACTAGTTTACTGGTGTCACTTCACAACTGGTCCTTACTGCCCTCTTTCTCTTATATCACTTCTTTGTCCTATTGCTTTTTTCTTCTTTTCCATTTAATTCACCTCTCACTTTTGTTGACACCTCAGTTGCACCTTCTGTTAATCTCCTTATGTCCGAAATAATGTTTTCTGCTGATGTACATACATTGTCATGTTTGATTGTCAGTTAGTTCTGCATTTGTTGCAGCTTGTGAATGAGTGTTTTTCAGAAACACATTTAGTTTCCCTCAGTGATCCTTCCACTTCTTCCGACATGTACTTCCCTGTTTTCTTCTCTAATTGTCTCCTAATCTTGAGTTCTTACACTGTATTGTTCGAGGCAATTTCCTTTCCATTACTTCTATATTTTTATACATATCAAAAGGATTTGGTAGGTATTTTAGGTTCTTCAACTGTTTCTCGTAGTACTCCCTGAAACTGACATGTTGCCGGTTATATGGGCTGCAGTTTTTAAATTCTTGTTTCTCTTTATTCTGTTTTTCTTCATAGCGGTATTTCCTCAAAAACAGTTGCAGAAATATTTCATACTTTTCATTGTTCTCAATTGCTTCATATGCCCTTTCCAACGCATCATTCAGACTTAGTTTATTTTTTTCTTCCTGTCCAGTACTGAGGTAGTGCCGAGCATTTGAGTTAAGCCTGCTTTCCAATTTTTCATGTTTATTTATCAGCATTCTTACCAACTCTTTTTCTCTTTTGTGTTCTGAACTTGCTAATTGTCACACCTCTTCCAGTACTGTTTGTTCCCTAAGAGACATGTGTTCGTATCTTCTCCATTGATACTCATATCCAGCTGGATATTACTCATTTCTTGTTTTATTCCACTCAGTCCTGATTCCAATTTGAGTTGTCTTTGTTTCATAATTTTCATTATGTTGATTACCATTTGTGTATAGAATCATCTTCTTTCATGCACGGTAATATCTTTTGTCTGTCAGCTGGCTCAGACTGAAAGTATTCAGTCATATATAAATCATCAAATGCCTCCAAATTCAGCAAACCATTGTTTACTTTATTTCCTTCTCTTACCACACCTGACTCTTCAAACATATTTAAACTACATAATTTCGATCTCAATAAATAGTAAAAAAAAACTCTTCATTTGTTTACAAATATTCCACCCAGAAATTTAGTTTTAAACAGATCAGTTATTTTTCAGCACTAATATGAGCACCACATCTCATGCTAAAACCACATATATACAGACTTATTCTCAATCACATTAACAAAACAAAGACAAAAATTGCTACTACTATCATTTTGATTTATGGAAACATACAAATAATTAGTGAAACAAGTTAAATGTTCACAGAAGAATTAATCCTCCAACTTGTATTAATTGTTTAGTATTTGCTAATTTCTGTTTATTATATGTCTTTACTAATGTTATTTGGTTTAATTTTAAATATGATTCCTGTTTTGTTCTGATTGAATCTCACCTTATCTGAAGACTGCGGTTTCTAGTTCTCTTCATGGTTTCCAATTTGTAAGAAATTTGTTATCTTGGTACACTTTCACAAATGAGGAATCTTAGCAGAATTATTCCAGTCTTCTTATTATTATAACTTGTCTTACAAGTTGATTCACTAAATGTTAACCTTCACGTTAATAACATTCCTTATACATTAAATGGGGCTCATGATTAATTCTGCTATTCTTCACACCTTGTCATAATAAACTATATCCATTCCATCCTCCATTGTTTCAAAGATCCTCCTTCTCTTCATTTTGTCATGTGTCTTGCAAATGTAAACACTTAATAAAATTAAAAATTGTGGTTATTTATTTCAAGGATTAACTAACTTGTTGTTATAGTGGAACAATTTGTTTTCTTCAAAGCAAGGCAATCCACGTTGATGAAGTTTTAGGATGCTTCTCTTCTTGATATTGTTAGGGCATTTAGCAATTTCTAATGCTTCTTTTATTCACCTCAACCGCCACTGGTATTCTTGCTAAAGAAATGTAGTGTATTCAAACTCGATGGCATGACCAGACATAGATATATGCTGCAAAATTACTGACTTGTACATATTGATTGATGTTTAGTGTTAAATATGTTTACATTGGTTGTTGTTCACTGTGCAGCCAGATTTAGACTACAGCAAGCTGTAAGGTATCACATGGACCCTCTCAGATTTTAATGACAGTTGCCTGTCCTTTATTTTCGTTAAGAGGTACTAATTTTTCTATGGGTCTTGTAAACTGGTTTGATGTCAAACTTACTCAACAGCTTCCAAATGCGATCCATGATGTCTCTGATGTAGGGTTACACTGCCACTTTGTGTGGTGTGTTTGCAGTTTGGTTGGATGCTGCTGCATTTGAATTGGTGGCCTAATTGATGTGGCAGTGTTCAACATCTAACTAATTTTGAAGTTGTATCCTTTAGCCCTGAATCTGTACTCTAGTATCTCCAGTTCAGTGGATCAACTTTCTTGGTTATACACCCTCATAGCTCTAGTGCTTAATGTAATAAGCACAGCTCTCTTTGTTTGGGATGTTGATGCAGCACAGTGCGGAGATACCTGTTTGTGTGCATTAATTTATTATATATTGAAAGCCCTAAATTCCCTATTTGATTACTAAAATATCTAGCAATGGTATCTGACATTGCATTTCAATTTCCATTGTAAATGTGATCTTAGGATGAGCATTGTTTAATTATTCAAGAAATTCAATGGTATCCTGCCTGTGGGGCCAAACTACAAGTGTGTTGCTCATGTACCTAAGCCATTAGGTTGGTCTCAGCTGATCATTGTCTAGTACCTCTGTCTCTAAAGCCTCCATAAAAGTATTAGCAACTATAGGTCATATTGGTGAGTCCAGACCTGCTTCTTCTTGGGCATACAGCGTCGTGCCATACTAGGAGGAGGTTGACTTCAGACAAAATTCGGCTCAAATGATATGCCATGGGTCAAAAGTTTATTGCTTATCACAGCAAGTGCCTCATCCACAAGTACGCTTAGGTATGGTGTTGTTACATCAAAGTTGACTAATATATCAGTATCTCAAAGATAGATTCATGTGATGAATTTGACGAAGAGCCCACTATTTTGTACCACTGAAACAATTTTGTCTGTTAGTGTAAGTTTGTCAGTGATGTACTAGGCTAGTGATTGCAAAGGAGAGTTGACCGTACTCACAATCGGTCATGGTGGTGCTTACACCTTGTGATTCTTTGATAATCCATAGAATTAAGCCATTGCCTGTTGTTTCTCTTGAGCATTGATTTGACATCCTATTTTATTACTGACTAGAGTTTACTCAAGTTTGCTATTTCAGGCATCAGCTTTCAGAGTGGGTTTCAGTGCAGGAGTGAATACGTTTCTTCCTCTAGAAGATTCACAATTTTTTTGTGATAATCTTCTGTATTCATTATTACTGTTGTGTTCCCCTTGTATGTTGGTAGAACATTTGTAGCTTTCTCATTACTCCTTCAAGGCTAATCTTTCTTCTCTCGGCAAATTGCTTTGCGCCAGTTTTGCATGACAAAGTATTTGAGCTGCTTTATGCTGGACACGGTCTGCTTGTCCTATGTTTAACCCAACAATTGCATTTTCCACAACCACTTTCACAAGCACCAAGTTGGTGCAAGATTCAACTGCTCTTCTGTTAGATTCACAACTATATATTTTGGCTCCATTCGTATTGACTCTGGGTGTCATCAAATCTTTTAACTTGTCTCAATTTTATTTCAGCTCACATCAAGTGAGATAACATCAATAAGATTGATATTAGGTAACAGTCGAAAACCACTACAGGATGTTTACTGATTCATAAAACTGCACATGGTTAAATTATGAATTCTACAACACAAGAGTCGCTTGTGGCAGCTATTTAAATTCTGTGCTTTTATCAAAGAAAACTATGTAAATGAGAATGCAAAATAGTGTTCTACATATGTTCTTAAGAGACAAGGACATCTGTACATATGTTAATTCATAAGTGGGCATTGTCTCTCCTAAGCACAAAGGGGCGAGTACAGTGGAGTGAGGACGAAGCAGTGTGACCTTGAGTTGCCTGTTAAAAATAAATAATATACTATACACTATATTTAGCCTGAACTCGGGAGCATTTGCATTCTAGGAATAGATTAATATTAAAGTTATTATTGTAAGGAATATCATGACTTCAACTCTCCATTTACTTCTTTCATAGCTCCTAAAACATGCACATGGCATGTTAAAAATTGAAATCCATTTGAGACGCCATGTCATGTGCCTTGATAATTTTCATTTGTGGTTTTCCTGACTTATTGCAAATATTCTGTAAAGTTATCAGTCTCTTTCTGGGCTATTTCTTAATCCTTTAGCGAGAGGGCACCTTTAGGGTACCAGAGACTACTTCATTCCCATTAATTCACATAATTAAAGTTGAGTGCATTACTTATAGTTCCGGCTGCTTTCATCTTCAAGAATTTATGCTTAAGATTTTTTTGCAAAGTATTTTACCATCCTATACACTGGCATTATCTGTGACCATTAAAGACATACTGCCCCAAATCCGTGTATTTGAGAAAAAAATAGTAATAATGAGGTAAACCAAAATAAGAGTAACCTTTTTTTTCAGGAATCCAAAAGGCTTGATGAAAATGGTCGTTGAGAGAGAGGGAAAATGGTGGAGTAGGATTTGTGTAAGATAGTTGCTGAAATTTGTGGAGCCTTGCATTGCCTGAGCTTGAACTCTTGAACTTCAGGAATTGTAGAATCTTGAGCAGACTATAACATCCAACTTGATCACTGAATGCTAACAACTTCAACAATTGTCTTGTGAACATCCCCTTGTTTTCCTCGGGAAATTCATTTAGCACTTCTTTAATTATGCTCTGAACTTTTGCACTTGTAGAGTTATGTTTAAGTTTTATTTCACATTTTTATTCCTGACTCTGGTCTTGTTTTGTTCTTACGTTATACCTAGTTATACACATTTTTAGGGGTCTTTTCTCTTCATGTATTTGTTACTGATTTCATATCCTAAATCTTAAAGGGGAAAACTTTTTCCAAGGTTTTGTTGTCACTGAAAGGTTTTGACCTTTAGTCATATTCTTTTAAAAATGTTATCTTTTTAATTTTGTCACATTCATCTAATAAAACTAATGTGCAAAACGTTGAAATTCTTCTTGTATTTCTTTAATAATTGCTGCATAATATTATAAAATAAAATGTTTATAACATATTTTCTTTGAATAACACTATCAATGTCAAGTTTTTATCAAATTTTGGACCTTAACATTAAAAAGTTTTTAATCTTGCACACTCTTACTGCCAATATCCATTAATATTTCTGATTGGTGGTGTTATGGTCCCACTGGTAAGCTCCTTGCCGAGTTTATCAGTCTCGAACAGCCTGTCTTTTCTTGATTTACGCTATGAAAATTTTTCTCCTGGTTATATTCTTCATTCTAGTAATCGTGTTTTATACACACTATCTATTGTGGATTTTCACTTCATGTAGTCTTTTTGCTTTTTAAGATTTCTGCTAACGCCTTCATTTTTTCTGTCGAGCTGTCTACAGGATAATTTGGGTAAAATAGCTAATGCCCCAATAATAGCTTTATTATTTCCTTTTTTATGATTTTTTTTTACTATTAGTATTCATCACAGTAGTTTCCTTTTTTTTTAGCACATTTTTAAGTCTTTTCAGTTTTCGCCAATAATGGACGACATGAAAAAACTTTCAACTAACTTTTCTTTATTTGCAGTATTTTCTTCAATCTGCCAAAGTGTTATTTTTTTCTTTGTTTTATTTCTGTTATGTTTTTCCTTGTGTCTTTACTTTTTCATGGAAAGCTTTTTATTCCTTTTCAACATATAAAAGTACTTTTTCATTATTATATCTTTCTTTCATCTGTATTATTTATTCCTAATACCAATCATTTTTCTATAGTTATTCCTAAACTCCGGTTAGTTGGTTGGTTGGCATTGACATATTTACAAGAGCTCATTCTCAATTACTTGCATTGGACTACTTGCTTACCACTACAACTTTTCTGTCACTTGGTCATGTTTACACATTTTCCTTACTAATTTTAGTCTGTTCCTATCTGTATCTCTCACTACTGTAGTGTTATAGATTTTGGCAATTCATTTCTTTGTCAAGCTAAGGATTACTAAAAGAACTTGTATGTTAAGAATGTGAATTGAAAGTATTAATAGGCACTTCCTTTTGCACTTTGCTTTGCTTTATTGAAATTATTGGGCACAAAATCTGAAGTTCAGAAAACATTGTTTAGCAGTGCACCAGTTTAGCTTTAACAAAAAATTGGATTTTTTTTTTAAATTATTGAAATAGTTTAAAGAACGGTTTGCTGTTACTTGTACTCTTTTATTCAAGTATGTTACTTTCCTCAGCTAACTATAGGCAAGATTGGGTACAATTAAAACTAAGAAAGATATTGTGCCCAAATATTAGTTGAGAGCCTTCACATACCAGAAGAGGCTTCTGTGCCTGTACATATCTAACATTTTTTCTTTAGCTAATAAATTACCTCCTTCCTGTAGTTCAGTTTGTTATGAAATGCTTTTTTGTATTTCTTAGATATGCTGTCTGCTGGACCTCCTATGAATTTAAACATTTTGAGAGGTAAGTATTGGTTTGTAGCTGCTTTTCTTTTGATAGTCAGAGTTGTTCTGTGTTAATCAATGGTGACAGATTAATATACTTATTGGGTGCCACAGACAGACCATATCAGTTTGGGCTTTCCCCTTATCTTAAAAAAAAGTAGAATGTTTCCATAGAGTGAGAGTATTATTTCATAATTGGACTATTATTGGGCTTCTATTGCTTAAATTATCTCTTTGTCAATTGTGGTGATGGATTATACTTCTTAATGTTGTCACTTCGGACTGTTGTTATTAAATTGCTGTATATAGTTTTCATACCAAATTAAAAACAAACAAAAAATTGTTAGTCAAGTCTTTAAATCATACTTTCCTTCTGTAAAATTCTTTAAAAAAATTAATAAACTGGGCTGAAGGCACTGCAATTTTTATGTGAGGTAATAAATTGAGGGTTTTACAAAATTTTGTGGAAGCGTATTAATATAAAATTTTATTGTTCTTCCTTTTCATTAGGAATAATTTTCAACAACAGTTTTACTATGATTTAAGTGATACATGTGTAAAAGAGAATGGACACAACTGCTAGACTGCACAAATGCAGTTAGTAAGTACACTTCTAGAATAGTTTATTTCTAAAAATTTGCATGTGCATTAAATTTAATCCAATCATAATGTGCGCATGACTTATTGTGTTGTTATTGACACACTATAGCACAGTAAGTTAATATTTTCATATTTGTGTTATTGTGGATGGAACAAAAAAATTTACAGAAATAACCATGTAGGTGCAAGTTCTTATTAATTTTCAGTATTACAGCATGTGCTTGCCTGCTGTTTCATTCTTGTAAATCTTTTAAAATATTTATGTTAAAACAATTTTTGTGTGCGGTATAAAGTGTTAAATTATTTTGAATTTTCTTATTAATATAAGCTGGGCAATTGAACAAAATAACTTTGAAATGGAATCACTTTGTTCTTGCACCAAAGCTATTTCTTCTTATTGCAGAGCGTTTGAGGCCAACCAGTGCTTCAAATTCATCATCTGGATCTACCGTAAGTAGATGTATTATTTTTCTTAAACTGTTTATTTCTTATACAGAAGTTAACTGAAATTTTATATATATTCTCAGAAAGATTCAGCTGCAAATCAGAGTCCATTCATCACTACTTCTCATGGCCATCCAGGATTCAACCCACAGAAAGTGGGGAAGGGAGCTGGAGTAAGTTATTTTTTATTGCTGTGTTATTACCGCATATTTTCTACAGTTTCTTATCCAATCAATTGTCAATAAATTACACCATTACAACCAATTTTTATTATTATTATTATTATACATATTTTGGCTCTCATCAAGCTATCTTCGGAAACCAACTTGAGTTGAAATTTACACTTAGTTTTACAACTTCAGTTAAATCATATTTATAGTTCTAAAATTTTCCTAGTTGTTTTTTTACTTATTATTTACACTTGTTATTAGGATAGGTAGCTGTACATTTCTGATTTTTTCACATAACATGTAATGCAGAGTCTTCTATGAAATTATTGTCAGCTATTTGTAGTACAATGCGTCTTTCTTGATTCATTTATTGCTATCATGGGAGTCATGACAGTGCCAATTTGAAGTTTTTGAATGAATAATGTTTTTCATAATATGTTTTCAATGTACTTGTGGTGACTGAGTGTATGCATTTAGTATTTTTTTTTATGCATACGCTTATTGTTATTTTGTGTGTGCCGGGTTAGTTTGTATTTATTGCAGGAATGTCTGTTAAATTTCTTCACCCAGGAAGAAGGTGACAGCAGGACAGCCAAAATGCTTTTACACAATTATGCAGAGTCACCCAGATAACCAAGAGATTAGTGTTAAATTTTATGTTACATACAATGTATAATATTGCTCCACCTTGGAGGCTTTATAAATTGTGGTGCAATTTGTATTATGAAATGTTCCTGGAGCTTTTGGACCATACATAATTAAGAATTTGCTATTTCTTATACTTGCAATTTATAATCAATTGTAATGAAAATTTCTGAGATCAACTAGGATGAATTAAAATGGGTTTACAATCTGATAATTCATTCACAGTGGACTGAATTTTCTTTAATTAACAATATTAAAATTATTTTTCTGACATTTGAACTTACAATCATTCAGATGAATCAATAATCAACTCCTTTAGTCATTTAACCGTTCACAGGGTTCGTTAATGGACATAGATTGTGACATGTTTTGTTTAAATAAGTGTTATTATGGTCAATGTTTGTGATCAAAGCCAGGTTGCAACACAGTACCGTAGCACAGTGAATGATACATCAGGAAGTCTGGAACAGAATTGTGGCCAACATGGACCCCTGTTCAGTGGCAGCAATATCAGATGAAGTCACTCTAACTGCTGTTTGAAATAGTTTTCCTCTGGCTCCATCTATCAGTTAAAGATCAATTTGAAGTTTTAGTTTGCATGTTGCTCTTTTTCTCTGCAGGAAAACTCGAGAACAGAGTTGTGGATCAATTCTCGCAGTATTGTGAGAATTGGTGCAATTCTTCTGCTTTCTCATTTCATAGACATAGGTTTAAATAAATTTTCAGTATTGTTTCTGTCAAACCTTTGGGTTCTATAGATCATCTCAAGACTCATTATTTAAGTGTAACATTTCAAAAAGGTCCTTGGGCCTCTAATCTTTATTTTTTTTATGAGACTGCTGGATATTTCCATAAAGTGTTGATAGCTCGGTTGGTTTCAAGTCGCAGGAACACTTACTTTCCGACTGTATTGCGCAGCACATGTCTAATGCTGTTTAAAATGCCAATGTTCCCTTTGCCCCAAGCACGGGCTACACTGACGCACTGTACAATAAAAAACCATTACAGTGGATCACTGTTTTCCAACCAAGGGACCACAAATCTATCCTAAGGGTTCCACGGATAAAATAAAAATAAAATGAATGTTTAAAAAAGCATAAATGGAGGCATAGCCTAGTGTTTGATGGGAAGGCGATAGTTGATGACTAGTGGCAGATTGCTTAAAGGCTGGTGCGGTTTGTAGGACATGTGACTTACTTTCCTACCTGCGACACCAGTCTGATTCGTCATTCAGTTGATTCTTGTGATAATGGGCACATGTGTAATTTAAAATTTATGAATACAACTAGTTAGTGATTGATACAAAGTTAGAAACTATGAAACACAAGCTAAAATGTAATCAGTTATATTCAGTTGATGCAGATGGGTCTCCGACCCTTTGTGTTAATGAAGAATTTGGTTCCAAGTTTACAGAAGACTACATGTCTTTTGGTATCATAAATCCTATTGTAAACAACAAAGAAAGACTTCGTTGTCATATATTATGACGTTTAGTCAAATGAGTATGAAACTGGTGACACTGGCATTTTAAAAATAATTTAACTGCAATGGAGTGCAGTTACCCTACACACCCATTTCCCCACCTTTCCTGTATCCACCTACTTTTACCCACTACAAATTTCAACTTTAAATTGTTTCACCATTTTTGATAAATTATTCATCAATTCTCTTTGTAGCTTATTCCAATCCCTGACCACGCTTACCTATGAAAGAAAACCTTGGTCATATATTCCCTTCTATGTATTAATTTTTATTCTTACATCAGTATTTTTCCACATCTCGTCAACAATATTTGTCTTGTATACCCCCATGATTCTTTTCATCCTCCTCCTGTCTTCCAGTGAATCCTATTCCAGCTCTTTTATCAAATTAGTTACCGATTGTATTCCACGGTAATTTCCAGAGACTTATAGCAGCCCTCTTATGCACTCCCTCCAACTCCTGTATTTGATACCCAAAATGTGGGTCCCATACTACACCACCAGATTCAAGCAATGGTCTGACAAAAGTTTTGTAACCCAGTTCCTTTACTTCTCTCGTACATTCCTCATCATACTCTCCTACTATCTGTCCAATGTTTCCAGCCCAGTTGAGGTTGTTATCAGATGTTATTAAAAGATATTTACATTTCAAGTCTTCAATTAGCAATTGTTTCCTCTCCTTGCAGTCAAAAACAGCTTTAAACTGTATATCTGATACGCAAACTCTCCTTTGCATTTATCCTCATCCCCTGTTTACCAACCCAGCTAAATATCCTGTCCAGATCACCCTGCAGATGTTCAGTCCTGTTTTGATCATTTATATAGCATTATATCATCTTGCATACAATGTAATTTCTGATAGTAAACTATCAACACAATCACAGTGTTCCCACGGCCCTTAAAAAGCTTTAAAAAGGCCTTAATTTTCATTTTGATTTTTAAGGGCCCTTAAAAGGCCCTAAAATTTGCTCAAAAGCCTTAAAATCTTCGAAAAAGACTGATTTTTTTTTTTTTTTAACACCGAGATACGGCGTAATAAATTTCACTATCCAACGACGCGCTAATCGGCAGATTTCTCTGTGGCTCGATCATGACCAAGTGTGAGTCAAAGTGCTTATATTTCAAGCAAGTAGTAGAGTCTTTGCACAGAACCTCTCTTATGTAGTTCTGCTTCGTACATGCCTGCGTCTTACATGATAGTTTAAACAACTTCTTACAAAGTAAACAACTCGATGTCCATGTGCGTACTGGAATGAATGTTCAAACACAATTGAAACCTCATATTTAACTTCTGTTTTTATGGGCCATGCCAAAGCTGAAGATTTGATTGAACATTTTTTCTAAGCAATTGATACAGGTTTCAATGGATGGCCCATCTGTAAATTTGAAATTTTTCAATAGGTTGCAAAAGAAATTAAGAACTGGATGTAATTGTGAAATGTTGGATGTGGGAACATGCGGTTTACATGTTGTAAATAAAGCATTGAAACATGGTTGCCAAGCTTCTGGTTGACACCTTGATTCAGTCCTAGTTTCCTTATTTTGGTTATTTAAAGATTCACCCGCGAAAAGAGAGGGTTTCCTCAATATTTCCACTTGTAAAAAAATGCCCTGAAAATTTTGTTTGCACAGGTGGTTGGAAAATTTACCTGTAGCAGAAAGGGCATTAGAAATATGGGACGATGTTAAAAGCTACATACAGAATGTGGAAAAGGGCCCTTTTGCCTAAACCTACATGTAAGTCCTTTTTAACAATTCAACAGGCAGTGAAAGATAATCTTATTTGTTCAAAACTGAAATTTTTCATTTCGTTGTCTAAAATGACAACCTCATTCTTGGCTTTTTATCAGAGCACAAAACTTCTCTTGCCATTTATGGCAGTGGATATAAGAAAATTTATTACAAATTTTATTGTTATCTTCAATGTTTTTAAGAATGAACACATAAAAGTATTGACTAATGTACAAAAAGTGGCAACATTAGACCTGAGTGATGTGTTGAAGCTTTCCTGTGTTCGCAACATCAGTTTAGGAGTTGCAGGCGATCAACTTATCAAGGCTATGATATTCACCAAGAAAGCGTCTGAAAAAGAAGTTTTCGAGATGAAAATGGAGGTCAAAGACTTTATTTTTACGATGATTAAGCACATACTGGACAAATCTCCTATAAATTATGAGTTGTAAGAAGTATGACTTACCTTGATCCTAGACAGATGGCGCTAAATACACTCCTGGAAATTGAAATGAGAACACCGTGAATTCATTGTTCCAGGAATGGGAAACTTTATATACACATTCCTGGGGTCAGATACAACACATGATCACACAGACAGAACCATAGGCACATAGACACAGGCAACAGAGCATGCACAATATCGGCACTAGTACCGTGTATATCCTCCTTTCGCAGCAATGCAGGCTGCAATTCTCCCATGGAGATGATCGTAGAGGGGCTGGATGTAGTCCTGTGGAACGGCATGCCAAGCCATTTCCACCTGGCGCCTCAGCTGGACCAGCGTTCGTGCTGGACGTGCAGACAGCGTGAGACGACGTTTCATCCAGTCCCAAACATGCTCAATGGGGGACAGATCCGGAGATCACGCTGGCCAGGGTAGTTGACTTACATCTTCTAGAGCACGTTGGGTGGCACGGGATACATGTGGACGTGCATTGTCCTGTTGGAACAGCATGTTCCCTTGCCAGTCTAGGAATGGTAGAACGATGGGTTTGATGACGGTTTGAATGTACGGTGCACTGTTCAGTGTCCCCTCGACGATCACCAGAAGTGTACGGCCAATGTAGGAGATCGCTCCCCACACCATGATGCCGGGTGTTGGCCCTGTGTGCCTCAGTTGTATGCAGTCCTGATTGTGGCGCCAAACACGCATACGACCATCATTGGCACCAAGGCAGAAGCGACTCTCATCACTGAAGACGACACGTCTCCATTCGTCCCTCCATACACGCCTTTCGCGACACCACTGGAGGCGGGCTGCACGATGTTGGGGCGTGAGCGGAAGACGACCTAACGGTGCGCGGGACCGTAGCCCAGCTTCATGGAGACAGTTGCGAATGGTCCTCTCTGATACCCCAGGAGCAACAGTGTCCCCAATATGCCGGGAAGTGGCGGTGCGGTCCCCTACGGCACTGCGTAGGATGCGACGGTCTTGGCGTGCGTCCGTGCGTCGCTGCTCTCTGGACCCAGGTCGACGGGCACGTGCACCTTCCGCCGACCACTGGCGACAACATCGATGTACTGTGGAGACCTCGCGCCCCACATGTTGAGCAATTCGGCGGTACGTCCACCCGGCCTCCCGCATGCCCACTATACGCCCTCGCTCAAAGTCCGTCAACTGCACATACGGTTCACGTACACGCTGTCGCGCCATGCTACCAGTGTTAAAGACTAAGATGGAGCTCCGTATGCCACGGCAAACTGGCTGACAGTGACTGTGGCGGTGCCCAACCGCTGCGCAGCTAGCGCCCTTCGACGGCCAACACTGCTGTTCCTGATGTGCCCGCTGTGCCGTGCGTTTGATCATTGCTTGTACAGCCCTGTCGTAGTGTCCAGAGCAAGTATGGTGGGTCTTACACACCGGCGTCAATGTGTTCTTATTTCAATTTCCAGGAGTGTAGTAGCAACTGTTATGAAAAGATGAAATATCTTCTGATTCACTTGTAAAAAATACATTTAATTGGAGAAGGAGACTGTGATGAAATTCTTATCCAGTATCACAGTTTTTTTATCACCAGTTGCCTCAAATGCTTCGAACCACTTCAGCTCATTTAATCCACATGATGAGCATTCACGATTAGATATCTTTTTTAGATAAGTATCTAGGCAAAGAAGATTATAACAGAGTACACAAAGTAGTAAAAATCTTTAGTGGCTCAAAGATTAGTCAGCCAACATTTCAAAAACAGCAAAAATTAGTTGTTGTTAACTAAGGAGTTAAGGATGTATGCAGCTATGGTTCGTCAAAAGTATATTGCATACCTGGAAGAGGGAAAAAAAAAAAAAAAAAAAAATACAGGGATTCAGGGAGTGAAACACAAATCTGTTTTAGATGATTTGGAAGATTTGAAGTGTAAAAAGGCACATCTAGAAACTGCAGTTAAAGATGTTAAAGATTATGCTGATAAACTAGCAGATAAAGCTGAGGTTATAGGGGATGTTAAGTATTACGACTAACCGCTAAAGTTAAAAAAGCTGAATTTGAGGATGTTGAAAGTAAAATTAATGCTCTATTGAAAGATTTAAAAGAGAATTGACCTTTGTTTTTAAACAATGTGAAAGTAAAAAAAAAAAAAATCATTTAAACAAGTATATATTTTTTTATTTAACCTGCATATACATTAACAACTCTTACCAGTATGTTTTATATTTACTCGTATAACATGTTGTAGCTCATTTGGTAAGTAAACTTTACTCATATAAGAAAATATTTGATCAAATACCCAATAGGAACTAATACTATAACTCAAAAGATGTTGAAAAAGTTGTATTTAACCTATTTCTTAAACCTATGGAAAATGTTTCATCTTTAACGGGTCTTTTACATGTAGCTTTCAAAAAACGGGGGAGGGGTGAGTCAACATATACCTGAAATCTAATAAGTAATTGAGCTGACAATTTGGCAGTCTTTCTCTGATGTAACTGCTAATGTGCTATAATGTATAAAAACAAATTAAGTTAAAATATACATATATATGTTAGTAATTCTTATTACTAAGGAGGTAATGTTTCTTTTTGCCTTTGTGTCAGTTTTATGGGGTATAGTAGTTTTTTTATTTTATGTTTAATATATGAAAAGAGAAAAAGTTTCAATATTCACTGTATTGTGTGAAAAAAAAGTAAATTTATTAGAAATTTATTATTTATTAATTTATGAACTCAATTAAAGCTTATTTCATCATAATCTTAACATGCATATTTTAATTTCTTTGCTGTAAGCTGCATATTAATTTTATCATAACATTATAATATACGTTAGATATAGCCTTAAAAATATAAAAAAAATTGCCTTAAAAAGCCTTAAAAAGGCCTTAATTTTTCTTTTACTAAAAGAGTGGGAACCCTGAATCATTAATTAGAACAATGAATAGCAATAGTCCTAATACGCTACCCTGTGACACTCCCATCTTTACTTCTACTTCTTTTGATATTGCATTTCCTACCTTTTAAAAGTTCTTCTACCCAGCAAATCACTTTCTTATCCACTCCAATTTCTACCTTATTTACCAACATTTTATGGCTATTTCTTTCAAAGGCCTTTCAAACGTCCAGTGCAACACTATCAATTTGGCCTCCCTTGTCCATTTGATCTGAAATATCTTGCATACATCATACTGAGATTCATGTGAATATCCTTGTCTAAAGCCATGTTGCTGACTTGAACACTGCTTACGCTCCTCGCATATGTTTCTGATGTGGTTGCATATCAATCTCTCCATTAATTTACCTAGCACTGGTATCAAACAGATTGGCCTATAATTTGACTCTTATTTCTCACCTGTTCTTTATGTACCGGTACTATTGTTGCACTCTTCCAGTCCTTTGGTAAACAGCAAGTATCCAGACTCAATTTAAATAATATTTCAAGATAAGGTACAATGTCACAACGTGCTATCTTTAATACATCCGTAGTAATATTATCTACACCAGCCCCTTTTCAGCGTTTTTTCGTTCCTTTGTCATATCCTCATGATGAATTTCAAATTTTTTGGTCTACTCATTTATAATTATGTTGTTAGGCTTGTTATCCAATTTAGACCTTCCTGTTTCTGATTCATTGTCCCTAGTGGTCTCACTAAACCAGTTACTTAAATCTCTGCCTTTTTCAAATCTCGAGTAACTTCTTCTTCTTCCTTATCTATAATTGTCTCAATGACCTCCCTTCCCCTCAGTTTTCTAGCATAGCCATATAAATTTCTAAAGTAAGCACATGGAATATTCTTCCAAATCTAAAGAGTTTTTCTAATTAAAAGCTACTGAATTAGAACAAGCTAAAACAACAATAAAGAGACTGGCCATCATTCATCTGGCATCATTGCTGCATTCATAGGGAGAGTTTAGCTGCTAAAATTATGCATCTGGTGTATTTCATAAAAGCTAGGTCTTAGTTGCTATTGCACAGATCATCTTGTGGCAAAGTTATGACGTGTGATTTTTGAGCTGAGAGATGAATCCAAATGTTGTTGTTTGTAAGGTGACAGGAGTTATGTCATCATGTTATTAACATTTGTACTCCTAGACCACCTTTAGAGCAAGAAAGTCGGCAGTGGAGGTGTTATGAGAAACAGAAGAAGCGGCATAAACATTGTGGGATTGTGATTAATAAGGAAGAAGTGGGTTGATGTGTGTTTATATTGATGAAATAAAGTAAATGCTGTTCTTGTCTAAAAAAAAAAAAAAAAAAAAAAAAAAAAAAAAAAAAAAAAAAAAAAAAAAAAAAAAAAGTGAGGAAGAAAATATGTTCATTTACATGTTGTAAATATTAAATGCTGTAGCTAAAGGCAATATATTAAGGGAATTGACGAGTTTCACTTCACTATTGTAAATTCTTATCCTTGATGGTTTAAGTCTACAATAAAAGGTAAGCTTATAACCCATTTAATAAGAATTTGAACGATACAAGCAAGAACATCAAAAAGCACTTCCATGACTATGAATGTCTCTCCATAGTAGCTTACTTAGGCAACATCTTTAGTGCTCTAAATATGCTGAATTTGAACCTACAAGGAACAAATGATACCATTCATTGCCAAGTATAAAATCAAAGCAATGTTGAAAAAACTTGATTTATGGATAAATTGGGTAATTCAAAATAAGTTTGATCATTTTCCTACTCTCTCATCATTTTTGCTATTAGCTGTTGAGGTCATGTTGCAAAAGGAGATACAAGAAGTAATAATTCAGCACCTTATTTCCAGAACCGGACCACAATAAATATTGTGTTGTTGAACCATTAGTATCAAAGTTAACGACATCACAGGCCTGATACTTGCCCGGAAAATCAATTAATTGAAATAAGCCGAGACTCGATTTTATAAAGACATTTCAAAGATTCAACTTAAACAAGCTTTTGGCTGAATTTAAAACAGAATTGAATGGAAATTTCTTAACTGTTGCGTAAACAATTACTACCCTTCCCCACAACATACTTAAGTGAAAAAGGATTTTCTTCTCTGGTGTATAGAAAAAATAAATATAGAAACTGCTTACAAATAGAAACATATTTGAGGATACAATTGAGCAACATCAACCCAAACTTCACCAATTTAGTTTCCAAATAACGACACCAACTTTCATATTAAAATAAAATTAATCAAATAGGTAACGTTCGGTGTGCACACACGTTCCGAGCCTAATGGCCCGTTTTTTCTATTTGTGAGCAAGGCATATGCCGAAATATTGTGTTGTTTGTTTGTCAGCATTAGTGTTCTCTCATCGCATCCGTCCACTTTGGTATGTGGTGGGTTAATTTCCCTTTCTTTTCTTATTCAAATAAGTAAAAAATAGATAAGTTATTGGAACACTTTTTTTTAGTATGTATGTGTAATTATTTCAGTATAAACAATAAGATTATTTTTCATTGTTTTTATAATTAAGGGGTCAGTGGCAATCATAATCACTTAGGGTATCAATGTTGAAAAAAGTTGAGAAAGCTGCAGTAGGTAACCAAAAAATAACTTTGAAATGTAGAAAAACTTCTCGAGATTTTAGCTGCGTCAAATTCGAATCGTTTGGCAACTTTTCGGAAGCTGGCACTGCTTCCATTGTTAAGCCACTGTTTAACATCAGTGATCAGTGACTTGACAGCAGTGGCACTGCCAGCTTCCAAAACGTCACCGGGCGATTTGAATTTGGTGTGGCTGGAATCCTGAGAAGATTTTCCACAGTGTGCCACCAAGAAAGGGTACGCAGTTATCTAAAAACTTTCAAAATTGGAAAATGTTATGCGCAAAAAATAATTATTTTTTTCACTTTTTTCATGAGACTTAATGCATTTATCCTCAAAAAATAAATAAATCCTAAAAATATCAATCAGTAAGGTTAAAAAAAATCTAATTATTAAACAATTTGGCCTACATATAATAATTTTATTACTCAGTTTATGCACTTGCTGATTCTTGCTAAACTAATGGATTTAAGTACTTTAATCTTTCAAATTGTATACATAAGACCTTTGCTTAATGTAATGTGAGTTTCTGCGATGGCGCATTTTAAGACACCTTCAAACCGAAAACTCCATAAGGTTTTGTTATGTATAGCAGAAGCAAACACAAGCACATTGCACATTAAAATGTACAACAAATCTTCTCGGATTTGCAGCTGGATTTTATTAAAAAGCGACACGCTTTTGGCAACTAGCTCAGTAGCCATCATCAGGGCAATTATGTACCAGCTAGTTGCCGAAAGCTTGTCGCTTTTTAATAAAATCCGGCTGCAAACCCAAGAAGATTTGTTGTCATTTATTCGCCGGGAAAGCCTGCATTCACATATACATTAAAGTGTATATTATATTGCATTTGAAAATGGGAATTAGTTCTTGAAACGTGTAACGCACAATGTAAATAAACATCATTAAACGTAACTGTATTGCAGTTGATTATTTGCTTATATATTAGAATGTTTGTTTAAGATATGATTAGTTGTATAATTTTAACAGAGTGTTGTTTACACATTTTTAACTAAAACTTGATATTAATTAAATTTTTGATTTGTTTTTGAGGAGATACTAAGAAATTACTAATAATTGCAGGGGGACACAAGAATACCAAAGCCACCTAAGCCTCCAGAGAAACCTCTCATGCCGTATATGAGATACAGTCGAAAAGTATGGGACCAGGTTAAAGCTCAGAATCCAGAATTAAAGTTGTGGGAGATTGGTAAGATCATTGGTCAGATGTGGCGAGACCTACCAGAAGAGGATAAAACAGAGTTTGTTGAAGAATATGAAGCTGAGAAGGTATGTCTTCTTTTCTTCCCATTTTTCTTGAATGTATTCAGTATAACAGTAGCTTCAACATACCACTTTCTCAATCAGAGCTGTTGGTGGCACGATGAAACAACTTGCTTGGCAAAATAATGAATAATGTTCAATTAAAATAATAAATGTAGCTCACAGATCTAACAGTTTATTTGTTTTAGTATTCTTGTTGTGCCTTTCCTACAGGGCCTTTACGTGCAAACAAGTATTTTTGTTTATTTATTTGATGTTTTCGTCATATATCTTTACCGCTAAAATGCTAATTTTGTTCACTGTGTCTGTCATGCTGTGATGTCACGCAGCCTGCCTCATTTACCAAACTAACAACGGCCAAAATTATTATTTGAGATCGTATGCAATTTTGAACAGTTTCATTTAATTAAATATCCGTGAGGAAATGAGTTGCAAGAACACTGAAAGAAAAGCATGTATTTTATATAAATCTGCAGTCATTGTTTTTAATTAACGTTTGTTTGATGTACATTTTTCGTATACTATGTGTACAGTGATACCGTTGTTACCGTAAGCTAAGATACGTCTACATTACATAATTTTCAAGGTTATGAGCATTATTTAATGGAAATTGTATTTAGTTAGTGAAGTAATGCATTGCCAAAATACTGTGTTGTCGTTTTTGACAGGTTTACAAGATATTTATACTTGATGTAAATATTCTTAGTCACTGTTATAATATACTCAAAGAAACATTGAAATAAGTATATATTGCATTTAAATTAATATATTAACCGTTAGCTGCTTTTTATTACTGATGTCACTATATCAGACACACGTAAATATTTCCGATGGGTCAGATTTAAATTATGATACAGTGTAGGTATTTGTACATGGGTAATAATAGAAGCTAAGATTTTGAACAGCAATTTAATGGAAGTTGTAATTAGGTCGAAATGCAGGCAAGATCAGAATGACAACTGACACTTTTTTTATCAAATAATTCACAATTAATTTAGCTTTATAAATAATTTAAGCTGCTTTCATAAGCACTGTGTTCCTGAAGTTATTCTTTCATACAGATGGAAGCAGTCCCATATTTATTGTGCTGAATGAGGTCTGGACCAAGAGTAACATCAATATCACTCAGTATTACTAGTGTAATTTATATTTAATTTCATTGGCTCCATAATTCTGCCATCATTAATTCAGTGTACAAGTTCCAACTGTGTCGCTGTGTAAACTACAACTGAAATTTGTACACCATTACAAAATCAAGGTTATGAGCATTGCATAACAATAATTCTATATAATTATGCAACCAAAAAGAAAATGAAATGTCGGAACATCATTTCTGATAGGCTTAGAGGCTAACTCTGTTTCCAGGAAATTTTGAGTTTTATAGTTTGCTGATAAAATCTGAGATAGTCTTTTTTTTTTTTTTTTTTTTTTTGTTTCAATGGCTTTCGGCATCTTAGGCCATACAGCCAGCTCGATAGTAATTGTCACTCACTGCTTTCAGTATCTCCAGTATGAATTTTTACCAGTTAATTAGATACATCACAGGACGGACATGACATTCACAGACACAACATTTAAACACCCATGCCTGTGGCTGGACTTGAACTGGCGACCTTCGGCACGCGGAGCTTGCGCTCTAGCCCCTGCGCTACCGAGGCTGGCTATAATTTTTATTTAAAATACTGTGTTTCACTTCACGTTTCTCATATTCATTATTGTCAGAAATGTTTAAATGTTTATCCCATTGTGAATTCATAAGCAAAATTTCTCTTAATGATACGACATGAGCTACAGATACATACTGAAGCCTTGTGTCATAAATGGTACATTACATGCATGCTTCATTTCATATCATTATACTAGCTGGTACCCACGACTTCGTTCGTGATTGTAAAGAATTCATATTGACAGCTAAGCTATAGACATCTAACCACCATATTGCACGATGGGGGACTCGATACTATTACCACACACAAATACCAGACCAGTCTTCTGCGCTATGTAGTTCCGGCAGCAAAGTAAAATTTACGGATACACACAAGTCTTTGGATGAAATACGAAAATATTCATGATCGACCAATTTCAAACACCATATCTCACACACCCCCACAGTTACCGAATTTCGGCCAACGTTGTGATCGATGGGAGACTCTGTGTTACTACCACACACAAACGCCAGTGATCTGTGATTGATAGTTTTCACTTAAAAGTGATACACGGTGACACATGAGTCTTTGGCAGAAATATGAAATTGCCGAAGTTGGACCATTTTCATCCCCCATATCTTCCACACCCCCATAGCTACAGACATCTAACAACCATAGCGCATGACAACAGACACGATTCTACTACCACACATAAACACCAATGCTCTATGCTATGTAGTCGTGGCAGAAAAGTGAAATCTGCGGAGACACATGCCTTTCGTCGAAATACGAAAATATCCTTGGTCGCCCACTTACAACCACCATATCTCCCACACAACCACAGTTTCTGAAATTCGGCCGCTGTTGTGACCGAAAGGTGACTCTGTGTTACTACCACACACAAACGCCAGAGATCTGTGATCGATAGTTTTCGCTGAAAAGTGATACACCATGACACTTTTGTCTTTGGCAGAAGTATGAAATTGCCACAGGTCGACCACTTTCAACCCCCATTTCTCCCACACCCCCATAGCTACTGACATCTAACAACCATAGTGCACTACATGAGATACTATTCTACTACCAAACACAAACACCAATGCTCTATGCTATGTAGTTGTGGCAGAAAAGTGACATATGCGGAGACAGTCGAAATACGAAAATATCCTTGGTCGGCCACTTACAACCACAATATCTACCACAGTACCACAGTTTCTGAAATTCGGCCGCTGTTGTGATCGAAAGGTGACTCTGTGCTACTACTGCACACAAACGCCAGTTATCTGTGATCTATAGTTTTCGCTGAAAAGTGATACACCATGACACTTTTGTCTTTGGCAGAAGTATGAAATTGCCACAGGTCGACCACTTTCAACCCCCATTTCTCCCACACCCCCATAGCTACCGACATCTAACAACCATAGTGCACTACATGAGATACGATTCTACTACCAAACACAAACACCAATGCTCTATGCTATGTAGTTGTGGCAGAAAAGTGACATATGCGGAGACAGTCGAAATACGAAAATATCCTTGGTCGGCCACTTACAACCACCATATCTACCACAGTACCACAGTTTCTGAAATTCGGCCGCTGTTGTGATCGAAAGGTGACTCTGTGCTACTACTGCACACAAACGCCAGTTATCTGTGATCTATAGTTTTCGCTGAAAAGTGATACACCATGACACTTTTGTCTTTGGCAGAAGTATGAAATTGCCACAGGTCGACCACTTTCAACCCCCATTTCTCCCACACCCCCATAGCTACCGACATCTAACAACCATAGTGCACTACATGAGATACGATTCTACTACCAAACACAAACACCAATGCTCTATGCTATGTAGTTGTGGCAGAAAAGTGACATATGCGGAGACAGTCGAAATACGAAAATATCCTCGGTCGGCCACTTACAACCACCATATCTACCACAGTACCACAGTTTCTGAAATTCGGCCGCTGTTGTGATCGAAAGGTGACTCTGTGCTACTACTACTACACACAAATGCCAGTTATCTGTGATCTATAGTTTTCGCTGAAAAGTGATACACCATGACACTTTTGTCTTTGGCAGAAGTATGAAATTGCCACAGGTCGACTACTTTCAACCCCCATATCTCCCACACCCCCATAGCTACCGACATCTAACAACCATAGTGCACTACATGAGATACGATTCTACTACCAAACACAAACACCAATGCTCTATGCTATGTAGTTGTGGCAGAAATGTGACATATGCGGAGACAGTCGAAATACGAAAATATCCTTGGTCGGCCACTTACAACCATATCTACCACAGTACCACAGTTTCTGAAATTTGGCCGCTGTTGTGATCGAAAGGTGACTCTGTGCTACTACTGCACACAAACGCCAGTTATCTGTGATCTATAGTTTTCGCTGAAAAGTGATACACCATGACACTTTTGTCTTTGGCAGAAGTATGAAATTGCCACAGGTCGACCACTTTCAACCCCCATTTCTCCCACACCCCCATAGCTACCGACATCTAACAACCATAGTACACTACATGAGATACGATTCTACTACCAAACACAAACACCAATGCTCTATGCTATGTAGTTGTGGCAGAAAAGTGACATATGCGGAGACAGTCGAAATACGAAAATATCCTCGGTCGGCCACTTACAACCACCATATCTACCACAGTACCACAGTTTCTGAAATTCGGCCGCTGTTGTGATCGAAAGGTGACTCTGTGCTACTACTGCACACAAACGCCAGTTATCTGTGATCTATAGTTTTCGCTGAAAAGTGATACACCATGACACTTTTGTCTTTGGCAGAAGTATGAAATTGCCACAGGTCGACCACTTTCAACCCCCATTTCTCCCACACCCCCATAGCTACCGACATCTAACAACCATAGTGCACTACATGAGATACGATTCTACTACCAAACACAAACACCAATGCTCTATGCTATGTAGTTGTGGCAGAAAAGTGACATATGCGGAGACAGTCGAAATACGAAAATATCCTTGGTCGGCCACTTACAACCACCATATCTACCACAGTACCACAGTTTCTGAAATTCGGCCGCTGTTGTGATCGAAAGGTGACTCTGTGCTACTACTGCACACAAACGCCAGTTATCTGTGATCTATAGTTTTCGCTGAAAAGTGATACACCATGACACTTTTGTCTTTGGCAGAAGTATAAAATTGCCACAGGTCGACCACTTTCAACCCCCATATCTCCCACACCCCCATAGCTACTGACATCTAACAACCATAGTGCACGACAGGAAAGACAATTCTACTACCACACACAAACACCAAAGGTCTATGTTATATGGTTGTGGCAGGAAAGAGAAGTATACGGTGATACGAATTTTTGGTCGAAATATGAAAACGCCCTGCACTGACCAACTTTAATCATTATATCTCCCACATCCCCACAGCTATCGGCATTCGGCCAACGTTGTGCACGACAGGAAACTCCATGCTACTTCCACCCACAAACATCAGTGATCTGTGCTAGGTAGTGGTGGCTGAAAAGTGAAATAAAGGAAAAAACACGTCTATTTTTATATATATATAAGATTTGTAGTTACTATGGAGGGAGTCAATAACTGTACCAAAAGATCTATAAAAGGATATTGGATTGAGCTTTATTTTGTTGTTGAGCTCATTATATTATGTTATTGCCAGAAAATCATGAAAAAAATGGTTGGTTACACATAACCAAATAAATATATATATATATATATATATATATATAGATTGTTTGGAAACAAAGGCGCTGAAAGCGGATATATTAGACATTGGGATAGGAGAAAAACCACCGCTTACCAAAGATGAGGTCTCCAGCGGCGTCAAAACAAGAAAAAACACACAAACACAAACATAATACAAATTTTCGAGCTTAGCTCTTCATCAGGTTATAGGATGAGGTGGCTGCCCCGCGGAAGCTAGCAGCCAACTGAGGAGACCACACGGGGTGCACATGGTCGGCTGATCGGGGTGGAGAGGGAGGGGGGAGAAATAACATGGCGGGAGGCGGGGGTGGGAGGACCTAAGCCCGAAAATGATAATTAGACTTCACAGTAGAAACGCGGTTGAGGTCATAAGGTCACTGGCATAAAACAAACCAAGGAAACCCGGGGAGGGGGGGGGGGGTGGAATCTACTGAAAACGATCTATATGTGACCCCATAAAAAATTATTCCCCACGCAAAATACTACACACGGAAAAAATATAATAATATAAAACACACGGGAGGAAAAAAAAAAAAAATTATTGCACTAGATCTAAGTACAAAAAGAGAAAGCTCTGGTGAGCGATGGTTTTGTGGGAAATGATGGCAGGTAAGGGGCAAAGGTCGGAGGAGAGAGGAAAATTGGAGCTATCTTAAATTTAGTCCAGGTGGTTGTCTGGTCCCCAGTTGGTACTGAAAGGCCAGTTCCCACCTTCTCAGTTCTGAGATGCTGCTTTTGTCTGGGAGTACTTTGATGGCGCGGACTGTGAAGCAGGTGTTGAAATTGTTGGTGTTATGAGTGGTGGCATGAAAAGAAACAGGGTGGTCAGGGTTCTCAGTCCAGACCGATTGTCTGTGTCCATTCATCCGGATGGCCAGTGGATTTGTGGTCAGACCTATGTAGGAGGCTGGGCAGTGGTTGCAGGTAAGTTGATAGATCAGGTGAGAAGTTACGCAGGTAGCCGATCCAGTGATATAGAAGCTTTCCCCTGTTACGGGATTGGTGAAGGTGGTCGAAGGCGGGTGCATCATGCAAAGTTTGCAACGGGGCCTGTTACACGGAAAGGATCCTTGGGGCTGTCTTGTGGGCTGAGGGGTTCCATGTTTATGGACCAAGAGCTGGTTCAAGGTGGGGGGTCTACTGAAGCAGGTTCTGGGGGGCTGGGGAAGGATTTGTGGTAGGAGTGTTTTCATTTCCGGGCAGGCTCGGAGGAGATCATATCCTTGTCTTAGGATCCTGTTGATGGATTCTAAGCCAGGGAAGTAGCGGGTGACCAAAACTGGGCTTTGGTTGGTTCTTGATGGTTGTGGGGTGTTGATGGATTGTGTCGGTACTGATGTGGCCCGTGTAACTTGTTTGAGAACTAAGTCTGGGGGGTAATTGCGGGATATTAGGGCTTCAGAAATGTTATTAGAGTACTGCTTAAGGGACTGTACGTTGGAGCAAATGTGCCTGCCCCGGATTCCCAGGCTGTATGGGAGGGCGCGTTTGATGTGATTAGGATGGCAACTGTCGTAGTGGAGGTATTGTTGTAGATTGGTGGGTTTTATATGTACCGACGAATTGATGCCGCCATCGGAGAGGGACAGGTCGACATCCAGGAAAGTGGCCTGGGTGTGGGAGTAATTCCATGTAAATTTGAAAGTGCTGGCATTATTGAGGTTATTGAGGAAAATGAGAAGGTTGTCTTCCCCGTGGGTCCAGACCATGAAAATATCGTCAATGAATCTGACCCATAGCAGGGGTTTCAACAGGGCTGCAGCTAAGAAGGACATTTCTAGGCGGCCTAAGTATAAGTTGGCGTATGAGGGAGCCATGCGGGTGCCCATGGCAGTGCCGCTGACTTGTCGGTAGATTTTGCCATCAAAGGTGAAAACGTTGTTAGTTAAAATTAGTTCGGCCAGATAGACTAGGAATGATCTGGACGGGAGGCTATTAGGGGGACGCTGGTCTAGAAAATGTTCCATGGCGCTGAGGCCATGGCAGTGGGGAATATTGGTGTATAGGGAGGTCATGTCAATCGTAACCAGAAGAGAGTCAGGTGGAAGAGGCACGGGAACTGTGGATAAACGGGAAAGAAAATGCCGGGTGTCTTTGATGTGGGAGGGGAGTTGGCTTACAATAGGCTGTAGGTGTTGGTCTACCAGGGCGGAAATGCGTTCGGTCGGAGAACCATAACCAGCAACTATGGGGCGTCCAGGGTTGCCCGGTTTGTGAACTTTCGGAAGTAGGTACAAGTAAGGGGTGCGGGGCTTTTTTGGGATAAGGAGTGAGATTGAGTGGGCAGTGAGACCCTGGAGGGGTCCACAAGACTGTATATAATCTTTTATACTGTCATTAATTGCAGCTGTAGGATCGTGGTTAAGGAGGCGGTATGTGTTGGAGTCAGCCAATTGACGGAGAGCTTCGCTGAGGTAGTCACAACGGTTCATGACTACCGTTGTGGAGCCCTTGTCAGCCGGTAAGATAATCAGGTCCGGGTTAGATGAGAGTTCCCTGATGGCTCGGGTTCACAGTCCGCGCCATCAAAGTACTCCCAGACAAAAGCAGCATCTCAGAACTGAGAAGGTGGGAACTGGCCTTTCAGTACCAACTGGGGACCAGACAACCACCTGGACTAAATTTAAGATAGCTCCAATTTTCCTCTCTCCTCCGACCTTTGCCCCTTACCTGCCATCATTTCCCACAAAACCATCGCTCACCAGAGCTTTCTCTTTTTGTACTTAGATCTAGTGCAATAAATTTTTTTTTTTTTTTTTTTTTTTTTTTTTTTTTTTTTTTTTTTTTTTCTCCCGTGTGTTTTATATTATTATATTTTTTCCGTGTGTAGTATTTTGCGTGGGGAATGATTTTTTATGGGGTCAAATATAGATCGTTTTCAGTAGATTCCACCCCCCCCCCCCTCCCTGGGTTTCCTTGGTTTGTTTTATGCCAGTGACCTTATGACCGCAACCGCGTTTCTACTGTGAAGTCTAATTATCATTTTCGGGCTTAGGTCCTCCCACCCCCGCCTCCCGCCATGTTATTTCTCCCCCCTCCCTCTCCACCCCGATCAGCCGACCATGTGCACCCCGTGTGGTCTCCTCAGTTGGCTGCTAGCTTCCGCAGGGCAGCCACCTCATCCTACAACCTGATGAAGAGCTAAGCTCGAAAATTTGTATTATGTTTGTGTTTGTGTGTTTTTTCGTGTTTTGACGCCGCTGGAGCCCTCATCTTTGGTAAGCGGTGGTTTTTCTCCTCTCCCAATGTCTAATTATATATATATATATATATATATATATATATATATATGTAACAATGAAAGGAAAGAAATGCCGCGAGGCAATATTTACATGGAAAAGAAAGGGAAAATACACCCAACACTCACCAAAGCTGAAGGGAGGAGGGCAGCAGCAACACAGCACAACACACAAACAAATAAAAAACAATATTTCGGGTGAAGAATCCCCTTTTACAAGTTAACAGATAGGTGGCTGGTCTTGCGCAAGACTTGCGTAGGACGCAGCCACTCATAGAACGCAACAGACTGTCGGAGGTGGTGGGGGCAGCAACGATAATATAACCGCGAGTATACGAAAGATTGAAATGATAAAAAAATATATATATTAGTTATTAAAAATATATATAAAGAAGAAATATAATTGAAAATTAAAAAAAAAAAATTATGAAACTATTGAACTATTGTACTGGCCAGTGGTGGGTGTATAGGGTGAGGATGGAAGATGTTAACGGAAATTAAGGCCTGGGGGATGTCTGGTTTGAAGGATGTGTTGATATGCCAATTCCCACCTGCGGAGTTCAGATTGGGAGGTAGTGTCTGGAAGTACTCTAATGGCTCTTACTGTGAAGCAGTTATTAAGGTCACGGGTGTTGTGAGTACTGGCATGGTGAGCAACGGGGAGGTCCAGGTTTTGGGAGTAAACTGTCTGTCTGTGACCATTCATTCTGATGGATAATGAGTTTGAGGTCAGGCCAATGGAGGAACTTGGACAGTGGAGGCAGGTGAGCTGGTAAATGAGATGGGTGGTTGTACAGGTGGCATGACCTATTATGGGGTAGGTTTCACCAGTTGTAGGATTGCTATAGGTAGTGGTAGGTGGATGCATACCGCAAGTTTTGCAACGGGGTCTCTTACAAGGGAAGGATCCAAACGGTGGTTTAGGAGCATCAGAGGCTTGATATTTATGTACAAGAATGTTTTTTTAGATTAGGCGGTCTGCTGAAGGTGACTCGGGGTGTGGTGGGAAGGATTGATGGAAGAATGCGGCGCATTTCAGGAAAGGATCTAAGAAAGTCATAGCCCAGACGAAGAATTTTGTTTAGGGATTCCAGGCCAGGGAAAAACTGGGTGAGAAAAACAGGGTTCTGATTGGCTTTAGGTTGTTTGTGTCGGTTTGGAGGACTGTCCCTGACCCTTGATACTTGTTTTTGAATTAGTTCTGGAGGATAATTGCGGTTTATGAGTGCCTGGGTAAGATTGTTGGTGTAGAGGGTAAAGGACTCGTGATCAGAGCATATGCGTTTGCCCCGAATGGCTAGGCTGTATGGAATGGAACGTTTTGTGTGATATGGATGGCAGCTATCAAAATGGAGATATTGTTGTAGGTTAGTGGGTTTTATGTGGACAGAGGTGTGTAAGTGACCGTTCCGTACAGAGATGTCTACATCCAGAAAAGTGATGTCAGTCTGAGAGTAGCACCAGGTGAAATTTAAGGAGGAGAAGTTATTCAGTGAGTGCAAGAAGTCAAGAAGGAGGTTTTCACCGTGGGTCCAGATCATAAATATGTCATCTATATACCTGAACCACACGGTGGGTTGTAGGGTAACCTGTTGAAGAAAACGTTCCTCTAGTCTGCCCATGAAAAGGATGGCATATGAAGGTGCCATGCGAGTGCCCATAGCAGTGCCTCGAATCTGATGGTAAATCTGAGACTGGAAGGAAAAGAAATTTTTAGTCAGGATGAATATATATATATATATATATATATATATATATATATATTACATGGCATTGTATACTTTTATATTTTGTATCATTTTACAAATGGTACTACAGATTGTTTTGTGTAAAATTATTTAAGAAGTATAAAAACAAAAATATTTGTTTGTACACATACTGTATTAATTACATTATTTCCTTGAAGTTGGTGTGAAAACTTTGACAGGGTATCAATTGCAATTTCCAGTACTCTGTTCTAATTGGCTGATCGACTAAAAAGGTTAACACTTTACCTTATTATCTATTTTACTCAAAAAAACGTATTACTTTTTAAAAAATCGAACATTTACATTATGTATTTTGCATTTTTTAAAATGAATTTAAATTTACCGTGGAAATGCTCAAGACTGTCCAAGCATCTTGAATGACTTCACACTACCCAAAACAAAACAGTCGTGTATGTATACGGCAGGGGTCAGTTTTCTTTCATTAAAAATTAATTCCTTGTATTATAAGTACTGTGTAGTGCTCCAGTGTAAAAGCACAACAATAAAAATGCCAAACAAGTTATTTATTTATGTTCCAAACTATGAACAAATACGTGAAAAGTGATTAAAACTTACAAGGAGGGAGGATGCTCGTAGTTTATCCGCAGATTCAAGAATCTATTTTTGCGAAGAAAAATCTTGATGTAAGTGTTTGTGCACAATATATTTCTAAATCTGAAGTAAAACTGATGAATTTTGCAGAACAACTACTTTTAAAGTATTGATAACATAATAAGGTATGAGTTGAGGTTGTTTTGGTTTTATGATTTAAAATCTTACTTTAGTGTTACATTTAAAAAAACACACTCTGGCAGCACTATCATTACCGTGGAGCCACAGTCTGATGATAGATTCTTATGCAGCATGATAAAACAAATCAAAAATAAAGAATAAAAGTTTTTAATATCTCCCTTAGTTCTTGAGATATCTTAAGTGGAAGGTTAGGCTGATATGAAGCTTAGAACAGACTGGAAATTGGCAGTGCTATAGCTTTAAAGTTTTAATCTAAACTTAGTCTTATCTCCAAAGTTCTCACTTTCTCTTCCACCCATAAATTGAATCATGTTGCTCTTATTTAGGACTCTCCTTTATTCTGTTGCACCCTTCACTGGCAGTATTATTTTACTACCACTGACAGGAGTCAGAACCAATGTGATAACCTGGAACATAGCTATCAACAGTTCCTACCACCATTCCATTTTGATCCAGGAACTTCAAAAACAATCAATACATTATAATTCTCCCAGCTGGTAAGGACTCAATCACTGTTGTCATGGATCAGAGTGACTCATAATTAATCTGATCTATGACAACAGTGATTGAGTCCTTACCAGCTGGGATAATTATAATGTATTGCCCTTAGGCAGCTCCGACATTTCCACATATTGTCCTCACACCACTGACCAATTAAATTGATCTGCTTAGAAATCTGACCTTTCCTCAAGCTCCAAGGTGCCTTTCAAGGCCTCTCAAACCATTCCTTTTTCCTTCTGACTCCTAAGAGCCCCCAGACATCCAAGATGCATAAGGCAGGCAGTCTTTAATGCCCTATAGTTGTTGCCTTTGGGTCTGCCACGTAACACATTTCTACATTCATTAACCATAACCAACAACCTTCTTTCTGTGCCCTCCCAGTCTACAGAATGTCAGAGATATTCTACATTTCCTAGAGTGTCCGTTGATAATCCCCTCCTGCAGATTCCTTCCTGTTCACCAAACACATCATCTCCCTGTACATTAACAACCCCCATTGCCAAGGTTAGTGCCATTGGAAGAATCTTTTCTTCAAACCATTACCTTACAGTCCACTGTGAGGTTCAGATATATAGATGACATTTTTATAATCCATACCATTGGTGAACACCAGTTCCTTGACTTTTCCCTGAACAACATCCGCTCACTAAACTTCACATGGTTGTTCTACTCTCACACCTACATCACCTTCCTTGATGTAGATATCTCCTTGCATACTGGCCACATATATGCATCCGTCCACATCAAACCCGGGATGTGACCACATCTTTCCCCCTGCCATATGTCTCGCCTCCCACATGAGTAAGACTAAGGTCGAAATATTGTGCAATTCGTGTGTTTCTGTGTTTTTACGTGTCTCGCCCTCCTGCCTTCATCTGTGGTAAGTGACGGGTAACTGTTTATTTTCCCTTTCCTATCTTATTTTCAGTGCCTCGCGGCAGTTTCTTTGTTTCCTTTATCTAATAACATATACACTTTAACAGCTGCTGCTAATATCACACAAAATGCTCCCTCGCCCACAATGTATCTATCCGAGGCATACGCATCTGGTCTAGTCAAGAGTCCTTTAGCCTTTACTCCAGCAAGCTGACTAAAATTGCAAAATAGTGTCAGAAATTAGGTCATTTACATCACCTAAGGCTGACGCAACTGGAAAAGTCTGCGATATCCGAGCATGCCTTCGACGAAGAACACAGGATAGAGGTCGACAAAACAGTAGTACTGGCTAGGGCCTCTTCCTTCTGGGACTCGGTCACAAGCGAGGCGATGGAGATCCGGCTAAAAATGACAACATAAATGGGGACGGCGGTTTCTATCTGAGTGACGGGAGGACGGCGGTTCGAATCCCCATCTGGGCATCCAGATTAGGGTTTTCCATGGTTTCCCAAATCACTCCAGGCAAATGCCGGGATGCTTCCTTCAAAAGACCATGGCCGAATTCCTTCCTATTCCTTGCCCCCCATCCTGTCCTGTCTCTAAAGACCTCGCTGTTAAGAAACGTAAAGCAGTTAAAAAAAAAATCTATCTGAGCGAGGCCTGGAGACCTATCATTAGCGATTTCTGACGAGAGGGACGCAGATCTTCTCAAGCAAATGACACCAGTCGGGTGCCGCAGCGGACTGCGGATTAAGCAAGTACTTAAGGCCAATCAGAGCAGACCCGCCAGCACATCCGGGTGGGAAGGCGCAAATGACGCCAGTTGATCGCCACAGTGGGTCACGTATCATGCTGGCACTCTTGACCAATCAGAGCGAGTGGGTCTTCCAGCTGTAGGTATAAAGGAGGTTCGATGCAAGCCAGTCGAGGCAGTAACAGTCAGCTTGCGACAGCTACAGGATACCCTATGAAGACATCAGAGTCAGCTGTCAAAACATCGTGTTTTTACAACACCATCTGGCTGGATACATGAGAGGATTTTTTTGTAGGTTTAGCATAGGTTGAGGTCAGGGGTATGCCTAGTGTCTAGGATATGTTGATAGACAACTTCCCATCTACAGAGTTCCGAAGAAGTGGTGGTGTCCTGTAACACTGACAGATCCAACCATGAAAGAGGTGTTGAAATTGTTGAAATCATGATCTGACATGAATTAACCACTGGATGTTCTGTATTGGCAGTATAATTTTTTTTGCCATTCATCCTGTAGGATAGTTGTTGAGTGGTGAGATGGATGTAGGAAGCATTGAAGTGAAGACAGTTAAGTTGGCTGTCCAATAATAGGAAAGGATTCTACAGTGATGGGATTAGAACAGGTAGCAGTAGCTGGATGCATGCTGCATGTTTTGCAGCGAGGTCTATTACAGGGAAAAGATCCATGTGAAGGTTTAGGAAAGTCAGAAGTTAACTAATTGTGTGTGGACCAAGATGTTCAATTTAGGTGTTCTGCTAAAGCAAGTGCAGTTGGATTTTATGAAGAAGGACACTCATTGCAGGGAAAAAATGTAGAAAGTCATGCCCATGGCAAAGGATCTGGTTAATGGATTCCAGGCCAGGAAAGAATTGGGCGATGAATATTGGTCTGCAGTCAGCTTTCAGAGATGCGGAAAGGGAGTTGTGCTTGATAGCACAGGAGATTTACTTTTCCATGAGATCTTGGGGGTAGCATCATGACACGAGGGCTTGGGATAGTTTATAGGAATACCTGAAAAGTGATTTATGATCAGAACAGATGTGTATGCCACAGATTGCAAGGCTGTACAGGAGGAAGCGTTTGGTATGGAAGGGATGGCAACTGTCAAAGTTGGGTACTGTTGTAAATTATTTGGTTTGATTTGCACAGATGTGTGGAGGGCAGCCTATTGTAGGGCAATATCCAAGTCTAGGAAGTTGACATGAATATGGGACTATAACCAAGTGAATTTGATGTAGTGACTGTTGAGTGAATTATGGAAATCTAGAATGTGGTCTTCACTTTGGGTTGTAAGGCGGAAAGAAAGCTCGCAGCTAAGCACCACTCTGCGTTAACTGTGAACAACTAAGTTCATGACCATTGTAGCCTTCTGTTACCTTTAAGATTTAATTGTAGCAGTTGCCACACATTTGTAAACAAACCCCAAACGTGGAGGGTAAATTGAAATAAGTTCACTTGGCACAGTTTTAAATTCACAAAATACTTATAATCTTGAAAAAATTCTCTAATGTCGGTACCAGAATTATAAATAAAGGATCAAACAACAGTTGCACAGAGGATTGTAGGTAAAGCACATTCACATGTTAAGAGAGAAACTTTCATCAAGTCCCCTTCTTGGATGGAAATATAACTACAGCATGTTAAAATATAATAAGACTCCTAACCACGTGGAGCTAGCGGCATGTTATGACATGAAGTTAACTGTTGGAAAACTGCCGGAAGAATGAGTGCCAGTCTGGATGTCCACCTTCCCTTTATTGGCTCAGTTGAAATCTTCGAAAATTAATATCTCCAAATGTACTTGATAGTTTAACTCGTAATTGATACCTGGGCTTCTTGATATCTTATTCTATCCATTCCAATTTAGTTTAGTCTTTAAAAAGGTTTCTATAAGATTAATTTTGAAGTCTCTTACATCATCAAATGTGGTAGTTTCCCTTTACAATTATAACAATAGCAACAAACCATTCCCAAAATTCGATTTAATCGTAGATGCATTTTCTATAGGAACCTATATATAATTTCAATCCTCTTAATTTGCTCTATCTTCTGAGATAAATTTAGTATTTTTCTCTCTTTAAGTTAAAATTTTGATATTTTTTTCTCTCATAATTAAAAGATGTATTCCGCCTAATTACTTGATTTTGCATTAATAATACTCTAGAAGGTGACAACTATAAGTTACGATAAAAAATCAGCTGTAACTTTTCATGATTTCAAATTTAAGATTTTAATCTTCACTGAGCACATGGCTTAAAAATGTAAACAATTCAAATATCTCTTAAACTAAATTTTTCCAGGCACAGTGAATACACTTAAAAAATGATCCTTATGACGAGTTTTCATAGTGGAAATGAATGCAACAAAATCCGTTAGGGTCGAAAAACTACTCTGTCTGAAATTTCTATATTCCACTAAAATAACTTTAAAATAGAACTATAAAGTATCTAACTACTGGGAGTAGCTAATAGAAATGTTTTTGGCGAGCTTATAGATATGTTACAGGGCCCATACCATAAATATATCCTACCCACTGCTCCCCACATTTGCTTTAGCAGGCCTCTAATCTGAACATCATCTTGGTCCACAAGTACTTCTTACTCTCGTAGACCTCCACAGCGATCTTTTCCCTATAATTGACCCCATTGCACCCATACCTACTCTAATCCCATCACCGGAGAATCCTTTCCTATTATTTGACACGCTACCTACACTACCACTCACCTGATATGCCAACTTGCCTATCTTCACTGCTTTGTTTATCAGTTTTGCCACTCAACTATCCTACACGATGAATGGTCACAGGCAAAAAGTTTATACTGCCAATCCAGACCATGTAGTGGCAATTCATGCCAGCTCATAATTCCAGCAATCTCAACACCTGTTTCACGGTTAGAGCTGTCAGACTGTTATTATTACTCCGTGATTCACTGAAAGTGGGTGGCGAAGGGTGCATTGCACCTTTCTGAATGTTTAATAATTTGGAAGGAATATATGGGATATGGCAGGACACTACCACTCCTTTGGAAATCTATATATGGGATTTATCTATCAACATATCCTAGACAAACCCTGGCCTCAACCTAAGCTAAACCTGTCAGTTACTATTTTGCAATCTTACAATCAGTTTTCATATACATTTTTCAATATATGTGTGCAATTTTTGTATATAATATATTCTTCTAGTTTTATTTATTTACTTATTTCCTCTTATAACCACTCCAAATTATATTATCTAAACAAATTTCATTTTTCCTCGACTGACATTGGTCAACTTTCTATCTCCATCACCCGTTCAAACCCCACCCTCCCATATGTTATATTTTTGTTTTATTTGTGTGATGGGTCTGGGTGTATGCAAATCTTTCCTCCTGCTTTATGTCTCACCATCTATATAACTAAAGTTATTAAACAAAATACTGTGAATTTTGTGTGTTTTTTACATTTTTCGTTTGGCTCTTCTGCCTTCATCTGTGGTAAGAGATGGGTCATTTTTCCCTATTCTATCTTATTGTTAATGTATTATTCATTTGTTTATGATAATTGATACTACTGCATTATTGATGTGAATAGGAGACAAAGATAGTGAATTGTGACTGACAAAACAGTTATCAGAGTAGGAAGCAAGTAGATGAGAGACATCATAGAAGAGACATTTCTTGCTTTGGGACGTAATCAAGAGAGATAAAACTGTAAAGTTGCTTCTCAGGCTAGGTGCCCTACAGCTGCTGAATATTTATCTCACTTTAATTGTTTCATTACTATAAGAATAAATCATTTATCCTTTCATGTCTGTAGTGAAACTGACTTTTAATATCACTTGCTACCTATTTAATTCCAGCCTTGTTCTGTGGCATTTCTTTGTCCTGTTTATCACTACATTACCTTGTGACTGGTAAGCAGGTTTAATAATGCTTATGCTTTCATTTTTTGGCCTTTTCATCAGTTATGTGTGGAGTAACATCAGTGCAGTAAATTATTTTGTTCTTTTTGAAAATGCCTTGTTTTTTTATAGCAGGTGAATGTATTTTGTCATTGTACAGATGATTGATATCTGAATACCTTTTTTGTTCTTATTAAATTTTGTGTACAGTTACTGCCACTGGATTGCAGACAACTTAGCAAACAGCAAAGTGGAGTGAAAATGCTTTCGTCTGTTGTAATATGTATCAATTTTAAATAGGCTTGTTAATGATTTATATTCTGTGTGTAAACCTATTTTCAGGTGTTGTATAACGACGCTATGAAATCATATCACAGCTCGCCTGCATATGTGGCTTGGATGACTGCAAAGACGAAAGGTAGGCCACCAGAAGCTGATGGTGGGCCCTGGGCATTTTCGTCTCACTTTGTCTTGTCCCATTCTGTCGCTGTTGGGTGGCACATTTTCCCATGTGTTTCACTCACTATTGTAAATGCCTTGCTTCTTCTGAAACCTTTGAACTGGCATACATTGAAACCTATAAAAGGTGCTGGCCTTTGTGTTATAAATGTGTATAATTGTCTTTTTGACATATAGTCTACAGTCCTATTTATTTTATAATTCACATCAGCAGAATGGTAGTAAATAGGTTTTGGTGCTTTCAAACACTCATAAAGATGAAGCTTAAAATTTGAGGCCAGTACCTACTTTTCTAGGATTTGCTTCTGTTTGCCCTTGCAGATTTACCACCCTGTGCCTGCTTGGATTGTGCCTTGTTAGAGTAGCTGTTAATTTTTAGTAAACCAATCTGGCTGTAATTCAAATTGTATATTGAACATAACCATGATATAGTGCATGAAATAATCCTTAACAACTGCCAGTCATCTTTGCTTAAGCTACAGACTCTGTGCACTGGATTGTTTCAGACAGACTTAGCTTAGATCTATAAGGATTTTTAATCTGAATCCAGTGACATTTTCTGTAAATGACACACCAAACTTGAAAAGCTTAGTATGCAACAATTGTTTTGGGATATTCAAAAATATGTCTACACACTAGTTCAAATTTCAGTATAATAGTTTGGTAGCAATAACGTATCTGAAATTTGAGATAGCCTTTCAAAGTGAACAAAGTTATTATTGAAACATTAAACTGAAGTGGATGATGGTACTGAGAACTTTTAAAAAACTCTGTCACTGAGTTTTTCAGCATTTAGATCTATATGAAATGTTCATAAGGGAGAGGGAAGGGAGTGTAATTTGTCCAGCAGAGAAAAATTTCTGATTGGGGACCATTTTTAGGTTTATATAAAATCATAAAAACAACATTAATTTTCATTTTGCTGTAAATATTTCATATCTTGACACATGCTATTTATGATTAACTTTTTTTTAAGTAAAATAATATAATTTGTATTTCCTGTTATAAATCATTTTTCTACAAGTTTGAATAAATCAATGTTTTGTATAGTATGCTATTGGAATCTATGTATAAAACCGAGGGATGTAAATTTGCAGTCATATCTGTTGCATATCTACATAAATTGATACCAAAGAACATGTTCCAGCTGACTAATATTGTGTCCAGTAATTCTATTTACCAATAACACTCTAATATCTATATTTGTAAATGATAAATTTTGTTAACTAATACACAGTCATTTAGAAAATTCTCTGCAGCGGTTTTGCACTGTTATAAAATGCTTTAAAAGCTTGCATGCTTCTTTAACTTTAGCCAATTTTAAGTGTTTTCTTAACACACATCAATCAGTCAAAAAGTAAAAAGGATTATTACATAAATGTCAACTATGCAGTATGAACTTGTAAATAAGTTTACAAAACTAGCAATTGCATGTTTTGCTGAGGGCATTAACAGGTATTAGGAATTCTAAATTGATTTTATTTTATTCTTTTCCCAATTTAGAACTAAAGAAATGACACTTCTATGCTAGGTTTGATATGGAATATTATATATTTCAATAAAATAGTCATTTCTGTAGAAATTTCAGGGCAGTATTGCCAAATGTTCCTCATGTCTATAATTTTCATGATTACTGCTATTCTGCTAAAACCAGTTTTACAAGCTCCAAAATGTAATTAAACTACCTTTAACAGAGTTTAATAATTCATCTGTTAGGATATGAACATTGTTGTTAGTAAGTCACAAATATTTTATTCACATTTTATTTTAAGTTAATTCTCATGTTGTAATTATTTCATTAAATTTTAATCCACAGTTTAAAAAATTGTACCAGTTACAACTACACATTGAAAACGACTTATTTGATGATAATGACCATGAAAATGTTGTTTTTATTAGTTTTTGTTTCATGTGTTTATAATTAAGTTTAATTTACACTAGGGGAATATCAGTGAAGAGGTTTGATACAAAGTAGTGAACTGAATTATCAGTCTTATGAAGTTGCCAGGGAAATTGTTTACCCAACTATCTTCCTTATTTCTTATGAAGTGTCACAACTGTTAATAAACATCATCTTCAAATCAAACCAAACAGCATATTGCATCTTTCTTGTGTGCCAGGCCAAGGGTTTCACTTAATGTTTTACATGCTCATTCCTTTGACAGCATACTGACCCGGATTTTGCTTGCAGGCCCGTAGTTTAAAACAGAGTTTTATTGTCCCCCGTCGGAAAGATTACTGCTTCTCATGTTTCAGTTAGAGTATGAGAAAAATTTGAAAGTGTATCACAATTCCCCGGCTTATGTGGCGTACATAGCGGCCAAGAATCGTGGTAAGTCTGGTAGGTCAAAAACGCATTTCATCATTTTCGATGGTCATTCGTGTCATTCATGCTCGTGTTTTTACTTTATGTTTTGAGTATTCTAAAGGAAGAAGCCAGCATGTAATTTTTCTAACTACTTTATTCTTCATTTTCAAGGTAAAAAAATTAAAATGTTTAGATAATATAATTTTTAAAATTAATATATCTTTGCCTAATTGTTATTGTTTTGCACTAGTTTTTCTGCTTTTCATTTCTAGAGCAATGAGTACTGCCCTCCCATCTCCTTCAACAAATATACTAGTGATGAAAAAATTGTACTTCTGACTCTAATTACATCAACTTTGGTCATTATCATAACTAAGATTATTTTGTACATCACAAATTAACATTATAAGATCATCAACCTAATGATATTCTAATTATTGCAGTCAATCAAATATGTCATTTTATATGAAACAAATATGATAAACTTGCACCAAAAATTCTTTCACCCAGCAATGAAAACCCAAAGTCCTACCCGTTATAAATACAAGATGGATGAAGGTAGGCGAGTTGGAAGGAATTAAGTGAATTGGAGGGATGGCTTAGTTTGAAAGGAGGAAGTGCTGGTACAACAGAGATCAGACAACAGGAGAAGCGATCAGTTGATGATCTGGTATTTCTGTGGTAGTTGGGTGGTAAACATTAATAGTGAATGGCTCAATTTTAGGAGATGATCATTATGCAATGACAGAAATATTGTGAAAAATGCTTTGAATTAGTTAGAATGATATCACAGGAGGTTTTTTCCTTCTTTTTCGTGATTGAGTTGCTTAGGACCACGCGGAATCAACATAGTTGGCCTTTTTACTAGCCCAGTATGCCTTCACATGCAACAAAAGGGTGAGCTTTCATTACACTGTCTTATGTATGTTGGCTAGTCTTTCTCCATTCTTCCTTGAACACCCATATTTGTGTGCTTTTCCTGATACAATTAAGGTCTTGTAGATTTGGTGATCCTCGGTTTTTCAGATGCTCTTCCCTGTTCGTACCAATTTGGTCAGGTGGTCTTGTTCTTTAAGAATATTTGAATTTTATGATTTAGTCTGAGTCCATTCTTTCCAATGTCCTATGAATTGTATTCTTCGCAGGCACATTGAATTTGTGATTTTCTAGATTGATACATTTTTGTATTTGGATTTAGGGAAATGCACTCAGTCTTTCGGTTTTGGTCCTATGATAGTTGTCATTATTTTATGTTGTTTCAGTTCTAGTAGCACTTTCAGTTTTCTGTTGGAAAATGAGTGTCTTTGATTAATATAGAGCTTTTAGTTTGATTATTGTTATATAATGTCAGATTTTGCAGCTCAAGGAGGAAATTTTCTTGTAAGAATTTTTTGTTAACTGAAATGCATTCACCATTTTCTCAAGTGTCTATTCAATTGATTTTTTTTTACAATTTTCTTTAATCCATTCACTCAATGTTGCACATTTAGAATTGATATGACATATATTTTGTTTTCTTAAATGATTTGTGTTATCCGATTCTCTCAGCTTGCTGCTCTTGTACAAGGGTCAGTCAGAAACTAATGCCCCTTTTTTTCACCTAAAATAACATAGTTAAGTGAAAAATTTGAATTTGGCCCAATTCCTCAAACCTTCAAGTAATTGCAGTAGCAACTTCCTGCTTCAAAAGGTGACAGCCACTTTCAAATGGCTGACTTCGATGTTCGTATTAGATATTGTTCTTCGAATGAATTCTTTAATGCTGAAGGTGAAATGACCATTCACATTCATGAAAAGCTGAAAAATGTATACAGTGATGCAGAGACTCCAGCACCACTTTCCAGAATAAAATATAACTAAAAATCTCACTCGCCACTTCAATAACATATGTTGTGAATGTGGTCTCAATAGGTCCAGTTGTTTGTCAGTGGTGTGGAAGAAGGTGCGAGAGATTTATAGCAGTTGAAATGCCTACCATGAGTGATGTGTTCGACTTTGCACTCCTGTTAAAGAGTTTGTATCACAGTCTGTATACATAAAAGAAAAATCTGTTCGTACACACACTAGGTGGCAGCAATTCAAATATTTTTTGCAGAGAAGTCATTTGAACAATACTGAAGTATGCCTTTAGATTATCCACTGTCATAACTAGTAATAGTTTCAAGGAGAATTAAAACCAAATAATGCACTCAATTGCAATTAAAACTTTCCATACAATATAAATTTGGAAGGAGAGGAGAAGATTCAAGAAAACGGAAAAACTGCATTCCTCCTCCTTTTTTTTTTTACCTATCCAGCCAATATTTCTTCTGTAGTTTCTGTCAATTAAGAACCCAAATCTAAAATTCCACATGTTGACGTTGTGGGCACTGTGCTTTGAGTTGAAATTATAGTAAAATATGACAAATGTGAATTTTGAAATATGCAAATCATAGTAAAACTTCTGTCTACAACTTGACTCAGCATGTATTGGAAACTTTATGAATGTTCAGGCATGTTCTAACATTCACTGCAAACAGCAGGACAAGTTCTGTGTATTAGTTTTTTCTGAGCTGTGGCAGTGTAATCACAATGTTTTCTAGGTCATATGCCAATTTTTTTGTGATTGTATACTGTAACTTAATATGCAGTTTGAGTATTTATCAATATTTGGAGGAAAATGATCTTTAAGGAAGGAGATGATTGCCCTAATTATACTCGGATGACATGCCCACTAAAGTCCAGAACAAAGTCTTGGTGTTTGAATATGCTTACTAACCTGTGCCAAATTCACAGTCTGTGATGAAGAGAATGGTAGCTTTCTACCTCAGTGTAAGGAATGTTGAAGGATGCATGGTGCTGAAAGCACAGAAGACTGTCCTTCAAATTCATACATCAAAACTCTTGGAAACATTTTTCTACACTTATGGATAAACACATGGTTCCTCCACCATCAAAAAGCTCCACTGGTTCAATACTGACCTCACTAAGTGTCACTTCACATTGCTCCCTCGCATGAAGAGCAGGCAAGAAAAGCTGCATTGTGTAGACTTGCAGTCATCAACATTTTGTTGGTTTTGTGGGGCTACATCAATTTTCTTAAACATGATGTTTCATACATCTGACTATAGCTTTAATGAGAGTACTCTGATGAAAACCACAATAGGATGACTGACATGTCAGGTTTTCAAATAATTGACATGGCACCACCTGATGAACCAAGAAAACAAAATGGGTAGGAGTTTTCCAATGAAGACAACAATCTAAATGCATGGGACAATGGATGTGTCCAGGTTCTTGAAGAAACATGTAAGAATTGGGTTTTCAAAGAATGAAAATTAAAACACTTTTGCAGATGCTTTCCAGTGACCTTTGTATGGGGTTGACTTGCACAAATTTTGAAAGTTGGCTGCAATTGCAATTATACGATTTATCATTAAGTTGGATGATCTTCTGTTAATTGTTCTTTGTGACCACCAGAGGACATAAGTCTTGTTCAGTTCATTCCCTCTTCAAATTGTAGTCTTATTTTTACATTTGAACAAAATAAAGCTTTAGTATTGTCTTTTTATTATTATTATTCCCACACTGAACATCAGAAAAGTAGTCTTTTGTCATATTTTTTCCGGGCACCGATTGTTCTTGCACATAACAACCTCGACTTGTACACTACTATTATTTTGAATATCTTTGTGTGTGACATTTTGAAACTAAACTTTTCTTAGAATAACTGATATTCATCATGATTTATGTCTAACAACACAAATATAATTGAGTATGGAAAATTATCATTATTTTATATATTAATTTTGGTGGCTTATGCTACGCACTGTCCTCTCATCCATTACATCAGAAATTCTTCCAGATATTTTGAAATAAGGCTAATTGACTACTCCACAGTGGTTAATGAAGTCTGTAATGACAGGGATTAGTAATTTGTTTTAGCTGAATTTTCAATCTGTGGAGTGCCATTGCGTTTCTTTCAGCTTAAATTTTTAATTACATTTATTTCATATATTAGTTTTTACTGTTGCCCACATTTAATCTCTTCTGACAGTGTTCATTTTCTCTCAGCCATTCTTCATTGTTTATTTTTTGATTTAAAATTACCTTTTTTTTGTAGAATATGGTAAATCATCTCCAAGAATCAATACTTTAATTAAGAAACGAATTTTAAAAAATCATGCTGGCTTTACCTTTTAGAAAAACTATTTCTTGCTCATCCATGTGTCTTTCCACTTTATTTCTTTGAGTAAGGCTTATTTTCTGTTCTTGTAGATTTTATTATAATAGATGGTCATTATAAGCTTGTAAGCTCAAAGGTGATTGTTGTCTAAATGCATTTTTCCATTCTATTTATTTCTGGCAGAAATTGAAAACAAACATGTTGAACATCTTTTATAGACACACTATTTAAATTAGTCATAATTAAGAGGAAAACATTATTTCACATACATTTCCAAGTTTTCTTTAAACAAAAACAAAAAGGACTTAATTACTTGTATATCATTAATTTGATCTTAGTGACAGTGAAAATACTGTTCTACAATGATAATAAGGAGGGATGAGGACAGTAATTCCATCATTCACTACAGATTTGCAGGAGGGTTACAATGAACACAAACATGCTTTACAGTATTTTGGTATAAACCTTAGTCATGTTTGAGATGAGACCTATCACCAAATAGATCAGATGCACACATCGAGATCTCCCACGACTCTGGTGGTATGTCTCAATGTGCCCTATGTCTGACCTCTAAAATACATTTACTGAAATATTGTAAATCATTCGTCGTGGCTCTCCTGTCTTTATCTGTTGTATATCATGAAGTTAGATATGGCACATCTATTCTTCAAATACTTGTTTCAGATAAAAAATTATCAATACACCCTTAATAACCATTTGACATATAATAATTTCTCTTTTCTGATTGTTGCAGAAGCATAGTCAGTAATTACACATCATTCATCCTGTATATCATATTCCTTTTACATAATTTTTTTGTTTTTGCTTTAACTCGCATACATTTTGTGGTATTTATGTAGCATGAGCTTGTATTTTTTACTTCTGGCCATGAGGGGGAAAGAAACTATTGTATCTGGGAAATAATGGAATTGCCTCATTGTATAATCTTGGTTTATCAAGTGCCTGAATTAATGTAAAGCCTGGGAGTATTCTGATGTGATACGCATGCGCATTAATTTTGTTATAGATTTTAGTGTTTTTGTATGTAGTTTGATCTCAGTTGTTCTTGAAATAATTAAAATTGCAACTTGCTTAAGTAATTTATTGTTCCATTTGTCATAGGTAGCTTCACTTTATAGTTATATGAATTTTTAACTATGCATTACATTTTCAAATGATCAGGTCAGATACATAAACTTTTTACATTTTTCTTTACATTATGAGGAACTGTTTACAAATCATGAAATGTTGTTAGAAACAGCAAAAATCAAAAAATCACACACACACACACACACACACAGACACTTATCTAATATTGCCCTAAAAGGTAAAAAAAATTTGGAAAACATATAGTTTTTCCCTGAAAGAATGATGGCATTTCTGGGTTAAAAATTGTATAAAATGATTTTGTGGTTCCAACGTGGGGAGCCGTTTAATTTAATGTGACATTTTGTTGCGTCCTGGTTGGCTTTTACTTCCGCGAGCGGTTCGGAAGATGAGAGCTCAGAGGAGACTGTCTAAAGTTACCTTTAGAAGTCTCAGAACTAAGTTGGATTCGGGTTTTCAGACAGGGGAACTCGGAGTGGAATAACTGGTAGAAATAAACAAACACATAGAAATTACAAGAAACAAACTTGCAACTCACTAAGAACCGATAAAGTCCCAAGGAGAGGGGCGGGGCACTGGTAAATTAGTGTTCCAATACATATCTCGAAGTCATCCGTGCCCTAAGTCGCTCTAGCCATTGACGAATCCTTCGCATGGTTCTCACTACCATCCTATAGGTAACAACATTCCCCTGAGGGTTGATTAGCGGGAAATTCCAATCTCCCACATCCATGAATCTAAGTGAGTGCCTTCCCACCTATGTGGAAACCTAAGTCCCAATTTCTAACTGAGACTGGAGTTGAGAATCGAAGTCCTAGCCCTCTGACTCCGCTACTCTACTATGCAATGCTGCTAGGCCCCCGGCACTAGGCAGCTACGACCCCACTCACTGGCAGTCGTTCCTACTCTAACGTTTGTTAGCTCAGCCACCACTATTTATACTGCTTAATGACGGCACTCTCCGTCCTATCGTCCTTTCCAGAAGCTAATCTGTGGTCAGACACGTCCGCATCACATGGACCTCCACGTGAGATTTTGTAAGGTTGGAAACTCTCTTTCAGTGACCTTACCCAGCCTCTCGGTTTCTTCCGTGCCTAGGTCCGGCTTTGAAAGTCTGTGTCTTAATATTGTCACCTTCCTTGAGGCACTCCAGACTTTCCCTCTGTTGACGTGCAGTGGATGTCTTAATAGTTTCCTAATGCTTTGCTTAATGACCTCCCGTCTCCTGTGTTGGCTGGCTGGCTCCTAGTATTTTAACATTCACAATTCAAATAATCTAACTCCTTTTAAATAATTATAATTCGCGAACCCTCGCGAATGCCTTTCGCGACACCTCCCCCTTTTGGGGAAAATTTTGCAATCTCTATTTGAGAGTGCAAAATTTTCTATGCGGTCGTGTGAGTTGCTTACTTTATTTATACCTTCATGTTTTATATACATTACATAATATTTTTATATTTTGTCTTCTTTAGACCACCTGTAAAAAAACAACATATTAACGTTCCTTCGTTATGCCAGTTCGTCTGTTACTTCCTGGAACATATAAAATACACCATTTTAACACTTTTACATGAGATAGTATTTTTCATTACCTTTTACCAAGCAGAGAATATAATACATTCTTATTATTTTCATGTTAACGTTTGTCTGTCTTAGACCAATATGTTAGTGTGTTCCTAGGTTCATAGGTTACATATCTTTCTGGTCGGCGCACACGCTCACTAAGCACTGCGTCACTGCTATTAGTCACATACCGACTCCTCACAGGACCAAAAGTAAGTTGTTCACTTTCGTCACTGTTCATCTCAGCCGGATGATACCTAACAACTCCTGTGTCAGGGTACTGATTCACAATTTTGTTTTTCACACAAATTCTAGTGCAGCAGTCATCACCTATAGCTTTGCAAAAGAATCTAAAACAATCTCGGCAGCATTTACAGTATCTACATATACAGAAAATAAATATTAGTACTACGACTCCGGTTCCAGCATAGCCCCAAACTGGTATAGTATCTAGTGAAAATGAATCAAACCATGTTCTTTGTTGATACATGATTTCATCTTCTAACTCATTTAATTTATGACCTGCGGCTGTTAAATCATCTAATTGGCGAACTACTGGTTCAATTGGTAAATATAATGGTATTTCTGAAATGTTTTTCTTTTCCTTATTCACCATACAACAATCTATGTCTAGGCTTAGATTTGGAACGATATCATTAATCGGTACCTTTGATCTAATGATATGTTCAGACTGTATTACTACTTGGGCTCCATAACCTTTACACTTGTTTAGAAATTTGAGCTTTCCCGTTCCTTTAATAATTACGTCTACTGGCTTACTATTATTGCACACTACTGTCAGCCCTTCATTGTTTGGTGCTACAAAAAGCCATTCGTTCCCTCTAATTTGCGTCCAAACGCTCGCATTTAATGTAGTGTATTTTTGAATGCAATCATCCTGGTAGTTTTACTATGGGTTGAAGCATTCTAGCTTCACATACTTCATGATCGTAAGTAGACAACAGAACAAAAGTTTGTTTACAAACATTATGAGTGGTTTCTAATTTTTTACATAATAATTGCTCTTTGTCTAATTTTACATATTTCCTTTTGGCTTCGTCCATTAACAGAAATTCTTTTTCTGGTGATAGATATGTGAACAGTCGCTTGTCGTGACTTACTTCGATTGGTAGAGGCCATAACTTGTAAATATTATACCTTTCGTTATCCACGAGTGGGATATTCAAAACATAGCTTAGTATACTACCTGAAATGAAAACATCTAGGTCAATTGCTCGCATTAGTTGATATCCCTTGGCTTCAGTTAATTCTATTGGGAATTTCTTATCCGAAATTTCATCTTTAATTAAATGCAAATATCTGACCACCTGTACTGGATTAATTAGATGTGGTTCTAGAATGCCCTTTTGCGCGTTCACTATAGCGGTAATAATCAAATCGTACTCCTTTTCTATTTCATTAAATATTGACGTCAGCTGTATCAACTGCTCATTTAATGTTACCCTTATGCCGAGTTGGGTTAACTTTTTATCAGTACCAATTTCATAGTTATACACGTGCTCATTTAGTTTCAATATCCCCGAGGTAATTATCCGTTCGTTTCTTTCTATTGAGTTGACTGTGTGATTAAAACTAGTTAATGTAGTCCTTACGATAGTGACTTGCTCTTTCGAAAGCTTTAGCAATTGTTTTTGTTCTTGTTCTAATAAATTAATTTTGGATTTAAAATATGATGCGTCATCTTCGTCTAACGTCCCGAATAAGACTTTACTGATTTCACCCACAAAATTAAGGATTCCCCTTTTTCTTCTACTCTGTTCGTGTCTGGCTAATTGTCCAATTAGGCTTTGCGAAGCTTCTATTTTACTCACATGGTATTCTAATGCTTTTTTCATACTATCACACCCTGCTACACTTGTATTCACTTGTTTAAGTCTCTGCTGACAATAGTCTACGGCTTTTAATGTTGCCTCCTGAGTTGCCTCATATTTATGCTTTAAGTCTTCCAGATTAAAATAGCTTACTATTCTCCAGGTTGTCGTGTACAAACTTACAGTTCCTTTGTGGTCGTAGTATAATCCCGGTGATGACTCAAATTTTGTTAACTGCAGATCCTGCTGTGTTGTTGACGTTGCACCCATTATTATCATCATTGCCAAAATTACTCTCCGATGTCCCGCCATAGTTCCTGTAATTTTAAAAGAATTCTTTTAGTCGGTTGGCGTGTACCTTCGTAAACTTATTTCTTTTTAATTGAATTACTACATTTGGCCCTTTAGTTTCAATTACTGTGTACGGCCCTCTCCACTGACTGTCCAATTTCTTTGAGCGACCCCTACGTACACTTTCATCAAACAACAACACTCTATCCCCTGGTTTAAATATTACTGGGTTTTGTGTTTTGTCGTAGTTCTCTTTACTCTTTTCTTTTGCTTGCGCCGTTGCTTCTTGCGCGCACTGGTGCATGATTCTTAATCTTTCTCTTAATTCTGTTACATAATCATCATAATTATAAATTACATCGGCCGGTTTCTTCTGTAGTGCTCCCGGTATATTACATATTCTTCCGAAAAACAACTCATGTGGCGTATATCCTGTGGTACTATGTGGCGTTGTATTAAATACAAATACTGCATATGGGATCCAGGTATCCCAATCTGTTTGACCTCTGTTTACGTAATGTCGCAACATTTCCGTTAGAGTGCGATGCGTTCTCTCTAATGCGCCATTCGCCTGCGGGTGGTAGCTTGTGGTATGAATTTTCTCAATTCGCAATAACCTACACGTTCGCTTTATGACGTCACTCATAAAGTTACTTCCCATGTCACTCAACAAAATGGTCGGTATTCCAAACCGTAAGATTATTCTTTCTACCAATACTCTTGCTACTGTATCCGCATCTTGTTGCTCTATTGGTTCCGCCACTAAAAACTTCGTTAGAGCGTCTTGAAAGGTAAGTATATATCTATTTCCTTTTTCTGATCGCTGTAACGGGCCTACAATATCGATGTCACATCTTTCGAATACATGCTCTGGGGTTTTTGTAATCTCCATCGGCATTTTTGTTTTATTTTGAGTGATTTTATTCTTCTGGCAACTTTCACAATGTCGAATATATTGCTCAATGTCGGCTTTCATGCCTTCCCATCGGCAATACTTCTTAATTCGCTCATAGGTCCTACCTATTCCTTGGTGCATGCCCATCGGCGATTCGTGGTATTGCTTTAATATCATCATCTTCTCCTCTTGAGTAAGATTATCGCTTGGTACCACCTCATTATTGTCTCCTTGTTTGCTGCCTTCCGCTACTTCAGCTCCTGCCGCGGTTTTCCTATTTTCGCGTTCATCTTCATCATTATCACTTATTTCGTCATCGGTCTTTCTAACGTTCCGGATTCTTGAAAGCGCATCTGCTACCTGGTTTCTTTTGCCGCTCTTATACACGATCTCATAGTCATATTCCTCTAATTTCAACCGGAACTTCATTAGTCTGGATGACGGGTCCGAAATGCTATTTACCCACGATAATGGTTTATGATCTGTGTACACTGTGAATTTCCTTCCAAATAGGTACGGTCTGAATTGCTTCACTGCCCAGCAAATAGCTAGCATTTCCCTCTCTATGGTACTATAGTTTCTTTCAGCTTTATTCAACGTCCTTGATATGTAAGCTACCGGTAAATCCTTGCCAATTTCTCCTTGGCTTAACACTGCTCCAATCGCATCTTGACTTGCATCCGTAGTAACTATAAAATTTTTGCTGAAGTCGGGATATTGTAAAATTGCAGGGCTCAACAGTTTTTCTTTCAACTGTTGGAAAGCCTCTTCCTGCTTTGGTCCCCATATATATGTGACTCCCTTTTTCAACAATTCATACAGTGGCTTAGCAATTTTACTGTAGTTACTTATAAATCTCCTATAATATCCGCTCAGGCCTAAGAATGCCTTTAACTGAGTTGTATTACTTGGTTGTGGATATTGTTTTACGGCTTCTACCTTTTTCGGATCGGGCTTTAATCCTTCCTCGGTGAGTACATGCCCCAGAAATGTGACTTCTTTACGTAGGAATTCGCATTTATCTACTTGTAATTGGAGGTTATATTTTCGCAACCTTTCGAAAACATCCTCTAACCTCGCATTATGCTCCTCTAATGATGACCCAAACACGATGACGTCATCTAAGTAGATAAACACTTTCTCACCCTGTAATCCTACCAGTACAGAGTTCATTAATTTCTGGAAGGTATTTGGCGCCGTTTTTAGTCCCATAGGCATTCTTTTAAACTCGTAGTGTCCGTAGGGCGTACTAAAGGCGGTTTTTTCTTGATCCTTCTCATCCAGTAACACTTGATAATAGCCCTTGGCTAAATCAAGCGTGGAGAAGTATTTCGCCTTACCTAGACCATCTAGGATTTCATCTATTCGCGGCAGCGGAAACACGTTATTTACAGGTTAAATCATTCAACCGTCTGTAGTCTATTACAACACGCCACTTTTGTTTTCCACTAGCATCCATTTTCTTGGGAATTATTAATACTGGCGAGTTCCACGCGCTATCGCTGGGTACTACAATATCATCTTGCAATAACTTATCTATCTCTCCTTGCAAAATTTCTTTTTGTGCTTCGGGTATCCTGTACGGTCTCAACCGAACTATTTTTCCTTCTGCTTCGGGAAGAAGCTTAATTTCATGCCTGATGGCCTCTGTGTAACCTAATGTGTCTCCCGGCAAATGGAATACATCATTATATGCTGCGCATATTCCTAATAACACCTCTCGTTCTTCCTTGTTCAAGTGATCAACTCGAAGATTTTCTTTTAGTTTGCTCAGCCGTGATTTGTTCTCCGACCGTTCTCTTTTAACTTGCCTTACTTGAACTTCTTTAACTTCCGGCACTTCTTCAGCTACTAGTAAGGGGTTCTTAATTTGACTTCTTTTTCCGTACTATTTAACATACTTATGATACACGTTCCGTTTCTCACGGATACTAGTGCTTCTGGCACATATAAACCTGATTGCAATTCTTGTTTCGGGATGATCGCTTCTGATACATCCCCCAGTGTAATTCGCACTTTAACAATCTTTTCTTCGCGTGGACCTATTATTACTTCATAATTTTGAGCTCTCCCAGCTCCTACATTTTGTTTACTACCGCGCCTATCTTTCGCCACTTCAGTAGCCCTTATTTTTGTGGTCTTAGCCACCTCCGCATAAGTGCGCTTTTACCGAACCTGCTCCAACAGCATTCGGTCTATTACTTTTTAACAATGCAGTTTCTACTGCTATCGACTCGGCTTCTACCGTATTCGACCTAACACCTCGCCTTTTCGCGGGGCTTACTGTTTTCGAGGCAGCACCCACTGCCCTCGGAAACATACCGTCACGTCGCACAGTTCCTTTAGTGGACGGACAAACACTGCTTCGCGTCGCAATCCCTACGACATTTTTCTTCTCGTCGCGCCTCACAATTCCGTTAGTGAGCGGACAATCTCGCTTTTTCACGAGGCCATAGGCCCTGCCTATTGCCTTCGGAAAATTTCTGTCCCGATCCACAAGTCCGTTAGTGGATGGACAACTACAATGTCGTGTCGCGACCCTTACGACACCTACATTATGTCCGTCGGTGTTCCCTACCGACTTACCTACATTTTCACAACACATCTCGCGTTGTTCCTCCCGCGCGGTTTCTAACTTAATTCGCCTCCCGCGAATCTTAATGGTCCTCGCTCCGTAATTTATTACGGCCTTGTTCTTCGTCAGGAAATCTCTTCCTAATAAACCTTCAAATGGCAAGTCTATATCTTTGCCTATCAGATAGAATTTTTGCCTTAGAATTAAGCCCTTGGTGGCTTGTAGCTCAACTACTACGGAAGCTTCAGTTCTTACTACGTTACTGCTAATTCCTCTTATTCTAATATTGTCATTAGTATCGCATTTCCCTTTTTGCTTATGTTATCTGCTCTCATTAAGCTTATTTGGGCCCCACTGTCTACAAGAAATCTTACCGGATCATTCTTTGCATCTTTACATCGCATAGTCACATAGTCATTTTTATCATGTGCAGTCAATTTTAAACACCTTACTAGACCAGGCGCAGTGTGACTGCCTCATTACGCCTCTTAATAGTTTACCGGGTTCTTATCTTTTTGCTTCGCCATCCACATATTTTCACGGCACTCCCGGGCATAGTGTCCTCGCTTATTGCATTTGAAACATATTACCTCGCTAGTTTTTGTAACCGGCACCTTCACCCTGGTAAATTCTTTTTGCGCGGCGCCCCCGGTATTTCTTTTAAAACCTTGCTGCGCTGTGGCTATCCTAATGGCACTTTCCCTTTCTAATTTCTTTACTCTGGAGAGTAGGGCGTCAAGCGGTGGTTTATTTACTTCACCTTCTTTTTCGACTACCCGTATTCGCCTCGGTGTCTGACAATTTCTCGCCGTATGACCGGATTTCCCACAATTGAAACAGTTTGGTAGGGACCCTTTTTCTACCTTTGGTGGCCTGAAGGGCTGTCGTGATACCGGTTTCTCTCTTGCCGATGCTATCGCACTTTCTTCTGTGGCTGCTAACTCGACGGCTTCTGACAGGGTTATCGTCTCTCCTCTGGCTCGCACGATAGTTTTTATTCTATCGTCATACAACCCTTGTATGAACACGGCCCTCCCTAGTTTTAACACGAGAGCAATACTTCCCTCTAGTTCAGTTTCTGCCATCACGCCCTTGATTGCCTCCCTGAATTGGTGCTGTAAAGTATCTATGCGCGAACCCCATTGCGCAATGCTTTCCCATGATTCTTGCCTACTGGCAAACATTTTACAGGCATAGAAATCTAAGGTTCTTTTACAACCATAGTTCTCTACTAAAATTGCACGAACAGCCGGCCAAGTGGTCGTCAAATCTCTTACGAGCAATTTACTCCTAGCCGTTTTCACAATACGAGCCTTAATAAATCTTAATAGTATTTCATGTTGGGCTGGCTCTATTAGCTCGAATGCGCTGTCGCAATTGTCCAAAAATTCATTTAATTGGGACTTATCACCGTCAAAGGAATTTGGAATTAATTTAATCACTTCGTTTAAACTGATATACTGCCTAGGAGATGACTGCGCACCCTGGCTACCTGACACAGCTTCGTTAGGCATGCTTGCACTTGCTGCGGTCTCACCTGTGGAAATTAACTGTGGCGTAGACTTCTATGTGATGCTGTGTACGTTGCCGGTCCTGGCTGCTGACTGTGAGCTGCGTCGTGCGTCGCTCGCTTGGCTGCTCGCTGCTGGCTGCGACCTGCCTGTTGATCCCTTGGCTCGCCCCGTCGACCTCGGCTGCGTCGCGGCTGCCCTCGGCTGCGTCGCGGCTACTGTTGTCGACCCTCGTAGACCTGGCTCGCTGACCTGGCTCGCCTCCTCCGTGGATGCTGCTGACGGATGCGTTGCGGCTCCCTTCGCTGTCGAGTGGCCCCCTCTCGTACTCGACCAATGGATCCTCTTCTTTCTTCTGTCGCCTACTTATTGCGCTACCCCCTCCTTTTGTCGGTCTTATTCTCCAAGCCGTCAGTCTGACCTGACTTCGGGCTGAGTGCTACCAGAAGTTCTAAACTCCTATTCCTCAAGTCTGTGGCAACGTAGGCTACCGCTGTTGCAGTGCTGACCTGCGAAAAACCTTGCCAAAACCTTGCCAAAACCTTGCCAAAACCCCACACTATTGACACCAAATTTAAAAAGGACCTATGTTGCGTCCTGGTTGGCTTTTACTTCCGCGAGCGGTTCGGAAGATGAGAGCTCAGAGGAGACTGTCTAAAGTTACCTTTAGAAGTCTCAGAACTAAGTTGGATTCGGGTTTTCAGACAGGGGAACTCGGAGTGGAATAACTGGTAGAAATAAACAAACACATAGAAATTACAAGAAACAAACTTGCAACTCACTAAGAACCGATAAAGTCCCAAGGAGAGGGGCGGGGCACTGGTAAATTAGTGTTCCAATACATATCTCGAAGTCATCCGTGCCCTAAGTCGCTCTAGCCATTGACGAATCCTTCGCATGGTTCTCACTACCATCCTATAGGTAACAACATTCCCCTGAGGGTTGATTAGCGGGAAATTCCAATCTCCCACATCCATGAATCTAAGTGAGTGCCTTCCCACCTATGTGGAAACCTAAGTCTCCAATTTCTAACTGAGACTGGAGTTGAGAATCGAAGTCCTAGC